>OZ008370.1:193181611-193928486 GCA_963931995.1 Phaonia tiefii
AGCTTTTTTACTCTGTGTCATTCTCTATTTGGAAATTAAAATGTGTGTCATTTATTGTTTATTAAAAAGTGGACTAGAATTTCCAAATATTGTAACCGAAATGGCATACTCTTAACATGGATAAGTAGTTGTCAATGAATTGAAAAAGAAGATTCATAAAGATCCCGTCATTGATAAATCTGATTATTACAAATTCTTGGGTGCGGTGACTTGCTAAATGTGCTCTCTTGCGAATGAGCCGATTGTTGTTATGATTAGAGGGAGATGTGTGGCGAACAAAATGTTAATGTGGCATATAAATAGGATAAACGAACCCTAAAGACGGATTCAAATAATCATGGTGGATTTGACGCTGGCCGGATTTGGTGGTGGATTTGACGCATTTTAGCTATCACCATATTTTTACTACTTTGTTTTACAACCTATCCCCGATAGGCTTAACCGTTATAATTTTCTCCGTTAGCATATATAGGATACCATTTGTATGGGGAATCGTATATAAGTTACAAACAAAACGCAACTATTATGCCTAATGCCGTTTAGCACAATTTTTTCAACATTTTCCTATTCTTTTTAATTTTAGTGCAGTTTTTTAGCACATTTTTTTTGACGTAGAATACGTCTTACCTTACGGTATGAGGAGTCATGTCAGGTTTTTATTGTTGTAATCTTTATTTCATTGAATTTGAGGAAACGGCTAGATGAATTTTTTTAAAATTTTTTTTGTAGGTAAATGAAGATGTTATCTTTCGTTTGATATACATTTCATATTGGTTGATATCTTCCTAATATTTAAATTTCTCAAATGAAAATTGTTTAAACACATACACTCAAACATATGTGTGGTGTTTGGTTGAGTGTTTTTGGTTGCTCAACATTGCTTGGGAACATGTATCTAGTAAAAAGTGAAACAAACAGTAAGCTAACGTAATAAAGCTTTTTTGCGAAAGCTTCAATAAAGCTGTTGTAACATTAATTTTGAATTGTAAAGCGTAAAGCTTTCACACAACGCTCGAATGCTAATGCGAAGACTCGATAAGGTAAACCTTTTTTAGTATTAGGGCGGCCCTCTCAACATTCGCCGAACTTATTTCAATAAAAATATTAATTAAAATACATAAATTAAATTAAGTTTAAAAAATTGAACATAATATTTTTTTTTTAAACGGACTTGAATCAATGCCGTTGGTAAATATAAAAATTACAGCAGACAGTTGTCCGAGGCCTTCGGCCACGGACTGTCCCTGCAGGCTGTGTCAGAGACACGGCCATTAAGTTTAACGTAGAATACGCCATCCGATAAGACAGAAAACATATATAACAATAAATGATAAATAATATAAGCAAATGAATTTATTGTTATATATGTTTTCTGTCTTATCGGATGGCGTATTCTACGTTAAACTTAATGGCCGTGTCTCTGACACAGCCTGCAGGGACAGTCCGTGGCCGGAGGCCTCGGACAACTGTCTGCTGTAATTTTTTGCAAACGGCACAATGTTTCGTATTGAAAGTTTCTCATTTTATCTGATCTGAAAAATCTACAGCATATTTATCGGTATATTTGCCTGGTACTCATTAACCTCTTTGCGAAACGTTCGTGAACAAAATCAATGACAGGGTTTTTATGCCAAAGTAATTTCATACGAAAACAATTGTTTGGTAGAGAAAATTTGATACTTCGACTACTGTGGCAAACAAAGTAACTCCAAAGACGATTTACAATTAGACGACCAGAAGATGTGCGCAACTTGGCAACCCTGGTAAAAGAGAACCAAAAAGTACTAGGAGTTCACTCAAACGGATTTCTCTCTCAGGTCATATTTTGCTTATTTCATACTTTTTGCATAGTTTATGTAATTTTACTTCAACATGGTTGGAATTTGTATAGTTATATACAATAACACTATCAAAAAGCTGCTCGTGTATTGAAATATTCAATGAAGAGATTAAGAGAGAGATTAGAGAAGTACTAGGGTTTCACTCGTTTTGTTTGTTGGCATTTGAGTGAAGAGAAATTTTGACTGTCTACTTGTACATCGTTTTTGGTAACTCCACAGGCGTAAAAGCAAAAATTAAATTCATGAAATATCAGAAATAGGTTGACCATTTCAAAAATGTCCGTAGAGAGATAAATGACAAAATTCTTTATAAAATCATCCCTATCCAAAATGCTTTCCTGAAATCAGGAGTAAAAACCGATGTAGAACTTACTTTTTGTACCTAGAGTAAAATTATGGACGATTATTAATTAGCAAACTTCAAATTAGTCGTTTTGGGCCGTACAGTGCCTTCAATGTTTGACTTTTGTAAAATGGTCTAAATCTCATAGAAGTTCTTCTCGAAGTGCCAGATATAAACTCCAGAGAAAATCTACGTGTTACTATGAGAGTAATATCAGACAAAGAAAATTTCGAAGTAGAAACGATTTGATCACTCTTCTCTAAGTTAAACGGATTCCAGAAAAAATTATCAAAAATTTGGGAAAATCTATTCTAAGATGATTGGAAGAAATTGTTACAACAATGGATCTCGAACAAAACTATAAATTAGGTTTTTTGCAGATTTATTTAAAAAAAATTGATAATTATTGGAGCTGAAAGTCATCCTTATACCGCGTTTATGCTGCAACCGAAATCTCGATTGTCTAGATTTCATTCACAGGAACAGCTGATTTGAGTATGGAAAATCCGATGTTTAGGCCACGAAATCTAGATATCTCTAGATTTCGAGTGCAGTATAAACATGTTTTTAGTTGCTGTTAGGGTGACTTTAGCTTTCGTTGTTGGTAGTGTTTTGTATGAAATTTGGAAACATGCTATAACAAATTAAAACCATAATAATACTTCTTCTTAAGCTGAACGGTTAACGTATAACAGCTGCACCCATTTATTGGAGGGTCTGTAACTGGTTTGGACTCAGAATTACAAAAAATACTAAAAAGTAAATTTTAGCATAATTATTTTGCAAACGGAACAATTTTTGACAACATTTGGCATAATTTTTTAGTCTGACTCTGGCAACACTGCTGAGGCGAACACAGAAAAAACCACCGAGTAATACTATAAGAGTGTGCACTAGTTGCTTTTTGTACTAACGAGTTCCGAGACCTACGAGGAAAACATATAGAGAATGAGAGCAATCTTTAATTTTAACAATTTTCGTGTTAATTGGGATCTACACAAATAACTTTACTCTAGCACTTCATTACATTTTGATTTTTGATGTGTTAACATCTATACGCGCGCCTCTAGGGCAGTAAACTATCAGTTTTAATACATACGCAAGTGTTAGGTATGTAAGAGTAAATCATCGTTTGTTTGTTCGTTGCTTGGCAGTCGGTATTGAAAGTGATTATTGGGCGATTTTCATATAATTTTCCTACGCGATTTTCTCCGGAAATTCATAGCCGATTTTATTAATTTTTGGATTAAAAAGCTAGTGCGGGTTTCGACGAAGAGTTTAGGCCAAAAATTAAGGCGATCCGATATCGGCGAGCCGAGATTTAAGTGTTTTAATTTGGAGTAATATTAAAAAAGTGTTTTATGTTGATCTTCGGTTTTGTCTTATGCATAGCAAAGAGAATAGTGACGTGGTTATACGTACATATATAAAAATGAGATAGCAAGACAGCAACGTATGTAGCTTATGTACAAACATAACAATGTATGTATGTACATTTGTCTGTTGCTTTTTTTTATTATAGTGAAAGGTAAGTCCAATAAAATGTGGTTGCGGAGCACTCACAGAGCAAAGAGAGTAATGACGTATTATACGTATATAAAAATGAGATAGCAAGAGAGCAACGACAATTTTGTGAACTTGTGTAGCGTATGTACGAACATAAGAATGGATGTGTGTTCATGTGTATGTTGCTTTGCATTCTCTTTGATTTTGTGGGAATAAAACAAAAAGTATTGAGCAAGAAAATAATGACACATGTGCTTGCACTGGTCTTTAAATAATTTTAAGTAAAAATATTATTTAAATGTAACGTCATCATATGATTGAACGCTGTTTTTTATTTTCCAATGTAACATTTACGAATGTGTTCATAGAAATCGAACAGGTACCGTGTAGCAAAAAGGTGTTAACACATCGACCGTGAGTTCGAACACTCATTGGATTTTTTTTCACTGAATATCCCTTTTTTTAATCGATTTAGTTGGCAAAATTTATTCCCAGTTGATGTGTTTTGTACTTTTGGCTTGACACTCGGCAGCAGAAGTTTGAAAATCACACCACGCAACCCAGTTCTTATCAACGAGTCTTCTTTGATAGCACATTCTCTATTTGTTCTCCAAGTACTAACTTGAACAGCTGTCTCATCGGTACCCCTTGGAAAAAACCTTGTGTCTAAAGGGGCCCTTAGACCTGTGGATAAGTTGCTCGACTTCAAGTTTACATCAACTTCGATAACAAGATATCAACTTCGATTTTGCCCTTACACTCTCAAACTAGTTGAGGCAACTGCAGTTTCTTGTCAGATGTCGAAATGAAAGGTGGTGAGCGCACTGCGAAAATATCACAAATTTTACGAAAAAAACGCTTTTTTTATTTTCTTTAAATATTTATAAATAACACTACAAACATATTTATTTAGCTTATATTTTTCCGATAATGTTTAATTAATTTATTTTTTGGTTCACTTATTTACATTTTGCCGATAATGTTGCCTCATGAACGTTTCTCACCGAAATGCGTATGAAAGTTGATGCAACTTCCCCTTACACTGGTGGATAAGTTGATATCAACTTCAAAAAATCAAAATGGCTTTGATTTTACATCAACTGGTTGGTACAAACCATCAACTTCACCTTACACCATGGATAAGTTGATATCAACTTGAAGTCGCTGCAACTTATCCACAGGTCTATGGGCTCCTTAAGGCCCCATTTTTGACTGGTCAATCAACTTTGATCAACGATCAAACATTATTTAAACTCTGAATTCATTTTCTAGGTTAATAGTTGATTGCTGTTTAAACACCCAAAGTTGGGTATTTAAACAATGAACCATATGATTTTGACAGAAAACAACAAGAACAAACATACAGCTTCTTTAATTCTTAATGTGAACAATTATAATCACCATCCTAGTTTAAATTTCAATAAAAGCGCATCATTTAACTCGTAGTGCAGTTAGAACTATATTTCTGCTCAAATATTCTCCACTGTCATTAAATATTTTGTATTTTATCACTTCCCTTTTGTTTTGCAAATGGCGCCTGTTTGATGCATTGTAACAATTAGCCGATAAAGGTATGAATACCGGTTATTTTGTCACTGTTGCCACATGGTAGCATTTGTCACTGTTGCCACATGGTAGTAAGATTATTTGACAAAGCACTGAACAACTCTTTTCGTATTTAAAGTCATATCAAACATAAATCAAAATCAACTAATTACTAATTTAAATAACCAGTCAAAAATTGGACCTTAGTGAGGGTACTAAAATCAAAAAGAATGATGAACCTGTTTCATTGCTAGATATTTTGAAAACGTTGAAGAAACTTATTCCAGACTTTAAACAAAAACTTACTGACCAAAGAATAATACTTTTAGCTTATATCTAGAATAGCCCCACCTCTCGTATTGGCTCTAAACTTTTTCCCCACACAGATTTAGTCGTTCAGAAAAAAGAAATATATATTTTTTTTGGCGATCGCCCATATTTCTCGGATTACGGGTCCCCGAACATTGAATATATACTCCTATATGCTTAACATTTTCCGTTGGGATATGACAATATAGGTATCGTTGGAAAGCTTAGGAAGATTTCTCAAAAACTGCATGCAAAAATTTCAGAAACATGCCAAAAAATAAAAATTATCTAAAAAAAACCTCGCGATTTTCTTAAAAAATTTTTTCAGCAACAAAAATAAAAATTATTTGTTGTTGTATGTGGTCGCTATATTGACTAAAAAAGCCCTTTCACAATTTCACAAAGAAATCGCGCGATTTTTTTAAATAATTTTTCGCCAACAAAAATAAAAATTATTGTTGTTGCTGTTGTATGTGGTTGCCATATTGACTAAAAAGCATTCACAATTTCACAAAGAAAGTTTAAATAATTGTAGCACTAATATCTCGAAAACTGAGCGAGCTATCGCAAAAATTTATTTATTTATTTTTGTCTATTTTAGGATTTTGTACCAAACGTTTAAATATTTTGAAAATTTTGACAACGACGTCACAGAGATGCCCAACGCTTGAGAACGACGTGTGAGAGACACATTTGGGCTTTCTTGAACTGAAGCCTCAGCGGTAGCAATATTCTCGACACTACAGTCACTTCTTTGTCTCACTGACACGGGAACATTTTGTACTGTGCCTGTGGATTCAAATTTTTCCAGTAGACGCTCAATTGTTGATCTGGTAGGACGATTCTGACGACCATAAATTGGACGTAGCGCTCTTAAAGTTGAGGCCACTGAATCAAAATTTCGGTAGTAAATTTTAATAATATCGACTCGTTGTTGGCTCGTATATCTTTCCATGATGAAATGGCAAACCTTACTGAAGAGAAATGTCGAAAGAGCGGGAAAAAATATGGCGTCGTTTGTTGTCCCTATCAATTTACTTTTGTAGCGTCTCTGTTGAAAACCCCTTTATTTGTTTAGATTTCGATCGTGTGCTGATTTGTCTAAAAAGCTTCTCATTATACTATAATAGCTGTACCCGTTGCGCTTCGCTACCCCTGAGTTGTAATTTTAATGAATCACTATTTTGTTATTTTTGTTTCTATATATTCAAGTGCTCTAGGTAGGATATACTACATACAATATGTCTAGTTTTGCCATCTGGTGCAAATGTATATTAGTCGGAAGGTTTACCTACGCGTGAATATGCAACATATATTATCCGTGGGAAAACATAGATTTGTCAAATTTAAGCGACTGCCCTTGCGCTTTATTAATGGTCATCGCAAATGGCAACAGAATCGGAAACTGGAATCTTTTGAAATCGATGGGTATGTCTGTAGGTATCATGAGAAAGCGTGGAATCAGTACATCAGTTCGTTTATAATTTCCAGTGATTATAGTAGCCTCTATAAGATTCTTCTGAATTTTTTTTAAAAAATGCATTATTGGAATACGATATTTAGGATGCTCTCGAAACTGACCTCAATGATATTCATATTCATTCGTACCTGTGGTCACTTTCTTAGCGTCATAGTCTGACCTTTTTAATAGCCGTATTTTTATTGGTTTTCCCCGAAAAGTAATTTGCATCATATCAGTAGTATATGTACCGAACCTCACATTCCTTCACTGTATCAAACAATTGTCCGTACACCTGGCAGTTGTGAACATATTTCAATGTATCTCAAAAGATATGTATATGGCCGATATGATTAAATTTTTTTTTAAAGTTAGAAGCATTGAACTTTAAAAAAAATGATTTAAATCGAATTGGATATATATTTTTTGAGATACATTGAAATATGTTGTCAAGTGCCTGGTGCCGCATGTGGGCAGCACCTCGGCCCTTTTTGCCAACTTGCTTCCAAATAGCCTGTTCGTATATGTAGGCCAACTGTAACATACTGTGAAATTTTCAGGACGGTCAAACTATTATTATGACTGATATAACGGTTTATTTTAAAAGGGGTCTGGTACATCCCACTACCACTCTGGCTGTAATTCATAATGTATCAACAACATATATACCAAATCTCATCTTCTTACCTCTGATAGTTCATGAGATACATCCATTTTAAATTTCAAGTTGTATGGGCGGTGCCACGCTCCTTTATCCAATCACTTCCAAATATAGCCAAGGACTATCAGCAGGTCATCACTACCATATTGTGAAATTTTCATAACAATCGGTATATTAGAAAAGCCGTCAGAGCGATTTTTGAAAATGGGGCGTGGCACCGCCTGGGTTACCACCCTTATTATTAAGGGGTATGAAAAATAGATGTTGGCTGATTCTCCGACCTACCTGGTATGCACACAAAATTTCATACATATTGGTCAAGCCGTTTCGGAGGAGTAAGGTAACTAACATTGTGACACGACAATTTTACATATATACAGACAATTTAATTTGTTTTTAATTTAGAAAGTCTTTATTTTAAAATTTGTCAACTTTCATTTCATCTTTTATATGTACTTATTTCGACCCTGTTTACATAAGACAGATCGGCTCCTAAAAGTAGTTGGGATCACAAAATTACTCCATATGCCTAAACTTCGCGGGCCCGTAACTCCCAAAATTGCGCTCGCCGCCAATTTTTTTTATTTAAAATTTTTTGTTTACAATAATGTGTTCTACACCCCCTTCTTTTGTTTTATTTGGGAGGGTGGGGCTATAATAGATAAGCTCCTCTGTTAAAATTTTATGTGATTTTGTTAATTTTATTTAAGTTTTTATTTCAGTTTTATATGTGATTTTATTTTACGTTTAGATTATAATTGTAGCATGCAACGGCTTAGGAATCTGAAACAAAAACACAAAAACCGGATCTTTGAATTTTTTTGAGTGTTCTGATGGCGGCAGCACGCGTTGTTTCCAGCTTTGGCTCGTCGGTGGGGTGTGTTCTTGCCATCTTGCACTCAGAATTTACAGCCGAAAATAGTCAAATCTGTAAGGTTTACACATATTATGGTGAAACAAATAGATTGATAGTAAAATTAGTACTCACTTTTGTGAAACTTAATTCCAGCAAGGAATAAGTATTCGAAATATTTAGCCTCACAGGAAAACTACAGGATATACAAAAGAATAAGTACTTTAAATCACTTGCGAATCACTAAAGAATTTTACTTGTCGAGGTCACTTTCACAAATAACTAAATTTCCTACGGCTGTCGCCCTTTGATGATACAATCGGCGGTAAAAATCCAAAAGACGCCATGGGAATTTCCAATGGCCAAGGTGTCGTTCTGGACGTTTTCGCCTCGGTAGAAAAGAAAACAGAAAATGCATTATAGACACGCCCCCAAATTATCTCATGTCATAACGGGAAGAGAACAAAAAAAAAACAACAGACAGATACCACTCAGAAGAAAAGCACACAAAAGAAAAAAAATCGGATATCGATGCTGACAGGGTTCGAACTCACGGTGCGTTTACACGTGACAGTTTGCGACAAGACAGTTGAGAATATGTATTATCTGTCAAAAACAGAAAAATTGGTATTATCTGTCAAAAACAGAAAAATTGTTTGTGCGACGTACGCGTCCAGCCAATTATAAAGACAGTACAGTTTTAAGCAAACGCCGACAGTGTCGTTTCGTTAAATTTCGTATTTTTTGTTTTTACAGTGGAACTGATGTACTCTGCAAAATTAGACATGTATTCATGTTTATATGTTTGTATTGTCAAACAATATATCAATAAAAATTAGCAAAATTTTGAAATACAAATATATTTCCCAATTTGTAAAGTCGTTTGCGATGTTTTGCTTTTTCTCAAATTACTACGAAACGTCACCGATAGGGCCGATGGCTGAACTAGTAGAGGTTGACGCAGTAGGATTTGTTGTAATTGTGTGAACCTACAACAGGCATTTAGTTTTTGTTTCATGACTGTAACCGTCAAATTCAACACAGATCCATATGAACAAACACGGTAAACAAAAAAGAACAACAACAAAATACACTGAATTTAACAGATGGAGTCATAAGATACCAAAATCAGTTGTTCTATTGAGCCAACCTTTACTAGTTCAGCCATGATCTGGCCGCTTATGTCAAATCTCTTACCGAAGTTACTGTCATTGAAAAATCAGAGACAGTGGCGAGGTAAGTGAGAGACGTGTAAGTATGGTAGTAAAAATGTGTGAATGTATTTCTACTGTCGGAGCAAAACTGACCCGTGTAAACGCCAGGTCAGGTCCTTACGGATACTACGCGCGTACACTTCCGCCGGGATATCGCCAACATTCTGTAGCTAAACAACTGCAGGATACAGCATCAAGTACCACACACTGGCCACTTCAACCATCGGTGACTGTCTGTGATATCCGAGAACGTCAGGGATGGTAAATGCAAACAGACTTCAGAACCGTCTGGTCCAAGATTCGTACCGCAAGTCTTCATACAAGGCACATACAGTGATGAACTAAATCTACAAGCGCCACTACATAATCTGTATATACAAATATGTATAAATAACTAGTAATAACAATGTTTGAGATTTTTGCGCTTTAAAAATCTGAATTGAGTGAAACAAAGCAAATCAGCATAATTTTGATACGCTGAATCTAATGGTACAAGGTGGCGCAAGAGTAATCCTCCTATCAGAAAATGCTATAAATTTTGCGATTGGCCCCTAATGTCAGTTCTGTTTTGACATTTGTGTAGTAAACATTGTGTAGTATACACGTTAATAAACAATGTTACGCTACACTGCTCCAGAACGCGGAATATTGCTGACTATTTATTTGACCAAGAATCGACCAGAGGAAGATGATTTTTCATCAAAAATAATCATGAGTGATGAGGCCCATTTCCATCTTAGCAGGTACGTTAATAAGCAAAATTTACGGTTCTGGGGCACTGAAAATCCGCGTGTAACCCACGAAGAGCCATTACACCCGCTCAAAGTCACTGTATGGTGTGCTGTTTTCGCTGGAGGAGTCATCGGACCTTTTTCCTTCGAAGACGTCGCGGGCCAAACGGTTACTGTGAATGGTGAGCGCTACAGAGCAATGATCAACGAGTTCTTTTTGCCGCAACTTGATGAATTGGGATTGGAAAACATGTGGTTCCAACAGGACGGTGCAACGGCACAGACTGCACGTGCCACAACCGATATGCTGAAGGATGCATTTCCCGGGCGCCTAATCTCCCGTTTTGGCGATTTGCACTGGCCAGCAAGATCGCATGATTTGACCGCTCCAGACTTCTTTTTGTGGGGCTTTTTGAAGTCGCGGGTTTATGTCAACAAGCCTCAGACTCTTGCAGCTCTTAAAGACAATATCCGTCAAGAATGTGAGGACGTATCGCCGGAAGTTTTGGCCAAAGTGATGGAAAATGCCATAAAAAGGGCTCAAATGACAATCAACTGTGGCGGCGGCCATTTACATGACATCATATTCTCGACTTGATGTAAAAAAAATTAAAAGACCAAATAAAAATAATCCACAAGAAGATTATATACCGTTTTTCTCCATCACCTCAAAATTTTGAGATATTTGACCACAAAGTTTGCTGTGAAGTTAAAAACGATATTGAGGCAGAATGCTTCCGAATTAATGTTTAACTTCTAAGTAAGAAATGTAGCTTACTAACTTTGAATTTTTACCCCTCTCCTCACCCCCTTGCCCCTAATAACAGGATAAAAACAAATTGCATTTGAGATAAACGTTTCTCGTAAAAAATACTGAATGCCCTGAAAGCATATTTGTAAGAGAAATTTACGTTTTATAAGTTATAACACGTTTTGTAATAATGTACATTATGGACAGCGTTATATTACACTGTGTGTGACCAAAAATTGAGTGAAACAAAGCGAATCTAATGGCATTTACGGTTTTTCTCTATCACGTCAAAATTTTGAGATATTTGGCCGCAAAGTTTGCTTGCACAGTAAATTTTGTTCATCAACAAATATCAACAAATGGTCAAATCAACAAATATGCAGAAAAATTTCTCAATGGTTTGTCAACGTGAAATTGCATACGTTTATTAGTAATATTGCGCAATTAAATAAATAGCGGTATTCGGTTTGAAATATTAAAACAAGACGTATTTCAAACCGAAATTATTTCCTTAAGCGCCGATTTTTGAATGTACTGCTATTTTTCAACCTAAATTTCAAGTCATCCCCTCCCAAATAAAATCCTGCGTACGATACTGAATCTACCAATGATTATGGATTCCGTGCGCTGAATGTCAAGCGTAAACTTACAAATGCAGATTCAATATATCCATCATCAGTTAGGAGGGAAAACGTAAGAGATGTTTTGACTACACAGAATAGGTTTCAATTATTAGGTGACTTAGTTATTGAGGAAGGAAAACAACCCTCAACTTCCGTGGGTAACTACAGAATTAAAGCTAGTTCTACTCCCAAAGGGGAAACATTTTCCCTTCCTATTTTTCTATTCAATGTTAATATTCCACACAAATAAAAGCAAATGGAAAATAAAGTTATATCTTAAGACGTCATTAATTCATTCTAAAATGATGCCTATTTTAAGAAAAGCAAACATTAATTCATATTCATAAACCCCCAAGGACTTAAAACAAACATCTGTAGCTTTACGGGGATTACATTTTAATACTGAATTAACAGCTGAATTGAAGAAAATTGTACACAACAGAATAGTTAATGTACGAGTTTATTATACGTATTATTGACACGGTATTAATTTTGGCAACCTTATCTCCAGGAAAATCCATTAGAAATTTAAGCGTATTGCATTTTCTATTGAATCAGAGAATTTCATGGAAGGATCCAAGGCTGATCTAGTAGAGGTTAACGCAGTAGGATTTGTTGTTGTTGTGAGCACCAACAACAGGGATTTTGTTTTTGTTATATGACTCTAAATGTCAAATACAACACAAATACATATGACCAAACAAAGTAAACAAAAAAGTACAAAAACAAAATACACTGAATTTGACAGATAGAGTCATTAGAAAGCAAAATCAGCTGTTCTAATGCGTTAACCTCTACTAGATCAGCCTTGGAAGCATAGATAAAGGAATTAACTAGATATCGCACATGCCGTGGGAAATTTCTTGTTCAATGGGATATTTTCTAGATGGAGCTGAATGCAATAATTACAACGTTTGATCCCAAACAAAATATACCTTGCAAGATGTATTTAGAACAGGTGATAGCAGTCGGTGTTGTAGGCAACATTAACAGGCATTTTGTTTTGTTTAGAGGGCCGATGCTGTACAAGTCAACACAAACGAATACCAACAATAACAGTACACCAAAAAAGCTCATAACCAAAATGCATTTGAATTTGAAAGTGGGGAACACAACGGCATGAAAAAAAAACTAAATTAGTTGTTTGAATAGCACAACCTGGAAAATGATTCTATTTTTGTATTGAAAAAATGTCCCACACTGTTGAGTAAACGTCAGTGAATGTTATGAGAAACGTCAATCAAAGTTACAAAACGACAACACAGCACCTAGTGGCAGTGCTTAACAACGCCTGTGGGATATCTACTTATTTCCTTTATCTATGCTTGGAAGGATCCCAATATAAATTCGAAAATACCGCAATGTTGGCGTTGACAGCAATGGACATATGCTAAAAGTTGTAACAAATCTTATGTTTGTGTTAAGTGTGACCACATACACTTACCGGGAGAGTGTGTATTTGTGTCAAGTGATAACAATTTACCCAACTGCGCTATTTGCGAGGAAGGGGGTCACCTTTCAAGCTATAGAGGTTGTAAGGCCTATATATCATTTATGATAAATACTTACTTTTATTGACTATTATACAACCTCCTTCGCCTTTTCACGCCAGTTGGTAACAGCAAGGATACGGAGGGATTCTTCGGCCTGGTCTTTCCATCGGAGTCTTGCTCGTCCTCTTGTTCTGCTTCCATCGGGTACGTTATCGAAAACCTTTCGCACTGGCTCATCTTCATCCATTCTGATAACATGGCCTAGCCACCCCAACTGGCCAATTTGATTCGCCTAGAGATGCCCACGTCAGAATATAAATCATATAGCTCTTGGTTCCAACGACGTCGTTACTCGCCGTTTTCCTTAACAGGGCCATAAATTTTACGCAGAATTTTCCTCTCGATTACTACCCAGGTGTTTTAAATCCGCTTGCTATATGACCCAAGTTTCGGAGCCATATGCCAGGACTGGTAAAATGAGAGTCTGGTATAGCTGAACCTTTGTCCGTGGAGAGAGGGCTTTGTTTTTAAAGTGCTTGCTTGCTGAGCCTCAAAAATAGCATCTACATATTTGCAAGCATAATTCTCCTATTTATCTCCAGGCTGATGTTGTTGTCCTTGTTCACGGCGGATCCAAAGTACATAAATTCATCTACCACTTCAAAATTAAATCGGTTGACAACGTTCAAGTGCGGCCCAATACGAGAGGTTTGTCTAGTTGTTAACAACATCCATTTTGTCTTGTCCTCATTAACAGCAAGACCCCAACTTCACTGATTCCTTTTCGATTCTTGAAAATACTCCAGTCAGCATACGCCAGCCACATCTGGCTTTTCGTGTTAATGGTTTTGTTCGTATTTACAGCAGCTTTCTCATTATTATCTCCATTAAGATGTTGAAGATGTTGTATCTTAATTTCATACAAAACACTAGCTTATAATATTTTAACAATTTCTGCAATAACAACGAAAGCCAAACTAAGAGTGATTTTCATTCAGCTCCAATAATTATTAAATTTTTTAAAATAAAACTTCAAAAAATAAATTTATAATTTTGTTTGAGATCCATTTCTTCCAATCATCTTAGAATAGAATTTCCCAAATTTTGGATAATTTCTTTTGAAATCCGTTTCACTTATCCTAGAGAAGAGTGATCAAATCGTCTCTACTTCGAAATTTTCTTTGTCTGATATCTCTTATAATGAACCCGGATATTTTCTCTGGAGTTTATATTTGGCACTTCGAGAAGAACTTCTATAAGATTTAGACCATTTTACTAAAGTCACATATTGATACATATTGAAGGCTCTGTACGGCCCAAAACGACTAATTTGAAGTTTGTTAATAATCGTCCAAATTTTTACTCTATGTACAAAAAGTAAGTTTTACATCGGTTTTTTACTCTTGATTTCAGGAAAGCATTTTGGCATCCCTAACAATAATTTTATAAAGAATTTTGCTATTTATCTCTATACGAAAATTTTTGAAATGGTCAACCTATTTCTGATATTTCATGAATTTAATTTTTGCTTTTATGCCTGTGGAGTTACTTTGTTTGCTAAAGTAGTCGGAGTATCAAATTTCCTGTACCACACAAAGAGGTTAGTGAGTTCCAGGCAAATATATCGATAAATATGTTATAAAAAATAGATTTTTCAGATCAATTAAAAGGAGAAGCTTTCAAATCAAAAAATTGTGCCGTTTGAAAAAAAATTGCGCTAAAAAACTGCACTAAAATTAAAAAAATTGGAAAAATGATGAGAAAATTGTGCTAAACGGCACTTGGCATAATTTTTCAAGAAACAAGTGCCAAAACCAAAAAAAATTGTACCAAAACGGCATAAACTATGCCAACAAAGAAAACCAGTGAAGCGCCTCGGTTCTCTGTTCTTTCCCTCTTACTCATTTTTTGATGATGTTATAGTATATCGGCCTTATTCATAAAAAATCATTAAATTAGATCTAAAGCATTCATCAGTTATTGAAAGCTTTAAGATTTGGCGAACGATTTATTAATATCGTATTCATAATGTGTATTTTAACTAGGGAACAGATAATTGATTGACAACCCTGTTTTATGTATTCTCACAGTGCTTGTGATGTAAAAACAAGATGAACAATATCCGATAGACCGAATTAATTTTTTTTATTTAGATGCGTCAATGCATTTTTTCAAAATTTTAAACATTAATGGAAAGAACTATGCAATAAATAGATCAATTAATAATATTTGCTATACATATTCATAAATTTGGAAGAAGTGTCAATAAATCATATTGATTTTTGGGTAGTCGAATATAAAACCGGATAACAGGTTTTTGTTTCAATGTTTTGATTTTATATACATCACTATGTGAACAAATTTCTTTTTGGTTAAAAATTGGAACGAAACAATTTGGTTGCTTAGTCCCAATCCACACACGGAATCTTTTGTCGCCGGAGACACGAGTTCGTGGGAGAGGGAGGCGAGAAATAAGAAGAGGGGTACTTACGTCGTCGCTCTCTTTCCCACGAACTCGCGTCGCCGGCGACAAAAGATTCCGTGTGTGGATTGGGACTTAGAAGGATAATCAAAATCGATGTACAAGTAGACAGTCAAAATTTCTCTTCACTCAAATGCCAACAAACAAAACGAGTGAAACCCTAGTACTTCTCTACTCTCTCTCTCTTACTCTCTTCATTGAATATTTGAATACACGAGCAGCTTTTTAATAGTGTTATTGTACATAACTATACAAATTCCAACCATGTTGAAGTAAAATTACATAAACTATGCAAAAAGTATGAAATAAGCACGATATGACGCGAGAGAGAAATGCGTTTGAGTGAACTCCTAGCACTTTTTGGTTCTCTTTTACCAGGGTTGCCAAGTTGCGCACATCTTCTGGTCGTCTAATTCTAAGTCGTCTTTGGGATAATGATGTAACACTATAAACGCTTGAAATATACACAAAAACTCCAATTGTTTATAACTCATAAATATTTAAGTGCGGCACGCGTGAAATGTAAAAAATTATTTCTTTTGTGTATTAATGCGGATAAAATAGCCTTAAAGAAGGGTTAAACCTTCAACAAAAATGGTGACGCTAGAGAACTCTTAACAGGCGAATTTTTCGATTATGAATACAATTTTTGGGCGTTACTTCTTAAAGCTTTAACAAACCTATGACAACTTTTTATGAATCAGGCCGTATAACTATAGAAATTCCAACCATGTTTAAATGAAATTACATAAAGTATGTAAAAAGTATGAAATAACCAAGTTATGACGCAGATAGAATTGTTTTGAGTGAATCGCGTCGACTTTTTTGGTTCCCTTCTACTAGGGTTGCCAAATTGCGCCGGGTTTTTCTTCTCTACTTGTACATCCTTTTTGTGTGCGGCGCTTTTTCCTGGGATTTGTCTGAAAGTTTGGAAAATAATATTATTGATTAAATTGTTTTTACTGATTTTAAAATTTTGTATTCACTATTATTGTATTGTGTTTAAAAATAAATCATTCTGAACCCTTTCTTCAATTTTCGTTTGTATCCCCATCAGTGTTGCCGTTTTGGTCGGATCCGACCAAATTTGGTCAGAAAAAATTTAAAATTTTTAATTTGGTAGGATGGTCGGACCAATTCAATTTTGGTCGGTTTTTGTCTCTAATCACAAATTATTTTTTTCTTTGCATAATTTATTTAAAATCTCATATATATTAACTTAAAAATACTTTTTCCACACAATTTACCATTTACCAATAAATTATGCACTTCGATGACGGGTAAGTAGTTATTAACGACGTTTATATTAGATCAGTGACAGTGAACTGTGCGATACGTTAACGGAATTCCTCTGTTGGCCATTAAATTATAAACGACGTTTAGCTTAATTTAGTGTCAACGATTTGTGTTATGCTTCTTCGCCCTATTTCTTATGAATGTTAGCATTTTGGAAAAAACACTGAATAGGAAAACAATAAAACAAGAGGATTGAACTAGGGATAAGTAAATATAAATATTAATCAACAAAATCTTTTTTTATTAATAAACATTTATTTTAGATACATAACAAAAAAGAAAAAAATTGAAGCAGTAACCGAAAACAACAATGAGGCAGCTTGTAGGTAAAGTTGCTTAAATTAACAAATTTTGATAAAATATTGAATCATTTTGTTTATAGCGATGCAAATGTTTTTGCTGATAATCCGCAATGTTCTAAAAGGAAATTTAGAACAGAATGGCTTACTACTTTCGAATGGCTGAAGGAAAGGGATGGTACTACACTTTGTACTGCATGCTCCAAGCCACTTGCTGCACATTTGACACTGAAAAATCATGGAAAGAAAACAACGCATGTGCAAAACTATGACACCAAAAAGAAACATTTGCATATCGACAAATTTTTTAACAACGAACAACAAAGAAAGTTGCAACAGGTAAAATATGTAGAATTCACGTCGATCATGTTTTGCATTACGCACAATTTGCCTTTCATATTGACGGACTATCTTCCTGCATTATTGGTTGAGTGCTGCCCGGACTCTGCAATTGCAAAACTAGTGCATTGCGGAAGGACAAAGGCCACAGAAATAGCAGACAAAATTGGAAAGCAGGAAAGGAATGATGTAAGATCGATATTACAAAAAACAAAATTTTCTTTAATTGTGGACGGAACTACCGACCTCTCTACGAAGAAATGGTTTGTTTTAATCGCGCGTTATGTAAATTCAGCTTTTGAAATCCAAGATAAGTTTCTGACAATGTTGGAATTAACTAAGTCAGTCGCGCAGTCAACATTTGATAAAATTAAAGAATTTTTTGTGTTATGTGAGATTCCTTTCAAGAATCTAATAGGATTGTCAACAGACGGAGAAAATGCTGTCTGGTAATGTTAGAGGCCTTAAGGCGTTATTTGAAAAAGAAGTAGAATTATTTTACATTAAATGTTCCTGTCACGCTTTACATCACTGTTCCAGTTACGCCCCAAAAAAATTGCCTTCGTCTATCGAAAAATTGTGTCGGAACATATACACCTTTTTTTCTCGTAGTCCCAAACGTGTCAGCGAACTCAAAGAATTCCAAGAGTATTGTTCAGTTGCTCCGCGTAAAATTTTAGGTATATGCAGCACCCGTTGGCTTCCGCTGGAAGGCGTTGTATTAAGAATCGTTAAGCAATGGGATAGCCTAAAATTGTATTTCATTTCCTGTGTATATGAAGTTCAAGGAATTTCTGCTGGTGTTATCGCGGAGGATATGACAAGCCAAATGAAATGTTATTTTTTATTTTTGACATATTTTCTACCCATTGCCAATTATCTTAACAAAGAATTTCAAGCGGAAACTTCACGTTTACCGTATTTATACACTAGCATAAAATCGAATTTTCTTTTAATATTAAGCAATTTTATTAAAAAAGAACTAATAAATAATATAGAAATTGATTACAAAAATAAGCAGTATCAGCTTGATACTTGCAAAATATTTATTGGCACTAAGGCAGAAACATATGCGGAAACTTATTTAAATAAGACTGAAAAATATGAAATAAAATATGCTGTTTTAGAATTTTATATAGAATTTCTTGATCAGATCAACAAGCGATTAGATTTCAAAAACGATAGTATAAAAACGATAAAAAAAACGACGACTTAGAAATTCTGGATCTTGTTTTAAAATTCCCTAAGTTAGTTGAATGTGATTCCGATTTAATAGTTACTGAGTGGAATTTGCTGCGACTCAGCGATATAAAAACTTTCGCCAATTTAAACATTAATGCTTTTTAGCAAAAAATAGCTTCTATAAAAAACGGATTAAATGAGAAAAGTTTCTCAAATATTTCTTATTTTATTTTTAATTTGTTATCTCTGCCACATAAATCCGCCGCTGCTGAACGCAAATTTTCCACACTAGCGCTAATAAAAACTAAACTAAGGAATAAACTAGAAGTAAATACTGTCAACGGTATTATGTCGTGTAAAGAAATTATCAAAATAAATAATCCGCTTTATGTTTGGTCAGCCAAAAGGGACCTACATAACCAAATGTAAAATCAAGAACTTTAACTTTTTTTTTAATGTGATGTATTTAATACATGCCTGAATTATAACATAAGTTAATGAAAACAACATATGTTTAAAAGACTGAATAAAAATTTGTTACTTACAATTTACATTTAATTATTAATTACATTACATAAACAATTTATTTACATGCCTGAATTCTTTAATGCAAATATGTTATATCTGAAATCTTTATTTTACTTAAATATTAAATAAAATGTACATCACAAAACACAAATATTAATTAAATTTTCAAATTTGGTCGGAAGCAGGCGATTTTGGGAAAATTTTGGTCGGAAAAAAATTTTCAAACGGCAACACTGATCCCCATGTATAACCGTATGTAGGTGTTGGTTGGCTCTTCCGATTTTCATGAAAATGTGGCAATTCCATTATCTGAATTGAGAGATTTCGTGAGAGCGCCGACAAGAAATTAGAAAAGATTCTATACTAGCGCCTAGTCGTCAGCCGCAGCGGGAAAGAAATCGTCGTCTGTAGCGTGTTTAATTATGTTTGGACTCATAGGTGGTAATTATCGTTTAGAGATAAGTGACAAAATTGCTTACCAAAAATTTTGTAAGAAGTGAATTCGGGACTTTAACATGATAATGTTCGAACGTAGTACTTAAAAACAAACATTCTTCAAAATAAAATCCAACGTTTTCATTTTTATTTATTGTTTTTAATTTATTTTGATTTGATATATTAGTTTTCTTAATTCTCTTTACTCAAGTACAGTTTTTTTTGTTTGTTTTCAATTTAATACTCAATTTTTGTTCTTTACATTAAATTAATTATAATTAATCATATGTGGTTTGTTTATTAGCTACAAAGTTCTTAAGGTATATGTGTTTATAAAAAAAACTTAAAAACGACGATACTTAAAAATGCAATGAGTTAAAAAAATATAAAAATTGTATAGTAAAACTAAAATAAAGACAGATAATTTGAGCAATTCATAAAACATAGACTTAAATACAATTATCATTTATATTTTGTATATTACTAAAAATACAATTGAATTTGAATAAAATTATGCTAAAGTTGCACTTTATATTTACACACATAACTATTATATAAAAATACAATAATAATCAGTCTGTAGACTCATTTTCTTTGTGTAATCTGAGGAGAAAACGAAAAATTTGAAGGATAAACATAAACGAAAGATGTTTTTTTTTTCTGTATCATAAAATTAATAAATGAAGTGAACTTATGAAAACTATATTTAATTGCATTTTTAATATGGCCTATATATATGTACGAAGAAAAGGAAATACATAAACTTATAAATATTATGAAAAATGAAATTGTTTATAATTGAAACAGGGGATATGCCTTCTCATGGAGACTAAATAGATTGAATCTATTTTTGATTTTTAATAAATACTTTATTAAATTAAAAAATTCGCTAAAAAGGCATGGTTACAAATAGAAAAAAGCACTTGAAACAAATATAAACTGTATTTAAATTATGATTTTTTTTTAAATCTAAATGTAGCTGCACGTTGTGTGGGATTATCCGTAAAAAAAAATATGTTAATGTTTAAATTATAGTACTTAAAATTATCTATATAGGTAGTATGTACATTTATTCTTTCTAAACAATCGTTGTTATTACAAATGTGGGGGGAAACGAAGATATGAGATTTTTGGCTTAGATATAAGCTATAAAAAAATTAATAAATAAAAATTACATGCTTTAATTAATTAGAAATTAGAAAACACAATTTAAAATGTTACATATAATTTTTTACTTTTATAATGGTTTGCACAGCATTTTATTAGAATTTAAATAGTTATTTGAATTTAAAATGTTTTTGTTTTTAGTAAAAGGAAATTTGTTAACAGAATCTAACAGCCTGTTACTCTATCTCGAACGAAAGTTTTCGTTCGTGTTCTAGACAAAAGAAAGTTGATTTTGGTTCCACAATCTTGTCGTTTCAAGTCGAATGAAAACCAAAAACTTTTCAGTACAAATTTTGGTTTCTCTATTTCGAATGTGCTCTCAGTTGGAAACAAATCTAGAGTCAGGCGAGGCAAGAACCCAATGTGAGTCGAATATGAGTGACTGATTTTCGTTCGCTTAGCTTATCGTTCGAGATAGAGAAACAGGCTGTAAAAAACGTTTTCGATACATTGTCACATTGTGAATTTTGAATAGAGGTCTAGCTATCACAAATTTTGTAAACTATATGTAGATAATAATATTACCGATATTTTGTTAAAAAGTCGACAGTAATGAATTTATAAATTCGAACGAAATTATCATTTCATACTTGAATTTGAACCAGAGGCTCATTTCGAAAGTTTAAGTGATATGCAATTGAATGAATTCAAAAATGATTCCTAAATTTCAAATACAAATGAAAATTTTTACATTTGAATTTTAAATTGTAGTCAAGTCAGAAGCAGTAGGAATTGAAGGCATTTTGTTTTTATTTCAGAAGCCGACCTTGTCAAATTCAGCCGATCGAATTTGTCAATATGTATTTATTTCAGGGTATATCAGGAGGAATTGTTGTAATTTTCGGCAACAACCACAAGGACAAGAACAAATTTCGTTTGATATTTTAACGCTACCACCTGTACTAGATACATCTTGGAATTAGTATAAATAATATTTGACAAGGTCGGACCACAACGACAAGAAAAAATTGAAATCAGTTGCTCTAACGCTTCCATCTGTAATAGATACATCTTGATTGTAGTCTACAACTTAAACGACATTTGTAAGATGACATTTATATTCGAACGAACAAAATACATTTTTAATCAAATATTAAAGTTTAATTGCAATACGAACATGGTCTAAATAATTGGAAATACTTTATAACGGCTTCTATTTTTTTTAAGAATATTTCAGTTTTTTACTTTTATTTTCTATTAAAGAAACCGTAATCCGGATTTAAAACTTTCTTCCTACCTCAATTTTGAATATTTTTCTTAAAAAGAAAATTAATAATTGATTTTGTCGATAAGGAATCGATTCGAAGGCAAGTTTCATAATTTTTCGTTTTTTTTTTAATAGAATAAAGGTAACAACTTGGTCGTGGCAGTTGATAATTTCGCTTATTTTAAAAGCTATCAAATGAAGCGCGCACATCTGGTGAAAACAAAGTGAAATTATTCTTTTTATAGAATAAGCACTTTGTAAGGGGGGTTCATTTGAAATAGCTTTTAAAACATTAACATTATGCAAAACGGTTATTTCGTTCGATAGTTTATACTTAAATGCTAAATTAATCACTTAATTATAGAGAAATAGACACACATACAAACAATTCGTCTAATTATCAATAAAACATAAACTGCATTTAATGAGTGGTTACAAAATTATAATACTTAATACAAAATTAATGCTTTTCTCTGGTACAATATCTGCTTAAGAAGTTGAATTCATGCATCCGTCATCGAGTTCTATACTACGCTTTTTTTATAAAATCTTTTTAAAGTGAAATATGTATGTAGTATACTACACTGTTCTGCTTAAGTTTAAGTTCCTTGGTGCGTATGTGTAATAACAATTAATAAGGCAGTTTAGAACTGATACGCACCAACGATCTCTCCATAATGCATTAGTAAAATGTTTTTGAAATTTATGTTAAATTTAGTGACAAAAAATGTACATGAATGAATTTGAACCATTTTGAAATATGTTGAATTTCATCGCAGGAGCCGAACTTTATTGGATTATTCTATTTAGTCACCATGTTTGCGGAATTTACACAATTTTAAGAAAGCCTACGATTTTAATTAAAATATATAATTTTCAATTTAGTTTAAACAGAAAACTTTACCAACATATTATATTCGATCACGGATACGCCTACAAAACTCCTTTTTGTTCTCCTTTTTTTTTTGTTACGTTTTTGTTATAAAACTAATAAATTTCAATAGATCTTTTCTTAAAATTACATACAATTTTTTCTTATATATTTTTTTTATATTTAACACTAAAAATAAATAGGCAGACATTATGTTTAATTTTCAATTTTGCATCTTTTGTTTTATGGATTTAGTGGAAAATCTTAAAGTAAAATATGATTTTTTTTATTGTTGTCTTATACGATGATTTGTAAGTAGTTACGGTGTGTGGTAAAAGGATGTGTTGTGGTGATTGATGGTCGATTGATTGCGAATGTGTGTTGTGTAATTAAAACTAAACAAAACTTTACAGATCTGTAGATTGTCAGACGAAGGATGAGAATCCAGGCAGTGGTGCTCTCGATCTGGCCATATTATTAACAATAATTTGACCACCATTGAGACTCATCACTGCACTACCCTCCGGTTCCGAATCTGTGTAACTTGAATAGTTACGTACAGGTTTTGTTTTCTTCCATGATTGCCGCAGGGAATCATTGACATTGGCATAATGATTGACAAAGGAATGTGGATCAGAGCGTACACTTTCATTTTCACTCTCGGAATGCTGTAACAAAAAAAAAAAAACCAAAAAATTATATTAAAAGGATTTATAAATTAAAAATATTGATTAATGGCATTTTACAATTTTTTATAATACATATAAATATCAAAAGTATATTCTGTATATTTTTTTATTGAAGACAATTGCACCGTCGGTGATGCAATGGTTAGTGTGCGCGGCTCTTGTACATGAGATCCTGGGTTCGAACCCTGCTCTGACCACCTTCAAAACAAAATTTCTTTCGGCGGCGGTTACCTCGCATAGTGACGGCGACACTATCGAGTATATAGCCATGATAAAGCTTCTCAAAATACCGTTCGGAATCGGTGTAAAACTGTAGGTCCCAATCAGTGAGTGAAAACTGGAAAACGCACAGCTCAGTGATTGTGAGAAGTTCTCCCCGGTCCCTTCATGGGATGTAATGGGAAACCATTTATTTTTTTTTTAATCGGACAAAAGATGTCCCAATGAAATTCTTTATTCCTGTGAAAGTACGTTCGATACCATTATGTATGGAACTCGATTTCTTTTGCATGGCCACCACGAGCACGCTTGCAGAAGTCCAGACGCTGAACCCAATTTTCGACGGTTTTCAAGCATAAATCGGCCGATACTGCTGCAATTTCACGTTCGATGTTCGTACGAAGTTCATCAATCGTCGCTGACTTGTTGGCATAGACCATAGACTTGACGTAGCCCCACAGGAAAAAATCTAACGGCGCCAAATCGCACGACCGAGGCGGCCAATCGACTGGGCCATTTCGTGAGATAACACGTTCACCAAACTTGGTTTCCAATAAATTGATTGTGGCATTCGCTGTGTGGCTTGCGGCGCCGTCCTGTTGGAACCACATGTCCTCCAAGTCCATATTATCCAATTGGGGCTAAAAATATTCGGTTATCATTGAACGGTAGCGATTCGCATTCACAGTAATGTGCCGGTCTTGATCATCACGGAAGAAGTACGGCCCAATGACGCCGCCGGCCCATAAACCGCACCAAACTGTAATTTTTTCGGGATGCAATGATGACTCATGGATTACGTGTGGATTGCTGTCTGACCAATAATGCATATTTTACTTACTGACGAAGCCATTCAGCCAGAAATGAGCCTCATCGCTGATTGTTGAGGCCTCTTAAAGTTGGTCTCTTAAAGTTGAGGCCACTGACTCCAAATTTCGGTAGTAGATTTTAATAATTTCGACTCGTTGTTGGTTCGTATATCTTTCCATGATGAAATATCAAATCTTACTGAAGAGAAATGTCAAAAGAGCGGGAAAAAATATGGCGTCGTTTGATATCGATTTACTTTTGTAGCGTCTCTGTTGAAAACCCCTTTATTATGTACTAGTTAGTTTCAACTTGTAGGTTCCAACGTGGCCGTCGGTGGTGCAATGATAAGTGAGCGGGCCTCTTGTACATGAGATCGTGGGTTCGAACCGTGCTCTGACCACACACAGGGAAAAGATTAGTTGGAAATCAATTCAAGCATTGGAAATTCCACGATAAAGTCTATATTTTGATTAGAATTCAGAAGTGTCATACATCAGAATTATTTGTCGATGTTATTCATAGATTAAAAATAGGTTTTACTAACTACAAGTTGCTACTACCGAACTTTAGTTGTATTAACCAATTTGAGCATTTCTAAAACCTCATTCATCTGAAATGGAAGATACAACTAATAAAAAGTACAATATTAGAATTCGCGTTGAAATATTAGTCACTATAATCATAATTTAGTTTCTGTCACAAAAACACTTGTTACAATGTTATGTATGTATTCGATTTTTCACAAGAGGCTTTGCTTTTCAAGAGAAACTACATACAGTTGAATGTTACACGAAGACTTTACAGAAAAACTATTATTTTAACCAGAAAGTGATAAACAAAGTTGTGAAAAACAAAGTGTATAGATGTCATCCACCGAAGAAGACATATGATCATAAATTGAGGTGAAGTGAGACTTTTAAACACAATCGTTGAATCTGACGCCAATAATGACGCCTTCACGAACACATACAAACAATTGTGGGCACTTGAATGGAGGAACTAGTATTGTGGATGACACAAATTAACTTAAACATACATATGATACCCAGGGTAACCCATCCCCCTTTTTTCGAGATTTCGAGATATAGAAATTTTTTCATATTTTCGATAAAAAAAATGTGCACGAAATACGAACCCTTGTTATAAATAATAATAATTTTGTTTATATTTAAATATAAAATACACAATTTTAATAAAAAATTACTTTTTTTTACTTTTTTTCTATAAAATTCATAAGGGGTTAGTTAAAGCATCATCAAATGGTTGTGACAGCCATTAAATTCAAGTACATAATTAGTTGCGCATACCACAATATATTATTTGGTACAACCGAATTAGTTTTTACATTTTTCGTTCATCCAACTAATCCAATCGAAAAAATAATAAAAAATTTACCTCCAAAGGAGGCTGTAACCAATGGGTGTCTCCAATACAGCATCACTTTTTTTTAAAAAAAATCGCTAAAAATAAAATTTTTCATACAAAAAATCTCTATAACTCGAAAACGGTGCGTCCAATCGAAAAAATATTTAAAAATGGACTCCTCAACAACTCCTTACTGCACTTCTGTGTAATTGGAATTTCTACATTGTGTAATTTCCAATAGACTCTTACCTGTGACGCCTCCGATGAGCTAACCTCTGATGGCTTTTCGGTAACACTACTATCATCCGGATTTTCATCATAACACTTCAGACTTTCCTCATCGCTGTGATAAGCGACCGAGGCTGGTGATGGCCGTGGCGGACTTTTCCCCAGTTGCACATTAGGCGGTGGTCGGTTATTTGTTTTACGACCTAATGTCCCCAAAGTACCGCGACTCAAAGTGCCGACACTGTTCAGAGTACCAGTGCCAACACCATGTCGCGAACGATATAATTCTAAAGCTAATTCTTGTCTTTCATCAATAGACATGGCCATTGATTCCTCTAGTGTTTTCTGAGCTTCCTCTGCAAGTGAGAAATATTAAAAGTGAATACAAATTAATCTTCCATATTTAATTAAATTGTGATCTTACGTTTATATTTATAACTTTTACTTTTAACACATAGTACCGCTATGACCATAATGATGATAACTATTGAAGTGGCGGCCAGTGCGACCATAAACCATGTTTGCCTGTAAAAGGGTTTATGCTGTAGATATCCATATTCCAAATGTAATTTTGAGGGTGTCAATATAGAATCCTTTGAGTAGACGGGAAATGAGATGCCATAACGATTGTAAGCTATAACACGGAATGTGTAGGCAGTGGATGGTAGAAGACTTTGATAGCTAACGGTAAAGTCTTGTATGGTACTGGTGGTCGTTTTCGTTATAGTCTCCCAACGGGAGTCGTCTGTGCAAAAGGGAAAGATTTATATTAATAAGGGGTTTTATTTAATACTCGTATTCATTTAAAATGTTTTAGGGGTTACTGAAATCTAAGTAAATTTTATTTGTTGGTTAGTAAGGATTTCAATCTATGTAAGAAAAATATTCTACTTTGGGAGAGAGAAACTTAAATTGTTTAATTTTGCAGCCATTAAGCCAAATACTTACAGATAAATGATGGTTCACCTCGTTCTACAAAAGCAGTTTTAATTTTTATACCAGCACACCAAAAGTTTAGTTACGGTTTTCAAAAAAAAAGATGAGATATAAGAGAAAAAATATGTAAAAAATAAATAAATTTACCAAAAACCCAGTTGTTTATGTTAGAAAAAATCAAGTGGTTCGACTGTCTTAAGCGAACAACATACTTGTTAATCATGAGCAAGAGCATTGGTTATCGTTGATATTTATTGTGGTTGTGCGTATGTAGTGCATTTGACAAGTGCACATAGGTATAGTCGTTTAAACAGATGATTTATTTTTTTCCAGTAATTTTTCGTTTCACTTGTCAAACTCATATGCATTTTGATTTTATACTTTTTTTGTATTCTTGTATTGTTGTATTCTTGTATAACGTGTACTTACAAGAAATAAATATACAAAACTATACCGACATGGGAAAGGAGCAAACCAAACATGTCGAGTACACTGACGAGGTGTTGAATGAAATAATCACCCCACCTGGTGTTAACGACAACGATTCATCAATAAAAATTATGATGATGGTTATAATGGTTAACATCATAATGGAGATCATTAAGAGATATGCTGCACTCAACATGAATAAAACCATCAGCAGCAAAAGTCACATGGTGCTCGCGTATGCTGATGATATAGATAAAATTGAGAGCACAATGAGAGAAGTTACTGCTGTGTTTTCGAGAATTGAGAAGGAGTCAGCAAAAGTGGGGCTGACAGTAAATGAGGACAAGACAACATTAATGGTTTCAACGAATTGTATGACTCAAAAGCACTGGCGACATCTGGCGAATGATTCAAAATGTATTACTCTCTTTTTGTCATAACTTGGTCCATTCATAATTTTGATGTGAAATATTGATGCATTTTGAAACATTTATGCTTTTTGTATTGTTTTATGTAATAACATTGTCGAAATGGTGCATTTCTATTGAAATATTCTATAAAGAGAGAAGACTCATTTATGCACTTTACTCAGACTCTCTACATGAGAGCGGAAAAAGAGTGCAATAAGTTCTCTATACTATTCAATAGTTTTTGTCGTCGCTTTGTTAATGACAAAATAAAAACAATTATTTCAGTGAGTTTATTTCAAAAACAATTATTTTGCTTTATTTATTTTAACAATATTACATCTAATGTTAAAGCAGATCTAAGAAAAAAGAAAGTACAATAGCAAAAGCGAATTCAGCACAAAAACTATTGTTTTTTTAATTTTCCAATGTAATATTTTCTAATGTGTCCATATAAATCGAACAGGTACCGTGTAAGAAAAAGGTCTTAACACATCGTCCGTGAGTTCGAACGCTCATTGATTATTTTTATTTATGTTTTCGCTATCCCTGCTAAACTAATTTGTCGACTACTTAGAATTCCGGCTTCATATTGATTTTATTTCTAAAAAATAATGTTATCCTTGTAAAGGGTGTCTCAGTTAAAAATCGCTTTTTCATTTTAAACTAAAAAATACGTATTTTTTGAGATAGTTGTGACTTTTTTATTGGATTGCAAAGAAGAAAATATCCGTCAAATTGCCCTCACGGCTCTTTTCAACAGAGATGTGGCTGCATCTCACCGATGACACGTTGGATCTCGGATATGACTTCATGAATTGTTTGTAGTTTATTCCCATAAACCCGAAATTTCACAAAACCCCAAAGAAAGAAATCGCACGGCGTTAAATAGCATGATAATATGGCCAGTTGACATCAAAATTTCTTGAGATAGTTTATTCTGAAAATCGTTGCTGCAATAAATCAATTGTTTCATGCGGGTGGCGCCGTCTTGCTGAAACTACATGTCGTCCAGATACATGCCGTCCAGTTGAGGCCACAAGAACTTCGTTATCATGATCCTGTAACGAATGTCATTCACGGTAACTGCAATTTCGGCCTCATCTTCAAAATAGTAACGCCCAATCACACCGCCTGACCAAAATCCGCATCAGACAGTTGCTCGTTGTGGGTTCAGTTATTTCTCATGGATTGCGTAAGGATTTTCTGAGCCCCAAATTCGACAATTTTCTGCATTCACGAAGCCATTCTATGGAAATGCGCTTCAGCGGAGAACTTTTTTTTGGAAAAATTGGCACTGACTTCACGTTGCTCCATCATCCATTGTACGAATTGCCGATTTCCATGGTCTGCTGGTTTGAGCTCCTAAATAAGCTGAATTTTATACGCATGAAGGTGGAGGTTTTTTTTTTATCAAAATTCGCTGCGTATTGCTTCGGGAAATTTGAAGTTGTTGAGAACGATGCTGAATTAATGTTTTCGGGTTTTTGGCGACACTCTGGTTTACAGCAGCAATGATTTCAAGACTCCTGTGTGTCTTACTCTCCATAACCGACCCAGTTTCTACTCTTCGAATAATTGACTCACTAGGTGCACTTTCTCGACTAAAAATTCGTCGACGTTTACGAGCGGTCTCAGTATACACGCTGAAAAATCTGTCTTTATTTGTTGTTTGGATGCAAATATAACGTGTTTGTAGCTTTGCGCAAATATATTATACTTGTGCCCAAACGCATTGTGTTTGCTATTTAATATGACATGTTTGAGGCACAATGATTAATGGGGTTTTGAGACCCACATTTTGTTTTGTTTGTTGAAAACCGCTAAAAACAAAATGAGACACACGACACAGAAACAAAAAGGCAGCAGATCTTCAATTCACGAAAACTGTGCTTGCAAACATGTACATGTTTCCTGCAATATGTTTCTAGGGCCATTATTTTTCAGTGTGTAGCTTTCCAAATTTTTGTAACAAGTTTTCACAATTATAACGCGTTGTTCTCTCGTAAAGCGCTCCATTTTTAATAATAGGAATAAACATATGTGACATTTGCCAAATTTCAGAGATGCACAAACAAACAATGACACTAAATTTAAAAAGTGCCATCTTACTGAGACACCCTTAGTTGGTTTAAGTAAGGATGAATAAAGTAAATGAATTGAGTAAAACTTTAAACATATTACATTTCCGCCTTTCTTTATACCAAATAAAAATGCAATCTTTGTTGTTCACATCACTATCATGCTGTTTTAGAAAAATGTTTTAAATTTCATTATCCAATTAAAAATTTATCGTTTAAACTCATACTCATGAATTACAAGTTTGTGGTTCGCTTTGAACTTGTATCGAAAATTCAATAGTTTTGTTACAGCTTAATAACTCGAGTCAAACATCAGAATGTTAGATATAGTAAAGTTATGGGTTAATTTTAAAAATCAGTTTTAAGTATTGTTTAATAAGCTTTTTAAATTTTTCTATTTTAGGTTATATAAAAAGTTTGGCCATTATAGAACGGAAATATATCTATAACTGAATTGTAAAAATGCTTATAAAACAACCTTGTTTCAAATGGCAAGAACAATGTTACACTGTGTAATAAAAAATTGTATCCCGAATGAGATCAACTGGAAATTAATGTAGACCACAAGCCATAAAGGATTTTAGAAACCACTGAAGGGTTTTGAAAACTAAGAACGAATTTTATTTTGTAGCTTTTGAATTTTCGCTATTTTTGATTGTTTTGTCCGGTAATCCGAGTACTTGATTTTCGCGGGAAAAATATTTTGCAACATCTATTTGCAAATCCTATCTATCAGTGTTGGCGACGACTACATTCTTCTCTATTTTTAAGATATTTTTTCACTAAAAATCGGGGTTTTGAGAAATGGAGTGAAAGTTGACAACATTGATCATTTCTTCCTTCAATTGGATTGGTCGTTACATTTTAAGGATCGGTTTTAAGATTAACATTCCACATTTGACGTGAGAAGCTCTCCCCAATCACTTTATGGGCTGTAATGGGAAACCATTTCACGTACAATTATAAAAATTTCCATACAAAAAAAAACCAAAAAATGCCTGCGAAATATCGACGAAATATATCCGCATGTGTAGTACCAAATTGTTCATGCGAAATATTAGCAACATATACCGAGCAACATTTTACTTTAAAGTTGCAGAGAAAAATGCAACGACCAATAAATTTGTACTATACTTACAAAATATTTCGTCGCTTTTTCTCAGGCTTTTTATTTGTATCGAGTTTTGTAAAATTTCTTGTGAAATGTTGATCTTAATATGGGACTTTAGGGTGAAAATTTAAATTTAAAATATTTGATTTAATAAGACAAAAGGTAAAAACATAAGTATAGTTTTTTATTTGTTTTGATAATTGCTAACACCCTGGAACTCGAAAAAGGAAGGTTTTACCCCAAATGAGGTACGAGGAATCATTATTCATCATAAGTTTTTTGAGTTTAAATTACGGTTTCATACAAAATATCTGTAGGCTTGCAAGACGCACTGTTTTCAACAGTAATCGTACTTTTTTTCAACCATTGTACTTTTTTTTGTAGTTTTTTATGTTTGTCTTTGGTTCAAACCCCAATTAAACAAAATGGTTTTAACCATAAAATTTTCTCAGTGTAGAAAATATTAAAATGAAGTGAAATTGACAATAAAGTGGAATTTGATACTGAAAATGAAAATGAGTAAATAAATAAGTACAGTTTCTCTTATTTGGTGAAAGAATCTGATTACTGGCAATTTGTGAACGGAAAACTCAATGAAAGTCGGAAAATCGAAAGTTCTAATTCAAAGACCTCCAAAAATCTGATTTTAGAGGTAAACTTTGTTCCCAAATGTTGAAGCCCAACATGTTTGGAACAACTTTGTTAAAGAAATTTTACCGGTACAACCAACCAAATTGAAGTTAGTGGCTGTCAAAAGTGTCCATGAGCAAATTAATTTTATATGAAACCGTAATGGTAACTCACAAATCTTCCTCATACCAGAATTATGGTAAAACTGTCCTCTTCGTTATTGTCTAGGAAAATTTTTACCAAAACTATCACAGTGGAATTGTTAATTGTCATCCATAATGGCGAAAACGGTCAAAAAAAGCCAAACTTCAAAAGGCTATACAAAAAATTTGAACTAATAGTGATTTCATTTCTAAAAAATATTGTTGTCTTTGTATGAGGCAACATTTTAAAAATGTGGCCATTAGTGTTGGGTAGTTCATGAACTATCTAGTTCACTTAGGGTGACCAGACAACACTCTCACGAACAAAATGCACATGTTCGATACGGGGAGTATGTACGTGATTGTTATGTCCGGGTACCTTAAATGAACGAGTTCGAGAACTAGTGAACGAGTTCGACACAAGTCTAGTGGTCATCACCCCTTCAAAATTGTACCTATTTTGGGATGAGAAAGAACATAGAAATGGTTCATTTTCTCACAGCTGTCTCTTCTTTTTAAATTTTAAGCATGATTCATTTATTCAGTTAAATTGATTATTTCGACCAGTTTGTATGGGGGCCTAAGCGATTTTAAATGAATCTCCAAACAAACCACGATTTACAGATATGCACTTGGAATGTAAGAACTCTATATAAATCCGGTGCAAGTATCCAACTGGCAGATGTCCTCGAAAGTTATATGGCTGACATTACCGCTACCCAGGAAATGCGATGGACAGAACATGGCTGCACAAGAAAAAGAAACTGCGACATATACTACAGTTGCCATGAGAAAAAACATGAATTTGGTTGCTGATTTGTAGTTGGCAAAAGGCTGCGACATCTAGTCTCTAGGTTCAATCCTGTGAGTGAACGTATAGCCACAATCCGCATAAAAGCGAAATATTTTTATATTTCCCTAATTTGTGTGCATGCCCCGACAGAAGAGAAAGATGATGATGCCAAAGACATATTCTATGAGATCCTAGAGGAAATGTATGACCGCTGCCCTGGCCATGACATTAAGTTTGTACTAGGAGATTTTAATGCCAAAGTAGGAAGGGAGAATGTGTTTAACCCAACTATGAGACTGATTGACTTTGCCGCGGCAAAAAACATGGTCATTAGTGGTACAAGATTCCAGCATTAAGACATCCACAAGGCTACTTATGGTATCCCCTGATCAAAGAACGAAGAACCAAATTGATCACGTGGTAATTGATGGAAGGCACTCATCCAGTGTAATGGACGAGTGATCAGAGGAGCTAACATTGATTCTGTTCACTACCTGGTAGCTGCAAAGGTTCGCACAAGATTAAGTAGAGCGAAAATCGTATGAAACCAGACGCATAGGAAGCCGGACATCGGAAAGCTGCACTTACCAGAGGTAGCCACAGACTACTTAAGGAAGCTCTCGCGCTACTGGTATCTGAGATATCCAATGACGATGGGACAATCGATCGCAATTTGGACGACGACGTCGATTGCCCACCTCCTAACCAAGACGAGGTCAGAACAGCTATTGTCCGGCTTAAGAACAACAAAGCCGCAGGAGCGGATCGATTACCGGCGGAGCTGTTTAAGGCTGGTGGCGATGAGCTGATAAAGTGCATGCATCAGCTTATTAGCAAAATTTGGTTAGATGAATGCATGCCCGGCGATTGAAGTCTCAGTGTACTATGTCCCATATTTAAAAAAGGTGACCCGAGTATCTGTGCCAACTACCGTGGAGTAAGCCTTTTATCCATAGCATATAAGGTTCTATCAAGTAAAATGTGCGAAAGACTAAAACCGATTATCGCTGACCTGATTGGACCGTACCAGTGCGGCTTTAGGCCTGGAAAATCGACAACTGACCAGATTTTCACGCTACGCCAAATCCTGGAGAAGACCCACGAAAAACAAATCGACATCTATCATCTATTTGTCAATTAAAAGGCCGCCTTCGATAGTCCGATACGGGAGAAACACTATGAAGCAATGTCTGAGCTTGGTATTCCTGCAAAACTCATACGCCATTGCAGGATGACCTTGACGAACACCAAATCCGCAGTGAAAGTTGGTTAGGATCTTACCGAACCTTTCGAAACTAAGCGAGGCCTCAGGCAAGGCGACACCCTATCGTGCGATCTCTTTAACATCTTAATGGAGAACATTATGAGAAAAGCTGCAGTCAACATGAATAAAACCATCAGCAGCAAAAGTCACATGCTGCTCGCGTATGCTGATGATATAGATATCATTGGGCGCACAATTAGAGAAGTTACTGCGGATTTTTCGAGAATTGAGAAGGAGTCAGCAAAAGTGGGTCTGACGGTAAATGAGGACAAGACAAAATTAATGGTTTCAACCAACAGGGCCTCCACGCGATTAGACCAAAGCGTTAACGCTGATAACCGTTATAACTTCGAGGTAGTGGACGAATTTATATACCTCGGATCTGCCGTAAACAAAAACGATCAAGCGGAGAATTGTGCTTGCGAATATATGTTGTTTGGGGCTAAGTAAGCACTTTAGAGATAAAGGCCTCTCTCGAGTAACAAAAGTCCAGCTGTACCAGACTCTCATTCAACCTTTTCTTGCATTATGGCGCAGAATCCTGGGTCCTATCGCAAGCAGACGAAACATCTGTAGGAGTCTTCGAGAGAAAAATACTCCGAAAAATGTATGGCCCTATAGCGCACAACGGAGAGTATCGGCGACGCATGAACTGTGAGCTGTATGAACTATATCCCGACATTGACATAGTTGAAACAAAAAAAAAAATGGAGTCCCATAATATCCCATGAAGGGATTGAGGAGAGCTTCTTACAATCAGTGAGATGTGCGCTTTCTAGTTTTACACTCACTAATTGGGACCTACAGTTTTACACCGATTCCGAACGGTAGTTTTGAGAAGCTTTTTCATGGCTAAGTACTCGATAGTGTCGCCATCACTATGCGAGCTGACCGTCGTCGAAAGAAATGTAAGGTGGTCTGAGCAGGGACCGAAGCCACGTTCTCATGTACAAGAGCCGCGCACACTGACCATTGCACCACCGACGGCCACTTGACATAGGTAAGCGGATCAAAATAACGCGATTGCGCTGGTTACGCCATGTCAGTAGAATGGATGAAGACGAACCAGCACGAAGGGTTTTCGAAACCGAACTCGAAGGAAGACAAAAAATAGGAAGACCAAGACTCTGCTGGAGGGATCAGGTTGACGAATCCCTGCGAACACTTGGTATTGTCAACTGGAGAAATAAAGTAAAAGATCGAACTGGTTGGCGAAATATGTTATCTTCGTTTTGTAAGGTCCCTAACCCCCCGGGGTTGTCCGAGACCGGATAATTAAGTAAGTACATACAAACTGGTCGAAAAAGTACAGACTGAAACCGAAACAATTGGTATGTTTTCGTTATACCAGTTAAACTAATATTTCGACCACTTCGTATGGGAGGTTAAAGGATTTTGTATAAAGCCGCTTAAAATAGTTTGGCTCCCCACACACAACGTAGAGAAATTAGCTTAGCTTAAGACAAATAACACTTACAAAATTACATAAAGTCAGTCGTTTTATCTCGTGGCGTGCTGAGATAGCAGAAAATTCAAAATTTTTGAAATTTTCGAGTGCAATATTCTCAGAAAATAACAGTGGGGCTGCAATTTCCTCTCAAATTTCTTTCTCAGAAACGAAATCGTCATAAGTTATCAGAGCAATGTACAGGGCTTGGTCTATGAATAGTATACTTTAACTTTCCGTTGATTTCATTCGGGATAAATTCGGTAATCCGAAATTTTTTGCAGTGTATTTATTACAAACTAATTTATATTTATCAAAGCAAATCCCAATATATATTTGTACCCAAAACCACAGTATAAAAATACTCACCTCGCTTTTTCGCTTCGATATAATAACCCAATATAGGTCCCCGTCCAGAGGGGCCATTTAACCAATGCATTTCGACGCTTGATAATGTCTTAGACAATATCAAGTCCCTAGGTGCTACTGGTGAACCCTCTTGTGGGCCGGTTGTGACATTTTCGCTGACAGCTGGGCCATAATCGATTGTTTGGGCACGTACGGTAAATGTGTAAGTCACTTCCTCTTCAAGATTTTGTACCAGTAAACTGGTACCGGAGACCTTTTGCTTTACTTGTTTACTGAATTCTGCAAGAAAATTTATAAAAAAAAAATGAATTAACATAAACTTTGGAAATTCAGTGAAACGTACTTTCATTCTCCTCGGTTGTTTCATAGGTTACTAAATATCCCAGAATTTCTCCATTTTTAAACTTGGGTGGATCCCATGATACCTTCAACGATTGCATTGTTATATCTTCAAAACGTAAATTTTGTGGGGCACTTGGCAGACCTTGCAGTGTCTTAATGGTTAAAGGCGTTGAACGTGGCCCATCACCGGCTGGATTAAAGGCCAGAATTTGTATACGATATTCCGTAAACTTATCCAAGAATACTAAGCTATGTGAGGTCGCTGTGGCCGAAACAACTTCGATTTCTTCCTCCCACGTTTTCCCGTCTTCTAAATCTTGCGGTGAATCTGTCACCAAATAGAATATTTTATAACCCAAGAGGTCTCCATTTTGCATGCTTTGCTTTGGCGGTTTCCATCGCAGACGTACTTCAGTACTGGATATTGGTGAAGCATCCACTGCTCTGGGTTCTCCAGTGGGTACAGCTTCACCTACATAGACTGCCACAGGTGGTGTGGTGGGGCCAGGCCCCTGAGAGTTGAATGGCAAAACCACAATTTCGTAGTTACGGTCTTGCTGGAGATCGGACAACACCACGGAATTGATATTAATCCCCATAACATCGGTTTTGGGTGTTGCTTGCAAGGCAGCCGGAAAATCAGAAAGTTGCTGATACAGTATACGATATCCTCCAGTGGCAGCATCACCATTCCACATTGAGGTCTCCAGAGCATTCCATTGAACCCGCACAGAAGTAGTTGTAATGGGTACTACTTTTAAATTGGTAACTGACACTGAAGGAGCTGCTGGTAACGTTCTAACTACTATACTCTCTCTGCTGAAGGCTGATGGTCCCAGATCATTTGTTGCCTGAATACGGAATTGGTAGGTTGTGTGGGCTTTTAGAATTATCGCTGTATAAGAAGTTAGTGCGGGGTCTACTCTTTCGGGCAGTAAAGTCCAGGGACCCTCGTTTTCTCGCATTTGTACTGTGTAATATCTCAAAGGTGCAAACCCATCTCTACCCGGTGTCCAATTGAATGTTATCTGATGGGCCTGAATTTGACTTATGGATATTAGAGGTATCGATGGTGGTTGTGGCCGTTCACGATTATTAGTGGTGTAAACTAGAACTGAAGCTGTCTTTCCCCAACCCAATCTTGTTTGAGCGGTAACACTGAATATATAATAGCGTTCCGCCAGTAGATGTGTAGCTCGGAATGTTCGATCAGAGGGAGAGAATTCTCGACTGTAGTTTAAACTTGTACTGCCATTAAGCGAGTACGTGACTTGGTAGGCTAGTATTTCACCATTTGGATCTTCAGGAACATCCCAAATAATACGCGCCGTAGAAAAGGATACATCGGGAATACTTACATTCGAAGGAGCGCCGGGAGTGTCTTCAAATGTTTGTACTCTTACAGGAGGAGTACTTAGAGCACCGTCTCCCAAACGTGTAAACGCCAGTACTTGTATGTGGTACATCACAAATTTCTTTAGTTCCGTCAAAGTTGTGGTGTATGAACTATTATTCGATATAGTTTTGTGCAACACCTGGCCACCTCGATCTGTGGCAGCATAGAAAACCTTATAACCATCGATCTGGCCATTGCGATGTTGCTTAGGCACTTCTCCCCATCGCACTACAATAGTGGTTGATGATGTGGCATTAGCTTGCACATCCAAAGGACCATATGAGGGCACAGCTTCTCTAGTTCTCTCTACAGCTACAGCACTATCACGTGAGTGACCTACATCATTGCAGGCATTCATCACTATTTCATACACTGTCCACTCCTCAAGATTTTCCAATACATGAGAATTTGCGGTGTGATCTTCTATGTGTACACTCTTTGGTGTCACCCGATTATCACTCTCAATTTGCCTATAGGTGATGTTATAACCACGGGGATTGCCATACCATTCGGTCTGTTGCAGAGGTATCCATCTTACGCGCAGCTGTGTGGCAGACATAGCTCTGACGGTTACATTGAAAGGTGGATGCATTGGCCTGGCTTGTATGGTTTGAAAATCTTTGGTAGGCTCTGAAGCTTTTGAAGGTCCTACCACATTTGTGGCACTAAGTCTTAGACGATATTGTGTAAAAGGTGTAAGACCGGTTACAGTCAATGTCTCGGCGTCGGGATCGGATATTTCACATACCGTGAACCAGGTTAAATTACGAGCGGTTTGGGCTTCTACTTTCCATTTGGTTATAGACGAATTGCCATCGAATCCCGGAGTAAATTGCAAAACAACTGAAAATGCTTCAATATTTGATAGAGCTAAGCTTGTGGGCGGATGTGGCAGTACCGGTTCCACACCTGATTGTATAGTAGCGGTTTTTGGTGGCCCTCCTCCAATGCGGGTCCAAGCCCTTATTTCAAACCAATAATGTGTGGTGGCTTGCAAGTGATTCACCACCAATTGTGTGTCATCCGCTGTCAGATTCACCGACTTCATGGTTTCAGGGCGATCTTTAACTTTATAACGCACCGAGTAACCCGTCAAAATACCATTAATATTTTTGGGAGGAGCCCAAAGAACTGTCACAGAACGATCCGAAACTTCGTCAAAATGCAAGGCAGTTATTTCATCTGGAACATCTTCTTTAGTTTTGATGGGTACACGAAAACTTCGAGTACCATCGCCAGGATCGGTGAAACACAGTACTGTGATATTATAATCCTGAAATTTATCCAAACCATTTAGGATTGCCCCTTGTTCAGCCAGGGGATCTAACAAACTGGGTGGCACGGTAATCATTCTCTCTTCCACCTCTCGATCCTCACCATCAATCATCTGATAACGCCAAGCTTGAATCTTGTAGCCCTGATTGATACCATTGATTTGTTGCGGATTCGGTGGAGTCCATGTCACTTTAATGGCAGTAGAATTTGCAGCATATACCTTGACATTGGTTGGCGGTGCTTCCGGTACACCTTCTTTGGTCTTGATTTTAGCACCTTCAGTATAAACACCAACTCCCATATTATTGTAGGCAGCTATTTGTACAACATAATCCTTCCATGTTATCAATTCTTGTATCAGATAATTGCGTTGAGCTTCATTTGTTATATTCTGATACATCCAAGGTACATTGTTATACCCGTATAGACGATATCTTATGATGTAGCCCAGTATTTGGCCATTGCGATGCTCTTCCATTGGCGGTTGCCATTGTGTGATAATTTCCGATTGTGATCGTGCGGAACCGACAAAGCCGACCGGAGGTCCTGATGGAGCTGAAGGGAGGGGAAGTGATTTTGAATGTCAGTACAAGTTAAATTGTAAATGTGTATGTGTAAGGATTTCTCTGTAAGGTTTGAATTAAAAATAAGCTGATGTGTTTGATTTTTACAAAATATTATATACCTCGGTGTAGTGGTAATTCTACATAAATTTTAGCATTTTTCATTTTTTATCACAAAGGCAGAATGTAGAGAATACAGAAAGAGGAAATTTATATGTATAGCATTAGTAGGGATATATCAATTTAAATTTTTTTATAACAAATATTGAAAATCATTGGAACAAATAAACTCATAAAGATCGAATTTTTTTCAAAGATTTTTTTTTAATTTTATGACCGATTTTGTTAGATTCTTTTTCTTTTTTTTATAAAGAAAAAGAAAAATTATATAAAAAAATAGGATTTCTAATATAAACTGGCTGCGATTGTATAATTATACAGGTTATACTTCGCATATAGATAATTTTAAGCTGTGGTGGTTTGAAGCTTAGCTAATCATAGTTTTTTACAACTACTGGAATACTGTATGGATAACAAGAGGGTTTTATAAAATAAATAAATATATAAATAAATTAGGATGATAGGGGAAGTTCGACATTATTTACAAAACTATTCCGAAATATATAAGTATATTAGACCAAGATTTTATTGGCTGCGGATATGGAGCTATGGTATTGAAGTTTAATTGACAAATGTTGGAACAGTTTGCTCAAATTACTTTGTGTTCGTCCGTCTCGTTGCTGCTGGTAGTTTAGTATTAGTATATTAATGCATAATAGTAATAAGCTGTCATAGTTTTAGGGTAGTTTTAGAAGGTTTGAAACTTCGATAATGATAAACATGTTTACGACTGAAGAAGATTTAAGACTTCGCTAATCATAGAACATGTGGCAGCTCTGAAATTTGGTAGTTGTCGTCAACGATTGTTCCGATTGTTAAAAATGCAGCGCTACGCAAAGGAAGAACGCGATATCATTCGAAAACCCCATTACAAATACGGGGGAACTTACGCTGAGACCGTTCGCAAACTTAGCGGAATTTTAGATCGTGGAAGTGCAAATAATGTGTGAACAATTCGAAGAGTGATCAACAAATTTGAAGGAGCTGGGTCTACTATGGGCAATAAGTCTTCTGTGCGTCGACGTGCTGGCTAGTCTCTCGAAAACATTGATACTGTAAATCAGAGTGTTATCAAAAAGGCCGCGACCAGCAATTCGGCATTGTTCACAACAATTGAAAAATTTTCCGAACAAAGGCCTGCGATCAGAGCCACGGGGATCCATTTGCCGAAAGTTCTATGCCATACTTAATCCGAACATGTCTACTTTAGAATGCAATACAAATATCACCACCCGGACAAAACATATGTGTCTTATTTTTTAAAAGAAATCGTGCACTTTTATTGAGACACCCTTTATAAATGATTGTATTGAAAGTAATAAAAGTGACAATACAAAAAACGTCACCCTTGCAATTTTATATCGGATATTTCAGTCATGAATTGCGTTTGCCAAAAGTTTGAACCATATCTTGGTAAGATCTTAATGTGCAGGATTCCGACACTGTCTTATAAATTTTTGGTTGTGTCGCTTTAGTGGGACATTCGCTGTATAAAGAAAATTGAGTGACATCTGCATATTTGAAAGTCAATCTTTCACGAACATGACAATAACTCCAAAAGATTTTACGAACACGATAATGACAATGTACGTGTTTCAAAAATATAGTTGCATATCTCTATAGAGATACAAGGCAACGAAGTATTGGCTTTTTTAAAAATTGTGGTTTATTTGACACTTTGTCGGAGACATCCTAATTTTGTGACTAGAGTTTACAGACTCAATCCAAATTAAGGTTGACTTTGGGATTTGAAAATTGCTGTAAGATTACCAGTGCTTGTAGTAACTTTTATTTTCGAGGACTTGCAGGGAAGAGTTTCCGAAATTTTTTCCGTACTATCTTTAGAACTATGATTAATACAGAAGAACCGAAGACACTCTTGTGTATGTCTGTACTTGCATATGTAATTTAGAAGCTGCAAATGGGGTTCTATAAAATTCATTAAAACTACATCCTAAATTAGAGGGGAAATATTTCAAAATTTTCAAATTATACAAGGAAACTAAAAGCATATGTTAAATTAAATAGATTAATTAAAATTAAACTATACATATAAAGGGTGTCTCAGAAAGATTGCACTTTTTAAATTTAGTGTAATTTTTGTTATGCTTATTCCGATTACCAAAAATGGAGCGTTTTACGAAAGAACAACGCGTTATAATTGTGAAAACTTATTACTTTACAAAAATTTGGAAAGTTATGCTGAGACCGCTCGGAAACTTCGAAAAATTTTCAGTCGAGAAATTCGAAGAGTGGGCAACAAATTTGAAGAAACTGTACAGTAAGACTCTTGCGCGTCAACGTACCAGTCGAACTCTTCAATACATTCCTGCTGTAAACGAGAGTATCGCCGAAAACCCGAAAACATCAATTCGGCATCGTTCTCAACAACTTCAAATTTCACGAAACAATACGCAGCGAATTTTGACAACAGTCCTCCACCTTCATGCGTAAAAAATTCAGCGTACACAGGAGCTCAAATCAGCAGACCATGGAAAGCACCGGCAATTCGTTTTATGAGTAGTGGAGCAAAGTGAAGTCAATGCCAAATTTCTCAAATGAAGCGAATTGCCATCTGAATGCCTTCGTGTATACACAAAATTGTCGAATTTGGGGCATAGAAAATCCTCATGCAATCCATGAGACACAAACGCACCCACAACGATCAACTGTCTGGTGCGGATTTTGGTCTGGCGGCGCGATTGGGCCTTACTTTTTTGAAGATGAGGCCGACATTGCAGTGACTGTGAATGGCATTCGTTACAGGAACACGATACGGGAGATCTTGTGGCCTCACCTGGACGCCATGGATCTGGACGACATGTGGTTTCAGCAAGACGGCGCTGAAACAATCGATTTATTGCAGCAACAATTTCCAGAACAAATTATGTCAAGAAATTCCGATGTCAACTGGCCACCAATATCATGCGATTTAACACTGTGCGATTTATTTCTATGGGGTTTTATGAAATCTCGTGTTTATGAGAATAAACCAGAAACAATTCCTGAGCTCAAATCCGAAATCCAACGCGTCATCGGTGAGATACAACCACACCTCTGTGAAAAAGTCATGGAAAATTTCATGGGGGCCGTGTGACATATGTTTTATTCCATAGTTAATCGGAACATGTCTTCTTTATAATCCAATAAAAAAATCACAACTATCTCAAAAAATAAGTGATTTTATTTTAAAATTAAAAAGTGCATTCTTACTGAGACACCCTTTATAAAACTAATTATTTCAAAAATACACATGTTTTTTATAATATTTAAATTTAAACAAATTTGGTTAACTTACCTTCTTGCGGCAATTCCACAATATTACTTGGCTCCGAGGGTGAACCTTCACCCACTTGATTGACGGCACTAACCCGAAACTGATACACAGTGGCTGCCTTAAGATTAGTCAGCGAAATCCAACGACTGTCCGCGGAAACATTACTAAGCTCGGTTATCCAATTTAGTAAAGGATCTGGTACAGGACCTACGAATTTTTCTGATGATGTTAATGAATTGAGAGGCAAGTTATTTAACAGGTAGTGCAGGTATAGGAGTAGTAGGTGGGAACAGAAGGAAATAATTCACAAATAAAAGGGTAATGCATGAGAGGAAGAGGAGCGAGTGCAGTAAATTTTAAAATAGAAACGAATTTATTTTAGATAAAATCCACAAGAACAGATGCCAACAAAAATTTTGTTTAACAATTTAAATAAAGAAAACATTGAAGCATCACAACATTTAGATTGGAGAAAAATTTGAAAAAAACAAAAATTAACCCCATTAAAAAAAAAGAGAGCAGAAATGGATGAAAACAATTTCGAACCAAAAACAAAAAATATAAAAATTGGAAAACAATACAAAACAGCAACAATGAAGTGTTGATTAACAATTTTTCGTTGTAGGCGTTTAGATTTTAGATTTAGTGTAGAATAGACAGGGGTGGTGGTGAAATTGGTTGTGGTGGATATCCAGATGATGATAAATAATGTTTGTTGATGGGTTTTGAATTTTCGAAAAAAGGGAAATAAAAATTTTCATTTCCATGTAGAAAGTAGAGCGGAGAGTTGTATAACCGTAGGCATCCCAGACGTATCCATGTGTTGATTGGGGTTTTTGCAATAGTTTGATGTTTTGTTGGAGTATATGAACATGAGATGGTGCATTTTGAGATTTGTTTTGTTGTTGTTTTTGTTTTGCAAACAAATGAAAATATAATGAAAACAAAGGCAGAAAGAGAAAAGAAAATAGAAAAAAAAACACATCATTTATGTTACAGTTTAATATGGTGAGAATCGGTGAGTTGGTGTAGTGTTGAGCGAATTTCGAAAATTTTAGGAAAATTTGCATTGTTAACGAAAGCTAAGCATTATACCAATCACAACTTGTTTTGTTTATGAAAATGTTTCTGTATTTTATTTGCTTACACTAAATACAAGTGTTTTTCCAATTCTCTATTTACCGTATTCCCCCATATCCAGTGGAAATATTCAGAGATTTGCTACGTGCTGTTGCAACATTTAAACTTTGCATAATGTTGCATATCACAACGCACGTTTCATTTTAAAGAAAATTAAAAGCAGTAAAATGCTACGAAAAATGTGTTAGACTTAAGTTGAACTAGGATTCAAATGGCAAAAACGCCTAATGTTGTATGTAACAGTTCTGTCAAAATCATTTCCGTCAGTCGTTGCTGGTACTGTACTGATACAGTAGTATTGTCAGTGTAGTAATGAGTAGTAGCAATATGTTAGCTCAGTTTTAGGCTGTAAGGAATACCACGATAAATGGACAAGGTTTTAGACTTAGCAGAACATGCTACAAAATACATGGTTTCTGTGGATTGTAGTGAAAAAGCTGATACATTTGTAACAAATATTCCACTGAAATTGAACTTATTACATACCTTAACTCTATAACAAGTTATTGGAAACACGATGATTTTTCTCTCTCAACAAAATCATCAACACTGCTCAACTTTTTGAAGATAATGTCATTTCATGGCTATTTATGCCGGTTTGATTTGTATGGACGCAAAAAAATACTTGATATCCGCCCCTAAATTAAACCTTGTAATGTTTTATGAATATACCCAAAATATTTTGCCTGAATTCATTACCAATCTACATGCATTTAACCTAATGTGTTTTTTGATGTGTTAACATCTATAGGCACGGGTAGGGCATTCTATCAAAGTGAACACATGCAAACAACACACACACCGTTAGAATCACATACGTGGTTGTTGTACAACAATAGTCTCTGCCTGCAAATAGGTATGATGATATTGATGTAGCGCCAGCGAACAAACAAGCAGGTCGTCGTCGCCAAAGAGTATTGAATAGTATAGTATAGAATAGAAACATTGATGCCTTTTGAAACATTTATACATTTTGCATTGTTTTATGTAATACGATAACATTGTCGAAATGGTGCATTTATATTTAAATATTCTATAAAGAGAATAAGACAACTTATACATGAGAGCGGAAAAACAGTGCAATAAGTTCTCGATACTATTCAATACTTTTTGTCATCGCTCTGTTTCTGACAAAACAAAAACAATTATTTCAGTGAGCTAAATATTGCTTTATTTTTTTCAACAATATTACATCTAATCTTAAAGCAGATGTAAGAAGAAAGATAGTGCAATAGCAAAAGAGCCTTCAGTACAAAAACTATTTTTTTTTAGTTTCCAATGTTACATTTAGTAATGTGTTCATAGAAATCGAACAGCTACGTATCAAAAAGGTGTTAACACATCGCCAATGAGTTCGAACACTTATTGACTTTTTTTTATATTTCGACATCGGTACATTTTAGGGTCAAAATATACGAGAGTAATAAACTTTGACGGATTCCACATCCAACGGTACAATAGTGATTTATGTTGGTCTAATAGAAATGTAGGTAGGCAACTGCATTTTAGGTGACTAGACACGTTCAGATTATATTAATATGTTGACAAAAGTTGTTCAGCTTTACCATGGCTACAATTTAGCCAAATATTATTAGTGACAAATTTGGAGTTCCTTGAAGTTATGCTGAAAAAAAATTAATATTTTTTTCAAAAAATAAGTGCAGGAAAATCTGAGAATTGGTAAACATCGATTTTTTCAGACTTGCTTCTAACCGATACAATTTACTAGAAAAAAAAAAAAAAAAACAATTTACTAGAACGTTGATACAAAAATTTTATGCCAAAAACGAGAACAGTGTTCTTTCTATTTTTCTCCTCAAAATAGGCCACAGAATGACTTACGCATGTTACGATGCCCAAGTAAGTAGACTATGACGAAGTGTGGTTTTAGATGTTGTAAGTTAAGTAAAAAATAATTTGTTTTGTATTTATAATGGTCATTAACAATATTTTTTTTATTTATTTCCGAACTGACTGCAAGTTCAGCTTACGAACTAATTCCAAGGAAATTTATGAATAAATTGAGTTAAAAAACTTTGGCGCAATACAAAGTTTATTTTCATCAGTTTTAGTTAATTTTAACTCAAAATTAGTTAAATTTTTTTTGAGTGTAGCTATAATGGGTTAATTAAAATTTATTTTTCCGAAAGGAATTTTAGAAAACCAGATTCCAGGTCAAAAACCGCCAAAACTGATTTAATGACCCTATCTCACATCGCTGGCAGAAAATAGAGTTGAAAGAAGTCGGGCATTCCAGGCAAACCAATGGCTTTGACAGAGTTGTCACTACAAATGGCAAACAACTGACATCTTCGAGGTAGTACTATTTTCCTTCGTCTGCTTCCATTTAGCTATTTCTCTAATATTTGCCATTTAATTGACATGGAGTCGGAGTGAAAAATTCGACTCTGACTCTGAGCCAATTTCCTGAACTCCAACTCCTAAACTTCGACTCCTAAGCTTCAACTCCGAATCCATAGACATGGGCCACAGCACTCCGAATATCTTACCATTTTGGTTTTTTATACCCTCACCCATAGGGATGGGGCATACAAAAAGCCATATTAGACACTTAGTATCTTTGGACGAAGACTTTTTAAGACGATTGAGCCATGTCCGTCTGTCTGTCTATGTGTTTGTCGGGCTGGTCAACACGGTAACTTCCAATCACAATGACATTTTGTCAGTGACTATTTTTTTTCCAAATTTAGTTTGGGATTGAAAATTGGCGTGGTGACCGCTCCCTTTTTTGTACCTCAAACACAAATCGACACATTTACTACCAAACCTTATTTCTTCTAAAACTTTTTTCTGGTAGATGTGATTAGCTTCTAACTCAGACATTGGTTAACAACACTGTGGAACACAAAAAAATAAGAAGGTTCTAACTATGCTGGACATTGTTTGATAACGACAGAGAATTACAAAGAGCAAATCGAAAATTGTCATAAATAAATTATTGCTTAAATACACAAATTTATACTGATCCTTAGATTTATAGATATTATACCTACAGCTTTCTTTTGCTCGGTGACTGATAGTGAAACTTAACGTAGAATTTTTTTTCAGTACACACCAACCCCATAAAATGCAGTTTTGTGGGATATTTGAGCGCCAACTCGGAGTATGTACGAAATTAGCCCTAAAATGGATTTTCAGTTTTGACTTATTTTATTTTGAGTTTTGAGCTTTAGTGTGTTAAGAAACTTATGGTAGAATTGTATGGGGAATATTTTTGTAGTACATTATAACCCGATACACCATTGTTTTAGGGGTGTTTTTAACCCTTTTCCACATAGAGAAAAAAAAAGTCCTATACATTGAAGCGGTAGAGGGTTAAAGTCTTCCACAAAAATGTTTCCCGTAAATTTGTACATAAAATTGATGAACACATCCTATACCTAAAATTATATGGTTAACATGGTTATGCCGATTCATCATACACAGAAAAAAATAATTTTTCAATTCAATTAAAAAATTCGAAAATTCAAACAAAATATTTATTGAAAATCCTGTGATAAAAAAAATCACATATCAGCTACCATATTTGTAGGTTGTTTATTGGAAAACAATTATTTTTCAATCGATGCAAAATTTCACCCATCTACGAAAATATTTGTACGTTATTTATCAAAAATATTTTCGTTTTTAGCCGATGAAGAATTTGAAATATTAACAAACTAAATTGTATCTCAGTTTTCGTGTTGTCTTCGATCCGAAGTATTTTTAGAAATTTTGTTTATTTAAAAAAAAAAAAATTAAACACTCACATCCACTGGAAGATCGTTTCGATGTTTCTAACACAGCGTCTTTTCGGGCTACGTCTAGCCCGTTATGCCACCGACTGCCTGTACAAACTTATCTCCAACTGAAGTTATGTGGTTGTTCGCATCGTATTTACTTCGTTAAATATTTGGGTATTTCTTATGAATTTTTTTGTTGGTATCGATTTTCATTTCAATATCGATTTTCATTTCAATATTTCAGTAATTTGTCAGTGTATAATGAAAAATGTAATTGAGTGCTGAGATTTTTCACGTACCAATTTTTTGTTAAAAATTTACAGTCGTTTTTTTTCTGTGTAAGAATGTGCAAAAGGGGGGGAATTTCACCGCTCCCTTAAAATTAAATGCAGACGCCCACTTTCAAAATGCCGACATACGTATATTTTTTTACCCCTCCTTTGTCAGAACCTTGTTATTTTCGAAAGAGTTTCATTTTGTTCCACAGTGTAGTCTGTAAATGTTTACATAACTGGAGAAAGTGGGTGAGGTTTCCATGCCTATTCTGGTAACTCCTATGCAAAAGCTTGCTGGTCGCCCGGGCTGTCAATACGATAGGTGAAACACTTCCGATCTTAATTAAATTAAGTATAATGCTTCATGTCATCAAACGCCAGTCACCGATTAAGACAAGGGTGATTGATTTTGCAACGCCCCTTTTTTGTACCTTCATTACAAAAGATGTTCGGCCGCCTGGCTGTTCGGCAAGAGAACTCCCACAAAACTTTAATGAAAGTTGGTAGTAGACAATATTTAGTCAAATGCCACTCTCCTAGGGCAAATGAGTGGGTTTGCCACACCCATTCTGGTAGCTCCCATACAAAAGATGGACGGATGATCGGTTGAGTGACACGATAACTCGCGTAAACCACAACCGATCTTAATGAAATTCGGTACAAAGCAATATATATTGTCGAAAGCTACTGTGTAATTAAAAATTTACTATTTTAGTTACATTTTCGTACCTCTCATACAAAAGTTGAGCGGGTTTCTGGTTGGTCGCAGCGATATCTCTCGTAATCCCCAACCAATCTATATCAATATTGATGATTATTAAAAGCTACCGTATAATAACAAATGAACAAATTCGCCATGCCCATTTTTGAACCTCCCATGTAAATGTTGGGCGGACAAAATTGGGGCAGGTATTCACGATAAATCTCCAAAACCACTTAGGATTCTTATTAAATTGGGTATTAAATAATATTTAGCACAATGTTACTCTGCTATTGAATATGGGCACATTTGCCACGCCCATTCGATCAACGCAAGGGTGAATACTCGGACGTAATGGATGACTTAGGGTCCGCTCACTGTTTAAGTCTGCTCACCCGACTGAAATATCTGTACTAGTTTTTTATAACATTTTCTTTTGCTGTAATTTTTTTTAATGAAAAACTTTGGTTCTGCTTGTGAAATTTCACAAGAATTGCCATAAAATCCACTAGAATTTATTCCATCAAGTTGAGAAAATGATATGACCCCAGAGTTGATGACCATACGGGATCGTTTTATGGCATTTTTCATCACTCTTGCCATAACTTCGGGCGACAGGTTCTCGCATTCTTGGCGAATATTCTCCTTTAGGGCTTCAAGAGTCTGAGGCTAAACCCGCGACTTCACAAAACTCCAAAAAATAAAGTCTGGAACGGTTAAATCGGGTGATCTGTCCGGCCAGTGCAAATCACCAAAACGACAGATTAAGCGACCGGGAAATGCTTCCTTCAGAATATCGATTGTAGCTCGTGCAGTGTGCGCCACTGCACGGTCCTGTTGGAACCACATGTTCTCCAGTCCCAATTCATCCGATTGAGGAGGAAATCAAATTCGGAAATCATGGCTCTGTAGGTCGCGCCGTCCACAGTCGTCGTTTGGCCTGCGGCGTTTAAAAAAAAAATGGCCCGATGACTCCTCCAGCGTAAAGAGCACACCACTTAATAACTTTGAGCGGGTGTAATGGTTCTTTGTGGATGATACACGGATTCTCGGTGCCCCAGAAACGATTATTTTGTTTATTCAAGTAACCGCTAAGATGAAAATGAGGCTCCACGAAATACCCCCCAAGGAAGTAACCCCCAAACGAGAAATGAAATAATCTCCAATGTTTTTCACACATTTCTGGGTGTTATTTCATATGAAAAACAACCAAATTTTTTGGCTCTACGAAATAACCCCCAAACGAGAAATGAAATAATCCGTAATGAAATAAGCCGCAAAGAAAATGAAATAACTCCCAATGAAATAACAACCAAATAAAAATGAAATAAACTCCAAATCAAAAACGATTTTCGTGGAGCCGGAAATGAGCCTCATCGCTCATGATAATTTTCGATGGAAAATCGTTCACCTTTTCACCTTTTCATTGAGATTCAGGATGACTTGAGAGTAGATTACACGCATTTGGCGGTTAACAGCTAACACTGTCTGCAATTTGTAAGAGAACATCTTCAAATCGTTCACCAAAATTCTGACGTAATGACGAATTGCGTGACACGTCGTCTGGTCGATGTTCCGGGCTCCTCTTCGACATTTTGGGCAACAGCAGCGATATTCTCAGGAGAACGGCCACCCTTTTGAAGATCTCGTGTTGTCCCAGCCACTTAAAGGCGATTGACCAAACGCCGAAGTGTTTGTCTAGTTGGTGGCGGACAGCCAGGAAATCTGCGACGAAATTCACGCTGCGCTAACACAACCGATGAATTGTTGCGCAAAAAATAAAAAACAATTATTTTCGATTTGTATTCTGCGTTTGTTTACTTCACAAATGTCAAAACCGAATGGACATTTGGCGCCATTTACAAAAGTTTTAGGGTTTTCCAAAAGGATGATTGTATATTTCTCTGACACATGAAACGTCAGCGAAGTCATAGAAAGTCATAGAAATAATTTAATTGGGAAGTGGGAATAGTAAATCAACTAGTTACTGTTGCCTCCCACTATTCCTAGTTATTGATTTCAAAATCCTTTAAAGTCCTTCATTAAATTTAAATATCCCAACTGTTTAGGGAATATGGTAAATCAGATACTGTTTTTGGTTACTGTGTAATGACATTAATTCAAACAAGGCTACAAAAAAGCTGAGAAGGCAGAAAAAAAACCCTCTTTGGACCCATAATTTATAATAAATCTAAATAAGACGCACACTCATGCAACCCATAATATAAATATATGTATATGTATTATGTATAACCAACTTACCCAACTCGGAAACTTCACGCCTTTGTATAATAAATTTGGATATTGGACTATTGCCATCGAATCCCGGTGTCCATGAGACATTAATGGCTCTTTGGTCCGCTGCATCAACGCGTGCTGCCTTTACATTTGACGGTGGAAATGGTAGTTCAATGACACTTAAATGTGATGACCGCGTTTCATTGCCACCCGGTGAGGTAACAACACATGAATAGGTGCCAACATCGGATGCTCGCACCGCTTGTATCAGCAGTGTACCATCGGATTGTACGCCAATGCGCTGGGAGTTACTAATGGCCGTTGGATGACCTTCGCGATACCAATCAATATTATACGGCACTGTGGGGTCACTAGAGACTTTACACTGCAACGATGCGGTAAGGCCCAATAGGACAGTGGTGTCAACCGGTGGCTGAATGATTTGTGTGCGAACTAGAACATTTTAAATAGAAAAAAAAACAAAGAAAATGTGAAAATTTCAAATAAAATATGATATTAATACTAGAAAATTTATGTACAGATTCTCATCCACTTGGTGTCCTTTTTTTTGGTGGAGTGTTTGGGGGGGGGGGGGCTGTTGTCAATGCAATGATATATGATCTTATAGGGAATTGTGGAGCAATGTATTCCATGACTCTATGCAAAATTTTTGTGCACATTTTGCATTTTTAGATGGACGAACACACATTCATATGGATGCAAACAAACATGTTTTTGTGATATGATAGGAAATTAAGCCATGTTGCCGCATAAAGTTTCAGTAGAGTTGTGGACATTAGAAAAATATTTACTGTTTTTTTCTTCTACATTCGAAGATAAGAATATTTTTTTGCTGCTGCTGTATAAAACTTGAGCAAAATGTTGCCACAACATATTGCATTTTGAAAAATGATATTTTTTTGGGCCTTAACTCTACTATAATTTGTAAGAGATAAAATAACAACAATGTACACAAAATTGAAGGCTGGTTAAGGCTTTGAACGAAATTCCATTAGAATGAAATGTCAAATGGGATGAAAGAACATTTGTGACTTACATTCAGCAAAATGTGATTTACATTCAGCAAATGTTTGCAATAGTCACATATGTGTGTATGTGTAATATACATGCATTACTTTTTCTTTTTATGGACTGTTCCTCGATATCGAACTAAGTGCAATCACTCGAATCCACCCAGAATTGGGTTCCTCTAAGTCAAAAGGTATCGTTTGACTGATTTCATCTTTGATGACAATTGACAACACATTCGAAATAGAGGAACTTTACGCTTCGGTTCGACTCGAATTGCCATGACTGTGGAATCCAGTTCAAATTCCTTTCGTCTAGACTACGAAAGTAACCTTTCGTTCGACATCTAGAAAAAGGCATTCAATATTTTACCGATAGTTTCGATTAAGTTATAATTCTATTTCCGCAGAAATATCTTGTGATACCAGAATGACATTATAAAGTGCGATTTTCGATTTGTCCATTAGTCAAAAAAAAACATTACTAATTCAGAATATACTACACTTAGTTTAAACATATTGCATATATGGAACTTGTTTATTTGCATACGATTTAAAATAAGCCTACTTATTCTATTGGAAATGTGAAAGGCTTTACAATTGTTTGTAATTTCAGTTGTCGTATTTGTAAACTACAATGACACTCAGTTGTCCAAATCGTCGGACATGAATTTGTCTTCAACGATTCCTTTAAGATATTTTGAAATATATAAGTCACACCTAAAGATATTTTTTGGAACGAAGTTCCTTATCGCACTTTGCGAGATGGGGGATAAATGAAAAAAAATTTAAACAACTTTAGTTTTTTTGAATTTGAATTTTTATGTGCGATTTTGTTAGTTTTTGGTTAATGTATGAGAAATTCATACTACAAGCATACAAGTCAGGAACATTTTTCTAAGTGACTGTTTTAACACTATTATGTTACAACCCCCTATTATCAACATTTGCTTTGGTTTGTTTCTAGACTAACTAGATGTCTCACATATGCTGAGAAGTTTCTTGTTTAATGGGAAGTTTTCTAGGTGGAGTCTGTAACCAATATTTAGTATATATTGTAGTTTTGAATCCAATGAAAAGTAAATTAAGAAAAGCCAAAGTGATAGAAGTTGAAAAAAATAAAATTTTCTTAAATAAGTGCCTTTTCTTAAAAAAAAGTAAATTTTCTCAAAAAAAATATCAATTCATATTCTTAAACAAAGTACCATTTATTAATAAAAATACTTTATCCAAAAGAAGTGCCTTCTCTTAAAAAAAGTAAATTTTCTCAAAAAAAAAAATGACCATTCATATTCTTAAACAAAGTACCCTTTATTAATAAAAATACTTTATCCTAAAGAAGTACCTTTGCTTAAAAAAGTAAATTTTCTTAAAAAAAGTACCTTTCTTAAAAAAAGTATGTTTCTTTTTAAAATAAGTACCTTTTCTTAAAAAGTATATTTTCTTACAACAAATTTTGTCTAGAGATTCGCTATGTTTCCTGCACTCCACAACTTTCTCCTTAGTTTTAAATGGAAGTTTGAAATTACAGGTATCGCGTTGGTATTTTCCCATGGCGACACCGACCTAATTATAAAATATAAAATAAGGCCCAGTACATAATTCAGATAATACACTACATGACGTGTCAGGGGACACCCGGTTGGGACGAAGTTCCTTAAGCTATATACTATGTACTAGTTAGTTCCAACAAGTCTAAGGCGCCCGTTGAAAAATACGATAATTTAAATGGATCTTTAAGAAAATGTACGTTTTGTAAAATAAAAAACTTTTTGTAAGAAAATTTTTTTTCCACAATGTATTTAAAAAAAAGGATATTTTTAGGTCCTTTTTGTAAGAATATATATTATATTTTCCCGAAAAGCTACTTTTTTAAAAAGAGGTACTCTTTTTATTAAAAGATAATGTTTTTTAAGAAAAGGTACTACTTTTAAAAAGAAGTACTTTCTATAAGGAAAAGCCATAAGAGTATGATTTTTTTTACAAAGAAGTACCTTTGTAAGAAAAGGTACTTTTTAAAGAAGTGGTATTCTTTTTTTGAAAAGTTAATTTTTTTAAAAAATTGTACTTATTTTCTGAAAGGCTACTTATCTCAAGAAAAAAGGTAACATTTTATTTTTAACAAAAGGTACTTTTAAGAAAAGGAATTTAGTAAGAAATTGCATTTTTTACGAGAGAAGATATTTTTTGCAGAAAAGGGGTTTTTTAAGAAATGGGAATTTTTTTTCGAATTGGTCCATTTTTTAAGAATAGGTGAATTTTTAAGCTTAGGTAGCTACTAGATTTTAAACCATAGACACAATGTAATATTTAAAAATTATAAAATCATAAGAAAGTATCGAATTGATGCAACAAGGGGGAACTGCTATATTAATCAAGAATAAAATACAATACTACAGTTACGATAACAAAGGTATATATTCGCTAGATGCGTTAGAGACATGCGCCATAAAGATACCAGTTGACTGCAACGACGTTTTAGTTATTATATGTGCGTACTATCTGGCCTGCAATATAAATTCAACACGAGCAGACTTGCAACGATTTATGTTTCGAACTAATAGAGACAAAATCAGAATTTAAATTTTGAAATCGTTTCTTGGCCTCCTTAAATAGCTTATAAATGTCAATATCGAATTCTCTACACTTCCAACATGTTCAGCGGGCCCGCTTTCCTTAGCCGTAATTATGTCATAATTCCTTCCATTGAAGCCTGCACACTTCACATGGGCATGACTATCAAAAAGCCAACGTGATAGAAAACAACCCTCATATACGTCCCTGACTGTACAAATCTAGTAATAATTACCAATTATGTCTAAAGGTAGGTATGCAATAAAAAATAACAAAACGAATAGGTACAATTTTCAAACACTAAACAACGAAATCCTAAAAGTATGCAGAATAATACTGGGTTGTATACTGGATTATAGCATAATACGATTAAAAAAAAGTTGTTTAAAATGTTTTCATTTAGCCCCCATTCCGCTACGTGCGATAAGGAACTTCGTTCCAAAAGAAGTAGATATTCAATTTATGAAAGCAATGCTTTCAAACATGTACATGGTTCCTGCAATATGTTGCTGGGGCCGTTTATATCAGCGTGTACTAGTGCAAGGCAAAATCGATGCTTATAAGCATGCGCAAGGTAGTTTGACTCCCAAAATTTTCGATTTGTTACAAAAAAGTATTCAAATTTGTAAAAACTTAAAAATACAGTGTTACTAATATAGCTGAAAAATCTGAGCATTATAATTCTGAGCGAGAACGGAAAAACGCCTTACGAGCTCTTAGGAAAAACTTGATTACGGATATTTTATTGACCACCGTATTCACAATTACCACTAGATGCAGTTGTTATTTATTTTGATAAATTTTTCATGATGTTATGTACCTGACATTTTTGACTTGTCTAATTCTAAATTTTAGAGCTTCACTTGGAAAATACCTCCTAAGTACTTAAATCGTTTTTCGTTTTCGACACAGAAATATGAAAATAATTCTCATATCGTCACCTAAAATGCAGAAGGCCGTAACTACAGTTTTTAGTTTTTTACAGGAGAAGGAATAAACGTTAAATTAAAGACTACTTAAAACTTAATATCCAAATTGTAGATTCAGGCTTAGAAAACAAAGACGGATTTGTTTCTGAAAAACAAATTAATGGAAAAAAAGTAGTTTTTAAGAAATATTTATAACATTTATTCCGTCTCCTGTAAAAAACTAAAAAATATAGTTACGACCTTTTGCATTTTAGGTGACGATATTCTGTTTTATTTTTTCAAGTTTATATAAAAATCATGTTAGCAGGTCTACCTTTGCAGTTCGCTTAGTAGAACTTCCATTATCAGGACTATCAAAATACCTTCATGTGAGACCTTTCGATACAGGACAGCTAAATGGCTCGCCAAGAGAAGGCAGATATGCAGGCCTCCTCTTGTTATGCGCTCTGGGTTAATTTGAAAAGAGAATTGAATTTGTAGTGTGGGCCTTCTGGTTGCCCTTGCAGGCCTGCTAAAATGCATTTAAACACCTTTTTGTTGCTGTTGTGTTATAAATTTCCGCATACTATGTCCACATTTGACAATTCTAGTCATTCATGTGAGTGTGCTTAACTGAATTGCCTATTATTTCAACATAAACCAACCATTTTTCACTTAAAAAATGTTCATGACCTTGTAAGTTTGTAATATGAACTTGTCGTAATGAACTTCTCGGTCATAAAATTCAAATTCAAAAATGGTCGCAAATGTTATGCTTTACTGGGCCTGGCGAGGTCGATCAACCTAGGATTATATCTCAATTCGCCAAGAGAAAAAAACTGGTATCCCATTACATCCCATGCAGGGATTAGGGAGAGCTTCTCAAGAATAGTCCAGTATATTTAAATTATTTTCTGTACAGGTAATTTTAATTAATATACAATAACAGTCAACGTGTAAATAATTGGCCATATGTTTGACATCTAATTAAGGTTTCAAATAAAACCAATTGCTAAAAGTTTATGATTAGACTTGATACGTAAAGTATATAAAGTCCTAATATATTTATTTTCGGACTTCCAGGCTTTAATGACACACAAAATTAATATTTGACCCCTATGTTAAGATAACATCATACTCCAATGTTATAAAATATTTGGAAACTATGCCTTGTGTGCCGGAGTATCAGTTATTACCATTAAACTCAACTGTTTTTGGTGGATTGCCAATTTTCATTTTAAAGTTCAGTTTTGCGTGGAAATGTTAATTAACGTTGGGATTCCCAAAATGAGTTTTTGTTTCCGCGCAAATAAACACACACAATCGGTCGTCAGAATGATGTTTTCAAATCTTTTGCATTTATTGTTTCTATCTATGACACCGTGTACAATTGTGATAAGGCGTGCACGGCCAAACAAAAGTGTCATAATAACCTAATTAAAATCTAATTTGCATTTTTGCTTAACCCTTTGACGACCATACACTTTCCGTCGAATCGACTTTACGTACACGCTGAAAAATCTGTAGTTTTTTGTTGTTTGGATGCAAATATAACATGTGTTTGAACCTTGTTGCAAATATAATATACTTGTGACCAAACGCATTGTGTTTGCTATTTAATATTACATGTTTGAGACACAATGATTAACATATTATAACATATGTGTTTGCGACCCAAATATATTCGTGTTTGTGATATAAATACAGCCTTGTTTGTAGCCCAAGTGCTAGATAAAAGATGAAATATGATAAAATTCATTATATTATTATGTGGACTATTTTTAATGGAAACATCAAAATGACAAAATTCAATATTAACCCTTAGAAGGCAGTTAGTTTTTGCTTATTATCTAGCACTTGGGCTAAGATCTGTGTTTTGGAGAGTTCAGACACATATAGTGAAAATTTATGGCAATAATTTTTGTAGAACATTTTGACCACGCCCCCCGCCATTTTGGAGCAATTTTTTGCGAGTTTTAAAAAAAAAAGTAAAAATTATGGTTATCCGTGATAGTTAGAGGGTTAATTTGTTCCACAAAAATGTATATCTGAACCTTTTCTATAAAACTTCTGAACCTCAGAAGTAAGGAACACACAATTTTGCATGCCGATATGTTGCAGGAAAGTTCCGAGGGGCGGTAACTTTGACCCGACCTAAAAAAAATTCTGATCAGATCTGGCAAAACGCCGATACACGTATATTTTTTTTAGACTTTTCTACCAGAATCCGTTGACAGAACCCCATCATTTTTTTTTGCGTCGCACAGTGTAATGGTGCCGAATTGATGTATTCGGGTTTCCGGCAACACTCTCGTTTACAGCAGCAATGTCTTCAAGAAACCGACCGGTAGGTTGACGCGCATGAGGCTTACTGTTCAGTTTCTTCGAATTTGTTGACCACTCCTCGAATGGATGGAGGTTGGTTTGTTGGTTTCCCGACTGAATATTCTTCGAAGTTTGTTCGCGAGCAGTCAGCTTAACTTTTCAAATTTTTGTAATAAGTTTTCACAATTATAACGCGTTGTTCTTTCGTAAAGCGCTCCATGTTTAATAATCGGAATAAACATATGTGACAGCTGCCAAATTTCAGAGTTGGCACTAGCGTAACAAAAAATTACACTAAATTTAAAAAGTGCAATCTTACTGAGACACCCTTACTTGCCGAATATATGCATGTCCTTTTGGGCAGGATGAAATTCGATCTTAAATTTATTGAACTCAAACTGTACCCATGTGCCCTTTTTCCGATCCGTCGCATCCCCTTGTATGTGAACCACATTTTGACCGACTTTGAGGGTTCAAGTTGGCGATATACCGACTACGTCACTATTGTTGCCCCATCTCCCTTCTATAAATCTATCTCTTGCTCTATCTACTACCCGAACAATTTCAGGGACCAAAAACCCTTGGACAAACATACTGGTCTGTGGTCGTCAAAGGGTTAAAACACAAATCCTTTGTAATCTGTGCAAATTAAAAAAAACAAAAATCATAAAATCTACAATTGTCCCAAAAAGAAACATAATGTGAATAAAATTACAATTGTCACCACCGTTTGGATTCATTGCGAAAATTAACACTGGCATGCAAAAAGTTCACTCAGCGATAAGCAGGAAATACTCGTACATGCTGTCAAGAACATCATTAGGCCACCTTAAGTTGGTATTTTGTGGCTACCAGTTGTTTTAACTACTTAAGGGGCAAGCAATACCAATGGATTAGTACAGAAGTTAATTAAAAATCAACACAATTTATATTCTGCCAAAGAGACGTTGTAGTACTTATATAAGTATAATGACATAATATTTATTTTTCTTAAAGTTATAACATGGTCACTTTGACATGTCACTTACAAAACTGTGGTTATCTTTGAATGACGATAGTGAATCCGAAGTATAGGAGGGAATACTTATATGTGCACAATATCGTCGAAATATATTTTGTAATTAAAAAAAACATTTTCTGCATGACCGCAAAATAATACATTTTTAATTTTGAGGTTCTTCTAAACTGATGTTGGTAAAATTATTAGATACTAGTACCCTGCATGAATGCACTCTCTTTTAGAATACATTCATTATCTCACTGTACCAATACCAACGTGTTGCAACGGTCCGAATAGTGTAAACAACGAAATGAAACGATACGTTCCTGTGTGCTCTTGGAATGAATGTTGCATGAATCTCTGCTCTGTTAACTACTCTGTTCGTCTCAATTCGGTTACGACAACACAACATTTTACTCAATAAATGTTCGTGAATGTAAAAACCATTCGAATACATAAGAACTATTCGAATGAAAAAACGGTAAATTATGAGTGGTTATGGGTCTCATTTGCTCTCTCGTCGTTGTGTGAAGACTAAAGTAATAAATATTCGTTTTTTTATGAGTTTAACTGCAAAAATATATATTAGAAAATGGAAATTGATGAAGTAAATTATTTTAAAAAATTTTATTAAAATTAAACATATATGGCAATGTCTTTCGTGACATACGTAACATTCGCAGAGTTTTTACAACATTCAAATTATTCTATCTCGTGAACTGTTGAACATAGAGCTATAATTTTTTTTTGGAAAAATTATTTAGCTTAAGCTTAATTAAAATCAGTGATTTAATTGAAAAAAACTTACTGAATTTTGGCTGTAAAAATGGTGTAATTTGTCGTGACTGACGTAACGCATTTTTTCACCAATAATTCAGGTCACTTTTCCAAATGGCATTTCTCTAAAAGTTTCAATGTGAAGTTTATTTTTTTTGTCCGGATATCTTCTTCTATGTCTATAGTTTAGAATACAATCAGTATAAATGCGTCAAAAAATTATGCTCAAAAGATGTTGAGGTTTGAGCGAAATAAGTTCCGTGACTGACGTAACGTGACTGACGTAACATTTTTGGTATTGAACAATTCTAATACGTTAAGATACATTCTGAAGCCGGTGTACATGTAATTGTATATCATTGTGTTTGATTTTTTGTTAGTTGGTATGAGTTCCGTATTTTAGGGTATGTTTGGGCGGATGATCACCATCATCACCATCCATCATCTTCGTACGCTATTGTAAATTTTACGAAAATGAGGAATTATAAAAAGACATTGCCATATATAGTCCTCAATTCAATCGGCCGCTGTGAGTGAAGAAAATAGTATTGTTTCGCGAATTTCAAGGGGGAACTCGTTTTGAAGGAGAAAAAAGGCCGCATCAGAGTTTGGGAAGTTTTTTCTTTAATTGTGGATGGAGACGACAAAGAAATGAAATATGTCAGTTGCAGTAACTGCAAACAAACATTCAACTTCGACATCAAACCTAGTGAGGCACAAATGCTACATTTCTAAAATTGACTTAATTTTAATCCTATTCTTTATTCCAAAGAAATAAGAACTTCAAATCATACCAAAACAGCATTTGCGTTAGTTACGCTTTTTTTAATATGTCTCATGAATACATCTCATTATTCGAATAGTTCTCCTTGTCTCTAAAGACCTTTTACTCAATATAGTTAATACCCCTTCATACAAGAACTCTCTATTCCCGGTTTCATTGTGTTTCGTACCCGATGCAACACGCTGAGAAGAATGGTTATATGTATCGTACTCTAATCGCTAGAATGAGAACATTAACACATTCAAAAAAACATGAATGTATTTGAATGTGTGAAAATGTATACTCATGCAGAACTCTAGTAGATACTAAGAGCTGATTGTGAGAAACCCACCTCAAACCCATTGATCCTCGATGATCGGATACTTGGGGATGCTAAACTACCACAGTGGGTCTCGTCAGACCCCATGTTTAATATTTGAAAAAAGGTGGTTGTACATATTGTCGCCTGAATCTTGATTTGCCATTTACGCCATTTGGGCGTTTTTGAGTTAGAAACAGATTTGGAACGAGAAATACTATAATTTTACGGCACTCTGTCCCCATTCTTCTATATTCATTGATAAAGTTTTGCTTTTGCCGTAAGCCCGATAGTTATAAATTTTTACCGTTGAAAGAAACTCTGAACTCGTTTTTACGGCAAATCAAGATCCAGGCGACGATATACGTGGATTGTTAAACTACACGCTGAAAAATCTGTACTTTTTCTTCTTTTGATGCAAATATAACGTGTGTTTGGAGCTTATCGCAATTATAATATACTTATGTCCAAACACATTGTGTTTGCTATTCAATATTAAATGTTTGAGATACAAAGATTAATATGTTATAATACATGTTTTCGTGATCCAAGTACAGCTTTGGTTGTGAAACAAATACATCTGTGTTTGGTACACAGTTTACTTCGATTTTTGTCGTTGTGCTCTGTCGAGAGCTAAACAATAACACAGGGGCCAAAAGAGATTGTTCTCAGCCATAGTTAATGTTATTGCAAGTGTATAACTCTTATACTCTTTCAGTCAGTGATTCATAAATATTCCTGAATGCATGTGTAAATGAATTGAGTGTTTCGTATGTTGCCTGATCTATTGCGTTTTAGTTTCGTGCATTTAGTCGCCTATCGTTAGTTTGGGCGGAAATACTCGAATGCTTCGACGTAAGTATATGGATGTTTGGGATGAATCACGCATATGACGCCATGTAAAATTACGAGTATGCATCTTTGCAAGTAAAGGTGCTACTGTTTGACTTTAAATATAAGTGAGTTTAGGCCTTGCAAATATATGAATATTTGGAGAGTGTTCCAAACATATATGTACATCGATCCTGCAGAATGTATTTGAAAAAATTCTGATTTTCAATTAATATTTTCTGAATTCCAATTGATGTTTTCTGAATTTCAATACTTTCAAATGATCTGTTCCTGTATTTTGTATTAATATTTTCAGAATTTCAATTTGAGTTTACTGAATTTCAATTGATATTTTCAGATTATCAAATAGAAATTCTAAATTCCAATTGGTATTTTCTGAATTTCAATTGAAAAAGGTGTGGTACACAAAGTCTGACTAACAACTACACCTTTTTCAATTGTAAGTCAGAAAATATCAATTGAAATTCGGAATTTCCAATTGAAATTCAGAAAATACCAATTGAGATTTAAACTTTCTATTTGAAAATCAGAAAATATCAATTGAAATTCAGTAAAAATCAATTGAAATTCAGTAAACTGAAATTGAAATTCACAAAATTACAATTGATATTCAGAAGCAAATAATTTGAAATTCGGAAAATATTCACTGAAATTTGGAAAACACCAATTGAAATTCAGAAAATATCAATTTAATTTAAGAATTTCCAATTCAAATTCAGAAAATTTCAATAAAAAATTTAGAATTTGCATTTGAAAATCGGAAAATATCAATTAAAAATCGGAAAATATCAAATAAAATTCAGAAAACATCAATTGGAGTTTTAAAAATATCACTTGAAATTCAACAAATATCAATTCATATTCCGAAATTGTTAATTGAAATTCAGAATACATCAATTGAAATTGAGAAAATATCAATTGCAATTAAGAAAAAATCAGAAAAGTTTCAGTTTCACATTTGTCTGAATTTCAATTCATATTTTGTTAATATCATTAGAGATTTTCTAAAGTTCAATTGATATTTTCAGAACTTCAATTAATGTTTTCTGAAGTTCAATTGATATTTTCAGATTTTAAACTGATATATTCTGATTTTTTAAATTAATTTTAATTAATAGTTTCTGAGTTTGAATTAGAAATCCTTAAATTAAATTGATCTTTCCTGAATTATAATTGGAAAAGTTGGAGTGTACAGAGCACATATGGGGGAAATTAATTCTATGACAGTTATAATTTGTAGTTTAATTAGAATTTCCTCTACAAATGCAAATTCAAATATATTTAAATACCATTGGCTATTGTACTTATTTTCAAAGCAGTTCCATCATATTGCCAAACTTGGGTTTCAAATATTTTATACAGTACAGGTTTATGAATTTGAATGTAATACGAGACAATACTTAGCGAAGCCACAAACCTCTACATATTACATACTTTAAAAACAGAGTTGCCAGCAGTCAAACATATTCAAAATAATTAAAAGCATTCCTATATTTCATTACAATTCGCGTCGGATTCCACAACCTGCATTTGCACTGCCTGAGCAACTGGAAATTCAAAATTTTTTAATTACCATTGCGAACAAGGGTAATTCTTTTGCATTTGCATTAGATAAGGCAATGCAAATTAAAAAACCCACGTATGGTACAGAGTCTACACAGTAGTATAGAAACTGCACAAACAAATAGACAAAGTGTACAAACAAGTACATAAAGTTTTCCAACAAATAACCACGAGTACCTACAAGTGCACAGAGCGTAGCCATCAACTACATAAAGTGAACCAAAAAGTACATGATGTATACCATCAAGTAAACGAAATATACCAACAACTATACAAGATGTACGCAAAAGTACATGAACTGTACCAAAAACTACGTTATATGTACAAACAGGTATATTAGGTATATTGTATATTCTACCAAAAAGTGCATAACTGTACCAAAAGTACATAACATGTACCAAAAAGTACATAAAGTGTACCAAAAAGTGTATAAAGGGTGAAGAATTAAAAATTAAACAAAATTAATAATTGGTAATATTGTCGCATAAGAAAGAAATTAAAATATTACAAACATCGGGCGTTCCTAACAAGTTTGAACAATCGCCGTAAAAAAATTGTTTCTAAAATATATAAAAGGTCTGAAACGGCTCCTCCAATCGCTAAAATGACATATTTTATTGCCTCTTTTAGAGATAACTACCTACACATTACCTGCACAACCCGGTTTTCTTTTAATTCCAATCCTGTTTGGGTCTCAAAATTGTTTTTTCAGAACAGGCTACTGCCATGTCTTCTTCTTCACGCCAATTTTAGTTTTAAAAAATCGCTAAAATTCAATTATTTAGGTTTTTTATTTTGGTGACAAAAAGGTTTTGATGCCATAATGAAGGCGCCCTAAAAAATTCGGTTATTTTCGCAATCGGAGGTTTCGTTTTTCATACCCGAAAATTTCCAAAAATCCTTAGAACAGGTAAAAACGAACAAACAAAAATAAGAATCATTCAATTTGTTTAATATTTAAATTTTGGAAATAAAGGGTGTTCTATTAAGAATGCACTATTTCATTTCAAAATAAATCATGTATATTTTGAGATAGTTGGGATTTTTTTTTATTAGATTGCAAAGAAGACATGTTCCGATTCAGTATGGAATAAAATATATGTCTAATGGTCCCCACGGCTCTGATGACAGGATATTATTATTTTCAAGACAATTTTCCATAACTTTTTCACAGAGATGTAGCGGTATCTCACCGATTACACCGTGGATCTCGCATTTGACCTCAGCAGTAGTTTCTGGTGTATTCGGACAAACCCGAGATTTCCAAAAAACCCCAAAAAAAAAGAAATCGCAAGGCGTTGAATAGCTTGATCTTGGTGGCCAGTTGACAATAGAATTTCTTGAGATAATTTGTTCTGGAAATCGTTGCTGCATTAAAACGATTGTTTCATGCGCGGTGTGACAGGTGGATCCATCTTGCTGAAACCACATGTCGTCCAGATCCATGCCATCCAGCAGGCCGCAAGAACTCCGTTATCATGTTCCTGTATCTAATGCCGTTCACTGTGACTTCAATTTCGGCCTCATCTTCAAAAAGGTAATGCCCAATCACGACGCCTGACCACAATCCCCACCAGACAGTTGCTCGTTGTGGGTGCATTTGTTTCTCATGGATTGCATGATAATTTTCTGAGCCCCAAAGTCAACTATATTGTATATTCATGAAGTCATTCAGATGGAAATGCGCTTCATCGGAGAAGATGATTTTTTTTGAAAAATTGGCATGGACTTCACTTTGCTGCATTATCGATTGAATGAACTGTCGGCGCTTTCCATGGCCTGTTGGTTTGAGCTCCTGAGTAAGCTGAATTTTGCACGCATGAAGGTGGAGGTCGTTTGTCACAATTCGCTGCGTAGTGTTTCGTGTTGAAAACGATTCCGAATTGGTGTTTTCGGCGACACTCTTGTTTACATCAGCAATGTTTTCAAGAGACCGACCGGTACGTTGACGCACGGGAGTGTTACTGTCGATAACCCACCAAGTTTCTTAAAATTTGTTGACCAAATGATTGACACCTTAGGTGCACTTTGTCGACTGAAAATTCTTCAAAGTTTGCGAGCGGTCTCAGCATAACTTTCCAAATTTTTGTAATAAATTTTCACAAATATGACGCGTTCGTCACTTTCGCACTTTCGTAAAGTGCACCATTTTTAATAATCGGAATTAGGACATCCAATATCGGACAGATTTTTCAATTCCGATACATCGATATCGAAATTTTTGAATTCCGAGATTCCGATATTAATATCCATATTGAATGTCTTAACTTAGAAAATTGAAAAATCAATTTTTACTTCAAAAATCCTCCGATATGAATAAACAAAAATAAAAACTAAAAATGTAAGTTAAAGTAATAATTTTATCTTAAAGAAAAATCCCAAAAGTTAGATTAATTAAAATTTTAATTATTTTTCTTTTGATGCTCTCTCATAGGGCATTTCAACTTTTATCTTCTAAAGATGAACTCAGTTTTGTGACAAAATTAACACTGGAAGAAAATTCCCTTTCAGATTCGAGACTGGATGGTTTTACAGTTTTCAAATATTTGTAGGCCTCACGAAGATACGATCACGCATCCCGTACTCTTTGAAAGTGGTAATTTTCCTTTCAATGCATCCTTCGAACAATTACCCGGTTTTTATTTGGGCTCATTTTGCATTCCATTTCAAGCTGGCTGAACCATCTACTGAATCACTGTCAGACGATGTATCGGTTACTGACTCTGGCTCCCCTGTACTTTGTTAAGTCGCTCATACAGTTCAATCACAGCATTGGCAATCACTGATTTGTTGTTTTGCCGAAAATCTAGAACATTGTCCACATTTTCATATCGCTGATGACCTTTGGGTAGGTAATGCAGTAAACCAGAGAACATTATTCCTCGTTCAGTGATACACGCACGGACAAAGATGTTTTCAACGGACAGCCGAATCTGATGTTCCCAAGTTGTTAATTATGAACACTATGGCGGTGTTTTCTGACAAAAGAGTCGCATCATTTCGACACAACGCTTCTACGGCAAGTTTCACCGGTGCAAGACGAAAATGGAGTCAAACTCCAAATCACTGGATTTACATTTTTGATTCTCTAATGTAATATTTTAAATTCAAGAAGCATTCAATCATTGCATGCAGATTGCTCTACCGTGTTTCCGTGTCCACCAGCAATGGAATGGTTTTGCCAAATTCATCGGTTGTATATTTTCCCAGCGTTTCGTCGTTTTTTTTTGCGCAACGACGAAATAACTTGGCAATGATGAATACTTTTGCCAATAACGGCTTCAAATCGTTAACTAGCTCAATTTCGTCGTCCATTAAAGCTAAAGCGACTTCAAAACCACCAAAATCGTCCATATCATAATCGGTGTAATTCTCATCATCAGTGGTGTCAAAGTCACTTACTCCCCTGTGTCGTCAGCTGCGTTGTCTGTTTTCGGATGTTTATACAAGACGTCAATAATAACTAAGTGAAGGCCGTGAAGAATGCAAAGTTGTTGATCGTATATGCTCAGTCGTCCCACTTTCCGCATAACCGACGCACTGTTTGTGATGCACACAATATCCCGGTGGTAAGTCAGATCAAACTTCTGCATCACTTGTTGCATCAGCTCAATGCAGTTCTCTGCAGTATACGACCCCATAACTCTGACCAGTTCAAGATTTCAAAAAATCTTCCTGGGTGAGCACTTCCACGTTTAGGTATATACAATTTCCATTCGTCAATGGTTAGGCTGAATCGAGTTCCTTGAGATCGGAGGAGGGTCAGCTCACACTTCACCATATTTTGAAGGTAGTGTACACAATCCACCACGCTGAGAGCAGTCCGTCCAAGGTAACGGGTCTGGACAAAAACGCAGGTAAAGTGTTATCTCGCAGATACAAAACAGGAAACTTGGTTTGCCGATACACACAAAACAAATTAAAAAGCAAAACCAACCAAATGTTTTCAATATCGAAATACCAATTGCGATATTTCGATATCATGAAAATGTCCGGTATTTCCGAGATCTAGCTATCGATACTACCGATATTGGATGCCCTGATCGGAATAAACATATGTATATTTCAGAGTTGTCACTTGCACAAAAAAAAAACACTAAATTTAGAAAGTGCAATCTTACTGAGACACCCTTTATCTTTATATGTTTCCAAAATTTGGAAGGAAGCCAGCACGAGACCCTAGAGCAGACAAATTGAACTTTGGGAGCCGGTTCGCTAGCCTAGACCAGCAAAAATGAACTTTGGCTTTCGAGCGAGCCAATACGAACCCTGAAAGAAATACATAAATATCTAGAACCACATTGCTTTATTCTATTGAATGATCCAATCCTCTGTTAGGAAGTCCAAATCAGTAAGTAACTTTCGCCGTTTGTCTGTTTATTTGCGAAGAACCAAATGATTGTACTCGATAAACGATTTCAATACAAAGAATACGTGGGCATTTGTGGGTGTATCAGTTGTATCTAGAACTAAACAATATAATTGACAATATTAACTTTTATTGAACATAGGCCTCCATTCTTCTTACCCAGAACAGAAGCACAAAGTTACAGTGTTGACCTAAAAGTTGTAGTAAAGATACATTTTCTAGGGGTTTTCGTCTTCCTTAATTGTTTTAACTTTCTCCCATTACACCTGATAAAGAGATACGGGAGAGGTTCTTTCAATCATTGAATCCCACCTATTGGGAGATTCACTTTTATACCCATATCCGAACGGATATTGACAAGCTTTACGAGGCGGATCAATAAGTCCGTGTCTTTTCAAACTTCCCTCGTAGTTATATGAAATACAACACTGCTCCCATAAAGCACCACCTGTTAATAGACTACTGTCAAATTTGAAGCAAGTTCCGTCAATTACTTTGCGTTTAACAGCTGTTCAAAACATACAACCTCGTGCATTTTTTTTAAAAATGGAAAAAAGTGAATTTCGAGTTCTCATTAAACATTATTTTTTGCGAACATAAACCGTCAATTAAATCAAGGAAATGCTTGATAAATACTAAGGGGACTCTGCACCATCGATTTCAATGGTAAAAAAAATGGTTCACTGACTTTCTTTGCGGTCGCACAAGTACAAATGACGCTGAACGTTCTGGACGGCCAATACAGCCGAAAATTTCGGAAAAATCCACGATATGGTGTTGGGCGATCGTAGAGTAAAAGTGCGTGAGATTGTTGATGCCATAGGCATTTCATAACGCTGTGTGGTTTCGATTTTTAATGTTCAGTTGCGTTTAAGAAAGCTGTCAGCAAGATGGGTGCCGCGTTTGCTCTCAATTGACCATAAACGTACGGGTGCACACGTGTATAGTCTCAAAGACAAAATTTCATGAATTGGGCTACTAATGTTACCTCACCCGCCATATTCTCCGAATTTAGCACCCAGTGACTATTTCCTACTTCCAAACCTAAAGAAAAGGCTCAGTGGAAAGAAATTTAGCTCCAAAGGTGATGGACCTCGAAAAATCCTATTTTTTGGACGGGATACAAAAATTGGAGAAACGTTGGACTAAGGGTATTGAGCTAAAAAGAGATTATGTTGAAAAATGATTTTTTTGCAAAAAAAAAAAACCGTGTTTCATTCAAAAAGTCACGGAGTTATTGATCCGTCCTCTATCATGTCTAATAACTTGATAGTGTTGCCGTCACTAAGCGAGGTGGCCGTCGCTGAAACAAATGAAAGGTGGTCAGAGCGGGAATTGAATCCACGACACGTTAACTACTGCACCGCCGATGGTCACCAAAGAATGGTTAATGGATGACAAATTTTCAGAAGCTAGAAACATTACATATATATATTTTCAAAGATTTTTTCATGCTTTGTCATTTTTTTTGACAGATCGCATGATGTGCAAGAATGGTTTCAAGGGTCTTGAGTAGTGCAATTTCAGACAATTGAAATGTTTTTAAAGCATTCAGTTTCATGCATGTGTTAATTTCATAGCATACAAGTTTTTTCGAACACATCCCTTCTTAATAAACATCTGTAGTTATTTGTATCTTCTCGTACTTACCCAAAACTCCCAAATACGCTTCACCATTGACAGTGCCCGCCTCATTGGAACGCACACATGTATAAAGACCAGCATCAGATTCGCGTACATTTGAGATTAATAAATCTCCAGATTCCAGAATTTGAATGCGACTCGATATCTCAACAAGATGAGTTTCTGTTTGCATTGTAAGCAAAGTTGTCACGTGGAATGTGGTGAGTGCGTTAAGTTGGCGACACATCGACATCGGCAGCAATGAAAGGTGTTGGATTTGTTGGTCCATTTAATCCATGTTAATGATGATGGTTGTTGGAGGTTGGTTGGAAGTATACGTTACCGTAAAGCAGCCAGCCAGCCAGACAGACAGCACAAGAGGTGATGTGGTAAATGATGGTGCCAATTGTGCGTTTGTTTGTTAAAGTTGAAATAGATTATGGTTGTTTGGTTGGTTACGAGTATTTGTGCGGATGTCAGCGGATGTTTACACATTTAACCGTACGATGTGTTTCCGGTTCGTTGAGTTTGCCAGACAGTTGTTGTTTTGTAAGTGGCAGCAAACGATAAATGTTGTTCCAAAACATTGAAGTGGCACAGTATTGTCAAAAGTTGGAGAAGATGTTGTCAAATAAACACAACGAATTTCATTGCAATTGCCATAATTTGAAACGACAGTAAATTGCCACACCAAATTTAATAGCATTTTTTTTAAATGCATTTGTGCAACATTAAGGCCGCGCATTAAATTGTTGTTACCAACCACAAATAAAGTGATTTCATCAAACACATATTTCGTAATCCAGCACAAAAGCAAACAGTGATATAAATTATCACACATTTTGAACACAAGTGACCATTGAAAGGCCGTTTTCCAATTGGGTTGGGTGGGATTATTTGCAGCAGTGTTATTGTTGTTATTTTTGCAATAATTCAAACATCAGTATTTCGAGTTTTTAATTTGAATTTTTGGTTTTTTTTCATTGTTTTTTTTTTATTAATGTCGAGTGAAAACCAAGCAATTTGTTAAAAGTGGGGGGAGAAAAGAAAGCAAATTGAATTTTTTGATTAGTATAAAAAAAAAACAACATTTAACATTTAATAATTTTCATTCATAAATATTTCATGCAATTGTAGAATATTCGTCACCTGGGAAGGGCGAATTGAATTAAACTAAAAAATACAAAATTTACTGTATAAAATATTATTCTTTTTATGGAATTTTAATTTGGTTATTTGATTTCTGAATATTCAAATCGCTCCAAAAGAATGAACAGCAAACAAACCGCAAAAAAATATAATTCCCGCATTTCAAACTCGTTGAACAAATGGTTACTAAACCCCTTCCAAAACACCGAGACACAATTACCGCAGTGTTGCAGAATTTTCATTTACCCGGCATAAAGTTTAAAATTTCCACTTGTCTGTTCGAGTACGAGTAATAACTAAAAGTTGGTTTATTTTGCTCGACACTTACCATTGTAAATCCAAGTGATGTTGGGATTTGGTGCACCAACAGCGCGACATGAAACCGTCGCATCTTTACCATCCAAAGCGGTTACATTCTGGGGTGGCAGCTCCATAACTGGTGCAGAGGCTAGAGAAATAGTCAGAATAAATGCAAAGAAATTAACGATTTGAAATTTAAATGTTTTTCGCTAACAATAAATTCAGTGAAATACAAAAATTGACAGTAAAAATAACTAAAGGTGATGCTAAGGAATAATGGCGACAATGTGCGGTTGTGATGAATAATATGGTGATAATGGTCAAGTAAAAACTGTTGCTAGGTGTTGAGAAGAAGAGAAAAAGGTGATATTAACAATTATATAAAAAAATACGGTAAAACATTAAATACATTTTTACATTTAAAATCAATGAAAAAAAATTACATGAGGTGTCAGGGGACACCCGGTTGGAACGAAGTTCCTTTCGCTGTATAAAGGGTCCGCCAAATAACTTTTTTTTTTTGAAAATGCTTTAAAAAAAAAACTACTGAATATTTTCTCAAATTTCTTTTTTTATTTGAAAGTACAATCCTTCCGGTTAATAATGGAAAATAATTTCATTCCAATGGCTGCCTCGGCTGGCAATGCAGTAGTCTACACGATCGGTCCAATTTTTAAGCACATTATCGATTGTGTGCAGCTGTATTTCACCAATGGCTTCACGAATATTGTCCTTTAAAGCGTCAATTGTCTCTGGCTTGTCGGCGTAACACTTAGCTTTGAGGGCACCCCACAAATAATAGTCCAACGGTGTCAAATCGCAGCTCCGAGGTGGCCAAACGACATCAGCTCTGCGGCTGCACACAATCGATAACGACATCAGCTCTGCAGCTGCACACAATCGATAATGTGCTTAAAAATTGGACCGATCGTGTAGGCAACTGCATGGCCAGCCGAGGCAGCCACTTGAATGAAATTATTTTCCATTATTAACCGGAAGGATTGTACTTTCAAATAAAAAAAGAAATTTGAGAAAATATTCAGTAGTTTTTTTTTATAGCATTTTCAAAAAAAAAAGTTATTTGGCGGACCCGTTATTAGGTACTACTTAGTTCCAACACGCCAAATGCGCATGTTGAAAAATACTGTAATTTAAATGGATCTTTAAGAAAAGATACTTTTTGTAAAATGATAAACTTTTGTAAAGAAATTTTTAATTTATTAAATGTATTTTTTAAAAAAAAAGTATATTCTTAGGTCCTTTTTGTTAGAATATGTATTATATTTTCCCGAAAAGGTCATTTCTTTGATGAGAGGTACTTCTTTTATTAAAACCTAATGTTTTTATGTAAGAAAAAACCTAAGAGTATGCATTTTTTTTACAAGGAAATGCTTTGTTTTAAGAACAGGTACTTTTTAAAGAAGTGGTACTCTTTTTAGGATAAGGATGTTTTTTTTAAGAAAATGTACTTATTTGTAGGAAGGATACTTATCTCAAGAAAAGAAAAGAAAAGGTATTGTTTTATTTTTAAAAAAGGGTACTTTTAACAAGAGGAATTTTTGTAAGAAAAGGAATTTTTGTAAGAAAAGGTATTTTTATAAGAGAAGGTATTTTTTTTTACAATTTTAGTAGTAGGTACTTATCTCAAGAAAAGTTATTTTGTTTTACACAAAAGGTACTCTTTAAAGAAAAGGTAGTTTTTTAAGAAAAGGCAATTTGTTGTAAGATAATGGACTTTTTTAAGAAAAGGTACTTATTTAAAAAATTACTTTTTTAACGAAAGGAACTTTTTGTAAGAAAATTTTCTTTTTTAAGGAAAACTACTTCTTTAAGAAAGGGTATTTTGTTATGTAAAGGTATTCTGTTTAAGAATATAAATAGGTATTTTTGTGAGAAAATTAACTTTTTTTAAGAAAACGCACTTATTTAAGAAAATTTTAACTTTTTAAACTTTGTAATAAACAGGGTCAACCTAGAAAATTCCCCTTTAAGCAAGAAATATGTTAGTCTAGACACAAACCAAACCAAAAGTACGAGTGTAAGGGCGAGTTTCACACTCGTCATTTAAAAGCTCAATTTAAAAGCTCACATACATTTTTCATATTAAATGACATTTAAATGACAAGCATCGGGTATTTAAACTACATTTAAATGGAGAATTTTCAACTGTGAAACTGGTCATAAGAGTAAGTGTGCTGCCAAATGTAATTCCATGCCCAGGGTTGTACTTCATGGATTTGCCAGTCTTGCACTTTGGCTTTTCTAAATTTACTTTTTATTGGGTTCAAAACTACAATATGTAATAAACAGGCTTCAACTAGAAAACTTCCCTTTAAACCAAAGCAAAAGTACCCAATATAGTTGATAATAATGGGTTGTAATAAAGTAGTTAAAAAAAAGTTGTTTAACATTTTTTTTCATTTAGCCCCCATCCCGCAACGTGCGATAAGGAACTTCGTTACAAAAACATAAAAGGCAATATTATGATTGTGAGTTTCTGCCTGTTTTCATAAGGCGAATTGGAACGAACGAATGAATCGAGTATGGGACTAATTCCTAAAGTCGTTAGCCCGTGGTATCACAATGGATTTTTATTAAGTCCAAGTGAGTCTATCAACCCAACCTTTACTTTTTATTCGGTTCAAACTACAATATGTAATAAACAGGCTCCACCTAGAAAATTTCCCTTTAAACAAGAAATACGCCGTCATATGTTACTCTAGACACAAACCAAAAGTACGAGTGTAAGAGTAAGTGTGCTGCCAAATGTAATTCCCAGGGTTGTACTTCATTGATTTGCCAGTCTTGCACTTTGGCTTTTCTAAATTTACTTTTTATTGGGTTCAAAACTACAAACTGCTGTTCAAAAGCTAGTAAATATTTTTATTTAGCCATATGTTGGACACAGTTTAGTTGACTGAACCCGAAAACCGTTAGTCAGATGATAACCGGTGGTTAAGCCTTCGCTCTGAATACGGGGTTAATTTTGGAAACAATTTTCATTTATCACTATTTTATTTTATTCGCAAGCTAATGTTTTGGTCGTCGGTGGTGTATTGGTAGTGTGCCCGCCTCCTATATAGGAGATTCTGGGTTCGAGGCCTGCTCTGACCACCTGATATTTCTTTCGACGGCGGTCAACGTCCACAGTGACATCGACACTATCGAGTATTTATCCATGAAAAAGTTTATCAAAATATAGTTCGGAACCGGTGTAAAACTTTAGGTACCAATCAGTGAGTATAAAACTAGATAGCGCACAGCTCACTGGTTGTGAGAAGCTCTCTTCAATGCCTTCATGAGATATAATGGAAAAGCATTTATTTATTTCATTCACGTTTTGACATTCTATTTATCTGATAGGGTAAATGAAAAACAGAATGAGGATTTGATTTCTTTCAGGCTAAAGAGAGCTTTTCATGTTTTTAAAATCTTCGCAAATTGATGTATTTAATCTGATTGCGTTAATCGGTTAATCGTTAAACGTAAATTTCAATCTGACAATTAACCGAACAAAACACAATCAAATTATTCGATTAATCGATTACTCGAAAACAATTAAACAAAAGTTGCAGCAACATGAAAATTTGTGTCTTTTGGTACCAAGACAAAATTAAAAAATCTCAAAGTTTGGACCGAAAAGTGCCACTCCTTCGGGGACCTCCCATACAAAACGTAGGGTCGTACTGAAACTATATCACAATATAACACACTCGTGGATTGATTTATTTTGACCAAATTTTGCAAACCGTATTTTTCTGACTATTATCCTTATTGTACAAAGTTTGAGCAGAATCGGACCAGGCCTTTTGGCAAATTAAAAAAAAAAAAAATTAATTATTAAAATGTTCGGTTAATTTTATAACATGATTAATCGATTAACCGAATAATGATTAATTGAATGGTTACCCTAGTAATCATTGGTCTTATTAGCTTTCGAGCGGAGCCGCTCTTTTACCACTCCTGAGACAAAAACCCCGAGGCGGGAGCCAAAGTTGAATATAGAGATAGCCGAAAAGTTGAAATGTGGGAGCCAAGCGCCGCCAGATTCAACTTTGGCTCCCGGGTTGCGAGACAGATTTTGGCTTGGGAGTGGAAAACAAGATTGGGAACTTACAAACACTCAAAAGTTATCAGAAAAATCAATAACATGTCTTCAAAATGAAAAACTTAGACAAAATTAATAGTTCCTATTTGAATTTTTGAGCTTTTACCCGTTTTAGAGATTTTTGGAAATTGTGCGATATGAAAAAAAGAGGCAAATATCTCGGAAACGGCGAACAGTTGTGAAAATAAACAAATTTTTGGACGTTTCTAAGGGGGTTGGATAGAGTTGTGCCTCTAACATTGGGACTAAATTTAAAAAAAATATAGTCAAAATAGAAAAAAGTCCCTAAATACAAATACTTATTATTCAAATAAAACACAACCATTTTTCTATTAGAAAAATGTTCCTGACCTTGTAAGCTTGTAGTATGAATTTCTCATACATTAACTACAAACTAATGAAATCGGTCATAAAATTCAAATTCAAAATACAAATGCTTATGTCCATAACTCAGAATCAGAGTCATCTATCGTTAAATGATCATCATTTTTGGCCTCTTTTGGGTCTCTGCCAAAACGTGCCTCAACATGACCAATACTTTTTTAACATTGCTAAAATGAAGGCTTACTAAGTTGCAAATACGGTCATAACTCGCAAATGGGGCATCCAATTACAAAATAACAAAATTTTGAAATATAACTACAAACTTGTGGAAAGAAATGCATCCTTGCCAAACTATACATATTTTTGTATTTAAACGACATTTAATTTTTACGAGAAAGAAATTAACTCGCCTAATAACTAATTAACGAACCGCCTGTTGCTGCTAGAAATGTAGGTGGCGACAGTGTTGACAATCTAAATGTACCACTAGGAGTGTAGTAAAATCATAGACTAATACTTATAGTAGACCTAATCGTTCTCTCACCAATTCTATGACATTTGGCCTGGTGTGATATTTACGTTCGATGTTGAAAAGAATTGCTTTACTAATACCAGATAGAGGCAATGGTTCAAAACAACGAACAAAATAACACCAACGGCATTTCGTTTTGTGTGTTAAAATTATTGTGTTAAATACAACACAAATGTATGCTAACAATAGCAGTCAATAAAAAAGTTTAAAACTCATTTAAATTTCTCAGTTTTTCACCAAAACGACATGAAAAATTAAAGAAAGAAGTTATTGTAATTCCACCTGGTGTATGTCACTTTTTGTGAAACATCTCTCTATCACAATGAGCGCATCAAAAAGAGTGTGAAAGAAAACGTCAGATGAGCCAAATATTCTCTCTAGTATGTGATTACACTATGAGTAAAATTAGCATAGTTTTAGGATATCACGCAGGATATCGACTTAGCTTAATATTGAACATGCTAGCATAGATAAGTGAAAAATCATAGATGGTGAAAGATAAGTGGTGGATTTGAAAGTATCGACTTAGCTTAATATTGAACATGCTAGCATAGATAAGTGAAAAATCATAGATGGTGAAAGATAAGTGGTGGATTTGAAAATAAATTTAAAAGTAAATGGCGCCGGGGTGGTAAATATAGTCAAATTTCCCAGGAAACAAAAACTATTGAAAAAACTATATAACCATGTTTTTTGGCATTTTGTATTGCCTACAAATATCAATTGCGATATGCTTTTCTACCATTTATATTCTATTTTCAAATTTAAACAACAGAATCTAAATAAAACTTATTTTTGAGTGCTTTTTCGTCGCATCCGAGTGAAAAATGGACGCACGGAAACAGCATGTGCCCTCTGGTGAAATTGGTGATTAAGCAAATGAATCATCTATGGTTTTTATTTATCTATGATGCTAGAAATTCATGTGGTGATTCGTTTAAATAATAATTTTTTAATTTTTAGTTTTAATTGGAATTCCACACAAGTATTGGAGCTCTCTTGGTAAGCCCATAGAACCCTTGGAAATAATCAACGAAATTGGACAAACTATTGAGGAATAAACAAAAATTGTGAATAATACAAAAAATCGTATTAATATTATTTAAAGACTGTCAAGTTTTAATTGAAACATAACGTTTAATAACGTTCTCACTCGTTCTGATAATCTTTCCCTTCCCAATCCCTTCATGGGATGTAATGGGAAACCATTTTATTTTTTTTTTAAATATACAGTCGTTATTTAAATATAAACTCGTTTTATTGACAGCTGCAAATATGTTAATTCCTTACAATGGTATACAATATCATATACCACAGAATATAATTTGATTTATTACTGCAAAAATTCGCATAAAATTATGATTTTGCAACTTTGTAATTTTATTGTTATTATAAATATTAATTAAACTTCCATATTTACTTGTATTTGTTGAAAGCTGTTGCAATTATAAATTATTCATCAGGGGAAGATATACGAGGGCGGTCCCACAACTAGCCGACCCGACGAATAGATGGTGCCAGTAGTTTGAAGAAAAATATTTTGGTGAAATGTGGCAACCTTATAAAACATATGTTTTAAGTTTCAAGGCGCCACGTTGTTGTAAAATATTAGTTAGCAGAGCTTGAACGAGGCAGAACGAGCTGTCAAGACGAACACCGTAGTGGTCGACCAATTGAGGTGTCCACGCCAGGCACAGTTAAGAAAATCCACAAAATGGTATTGGATGATCGTCGGCTGAAGGTGCGTGAGCTAGCTGAAATGATAGGCATTTCAAAAAGTGCTATACATCGCATATTGACCCAAGATACATATATTGTGGAGTATATTGGCCGAAGTGGTGAAGTCTGCGGTTGATGACTATGACTAAAGAGTTTGACAGTTCTTACTGTAAACAGGGTATCGAAGCTCTTGAATATCGCTGGAAAAAGTGTATCGACCTAAATGGAGATTACGTTGAAAATTAAAGAAAATTTGTCCCAACTGTTTTGTGTCTTCTTTGTTAGGTCAACTAGTTTTGAGACCGCCCTCGTATATTAAACAATTTGAATTCAATAAAATTATCATATGAATATCCATAAGAATATAAACAAATTGAATGTCAATTTATGTATTAAATTTCATTTTTGTATAAAAGAAAAAACAAAAAATGATATAAAATGATAAATTGATGCTTCAATTGGAAGGGCAGGAAGTTGTTGCATTAATAGGTAGGATATCACTAAAAATAAAATGTGTTTATACAATTCTTCACTTTGACTGCTAAACCGGATATGGTCAATTAACACTAAAACGATAATAAATAACTTTGTCAAGGACTCCTTGAATTTCTCCTCCTCCTACTCCGTGAAACAGGATAACAACAATTTTCAGCATTTAAAGTTGCGGCAGCTAAACTTTATTTCGTAGTTTTTCCTCTGAATCTTTAGAAAACTCCAAAAAGAGCAGCTACACAAAATGCACTTAGATATACAGGCAACGAATAAAGTTACATGCATTCAAGCCGCGTAGTCTATTGCAACTTGGAAAGTTTTCAATGTAAGTAAACACATTCTTTAGTACTTTCCCGTTCTACTTTCCACGTAGGACAGAGTGCATGCGAGATTAAACTAGTCCTCAATAACACCAGTAAATTTTATCATGTTAACAACATTATATTTAGTAACGACGTCCACATATATATGTATATAGTGGCACACAAATACTAGTAATCCTTGTTAAACGCGGTTATCAGAAAATTATATTTGCCATTTAATTAATTTGCCCCATGTATGATTTTTTTTTTTAAAATTATGACAGTGATAATATTACTCTTTACTAATATATATTTATATGGGGTCCCTTAACATCCTATGACGGGACCAACTGAATATTACACTACCTTAATATTCAAAAGTAGTCAATATCCAACACAATGGTAGAATTCTCTATTAGGTAGTTGCATTAGAAATTCCGTGGTTAAGCTGTCATAATTACCCGAATAATGAATAATACTATGTACACAAAATGAGAAAATTGAATAAACATGTCTTACGTGATACAAAGTCTATGCTATAAATTGCATTTTGATTGAAATTCTTTGAATTTTAGTAACAAAAAAACAGAAACACAATTAAATTTGACAGCTTACCTACGGAAAAGATGAAAAAACTAAAAACAGCAAGGCTGATGCGTTTATCCGATAGATAATTCTACCATGTCCAAGACTTTACTATTGCTTGACGTTGCATACGCATTTCAACACAGATTGACTCGAAATGCATGGCTAATAACTATTTATATCAGTCGCAATTCGCCACACAACGTCATTCAGTAGCGCCATCTATTTATCGATTCGTTCAAAGAAGTTTCATAGTCAGTTCATTAACCGTTCGTGGTGAGATCGTATGTGGTAGGTTTCATTAACGATGATGGAAAACCATAGATAATGAAATATAAGTGATAAGTGGAATGGTGGTGTATATGGGCTTTTTTTGCCTTCAAAATTGTCAAAAAATTTCAAACGCTATATGCTTTTTTTTTTACCTATATTTTATTTTAAAACTTATTCGATTCGATTTAAAAATTATTTTTGAGTGTTTTTCCTCGTATCCGAGTGAAAATGGTCGAATCGATTTCACCATCTATGGTATTTCTATCATCTTTGATTTCACTTTACAGGGACAATGTATTTATCACAAAAATGTATTTATCACAAACACAAATTATTAGCTGACAAATACTAGCTTAACGCATATCACATTTTCAATTAACATTCAGACCTCCGATGCGATTCAAATGTTAGATAAACCATAAATGTAGCGAATTTTTCGTAACATTATTGTGAAAAACTCAGAGTCCTTCCACCCTATTTCAAATGAAAATTTTTACAGTGGCGCCATATGTTTATCGATTCGTACAGGAAGTTCCTTATCGAGTTCATCAACCGTTCGCAGTGGAATCTTATATGGTATATGGATCTTAAATGGTACACTGCGACTACGTATTTATCAACATTGTTCAACACAAACCACAGGCCGTTACCTGACATTCCAATGTTAGGTTAACACATATCACATTTTCAATTAGCATTCATATTACAGATGTAGGTTGTGACTCAAATGTTAGTTGAGCCAAAAATTTACAATTTATGAAAAACTCATAGTCCGATGAATTCGTTGACCTTATAAAAACGGTAAGAATACGTAAGAATAATCAAGCTGCAAAACACACCACAAACTATTCACTGACATTCCAATGTTAGATTAACATATATCACACTTTGAATTAACATTCAGACTATAGATGTCCGTAGTGATTCAAATGTTAGTTAAAGCTACAAATGTAAAGCATTGTTCAAGACAATATTATAAACAATTCAGGGTGCGAAGAATGCTTTGATAATATTTCAAATACAAATTCTCACAGTAGCGCCCTCTATTTCTCTATTCGACCAGAAAGTAATTTAGCGACTTTTTCAACCATTCGTGGTGAGATTATTTATAGTATTATAGTACCTTTATCCGATTCGATCAACCTTTTGGGGTGGGATCTTTTATAGTTGCTTTAACCTTACCGCGACGATATAATTATCGTCATAATTCAACACACACCACAAACTGTTCGCTGACATTCCAATGTTAGCTTGACATATATCATTTTCAATTAACATATATACTGGAGATGTCCGTTGTGATTCAAATGTTAGTTAAGCCAAAATTTTAATTAATTTTCGTAAACAAATTATGCAAAACAGAGAATCCGATGAACCCAAATATTTCACCATGCACCGAAGCTGATTTTGTGCATTGTTTTTTTATTAATTCTACCTGGGATTTGATCCCTGCTCTGACCACCTTAAATTACTTTCGGCGGCGGTCACCTTGCATAGTGACGGCGACACTATCGAATATTTAGCCATGATTAGCTTTTTAATGGCCAATTATTTGATAGTGTTGCCATCAGTAAGTGAGGTGCTCATCGTCAAAAAAAATATAAGGCGGCCACAGCAGGGATCCAGATACAAAATTATGATGAAAGGGATTTCCCTCTTTATGAGCCAGATTAAATGCTTTCCATTATTTTCGTAATTAAGCTTACAGAAAAATAAAATTTCATTTAAAACTTTTGAATAATTGAAAACTCATTTCGCTTCATGTCCTTCTGTCCACTGCCGTTGTCTGTGTTTCAACCACCTTGTACTTTTTATTAAACTGTTATGTTTTTGTGCGACAACAATTTCTCATCTCCAAAGGATAAAGAGCAAAAGGAAAATAAACCAAATTGTGTTTGCATTTGTACTTAGATATGTTTACTTGTTTAAATAGAGAGGGAGAAGGATATTGTACGATATTGGATATTTTGTCTTGTTTTAGAAACGGTCCATAAAAAATATTTACCTACAGATGTCATTTTGAATAATGTCGTTATTGTTTATAATTATATTTATTTGGAAATTGTTAGCACGAACAAAGAATGAGATAAATGATAATCCATAGAGAAATGACATATAGAGAAGCGATTTGACTCAGTAAATTTGCGAAGTTTTGTGTGTGAAACGACACGTCAGATGAGCAGAATGGCAGCTCTATATGGCATTACTCTATGTGATAATATTTGGCTTCTGTGTAATGTTTTATGGGACAGACAATATTAGGTTTTAACTTAGTTTGCTTTAGTCCTACACACAATATACAATATTCATATAGTCAAGGATTATTTTCAAGTTTTATTTAATTACATAACAAGTTGTGTAATTAAAGGTAAATTTAGAGGGATTTCTTTGTGATTTTATCTAAAGGGTGGGCAATGTAAAATTTTGAATTTAATTTTATTTGGCTTAAAATATTTTTTCAAAATTTTAATTTTATTCGTAACCCTGCGTTTACACGAGACAAGACAATTTAGAATACGTATTTGTTGCCGAATTTACAGTCTTCGAAAAATGAGAGACAGTGACGAAAACAATGAGAGAAGTTTGAGTGTATTAGTAAATAATTATGAATGTATTACTATTGTGGCCGTCGATGGTGCAATAGTTAGTGTGCGCGCTTCTTGTACATGAGAACGTGGGTTCAATCCCTGCTCTGACCACCTGATATTTCTTTCGACGACGACCACTTTGCATAGTGACGGCGAAACTATGGAGTAGTTAGCCATGCAAAGGCTTCTCAAGATACCGTTCGGAACCGGTGTAAAACTGTAGGTCCCAATCAGTGAGTATAAAACTTGAAAGCGAACAGCTCACTGGTTCTGAGAAGCTCTCTCCAATCCATTCATGGGATGTAATGGGAAACCATATATGGGGGGCCAAATGAAAAAATTTAACTACAACCCGGGATTATCAACTTTTTTGGGTACTTATGATTTGGTTCGTGTCTAGAGTAACATATGTTGGGAAATTTCGTGTTTAATGGGAAGTTTTCTAGGTGTGGCCTGTAACCAATACTTAGTAAATATTGTAGTTATGAACCCAATAAAAAGTAAACTTAGAAAAGCCACAGTGAAAGAGGTTTAAAAAAAAAATTTTTCTTAAATAAACGCCTTTTCTCAAAAAAATACCTATCCATATTCTTAAACAATGTACCTTTTCTTAAAAAAATACCTTATCTTTGCTAAAAAATATCAATTTTCATACACAAAGTACCTTTTCTTGAAAAAGTAGTTTTTTAAAATAAGTAAATTTTCTTCAAAAAGTAAAGTTTCTTACAACAAATTGCTTTTTTTTTTAAAAACTACCTTCTCTTTACAGGGTACCTTTTTGTGAAACAAAATAATTGTTCTTGAGATAAGTACCTATTATTAAAAATGTACCTATTCTTGAAAAATTACCAATTGTACAAAAAATTCCAAATTCTTAAAAAAAATCTTTTCTTCACAAAACTACCTTCTCTTAAAAGAACTACCTTCGTACAAAAAATCTTTTTATTAAAAGTACCTTCTCTTAAAAATAAAATAATACCTTTTCTTTTCTTGAGATAAGTAGTCTTTCTGAAAATAAGTAAATTTTCTTAAAAAATTAGCTTTTCCTAAAAAGAGTAACTGTTTAAAAAGTACCTGTTCTTAAAAAAAGTACTTCTTTGTAAAAAAATTCATACTTTTATGGCTTTTTCTTACAGAAAGTACTTCTTCTTAAAAATAGTACCTTTTCTTAAAAACAACATGAGCTTTATTTGAAAGAAGTACCTCTCTTTATAAAACAATTTTTTCTGGAAAATATAATACATATTCTGATAAAAAGGACCTAAAATATTTTATAAAATACATTCTATAAAAAAAATTATTCCTAAAAAGGTTTATCATTTTATAGAAAGTATCTTTTCTTTAAGATCCATTTAAGTTATCGTATTTTTCAACGGGCGCCTTAGGCGTGTTGGAACTAACTCGTACATAACATAGTTTAACATGAAAAAATATAACCATATACGGACACCACTACGTGATAAAAGACCAAAAAAAAAAGACCCGTGTCTCCCAGTTTTGCCCAAAGCCATGCACTGTTTTTTATGGGCCCCCAAAGATTTGAGGCCTCGGTGTCATTTTTGCAAAAAAGTGATCATTTTGTCATCTCTGCTTTACATTTACATCCCCGCTGCAATTCTGTCCATTACAGCCCGTTAAAAAATATGATATATAGATTCAAGTACAATATTATGATGAAATAAATATCTTGCAATGCCATTATTTATTCTGTGGCATTAAATACAATCAGCATCTGAAAATATGTATGTAAGGATATAACATCGATATACAGGATAATATAAATGAATACTGTTGGAACTTTTCCAACCAAATATACATACAGTGTATGACAATATTGTATAACCAATATTTACAGTGAATATTTTCATACGTGTATACAGTATAATCATTAATTAAATCCATTGTTTTCTACTGATGTCTTCTCTTATTGCCAGCCTAAAAACTCATATTTTTATTCTCTTTGGGCTTCCTCCGTTAATTCGCCGATAAATATGTGTATAAAATGTGCACTACCAAATGTGGTGAGGAACATTAAGAAATATTGAAAATATTTATTTCAATTTATTGAGCAATCATCGATAAAAGCGGTCGGATGGTATTGAATGGTCACATGTGGCCAGACAATGGGATTTGAACTGCATTACACAGAAATAAAATGAAAAACACAAAATGCCAACCAAAAGAAATTTTATTTTTTGGTAAAATAAAAACAGTTTATATATAAATTTATTAAAATATAAGAAAAACATGTTTTCAGTTTTAAATTTTCCCATTCATTCCGGATGGTATACCTTCCTGCTTTCAGTCCTTAATATTCATAAATACCAATACTCGTAAATTGATTGGTCAATGGTCAGAGGTTAAATAGAGATATATAATTATTAATTTTTTCCTTGTACTCAAATGTTAAAATTTATTTCATTCAATAACTGAATATTCAGAGCAGCACACGCACAAAGGCCGACAATTGGATACCTTATTGCATGGACGTGTAGGGTTACCAAAGTTTATCTTTTGGCGTATCCATAACCTAAACATACCCACACTTGTAGGCAGTGAGAGTTACTTAAATTGTATAATTGTATAAGTATAATTTAGTATAATTTAGTTTAGTATAAGTTCCTAAATTCTTTTTGTGAACATCTCCTGAATTGAATTTCTTTCAAAAACATTTAATTTTTGTATTTTGAAAACATCAGCACTTCAGTATAAACCGCATTTGGTGTAGGGTATAAACCAATAAATTGATTACAAATATAATGCAAATCTATGCGGTGGAATAAATTATATTCTACCATAATTATTAGCCACACAATAAAATTCATATTGTATCATTAAGTAGTGGTTATTGTTGAGTTAGGACTAGTATTTATTTTTGTAATAATATATTGGTAAGGAAAACTATATTATTTGCATTCATGTAATCCATAAAATGTTCATTGTCTGATGCAGAAAACTAAAATTAAAGCAAAAGTAATATAAAACATTTTATTTACTCTATAACTCTCCTTATACTTTATCACTACCATATCTAGCATAAAGATATACCGAAATTTGGGATATATTTGTGTTTGTTACATGTACTATCCCAAATACTATCACAGACTTTCAGCTTCTACACAATTTCTATAGAAATCATATTAAAATCATAATTATTAAATTTAAATTTAATATTTCACACTACGTATGATTAATATTGATAATACTCGTACCGCATGGCGTATAACTAATATTATATTATTTATAACACTCATTCGGTGTAGAGTTTAGTGGTATATAAAGCTAAAAGTGAAACTCGTTTTAATTTCAATAAAAATTATATTCAAATTTTTAAACTTTCAATGAAAAATTTCATTTAAATTTCATTAACATCTTTAAATTGGTAAAAATTGCTAATTGACCTTCAAACTGCGTATGATTAATGTTGAACTATGTTTACACTATAATTATAATATTAAAATAATTTAAGATATTCAAAAAACGAGGGCGGCCCTAAAACTAGCCGACCTGACGTATGGTGCCAGTAGTTTGAAAAAAATATTTTGGTGAAAAAATATAGTTGATACCATAACTTGCCGACTTGACGTACAGATGGTGCCAGTAGTTTGAAACAAAAAAATATTTTGGTGAAAAGTGGCAACCTTAAAAACATACGTTTTAAGTTTCAAGGCACCACATTGTTTAATATTTTTATTTGAGCCACCAACAGTACACAATCTCATTGAATTTGTAAACATGGAAAAATTTGTCACCGTTAGGGAATTCAATATTTCCATTTGAAAGGTCTCAGTCCAAGTAATATTAAAGCCCAGCATGATTCTACTCTGGGGTAGTTTGCTCCTTCGTTTACGACTGTAAAATATTGGGTAGCAGAGCTTAAACGAGGCTGCACGAGCTGCCAAGACGAACACCGTAGTGGTCGACCAAGTGAGGTGTCCACGCCAGACACAATTAGGAAAATCCTCAAAATGGTATTGACTGATCGTCGACAGAAGGTGCAGGAGCTAGCTGAAATGATAGACATTTTAAAAAGTGCTATACATCGTATATTGACCGAAGATTTGCAGATGATGAAGCTGTGGGCAAGATGGGTGCCGTGCTCGCTTTTAATAGGGCAAACACTACGTCGTGAAGATGTTTCGGTAGAGTGTTTGGCGATGTTTCATCGTAATAAAGCCGAAATTTTCCGTCGATTTATAAGAATGGATGATACATTGGTCCACCACTTCACACCTCAGACAAAGGAACAGTGAAAGCAGTGGACTGGAATAGGAGAATCGTGTTCAAAGAAGGCGAAGACGGTTCCATCTGCAGGGAAGGTAGTGGCGTCTGCTTTTTGGGATTCGCATGGGATAATTTTTATTGATTATCTACAGAAAGGAAAAACCATCAACGGCGAATATTATGCTGATTTATTGCAGCGTTTAAGTGATGAAATTGTGGAAGAAGCCGCAGTTGGCGAAAGAAATTTTTTGGTAATGTTTTTTATAAAATTCATCCGTCATATAAAAAGCTAACGACAAAGCTCATGCCCGTGATGGACAAATGTGTGGACCGCATAAAGTACATCATACAATATCGAATTTTTTTTTTGGGTTATCACATATTATTTGACTCTTCAGGAAATCTCAATTTTGGGGAAACAAATTCTGAAATATCAATTTTTTTAAATTTATTTATATAATTTTTTTTAATTTTTTTTATTCCGATATCAACAATTTTTATCTATTTGTTTTTGTTTGTTTTTAGTTTTCTATAAAAAAAATAATTTTTTTGAGAAAAGATTCTAAAATGTTATAGATAATTTATAGATAATTTATAGATAGATATAGATAATTTAACAAAGCAACCAGGTATATCTCGGTAACTAAGAAATCTTCGCGAAAGTTAAAATTTTAGAGGTGTCGCTTACTTTGTGGTTTTTCATATGAAAATCCCATTTTTTGAGGGAGAAAACATAAAAATATAAATTACATGAGGTGTCAGGGGACACCAGGTTGGAACGAAGTCCCTTTCGCTATACATTATGCACTAGTTAGTGCCATCACGCCAATGGCGCACAGTGTCGTGATTTCATACAAACGGTGGCCAAAAATAGAAGGAGTTAACATAGATAGATGAAAATTGGTACACATTGCTTTTATACATAGGAAAAAAAAAAACGAAGTTTTGTGAAAATCGGTGAAAGGACTCGCCTACCTCCCATATATCCTGAAACGAAAAATGCTTATATTTTCCAAAATTGTTGTTGGAATTGAACTATATTTGACTCGATTTGTCTCTCATATATTATTGATAACTGTGTTAAGTTATATGCAATTATCTCAAAGGACACGCATACCTCCCATATATCCTGAAACGAAAAATGCTTATATTTTCCAAAATTGTTGCTGGAATTGAACTATATTTGACTCGATTTGTCTCTCATATATTATTGATAACTGTGTTAAGTTATATGCAATTATCTCAAAGGACACGCATACCTCCCATATATCCTGAAACGAAAAATGCTTATATTTTCCAAAATTGTTGTTGGAATTGAACTATATTTGACTCGATTTGTCTCTAATATATTATTGATAACTGTGTTAAGTTATATGCAATTATCTCAAAGGACACGCATACCTCCCATATATCCTGAAACGAAAAATGCTTATATTTTCCAAAATTGTTGTTGCTATATTTGACTCGATTTGTCTCTAATATATTATTGATAACTGTGTTAAGTTATATGCAATTATCTCAAAGGACACGCATACCTCCCATATATCCTCCCATATATATAAGTTTATTATATTTAATTTAAAATTATATTGGTCTTTATGCAAAATATTAAAAAAACAGTACAAATTTTATATTAATAACAAAAAGATTTTATTAATAAAAACAATATCTTTATTTTTAGTTCCAGATATGCGTATATCTTATTAACTATTATCATCGCTTACATCTTCAAATGTTACAACATCAATACTATTGCATAAATCATCCTCGGATACTATGCTTTCATCTTCCACAAAAACAAAATCCTTTATTTCATTAAGATCGTATCTTTTTATTTTTATTTTTTGACTGTTCATCGAAATATCAGGCTCTGACTGCAGAATTAAGTAATGTATTAGATCCCTATTGGAGTCAACTCTACTCGTCTTTCTTGTATGCCTCAATCTATTACTTCGAATTACTTTGTGACGGGACTCGATGGCTTCCTCTGATAACATTCCAATTGGTACATTGGAGTACTTGATGTAAGTAATACCATGAACTAAAACTTTGTGCACAGTAACAGGCATGTAGTACCAGGGGTATAGCTTAATATATAAAGTAAATGTTTCCTTTAGTAGCTTTTCAAAGTTTGTCACATTTATGTGCAGTCCACTAGACAATGTTCTTAATATAACAGAAAAGTTGTTTATTAAAGTTTTATCAACACCTGTTATCTGAGCCGCCTGTTCAATATTTGAAAAGAAACGTCTGGCCGTGTTACCATCGTTCGAAGTGCCATATCCTGTTTTAATCATGCTTACAATAAGCCCTATTTCATCCTTGAATTTTTTTTTGAATCTTCTCTTTATTTTCCGCCACTACTCGCTTATTTTGTTCATCCACTATACGCCATGACTTTATGGGTAGTTTATATGCAATGTGAACAATGCATTCAAAAAATTTGATCCACGCATGTAAGGTAGATAACCCATATTCATAGCAATTTTCGTTGACATTTCTTACAAGAACTAATTCTGTATTCATTTGTGTAGGTTTAGCTCCACACAAAACACAAGTCGCAGAACTCTTATGCCCATGTATAGCATTTAACACAGCCCCGTCGATCATCGTTAATTTTAGGCGATATTGAACTTTAATTTTCTTTTTATCATTATTATAGACATATGTTGTTAATTGTTCAATTTCACGATGAATGTCGTCTTTTACTTTCATTATAAGCTCTGAATTTTCTTTAGTAAATAAAATTTTCAGAGGTCTACATAGCCGAAGAGAAGAGTGTCTGTTGTTTTGCCACAAAATTTTTTCATTTTTGTCTTCCATGATACGCAATGGTACGAAAGATGCAACAAACAAAAACTCGTCAGTAGCGTCTTGGCTTTCAAATTTTTGTTTGTATATGCTATGGCCGCCACTGCCATCAAATCCCCACTTGCACTCTAAAATAACATTATTTTCCGCACCAAATTCCAACTTATTTAAAATGCTATTTGCGGTTTTATCCAAAATTGCCTGTAATGGAACATGTGCTTCCGTTTCTGAAACTTTAATTCCATCTGGAATAAATTTTTTTTTTGCTTCTACGATGGAATAATAGGACGGAAAACAATTTTTATGCACAGCATTCACAACGTTTCTCATCATATTGTATTGCCTACAAGAGAGATCCATATCCACGTACAATGCGAGCGCCTTTTCCACTGAAATAGTTCCACTGTTACTTCCAGCGGACAATTTTTCTGCTGCTTTTGTAATAGCTTCTGCAGATGTTGATGCAACAAGTTCATCAACACGTCTTCGCTTAGTTCGATGTGATGCTTGGTCGAAAGACAAACGTAGCCTACCTTTAACAGAACTTGAACTTGGTTCCTAAAAAAACAATAGAGTTGTTTTATCTCTGATTGATGCCAAGAACTGATAATAACTTACAGCAGAAATTGGATCCCCATGCAATATTTCACTATCCAACCAGCTACTAAAGGCTTTTTCAAACGAAGCCTTTTTCCGTCCATATTTTTTCCAATTACTGCTAAATCTCCAAAGCGTAAAGTGAATTTTTTTTTTCTCAGAGTCGTCTAATTCTCGATCCAAATGATTTTCCACAAATTCTTTTATTTTACACTCGATTATGGTGTTTTTGTTGTGCTTCACCCTAACCATATATTGAATAATTCGCGTATCTTCAATGGAGTAGACACTGAAAAATATTCATAAAAAATAAAAGCGCACTCTGGCGCAGTTGAAATTTAGATATGTTTAAATACACACTATTGTGAACTAAATATCCAAAAATTAGAGTAGTATTTTGATGTATTTTTTTTTTAAGTCTTCACAACATGCGGTTCACATTCACTTTGACACATCTGTAGACGTATGTTTCAGCTAACGGTTCTTTCCATGTGATACATATTTGTCAACAAAACCAGTGTTGCCATATTAAATGCAACTCAAATTTGACATTTATATGTAATCTATACCGACAGTTACAGACAGTTGTATTTGAAATAACAGCATTTCAAAAATATATAAAATTCTACATTTGGCAATGATGTACCACAGGCTTAACAACTATCACAATTGAGCTTCTATAAAACAAAATCTAGTCCACATATCCAGAAAAAATTTTATATTTCATCTAATATAAGTGTTTACTTGTAAATAAAGAAAAAACAATTATAAAATTTTAATGTTCACTTATATCATTTTTGGCCACTGCCGTGACACTGTGTGGCGCCCATTGAAAAATACAATAATTTAAATGGATCTTTAAGAAAATATACTTTTTGTAAAATGATAAACATTTTTAAGAAAACATATTTATATACAGGGTGTCTGGTAGCAGATTAATATTTTCAAACTTAAATAAAAAACATAATAATTGACACAAAGTTTTATTAAGAGCACTGAACGATAGAGTGGAAATGCGGATTTTATTTTTTAAAGAGTATGTTTTCCAGATGACCGTTGACATTCGGCCTCGAGAATTTTCGAAGAAAAAAATGTTTCAATCGAGGGTTGCGGGCTCTTGGAGATCAGTAACGGCAGTTCTCCTTGTTGACGTGGCCGTTGGGAAATCCCAAAAAATGGGATTTACAGTACGAAAACGCTCCAACATCGTTTCACAAAATTTTTTGTGTAAATCAAAGTCACTTTCTTTCAGTTTTTGAACGATTTGTATTTTAAAAGGATGGAACTTCAGATCCTTTTTTAAAATTGCATGAATAATCGCTCTTGGAAGTCCCAGTGAGGCTGCTCTTTTCCGTATTGAAAGTCGCGGATTTTGACGTAAACTGCTTTCAACCAGTTCAATGTTTTCGGGAGTTCTTGAAGATCGACTGGGCCCTGGCCGTGGAACATTCATAGCCGAAGCAGTTGCGAGGAATCTCTGCACCCACGAACGAATTAAATTTACACTTGGTCCATCACTTTTTCGCCGAATACCGAACTTTGAACAAAATTGTCGACGAGCAATTACGTAAGAATCATTTCTCTTAAAAAATGTCTCCACAGCGAACGCACGATGCACACTCGATCACTGCGACATCGTGACTGACAAATACGCACAATCGATAATTCCAACGGCGCCACCCTCCCTCCGCACCGTTTATTACTTTTTGCAATAATCGTATTTAGAAATATAAATTTGCCACCAGACACCCTGTAGAATGTATTTTTTTTAAAGAAAATTGTATTTTTAGGTCCTTTTTGTAAGAATATGTATTATATTTTCCCGAAAAGGTAATTTTTTCAAGAGAGATACTTAGATACTTCTTTTATTAAAAGCTTATGTTTTTTTAAGAAAAGCTACTATTTTTAAGAAGAAGTACTTTCTGTAAGAAAAAGCCATGAGAGTATGAATTTATTTTACAAAAAAGTACTTTTTTTTAAGAACAAGTGATTTTTAAAGAAATGGAAGTCTTTTAAGGAATAGGTTATTTTTTAAGAAAATGTACTTATTTTCAGAAAGGCTAATAAAGAAAAGAAATAAAAAAGTATTATTTTATTTTTAAGAAAAGGAATTTTTGTAAGAAAATTTTTGTAAGAAAATGTATTTTTTTAAGAGAAGATATTTTTTTGAAGAAAATGTTTTTTTTTAAGAAATGGGAATTTTTTTTAGAATTGGTCCTTTTTTCAGGAATAGGTACACTTTTAAGAGTATTTTTGTAAGAATTTTTTGTAAGAAAATGTATTTTTTTAAGAGAAGATATTTTTTTGAAGAAAATGTTTTTTTTAAGAAATGGGAATTTTTTTTAGAATTGGTCCTTTTTTCAAGAATAGGTACACTTATAAGAGTAGCTACTTATCTCAATAAAAGTTATTTTGTTTCACAAAAAAGGTACTCTTTATAGAAAGGTAGTTTTTTAAGAAAATGTTTAAAAATTTGTTTAAAGAAAATGTACTTTTTTAAGAAAAGGTACTTATTTAAAAAAATAACTTTTTTAAGAAAAGGTACTTTTTGTTAGAAAATTAACTTTTTTTAAGCAAATGTACTTCTTTAAGATAAGGTATTTTTTTTAAGAAAAGGTAATATGTTTAAGAATATGAATAGTTATTTTTTTTTTGACAAAATTTACTTTTTTTAAGAAAAGGCACTTATTTGAGAAAATGTGATTTTTTAAACTTATTTCACTTTGGATTTTCTAAATTTACTTTTTATTGTGTTCAAAACTACAATATATAATAAATGTTGGTTACAGGCTCCAACTAGAAAACTTCCCACTAAACCAACAATTTTCCAACATATCGTCCAGCGATTGTTAGTTCGGATCCCACCCGAAACATTTACATTTTTTTCACTAACCGGAGGAAACATGATCTCTTAGCCTGTAAAAAAATGACAACTGTTAAATGTTATCTTTTTTTAAATCCATCCTCCTATATCGACAACTTTTATTTACTAATTTTAATGGAAAAACTAATTTGGAACTTTATCGATTCTTCGCACATGTAAATTGCAGAATTGAGTTTGTATATATAGTATGATTGATGATTAACCGATGGTATCAATTCAGGCACAGTAGTTAGGCATCTGATGATGTACTTGTCATGGAGTTCGAAACTAGTCATACCAGTGAGTGTGTGTTGAAGTGAATTGTCTATTATTTCCAACAAAAACCAACCATTTTCCAGTTAGAAAAATGTTCATGATTTGTAAGCTTGTAGTATGAATTTCTCATACATTAACCAAAAAGATTCTGTATAAATTTAATTCTTATATCTCGATAATTCAGTGAGTCACATTGTGAGCTTTCTTAAGTAAAACCGATTTTTCGGGCGGTGGGGGATGGACATTTGTTTTATCGAAAATGTTTATATAATTTGTTCGCTAATTTTTTATTTTCCTATAAGAAAATCATATTTTAATGAATAGTTATAACATTTTCGCAAATTTATCGATATTTCATACATTCACCTTCACATTTCGATAACTAAGCGACCTATCGAAAGATTTCATTTAACCTTTTCTGCTTTTGTGGGTGTTCCCAAGAAAAACTAATTTTCTGGTGAGGGAAAATATAAAAGTGTGTTGATTAATTTTTTTAAATTTAACATTGGATATCGTGTGAACTATGCGAGTTATTTACAGATCTTACTTAATTTTTTGCTCGTTTTGGGTTTCTATAAGAGACAACAACAAAAAAATGGAAAATGTTGTCAACATTTGTTAAAAATTTGATATCTTATATTCCGATAATGATAGTGAGGTGTCGACATTTTTTCCCCAATTTTGACGAGTTTAATAGAAAAAAGTACTTATTGATACGTTTTTAATTTTTATGGAAAAAATCGCTATTATTGTCTACTTTTTAAAGTGTTTTACACAAAAAAAGTGACCAGATCAAGCGCTTAAGATGGCACCACTATCGCAACACTCTCCCGTATATCTGAACTTTCATATTTTTGGAACAAAAGTTCCTGATCACACGCTGCGGGATGGGGGCTAAATGAAAAAATTTTAAACAACTTTTTTCTAACTACTTTATTACAACCCATTATTATCAACTATATTGGGTACTTTTGGTTTGGTTTGGTGTAAAGGGAAGTTTTCTAGGTGGAGCCTGTGTATTACATATTGTAATTTTGAACCCAATAAAAAGTAAATTTAGAAAAGCCAAAGTGCAAGACTGGCAAATCCATGAAGTACAACCCTGAGCATGGAATTAAATTTGGCAGCACACTTACTCTTACACTCGCACTTTTGGTTTGGTTTGTGTCTAGACTAACATATGGGGGGATATTTCTTGGTTAATGGGAAATTTTCTAGGTGGAGCCTGTTTATTACATTTTGTTATTTTGAACCGAATAAAAAGTAAATCTAGGAAGTAAGTATATTTTCTCAAAAAAAAAATACCTAGTGATAAAAAAGCACCTTGCTTAAAAAAGGAAATTTTTTTACAAAAAGTACCTTTTCTTAAAAAGGTAATTTTTTAAATAAGTACCGTTTCTTAAAAAAGCACATTAGCTTACAACAAATTGTCTTTTCTTAAAAAACTACCTTTACTTTAATGAGTATCTTTTTGTAAAACAAAATAACTTTTCAAAGTTGTAATTTCTTTTAAGGCTAAGAGATCATATTTTCTTCGGTTAGTGAAAAAAATGTAAATGCCGCGGGTGGGATTCGAACTCACATTCGCTGGACGATCGTTTCGAAGCATCATCTTCAGCAGCGTCTAGCCCGTTAAGCCACTGCGGTGTATATTTACACAAGTCACTAAACGAAGACATATATTGATTGTGTGCAGAGCGATTGTTGTCGCTACTTACACACATTGCTTTCCTACTTACACGCACTGATGCAGAAGTTTTGAAAGTTCTATTTATAGAACGAACTATTCTATTTGTACTTGTCTCGTTCTGTTTGGTTTGGCCCTACCATATGTTTCAAATTTGTAGTTGTTTTTAGATACTCGTCATATTCAAAGTTGTTAATTTCCTTTTAAGGCTAAGAGATCATAACTTTTCTTGAGATAAGTACGTACTCTTAAAATTCTACATGTTCTGTCGTAAAAAAAAACATTTTCTTCAAAAAAAAAAAAAATATACCTTCTCTGAAAAAATAGCTTTTCTTACAAATATTCGTTTTCTTAAAAGTACATTTTCTTAAAAATAAAATAATATCTTTTCTTCTCTTGAGATAAGTAGACTTTCTGAAAAAAGTAAATTTTCTTAAAAAAAATAACCTTTTCCTAAAAAGAGTACAATTTCTTTAAAAAGTACCTGTTCTTAAAAAAAGTACTTCTTTGTAAAAAAAATGCATACTCTTAGGCTTTTTCTTAGAGAAAGTACTTATTATTATTATTAAAAATGGTAGATTTTCTTGAAAAAATATTAGCTTTTAATAAAAGAAGTACCTCTCATCAAAGAAAGAACCTTTTCGGGAAAATATAGTATAGTACAAAAAGGATCTAAAAATATATTTTTTATTTTAAAAAAATACATTCAATAAATAAAAAAATTTTAACATTTTACAAAAAGTATATTTTCTTAAAGATCCCTTGAAATTATCGTATTTTTCGACGGACTCTTTAGGCGTGTAGGAACTAACTAGTACATAATATATAGCGAAAAGAACTTCGTTCCAACCGCGTGTTCCCTGACACCTCATGTAATTTTTAATTTTTATATTTTGCTTTATTCTATAAAATATTTTCAATCGAATATTTTCAAATGAAAGTCCTTTACACAATTTGTCCACCTACAAATAATTCGTATAATTTTATTTCTTTTTAATTTCGATAACAACATAAAAACCCATTAATTACCGGCTAAAGTTAACTGCAAAAAATTCGCATCTAATTAATGACTTTTGCGATTTTGTTGTGGTTTACCTGAGACATTTCTATTTCTCCGTTGAAATTAATGATAGTTAATAATAAACTACTATAACAAGGACTTGTTATGGTGCAAAAATTAAGTAGAAGGGGAAGTTTGACCTCTAATGCATAAAATATCCATTTGTTTCACTCAATTTGAATACAAATTGTTAACCTTCATACAAATGTATACAATTGTGTATCAAATTATAGTAAATGAACGAACTTGGAATTACAAATTATATATTTCGATACATTATTTAATGTTATTGCCGGGCAGTTGCGTTTCGTAAGGAGGCGTTACGAAAGGACAATGATAAGAAAATGCGAAATCAAAACGGAATTGTGAGATAATGTGACACCATCATGCTGCTGAAAATGAATTAAATATTTTCACAAATATTTGGCACAGATCATGATATCGAAAAAAAATTTTAAAAAATTTTCTTTTTGAAGAAAAGATTTACATGTCATTTTCAAGATATATAACACTTTTACAAACAAAATGATATATTTCCGTCGTTTTTATTTCCGTTTTTGTATAATCCGTTGAAAAATAGGAGAGCTAAGGCTAATTGTGTTCAAGAATCTTTTAAATATCCATTCATACGAATTTTTGAGAAACTAGAGTCAGTCCAGAAAATTTAAAAGTAGATTTGGATTCAGCTTCCCCGTTTACGCAAAGTTTAAACGAGAGTTTTTATCAGCTGCAACGACTCAAAACCGACCCTTAAATGTTGTGGTGGCAATTTATTGTTTCATTGTGTAATCCAACCAAACATCATCCATTGTAGTTGTCTTTTAATTGTTCTTAAAGGGAAATATTTGTTTGACGTTTAATGAATTATTTTTAATGAGTATTGGAGTGCAGAGTGGGGTAAAATTAAAAGTATTTAATAAATTTTATACGGCATGAATTTTATGTAAAGGGTGTCTCAGTGAGACTGCACTTTTAAATTTAGTGATATTTCATCATTTCCCTTGCGGGAGTTTTTACTCGGTCTGTTTTCTAAACTTACAATTTTCTAAATTTATTCAAGCTCAATACCTTTTTAAATAATATAAAGCTTATTTTTTAAGCTCGACTTTTTTTGAAAGTAATATAAAGCTACGAAATAAGCTTTATATTATTTAAAAATAAATTTGAAAATAAATTTAGAAAATTGTAAATTTGGTGATATTTTTTTGGGCAAGTGGCAACTCTGAAATTTGGCAGCAGCCACATATGTTTATTCCGATTATTAAAATTCGAGCGCTTTACGAAAAAACAACGCGTTATAATTGTGAAAACTCATTACACAAATTTGGGAAACACTCGAAAACTTCGAAGAATTTTCAGTCGAGAAAGTGCACTTTATGTTTCAACCATTCGAAGACTGGCCAAAAAGTTTTAAGAAACTGGATTGGATATGGATAGTAGGACTCATAGATTAATCTCAGACTAGAGAGAATATTTGGCTCATCTGACGTTTCCTTTCACACCCTTCGTGATGCGGTCAGTGTGCTAGAGATATGTTTGACGAAAAGTGACATACACCAGGTGGAATTACAATAACTTCTTGCTTTAATGTTTCATGTCGTTTTGGTGGAAAACTGTGAAATTTAAATGTGTTTTAAACTTGTTTATTTACTTTTATTGTTAGCATACATTTGTGTTGTATTTAGAACAATAATTTTAACACACAAAACGAAATGCCGTTGTTGTTATTTTGTTCGTTGTTTTGAACTATTGCCTCTATCTGGTATTAGTAAAGCAATTCTTTTCAACAAATGTCAAATGCCAAATGTCATAAATTTGGTGAGAGAATTATTAGGTCTACTATAAATATTAGTCTATGGTAGGACTTCTGTGCATCAACCTATTGGTTGGTCTCTTTGCTGCTGTAAGCGTGAGTGTCAACGAAAACCCGAATACCCGAAAACATCAATTTGGCATCGTTCTCAACAACTTCAAATTTCACGAAGCACTACGCAGCAAATGTTGACAAAAGACTTCCACCTTCAAGCGTATAAAATTCCGCTTAATCAGCAGCTCAAACCAGCAGACGATTGAAAGCGCCGGCAAAGTGAAGTCAATGCCAGTTTTACAAAAAAAGTCATCTTCTCCGATGAAGCGCATTCCCATCTCAATGGCTTCGTGAGTACACAAAATTGCCGAATTTGGGGCTCAGAAAATCCTCATGCAATCCATGAGAAACAAATGCACCCGCAACAAGCAACTGTTTGGAGCGGATTTTGCTCAGGCGGCGTGATTGGGCCTTACTTTTGTGGAGATGAGGACGAAATTGCAGTGACTGTGAATGACATTCGTTACAGGAACATGATCACGGAGTTCTTGTCGCCTCAACTGGACGGCATGGATCTGGACGACATGTGGTGGCAGCAAGACGGAGCCACCTGGCACACCGCGCATGAAACAATTGATTTATTGCATCAACGATTTCCAGAACAAATTCTCTCAAGAAATTCTGATGTCAACTGGCCACCAAGATCACGTTTTGTACTTTTGTTAAGTTTTTAGTACTTACGTGTACACTTTTTGTTCTTTTGTGTGCACTCTTTTGCTTTGGTTACGTTTTACTTTTGTACACTTTTTGTAATAGTATGTAAACTTTTTATACTTCAGTTCACACTTTTTGTACTATTGTGTAAAGCGACTTGTTACCCAAACTTTGTTTTCAAAACAGAAACAACTAGCGACCCGGATTTCACTATCACACCTCAGGTGCACTTAGAAAAATACACAGTGAAAAACGTAGATACCAAGATATCTATCTAATGGTAACTCAAGTATAGGCTCTTCAAATAATATAACTTATGAGCAACTCAGATGCAAATTAATCTAACTATACTTATGCTTATATGAAGATTATATCAAGAGTTCAATGCTATTACAGCTAAAACAACTCAATTTAGTCATACTATAATAATCATAAAGACTACACGCTGAAAAATCGTTTTTTATTGTTTGGATGTAAATATACCGTCTTGTAGTTTGTCGCAAATATAGTATACTTGTGCCCAAACACATTCTGTTTGCTATTCAATATTAAATGTTTGAGACACAATGATTAATAGGTTATAATACATATATATTTTTGTGACCCAATTGTGGCTTTGTTTGTTGCAAACTGCTCGAAACAAAAACGTGACAGAAAACAAAGAAACGCAAAGGCAGCAGATCTTTAATTCATGAAAAAAATGCTTGCAAATATATATATGGTTCCTGCAGTATGTTGCTGTGGCCGTGTATGTTTCAGCGTGTAGTTTAATATGAGAGTACATACAAGATCAAAAATTTGTCTTTATTTGTTGTTTGGCTACAAATATAAAGTGTTTGTAGGTTGTCGAAAATATAATATACTTGTGTCCAAACATATGGTTGCTATATAATATAAAATGTTTGGTTAAAACAATGATTAATAGGTTAAAATGTGGGTATTTGTGACCCAAATGTGGCGTTGTATGTTGAAAACTGCTGGAAAACAAAGAAACGAAAAAGCAGCAGATTTCCAATTCGTAAAAACAATGCTTGCAAATATATGTATGGTTCCTGAAATATGATTCTGGGGTCGTTTATGTTTCAACGTATAGTTTTAATTATATGAGAGTACATAGGAGTTCTAAACTTATTTTCTCCAATTTTTGTTTTGTTGATTTATATCAATTGAGCTGATATTTCAATAATAGTATATCGGGAATAAAATAGTCTTCATCAATGCAATGAATTGTAGCGAAGATTTTAAAAATACTTAAAATTTATTAATACAGTGAAGGTGTTTTTCTCTGCTCTGAACATTTGTTCATCGACTTACACTGTGCAGAATGTCGGTCTGTTGTTGTGTGGAAAGATGTATTTAAAAAATGCAGTGAAACAACTTTAACACGAATGTGATGACAATAGCAACGACAGCTTTTGCAAATGAGATTCATTCCAAGTGAAGAGTCTAGAATAATCCCGGTATCCAGGCAACAACAAGGATATTAATTGAAAACAACAGGCAGTATTATTATACAAAACACTGCGCAACAAAAACAATAAAAAAAAACCACATTGATAAGAAACTGATAAATAAATGGCTGGAATGGAGAACCTGGTATCTCCAGTTCAGTTATTATCTGAAAATGTATGTTCACATGTCCTTAGTACGAAAACCATCTCATTTTACACTTAAAAAATACAAATGATTATAAGATACTAATGTGAAGGGGTTTTCAATAAGAGCGCTACAAAAGTTTTTTTTTAAATAAAACAAAACCGGTTTTAGATACCAATGAAATTCTTTATTCCTGTGAAAGTACGTTCGATGCCATTATGTATGGAACTCGATTTCTTTTGCATGGCCACCACGGGCACGCTTGCAGAAGTCCAGGCCCTGAACCCAATTTTCTACTGTTCTCAAGCATAAATCGGCCGATACTGCTGTAACTTCACGTTCGATATTCGTACGAAGTTCATCAATCGGCGCTGGCTTGTTGGCATAGACCATAGACTTGTCGTAGCCCCACAGGAAATAATCTAACGGCGTCAAATCGCACGACCGAGGCGGCCAATCGACTGGGCCATTTCATGAGATAACACGTTCACCAAACTTGGTTTCCAATAAATTGTTTGTGGCATTCGCTGTGTGGCTTGTGGCGCCGTCCTGTTGGAACCACATGTCCTCCAAGTCCATATTATCCAATTGGGGCCAAAAATATTCGGTTATCATTGAACTGTAGCGATTCGCATTCACAGTAATGTACCGGTCTTGATCATCACGGAAGAAGTACAGCCCATTGACGCTGCCGGCCCATAAACCGCCCCAAACCGTAATTTTTTCGGGATGCAATGATGACTCATGGATTACGTGTGGATTGCTGTCTGACCAATAACGCATATTTTGCTTATTGACGAAGCCATTCAGCCAGAAATGAGCCTCATCGCTGAAGATGATTTTCCGATGAAAATCCGAATCATTTTCAAGTTGTTGTTCAGCCCAATTCACGAACATACGACGCTTATGGTTGTCAAGCGGTTTCAGTTCTTGCGTCAATTTGATCTTGTAAGGATGTAGGCCAAGATCTTTTCGCAAAATTCGCCACAACGAAGTCACAGAAATCCCCAACGCTTGAGAACGACGTGTGAGAGACACATTTGTTCTTTCTTGAACTGAAGCCTCAGCGGCAGCAATATTCTCGCCAGTACGGGCACTTCTTTGTCTCACTTGCACGGGAACATTTTGTACTGTGCCTGTGGATTAAAATTTTTCTACTAGACGCTCAATTGTTGATCTGGTAGGACGACTCTGACGACCATAAATTGGACGTAGCGCTCTTAAAGTTGAGGCCACTGACTCCAAATTTCGGTAGTAAATTTTAATAATTTCGACTCGTTGTCGGCTCGTATATCTTTCCATGATGAAATGGCAAACCTTACTGAAGAGAAATGTCAGAAGACCGGGGAAAAATATGGCGTCGTTTGCTGTCCCTATCGATTTACTTTTGTAGCGTCTCTGTTGAGATATAATGCTTTATATATAATGCTTATTTTCAGGTAGAGACTATTGTTGTACAACAACCATATATTATTTTCAATGCTAACCTTGCATAGCTTCGACGTAGATAACGCTGTGTGTTGTTTGCATGTGTTGACTTTGTTAGATTATGTTAACACATCAATAAGTCAATATCTAGCTCACTGAAATAATTGTTTTTGTTCTGTCATAAACACGGCGACGACAAAAAGTATTGAATGGTATAGAGAACTTATTGCACTCTTTTTCTGCTCTCATGTAGAGAGTCTGAGTAAAAGTGGATAAACGAGTCTTATTCTTATTATTCTCTTTATAAAATATTTCAAAATAAATGCACCATTTCGAGAATGTTATTACATAAAACAATACAAAAAGCATACATGTTTCAAAAGGCATCAATGTTTCACATCAAAATTATGAATGGACACAAGTTATAACAAAAAGAGAGTGATACGTTTAGAATCATTCGCCAGATGTCACCAGTGCTTCTGAGTCATACAATTCGTTCCATGAGTTATCTATACTATTCATACTTTTTGGCGACAAAGACTTGCTTGTTTGTTCGCTGCCGCTACATCAATACGATCATACTTATTTTCAGGCAGAGACTATTGTTGTACAACAACCACGTATGTGATGCTAACGCTGTGTGTTGTTTGCAAGTGTTCACTTTGATAGATTGCCCTACCCGTGCCTATTGATGGTAAAACATCAAAAGGTTGAAAATATATTTAGTTTTTATAGTTCTCCACCAAAACGACATGTACAATTGAAGACAACAGTTCTTGTAACTCTACCTGGTGTAAGTCGAACATCTCCTTACCACCCCGACCACACCACAAAGAGTGTGAAATGAAACGTGAGATTAGAGAGAATGTTCTCTTTAGATATCTTTACTGTATGGAATTTATTATCTTTCAAAACTGAAAGGATATTTATAATGTTCATAATTCCGAGAGTATAAATGAGTTTGTTAGCAATTATCCTTGCGTTTGTGTAGAGTTTTACAAAATTCCCACCATACACAAATATGGTGTAAATATGTTAAACACCAGGCGTTAAACAACCACAATATCCGCAATAATACGCTGCCACCTTTTGGTGTGGATCTGATCCAGATCTACATATGTATGTATAAAGTATTGCCTGCGGCAGTTTGTGTTAAGTAGCAAAAAGTTTGGAGTTTGTACATCAAAAGCATCCTGCGTCCTTTGCGTGCTGATGTTGTACTTTGTTTTTTGACATACATATACTACTACGATACTCTCCATATTCAAACATGTCCTGTCGAAAAATACAACATAAATGCCAGCAATGGAAACAAGTGTGGGACAACGAATGACGTTCGTGTTTTACATCAATCAGGCATTAACTGAACACGGTTTTCATAGTGGTTATGCCGCCTTTCTGTTACCATTAACCATTGTGCCCAATTGCTGTTGTTTCCAGTTGCAAAAGATTGGTCTCTTTGATAACTACACCAATGCATACAAAAGTGTGTGTGTGTGTGTGCCCACGAATTTTACTACTGTCGACCAGCATTTTGCTGGAGCTTAACAACATCCTCGATTGGTGTGCCTTTTAATTATCCCATTGTGGGCGTTAAAAAGTGGTTCCAGTTATATTATGACTGGCAGTAAATGGCCATAAGAAAGTAGAGTGCTATGTTTACCATAGAGTTAGGGAAATTTGTACTGAAATTTATGGGGTCACTGGATAAGTGGTCTGATTACCATTGGGGTGCCGGTTCTGCAATTACACAAAAATAAAAATAAATAAAACCCTTCGTTGCAGAAATGAAACATGTTGGTGAGAGTGTTTCTGTTGTTGCTTCGTTTCGTTTAGCTGACGATTTTGTAGTTACTGCAACGAAACACGGAATACAAGATTTTTGTGACAGTTCATCGCTACTTTGTTGGCACAACTCAATTTTCGTTCCGTCAACGAATGGATTATTATTATGGATTTTGATGAAAAAAAAGGCTGTACAAGAAAATTCTAAAGTATTTGAGACCTTAACTATAGTTTTTCTGTTACCTCACACCTTTCAAAATATTTTATTTAGTTTTAATGATTAACGACACGTTTAATTGGATTCAAAGAATCAGTCGTTTATGAAAGGAAATTTTTAGTTATGAATTTGTGCATCGGCAAGAGACTAGAGAATTCAAAAGAGAAGGTCATGGTGTCATTATTCATTAATCTGCCCCATAATAAATTAAACTTTGAAATTCGTTTTGTTTTGCAATATGGGTCTCAAAATTTTCGTATTGAGAAACTTGTTATGGGGAAAATATTTAAACCAGTCGCGTAGTCCATCCGAGTTATGGGTCTCCAAAGATCGGATATATATATCATTCGTTCCAGGAAAGAAAGTTGATAATAAGTGATTTTCTGAATTCACATCCTCCGATTTTGTTTATATTGACAACAGAGAGACTCTATGGAGCCATTAAGAGAATCCCATTATCAGATATTTGAAATTTAAAAAACTCGCGATTTTATTCGCGTTTTTCATTTTTGAAAAACCTAAAAAATTAAAAAAGTTGTGAAGTTTGGAGAGCTATATTTTTTTAAGTAGATGGACTATTTCAAAAATTTAAAAAGTTTCTGAGTGATACGGTTGTCTATTTCTAGAATCCGTACTCTAAAAATGAGGGCTTGATTTCAGAAATGCATTTTTATAGCAACTGCACTTTTTGAATGCATTTTCCACTTCTTTTTCCCCCTATGATTTTAAAAAATTTAGCATCATTGCAAAATTCAGAATTTTTTATAAAAAAGACAAGTAATATTTTTTGGGGACAAGGCAGCTTACTATTTGTAATGATTTTTTAAAAAAAGACACTTGATTTTTCATATAAAAAAAAATAAAATTTAATTTTTTTTAGGATTTTGAAAATGTTTGTACAAAATATGAAAGAAATTTATTTGGTATGTAACTTTGAATTGCTATATTTTAAACAGTTTTTGTCGCATTACTATTATTTAAAAAGTTACTGTAAGGTTTTGTTGTCATTTAGAGTGTGTTTTTCTAAAATAATGCGAATGCAATTACTTGTAATATAAATGCTATTTTTGGATGCACTTTGCAAAAAATTCTAATGTACAGAAAAAAAAATTGTTTTTTTTTTGATTTTTTTGTAAGTAGGCTTACTTTTTGATGCCAAATACTTATTCCTAGGAAACTACATGCTACTAGAATTGGATGATGAAATACTTCTTCCCTATTTCATCATGTATTGTGTTCAGCGTGTATACACGCCTATGTACACATTTGTACATATGTGTGTACAATTCTGTGACAAGCAAAAGTAGCAAAGATCGAATCAAACTATTAGTTGGAGCGAGATGAAAAATCATTAAAAATAGAAAAATTCTTTGTCCCAGAAAAAGAGAACATTTATTTAATAAATACTATTCTAAATTTTACAAAAATGTTTTTTTTTGAAAATCGAAGGGGGAAAACGCACTGCAAAATGCACTTTAAAACTGCATTTGCATATAATTTTTTTTATAGTGGTAACTTTTAAACTGCAAATCATAAAATAGACAAAAACAGCTTTCAGAAACTTTTTAAATCTTTGAAAAATTCGGTCCACTTATGGAAATGTGGCTCTTCAAAGTTCACTAATTTTTCCATTTTTTTAACATTTTGAAAAATGAAAAACGCTAATAAAATCGCGATCTTTAACAATTTTAAAAATCTAAAAACGCAACTGTATATTTGGCTCCATTGAGTCTCTCCGTGCAAAATTTGAAGAAAATCGGAAGACCTTCGGTCAGATTTGTGGCGTTTTCTCATGGAATGAATGATATATATATTGGTTAATTTTTATTTTTTGAAATTAAATCCGATCGATATATTTCCAAATTTGTAACCCTACCTTTAACGAAAAAAATACCTACATACCTTTAAATGGTTAACAGATAAACAAAATATATTCGCTATTCGTAAGGTACGGTAACGAGCTATATAGCGACATGATCCGATGATGAAAAATAAAATATACAAAAAATTTTTTTCATTGTATTCAGTAATGTTGACAATTTCATCATGGAGAGATACACGCAAGAACAACGTTTACAAATTATTAAATTTTTTTTTTATCTCCAATTGCAACTTTTCGTGCGTTTTTGGCATTTTATGGTCGTAATAATCGTTCACCTGTGCTCGCAATTCGTCGAATTTTTGCAAATTACGAGCGTACATTTGCTTTACATAATATTCAACTTCCAGTAACACAGAGAACAGCTCGAAGTAATGAAAATATTGCTGCGGCAGGTGTTGCTGAAGACCGCAATCTATCGATTCGAAGACGTTTTCAACAATTGAGACTCTCTCAAACCACAACCTGGTGGATTTTGAGAAAGGATTTGGTCTTGCATCCGCATACAATTGTTATCACTCAAGACCTGAAGCCATTGGAGGTACCGTAAACGTCATGAATTTGCTGATTTTATCTTGGAAGAATTATTTCAAGAAATTTTGACATTGAATGGCCTCCAAATATTTATGATTTAACACCATTAGACTATTTCTTGTGAGGTTATTTGAAGTCATTGGTCTTTAGCAATAATCCAGGCTATCTTCAAGCTTTACCAGTCAATATTGAACGTGCTATTCATGACATTAGACTTGATTTAGTGGAAAATGTGCTCGAAAATTGGGTTCATCGAATTCGTTCCTGCAAAAGAAGACGTGGAGGCCATTTGAAAGACGTTCTACTCATAACTTAATTGTATTGATTGTACTTCACATTAAATAAAAATCATTTGAATTTCCTTAACAATTAGTGCGTGTTTCTTTTTTAAAGAAAGTACATCACTCAAATTGGAAAACCCTTTATTTACTACACATAACACAATGTTTGGCACATTCAAAAGTTTGATATTGTTTATAACAAAATAGTTTATAACAAAAATTCAGTTCATGAAACCCGAAAAAGAAATTAAAATTTTTTCAAATTTCAAAATTTGAAAAATATTGAAATTTTTTAAAACGAAAAAATTTATTTTTAAAAATTTAAATTTTTGAAGCATTATGAATAATTACGTCAAAATATGTAAAAATCACATGAGGTGTCAGGGGACACTCGGTTGGAACGAAGTTCCTTTCGCCACATATATTATGTACTAGTTAGTTCCAACACGCCTAATAGCGTCGTCTGTCTACGCGTTAATTTGCATTAAAAGCCCACTAATGTGAATTAACATTTCGCCCTGACAGACGAGAGTTTTTGCATTTAGTAAACAGCTGTTTGTTTGTAAACAACTGTTTGGTTGTCAAGTAATTTTTTGGACTTTTACATCGAAATCAAATGGATAGAAGGCGGAAAATACGACACCACACGCTTCGCTTCTTTCCCTTGGAATTTCGCTTCTTTCCCTTGGAGTTTCGATTATAAATATTTCTCATTTTTTTTTGCAAAAAACAATTAAAATAACTCACCTTTGTTGACTTTGAATCCATTTTCAATTGACGATAGCAAACAATTTGACAACAGCTGATTCAAGATGTATCAAATACATGGTGATAGCAGGTGGTGTTGTTGCAATAACATCCACTTCAGCGGTGTCAAGCATCAGTACATAAAATCAACAAAGCAAACAACAAACACAAGAAAGTTCCACTTCCACTATGTTCCGGCTATCACCTCTATGTATAGATACATCTTGAGCTGATTGATTGTCGACGGTGTTGCCATATTGAAATACCTAAATGCAATATAAATGCATTTACGCAAAAGCTAATACACATTGGGACGGGGATAATTCACAAGTTAATTTGAATTAAGACTGCTAATGCAAATTAACGCTGTCGTCTGTCTACGCTATAAGGCGCCCGTTGAAAAATACAATAATTTAAATGGAACTTTAAGAAAAGATACTTTTTGTAAAATGATTAACTTTTTTTAAGAAATTTTTGTTTTGTTTTGTGGAATGTACTTTTTTTTTTAAAAAAGTATACTTTTAGGTCCCTTTTTGAAAGAGAAGTACTTCTTTTATTAAAAGCTATTGTTTTTAAGAAAATTTAACATTTCTTAGAAGTACTTTCTGTAAGTAAAAGCCAAAGAGTATGATTTTTTTACAAAGAAGTACTTTTTTAAGGGCAAGTACTTTTTAAAGAAGTTGTACTCGTTTTAGGAAAGGTTATAGTTTTTAGTCGGTGGTGCAATGGTTAGTGTGCGCGCCTCTTGTACATGAGATCCTGAGTTCGATCCCTGCTCACACCACCTTAAATTTCTTTCGACGACGGTCACCTCGCATATCGAGTATATAGCCATGGAAAAGCTTCTCAAAACACCGATCGGAATCGGTGTAAAACTGTAGGTCACAATCAGTGAGTGAAAACTGGAAAGCGCACAGCTCAGTGATTGTGAGAAGCTCTCCCCAGTCCCTTCATGGGATGTAATGGGAAACCATTTTTTTTTTTACTTATTCTCAAGAAAAGAAGAAAAGTAATGAAAAGGTATCTATAAAAGAAATGAAAAGGTATTATTTTAGTTTTAAGAAAAGGTACTTTTAAGAAAATAAATGTTTGTAAGAAAAGGTATTTCTTTAAGAGAAGGTATTTTTTGAAGAAAAGGGTTTTCTTTTAGAAATGGAATTTTTTTTATAATTGGTCCTTTTTTTAAGAATAGGTACATTTTTGAGAGTAGATACTTATATCAAGAAAAGTTATTTTGTTTCACAAAATTGGTACTCTTTAAAGAAACGTTAGTTTTTTAAGAAAGGACAATTTGTTGTAAGAAAACGTACTTTTATAAGAAAAGGTACTTATTTATTTAAAGAAAAGTTACTTTTTGTATGAAAAGTATTTTTTTTAAAGAAAATTTACTTTTTTTAAGAATGTGAATAGGTATTGTTTTGAGCAACTTTACTTTTTTTAAGAAAAGGCACTTTAAGAAAATTTCTTTTTTTTATACTTCATCCACTTTGGCTTTTCTAAATTTAGTTTTTATTGGGTTCAAAACTACAATACTAGATATGCCAAATATTGGTTACAGGCTCCACCTAGAAAAACCATTAAACAAGAAATTTCCCAACATACATATGTCAGAAATCTAGTTAGTCAAGACACCAACCAAACTGAAGCAAAAGTAAGGAATATAGTTAGTAATAGTGGTATATAGCATAATAAAGTTAAAACAAAATTTTTTTTATTTTTTGTTCTTTTAGCCCCCATCCCGCAACGTGTGATAAGGAACTTTGTTCCAAAGATAATAAAAATATAAATATTAACATTATAGCTTTGTGAGAAATTTAAAACTAAGAAAATTAGTCAACTTTGGGGTATTTTCTAAAATATAGATATTTATGCGCTTATCATTGCCATTATGTCAAAATGATCCTTGACTCCTCATCTACAGTCGGATTTTTACAGAACTCCAGAATGTTCACTATATCAAAATTTGTTGAATTTTGCCCGATGAAAATTGGGGCTTAACCACTGTGCAGTCGCGGAAACTTTGCAGATTTAAAAAGAAACCAAGCAACAAATTATTCTAATCGTGGTCATTATTGGAAAAGTGCTTGTGGTCGGCGGAAATCGCAAAATTAGGGGTTTCAATCACACTCTTTTCGATTTAATGAATTATTTTCTATAACTAAATATATACAACCGTCCTTCGGTGGTGCAATGGTTAGTGTGCGCGGCTCTTGTACATGAGAACGTGGGTTCAATCCCTGCTCAGGCTACCTTACATTTCTTTCGACGACGGTCACCTCGCTTAGTGATGGCGACACAATCGAGTACTTAGCCATGAAACAGCTTCTCAAAATACCGTTCGGAACCGATGTAAAACAGTAGGACCCAATCAGTGAGTGAACAACTAAAAAGCGCACAGTTCACTGTTTATGAGAGCCCTCCCCAATCCCTTCATGGGATGTAATGGGAAACCATTTTTTTCTTATATACAAATTGTATTTTCAATTCAATTGAATTGTAATTTAAATTCCCATATTCTGTAGATTCATTCAACTTTAAATTTCTTTATTATAACTTAAAAATCTAGTCTATAACTTAAAAATCTATATTTAAAGCGACCCAGCGATAGTTCTACTAACCCCTCAAATCCTTAATGTTTACTTTACCTAATGCCCCTGGCAATTTTAAAATGTTTGCATGTAGTTTAAGATTTCAATCATGCGATATTTATACCAACATTTTAACAAAATTAATGTATGCAAAAATGACACAACTTTTTGCTCGATTATTTTTCTTTTCTACCTAGAGAAAACATAATAATACTCACTACAGTCAATAGGTCATTTTAGTTTAATAGTTTGCATTTTCCCCATAGCGTGATCCGAGATATTGTTGTAAGTGGTTGCCGGGGTATTGTATTATAAAAAAGAACACTCCATATCCAGTGCTGGACTGCCCGGCCAATAGAGCTACAGTTCAATGTGTCAACGTATGTATAATTTACACTAAAGTTGAATAAACTAACAAAAGGGATATTGGACGTACACAATGATGTCATTTATTATGGTGCATACAAACAACAACACATTTGATAAATAACAAAAAAAAAATTTAATTGATAACAATTTACATGCAAAGTTAGTTATAGTGGTGGATTTTGAATGAAGTACTCATCAAACCACCATACCAAGAGGAAGGTTCTGTACCAAAAACTAATAAATTATAGGCTAAATTGTAATGTCATTCAAAAAGAATTGAATATCCAAAGGAAGGTAAATAAACTCTAGAAAGCTCTTTGGACATTGATGTATACGAAATAGGAAAACTATTCTTGTTGTGTTTTGAAATCGTATTTTTCCTGAACTGTTTAAAAATGATAATGTGCCGTGATGTTTAAGGTGTTTTTAGGCGATGAAAGGATTAACCTTAACATTGAAACAACACAATTGTATTTAACTTGAAAATATATAAACCTTCAATTGCTGTTTTTGTCTGACATGGCTTATTAGGTTTACTACTAAACAGGCATCGCAAATGCTTGCAGGCAAAGAGAGAAGAGACGAAAAACGCACCTACGACACTCATCAGTGGTGAGATGTAATAACAGAAGCAAAATATGCAGCTAGACCGATCAAGCTGATATTTCACACGGCCATAGCGGAAGTTTCAGGCTAAAGCAAGTGACATATTACAATATCATATACCACACTGGAGCCGCACAATAGGATCCTAAATTTGATTACCTCGGCCATCACAAAAATTATAACTTTGAGTTTTGATTTTATTGAAAATATTTTCCTTTATATATTTGTAGCACTAATAAAAACATACAAATAACATGGGCAGGTTTAGATTTGCTCTAATGGTTCTCAAGATATTTGGGAAAATATTTCTTTTTTATAAAATTTTGCGTTGATTTTTTTTCAGTTATTTGAGAATGTCTTAGCCAAATGAAAAACAATATTAATTTTCGAAAAATCATTACTTTAACCCATATTTAGCCACTGTTCGAGTTTTCGAAACAGTAATTTTTACGACGATGTATACGCGCTGCAAAACGCAATGATGCAGTGATATAGGAAATTTTGTTGGCGTTCAAAAAATAATTACATTCCTCACCCCCCCCCCACGCTTTATGGGCTCTGGGGGTGTTTAAAAAAACTTTATATTTAGACCAAACTTCGAAAAGAAAAACGGACAAATTAAAATAATTATTATTTTAAAAATATATTACTTTTGAAGAAAAGTCTACAAAAAATATTTTTCTGAAGTACTAGCTGCCTTCTGTCGGATAAAAAATTTGGGGTCGTTCAAATGTCCATTGTTCGACTTCTCGAACAGCCGATATCGGTGAAACTATATGAGATAGGGAAATTCTGATGACGGATTTGAGTTCAGCGGGTCCTAATTACTATATACAAGCGGGCCCTAATACAAAATTCAAAACTTTTGCAACGCGGCTCAAAATTGGTTAACAACAGCCTATATATTTTAAACATAATATAAAAACCGTTTAAATCCATTGTTTTTTTTTAAAGAAATGGTAAAAACGAAGTACTAAAGTAGACAGTCAAAATTTATCTTCACTAAAATGCCAACAAACAAAATGAGTGAAACGTTAATCATTTTCTGTTCTCTCTCTCTTACCCTCTTCATTGACTATTTCAATACACGAGCAGCTTTTTGTAGTGTTATTGTATATACCCATCAAACAAATGTTTCCGACGTTTCGGACGTTTGTAAGTTCTCTTAAATTATATTAGACAATTAGCCGAAATATCTGAAATTCCTTCAGTTAATTAAACGAGTTTTCTGTACGTTCTCTGTCAGACGGTTCTGAACATTCAGTGAAATTCCATACGAAAATCATGCGACGTTTCTGCACATTCTCTGAAGTGAATTTTTTATTCTATTTGATTTTGGTTTCAATCCGTAACCATGCGCCAGTAAGGGAATTCGCCGAAAATATTTTTACTGTATAGTTTTGGTGAATTGAATGTTTGTTTTTCTTTTGTGTGCATCATTTTGTTTGTTGGTGTCTTCAGTTACAAACGAGCAAGCATGTGCTTAAGACGTCGCGGTCGTCAACTAAAAATAATTGTACGTGCATATGTAAATGCATATGTATGTAAATGATCCGAAAAGTCGAAACATTCTCGCATGTTTGTTCAGACGTCTCTCCAAAGTTGCCATGACAAATAGTACAATATGTCAGAAAACGATCAGAAAAGTCGGACCATTATCGGATGTTTTTTCAGATCTCTCTCCGAAATTGGTACGACAAATAGGACAAAGTGTCAGAAAATTATCGGACAATTCGGACCATTATCAGATGTTTAATTACACTTTATGCCGACTTCGTTCAGCTACGTCTAAAAATCCTTTAGAATTTCCCTCAGAATTCTCTCAGAAATCAGTCCGATAACTGTGCACACTCTTCCGAATTTCTTCCGACAAAACTTTCCGAATTCTTGTCAACCACCCATACATCATCATTAGACATCGGCACCAGGCTCGGCAACTTGTGCAGTGTGTCTGAAACATAACCGAATTCGGAACAAATTGTTTACAGGGTAACTATACAAATTCCAACCATGTTAAAGTCAAATTACATAAACTATGCAAAAAGTAGGAAATATTCAAGATATGATGCGAGAGAGAAATGCGTTTAAGTGAATTGTTGCCACTTTTTGTGTCTCTGTTACAAGGGTTGCCAAATAGCGCACATCTACTGGTTGTCTACCTCTTGATCGTCTTTGGAAATGAAGCGCGCATTTAAAGTCAAAATATTAAAAAAAAAAACCACCAACATTTTTACGTTTTTTGGAAAAAAAATTTTACCCAATTTGTGATTGTTTTCAACCATATTTAAGTTCTTACATGTATTTGAAACATATACGCTGAAAAATCTGCCTTATTTGTTTGTTTGGATTCAATATAACGTGTGATTGGAGCCTGTCGCAAATGTAGTATACATTTATCCAAACACATTGTTTTTTCTATTCAATATTACATTCCTGAGACACAATTATTAAAATGTGATATTATATTTTTGTTTGTGATTCAAATACAGCTTTGTTTGTGACACAAATACAACTGTGTTTGATGATAATTTCTGTCGTTATGCTTCGACGTAAGTATGTTTATTGATGTTTGGGATGAAACACACATATGGCTCCATGTAAAATTATGCATAATTGCAAGTAAGCATGTTAACGTTTGCAAATATATGAATATTTGGAGTGAGTTCCAAACATATACATGATTCCTGTAGAATGTGTTTAAGAGAATATGGCAGAGGCTATCTTTTGAGACCCTCACAATTGAAATTCCAAAAAATTCCAAAGAAAATTGAAATTCCAAAGATAATACAAAATTGGTCGTTATTTATTTTATTCTGCATTTTATCCATTCAAAATATATTTTTAATAAAGTCAAAATTCAACATAATCATACATGGAATTTTTTAATTTGCATTGGATTTCAATTTGCATTACTTTATCTAATGCCAATTCAAAAGAATTACCATTGTTCGCAATGGCAATTCAAAAATGTTGAATTAGCATTTGCTCAGGCAATGCAAATGGAGGCTGTGGAATCGGATGCCAATTATAATGAAATATGGGAATTTTTTAATTGTTTCGAATTTGTTTGACTGCTGGCAATTCTGTTTTTAAAGTATTTTATATGTAGAGGTTTGTGGCTTCGATAGGTACTGTGTCGTAGTACTTTCAGATACATAAACCTGTACCGTATAAAATATTTGAAAACCAAAACTGCCAGATATAAAGGAAATGCATTGGAACTAAGTACAATTGCCAATGGTATTGAAATTTTTTTGAATTTGCATTTCGAAAGATAATTCAAATTAAACTACAAATTATAATTGTCCTATAATTAATTTGCCCCATGTATGAACGTAATTTTTTCGATGGCCAAGTAGTCAACTTTAGGCACCCACTCGGCTCTAGTTGATTTCCAGTATTATAATTTCTCTAGCATAAGAAATTTCATCTTGATCGGTCCAGCCGGTTTACAAACGGCTGAATTTTGTCTATTTTTTTTTGAGAAATCTCGCACTGGGCGCAGTCAGGAGCGAATACGTTTTGCAGAAATGAATCCATTCGCGAGTTGGTTTACTGCTCGTTTAAAATTTAAATTTCGAAAGTACTTGCGTGTGCGTGCGTTTTCTACAACTAACGATTTACACGCCGTATATTTCACGCGGAAATATACAACTCGAGTCTCGCATGATGTATTTGGAGAAGTGAGAGGTGTGTTCAACGTTCGTTCGCGAGAGTTTGCGAAGGCTGCAATAATAATAATTTGCATTCACGGGTTAATTGTCAGCCGATTTGACAGGTAGATCCGATTTTAGAGCTCAGAGATAGTACAACAAAAGACCCAGTTTTTTACAAATCCAACTACGCCGGCCGATAACAATGACAGGAATTCGTTCTTTGGTTAAATGTGTGCAAATAAGTAAGATCCAAAGAGGACAGACATCCCGAAGACGACAACTGCAATTAGTTACAATGTGAACATGCCGGTTACTGGCCTAGAACGCTAAGGCGCTGATGAGAAGAGTCACAAACTTCGAAACGGTTGTCCGCCAACGTGAGTTCAAATCCTGGTGCCGACTGCGTTTAAATTTTTTCAAATTGCAGAAAAAAACACGTAATTAATTATATTTTGCAAAACAATATTACATAATATTAAATTCAAATAAAAATTGATAAATAAAACCAAATAAAGGTATTTTTAGGAAAGATAACCAATGACAAGTGACAAACAGTGCAAATTCTTCCTAATCAACTTTATATTGGAGGTACTATAACGGCCAGTTTTTAGGTGGGCACTTAACTATCGGATTACTTAACCCTAATTGAAAGTTAATCAGAGGTTAACTTTTCATTTTGATTTTCAGTAGCTAGTTAATGTAGGTCGTCAAATTTTTAACGATTCTTTTTTTTCAATTCAATTCAGTTTCTTCATCATGGCATTACAGATTTGATATTTTATAATATATATATTTAAAGACTTCAGGGATTTTTCCCTTTTCTACTTTAAGGTTATCAACATTCTTAATTCTATATATACTATTTTTTAACAATAATATAAGATTTACAGGTAAAAATTAAAAAAAAAAATTTAACGATTATGGCAACCCTTGTATTCGCATTGGAAAAAACATATGTTTTGGGCAAAATACCAAAACAACAAAGAGGTATAACCAAAATGGAATTATATAAATCAAGGAATGAATCCATAAAATCGAAGTCATTGTAACAACAGTTTATAAAAAAAACAGTTCTAAAAGTATGTGTACAAATAATGAAACCAGAACACACATATTTTATACAATCTTACATGTCTAATTTTGAAAATCAGAAATGTGATTGTCAAAATCTTACGTTTCTGACTAGAAGTTACCAAATCAACATTGTGGCTGGTTATGTCATTACTAACCAGTGACTGAACACCTTAATTCAATGTTCAACCATAATTTATCTATGAAATGAAGATAACCACTGACCGAAAAACTGGCCATAAGTGTTATACATTTTGTTCAATTCCACGATCTGGGAAATCCACCTCTCCTTGTAATGCGTTCTACAAAATAAAGCTCATCATTCCAAAAGTTACACTTAGCTTTCAACTTGCTTAAAAAAATCAAAGCAAACAAACAAATAAATGAACAATTAGCCGAGAAATGAAAACGAATCGAGGAGGGGAAAAGGAATCTAAACGATGGCTATGGTCTGAATAAAGAATGTAAACAACAAGTGGCAGTTATCCTAGTGACTTGGAAACAATGAATGAGGGTTTAATGCTTGCAATTGCTCTCTTTCAAAACTCATTCAGTTTTTTATCTGCACAGTGGTTCGCAAACTGTTTCAAAAGCACTGACACAAAAGTTTCGCACATGTGGCGGTTTCGTCGTTGATGAAATGAAACATGCTATACACGTAAAGTGGTGCCAAAAACCGAAAAATTGGCTGGTTTTATTGTAATTAACCTTGTGCAGGGTTTTTAATTTTCGAACAACATGAAACGCACTTGTTTGACGTCGGTTAACTGGTTAACCGCTTTTCACGCAATTTGTGTTAAAAATTTTAACGAAAATTTTGGAATTAAGAAATATGCTTTTTAGTTTCAAATATGATTTTATGCTTCAACAAGTTCTAAATTACATTTCAAAAATTTTTTAAGGGATTTTATGATTCTGAACGATTTCTTAAAGGCCTTTCCAACAAGCCCAAAAACAAAAAAATCCGACCACTGGTTCAGAACTTAGCAATTTTACCCTAGTACCCTCCGACCACCAAACTGCTGCCATTTTGCCCCCCTTGCATTTTCGTAGATGGTCGTAGATGGTCATATTTTCATGAAATGAGCCATATTTTCATGAAATGAGCATTTTCGGGGATGGTCGTAGATGGTCATATTTTCATGAAATGAGCCAAGGAACACGCTGGTGAAATTTGTACAGTCGTGACTTAACCACCCTGTATAAGTATTTCCGAAATCTTGATGTTGAATAACATATTTCCTTTTCTACTCCTATATAAAAATTAAACTTGTATTTACGTTGTGCCGCATATCAGCTGACGATACGCCCTGTTTACCCAAATCGGGAAATTCAATTAGATTGGAATATTTTAAGCACTTTAAAAAATCAATGAGTGTTCGAACTCAAATAAACAAAAGAATATTTTTTGTGCTGAAGGCTCTTTTGTTATTGCACTTTCTTTGTTCTCACATCTGCTTTAACATAAGATGTAATATTGTTAAAATTAATAAAGCAATATTTAGCTTACTCAAATAATTGTTTTTGTTCTGTCACAAATAGAGCGACGACGACCTGCTTGTTTGAATGCTGGCCTGTAAATGAATAAAAAATAATACTAAGCTCACTAAAATAATTGATTTAGTTTTGTTATAAACAGAGCGACGTCAAAAAGTATTGTATAGTATAGAGAACTTATTGCACTCTTTTTCCGCTCTCATGTAGACAGTCCGAGTAAAGGAGCATAAACGAGTCTTATTGTCTTTATGGAATATTTCAATATAAATTCAACATTTCGACAATGTTATTACATAAAACAATACAAAAAGCATAAATGTTACAAAAGGCATCAATGTTTTAGTAATACTGAGAGTAATACGTTTGGAATCATTCGCCAGTGCTTTTGAGTCATACAATTCGTTCCATGAGTTCTATACTATTCTATACTCTTTAGCGACGATGACCTGCTTGTTTGTTCGCTGCCGCTACATTAATACCATCATACTTATTTTCAGGCAGAGACTATAGTTGTACAACAACCACGTATGTATGTGAAGTTAACGCTGAGTGTCGTTTACATGTGTTCACTTTGATTGAATGCCGTACCCGCGGCAATAGATGTTAACACATCAAAAAAAAAAAATTAAAAGAAATTTTTTCAAAATGATGATTTTATTGGATAGGCCCATTATTAAAAGTTATGAATGAAACACAACACCTTTCAAATGGGTTCCACGACTTGAATTACAGTACCTCATTCGATCTCAACAATTCTGCAGTCCATTTTCGATTGTTTGAACCTCTACCTTGTGAAGGACAGAGGCGATTTCGTGTTTTAAGGCCTCAATGGATTCGGGATTGTTTGCGTAACACTTCTACGTAGAGATAATAGTCTAACGGGGCCAAATCGGAGCGGCGTGGCGGCCAATGAACTTGCGAGTTTCGGCTGATTACCCGGCTTTCGAACACAGTGCGCAAAAGATCGGTTGTAACGTTGGCTGTGTAGCACATAGCGCCGTCCTGTTGAAACCATACGTAGTCCATTCCATCCGCTCCAATCTTCAATGCTCCAATCGCTGAGCATGGCACTGTATTTACTTGCCATTTACGGTAAAGGCGGCTCCTTGTTCATTTTCGAATCTAAATGCCAAAAAAAAAAAACGCATCAAACAGTCACTGGTTGTGCATGTATGGGCTTCTCCTTAACGAAGTGTCGATTTTCCGACCCCAAAATGCGACATTTTTGTTTGTTAACGTAGCCCTCGAGGTGAAAATGAGTATCATCGGAAAATATGATTTTTCGGTCAAAATGCTCATCTTAAGCCAAGCGATCTTCAGCCCATTCAGCGAAGCGAAAACGCATTGTACTTATATTGTCACGGGGCTTTAGGTCTTGGACCAATTGGACTATATAGGCCTTCAAACCGAGGTCTTTATGCAAAATTCTGCGCAAAGAAATGCGGGATATGTTCAATTGCTGTGATGTTGCTGTTGTTGTTGACGAGTTGATGTAGATGTCTAATCGAGCACACTTTAGGCAATATTTTCCACTGAACGCACTAGTGCAGCACGTTCACGAGTTCTGTTGTCTAATAAGGACTCGGTTTGTTGAACTCGCATCACAAATTGATCCAGAAACCGCGTTTATAGCAGTCTATTTCTATCGAATTTATTTCGTAAATTTCTTACAATTTGAGTTGAAGACTCATAACTTTAAAAGAAAGATTTTAATATTTCACAATTTCCTTCAAGCGTAAATTTCTTCTTCGTAAATTTCTAACATATAACTAATTACCCGTCATTTCATAAGTGTCAAATTGACCATATGCTTCGAAATAACGGTGGGTTGAAATTTCAAATTTTACAGGAACTGCCTACACACAGGCACACACACAAACGTACTCACTCACTGTACAAGACGAATGGCAACGATTACATTAACTCCTTCCGATTGGTACTCGTATGTGATAAAAGATATTACACAACAAATTTAAACGGTGTTTGAATTCAAAATACAGGGTGGGTCAAAATTAATCACCCAATGTTCTTTTGCTGTAATTTTTTGGAATGAAAAACTTTGGTTCTGCTTGTGAAATTTGTTTATTTTCCATTGGAAAATTTTTCCATTATAATTTATTCCATTGAGTTGAGAAAATGATATCGGCCAAATGGCCGCCGCCAGATGTGATTGCTGACTATACGGGCTCATTGTATGGCATTTTGCATCACTCTTGCCAGAACTTCGGGCTACAGGTTCTCGCATTCTGGGCGAATATTCTTCTTAAGGGCTTCAAGAGTCTGAGGCTTGTTGACGTGAACCCACGACTTCAAAACCCCCCATAAAAAGAAGTCTGGAACGGTTAAATCGGGTGATCTGGCCGGCCAGTGCAAATCACCAAAACGGGTGATTAAGCGACCCGGAAATGCTTCCTTCAGAATTCCGGTTGTGGCTCGAGCAGTGTGCGTCTTTGCACCGTCCTGTTGGAACAACATGTTCTCCAGTCCCAATTCATCCAATTGAGGAAGAAATGATTCGGTAGGCGTGTCTCTATAGCGCGCGCCGTCCACAGTCGTCGTTTGGCCCCCGCGGCGTTCTAAAAAAAGCCAAATTACTCCTCCAGCGTAAACAGCACGCCACGCAGTAACTTTGAGCGGCTGTAATGGTTCTTCTCGGGTGATACACGGAAACGATTATTTTGTTTATTCACGTAACCGCTAAGATGGAAATGAGCCTCATCGCTCATAACAAACAATTTTCGATGAAAACTCGTCCACCTCGTCGTTGAGATTCAGGATGTCTTGAGTGTAGGTTCCACGCGTTTCGCGGTCAACAGCTAACAGCTGATGCACAGTACGCACTTTGTAAGGGAACATCTTTAAATCTTTCACCAAAATTCTGCGTAGGGATCGATGCTAATGCCCAATTGTGTGGCACGTCATCTGGTCGATGTTCCGGGCTCCTCTTCGACACTTTTTTGGCAACAGCAGCGATATTCTCACCAGAATGGCTGCTCCGGGACCGGCAAAACTTAGGAAGATTCCGAGCTGTCCCAGTCTCATCAAAGCGAGTGGCCAAACGCCGTAGTCTTTGTCCAGTTGGCGTCGGACGACCAGGAAATCTGCGACAAAGTTCATGCTTGTCAAGTTTATTTACTTCACAAATGTCAAAACCGAATTGACATTTGGTGCCATTTGCAATATTTATAGGGTTTTCCTATAAGGTGATTACTTTTGCCCTACCTGGTATGACCAATAAATGATAAATTATGTACACAGTATTGTTATTTCAAGTGATACAAGTTTTGTTCATTTGCCAAAATTGATATACTATGATATACTTGGCGAATTCTCAGTCTTCTAAATATATATTTAGTTTTATTGAATATTTATTTTTATTTTATAAATATATATCCAAAATTTTACAATACATTATATTTTCCAACTGATTTAAATTGTTTGTTTAAAAATAATGTGAATATTACAAACTGGATCAAACCACTGTAAACGAGTGGGTTTCTTTCGTTTTCTTTGCCTTTAGATTGCATCTCTTATCCGGCGTGCACATTTAGGATTCCGTCTCCGTAGATGTTTTAAGTGAGAGACGTGGCGACGAGGGAGTACAGAACTACAGGATAGAAAACTAGAAACAATATTTTAATTGCAATTTGAAGTGCACAATTTAAATGTTTTACCACTTGGCGGAAGGAAGTACTTCAAAGTGCACGTTCTATATGAACTTTGAACTTCAAATAGTCATCATGACGTTGCTGATGATGCTCCCGGGATGTTGCAATCACCACTAATGTTGTTATTGTAGTTTGATATCATTTGTTTTCCCATTGTGGCCGGTGGTGTTAATTTGAATAGATCTTGGGAAAACATTAATTTTTCTTAACAATGTTTCTCTTTCCCACATTTCACCCCATTGAATGTTTAAAGAAAATGTATTTGTGTGAAAAATACTCGGTGCATTTTCATTGTTGAACGTTCTTTGATTGGAATTTTCTTGTGTTCTTGTTAGCGGAAAAGGGGAATAAATTATGCCATTGTAATGAGATTTCTTACAGAATAATAGAAAAACTATTTATCTCTTTTTAACGATTTAATTTCTTTCAATTAGAAAACTTTAAAATGGAATGTAAGAGGAAGTAACAAACAGTTAGACATTATTGTTGTCAGGTTAAAGTTTAGTTCAGGTTGTGTTTGTCTCAAAGAATAGGGAAAATGTTTTAATTGATTTTCTTCATACAAAAGAAATGATATACGCTGAAAAAACTGTCCCAGCAAACATATTGCAAGAACCATGTATATGTTTGGAACATTGTTTTCATGAATTGAAGATCTACTAATTTTTTTGTTTCTTTGTTGTCTATCACGTTTTTGTTTTCAGTAGTTTTCAACAAATAACCCCACATTGGGGTCACAAACACATATGTATATTTTATCCTATTATTCATTATGTCTCAAGCATGTAATATTGAATAGCAAACATAATGTGTTTGGACACAAGTATACTGTATTTGCGACAAGTTTCAAATACGTCATGTAGAATATATAAAATTTGATTTCGAGGAAATAACTACTAAGTACGGCCTATTTCTTGGCGGGAGACAGTTTATAAACAACATTCCGGACCACGAATTCGTCTGCAATTTGTGCGCAATTTTAAAACCAGAATAAAACAAATACGTAAGATGTAAAGATCTTGGCGCGATGTGAGGGTTTAAGCGCGGGCACTCTGATAACGAGTTGCGGTGTGAACTAAAGGTTATCTCGCGTTTCCGGTTCCTATGGGGTATCTAGTAATTTAGGCAGTTAACGTCACACTTTAATCATTTTCCTGACAAGGCGGATAAACCAATACTGCAGATCAACGGCTGAAGAGTGTGGGGGAAATAAAATCCAGGTCTGACAAACTCAGCTTATAAGTACATCCTGGCAGTAGGTAAAATGCAAAACCACGGTGGGCTGGGCTTGTATACCGCCACCGTTTTTTAATGGCAAAAAAATACAAAATGAGAATGAGAAACATGAAACCCCCTATTTGTTGACGACCCCGCAATCGCTATAAGTACCACGATTTGCGGATATGCACTTGGAAAGTTGGAACACTGTACAGATCCGGTGCCACTATCCAACTGGCAGATGTTATCAGGAATTATAAGGCTGACATTACTGCTAAACGCTGAAAAGTCTGTCTGTTTTTGTTGTTTGGATGCAAATATATGGTGTTTGTAGCTTGCCGCAAATATACTACACTTGTGCGCAAACACATTGTGTTTGCTAATCAATATAACATGTTTGAGACACACTGATTAATTGGCTATAATATATGTTTTTGAGGCCCAAACGTGGCTGTGTTTGATGAAAGCCGCTGCGGAGAGAAAGATCTTAAATTTGTTTGTGGATTTGTAGTTGACAGCAAAGGTTCACACAAAGTTTAGAAAAACCGAAAGTCGCACGAAGCCAGACATATAGAAAACTGGACAGCAATTACCAGAGTTAGCCACAGTCTATGCAGAGAAGCTCACCCAGCGACTGGCGCAGACCGCACCTTCCCCTCATGAGTCTGAAGCGCAGTGGAATTTCCCACTCTATGAATACTGTTGCCGAGATCGTACTAGATTATGAAAAACCACTTAAACACAAACCACGGTGCGATGAAGTGAGGACAATAATGCTGCACGTATGGCAACGTTTCAGTCAGGTGCAACGCGTGTAGCGACGGAGCGGTATATGGACAAGAGGAGAGAGGAAACCCGTTTATTTAAGTAGAAACAACGGTTGTGGAGAAAGCGCGAGAGTGATCAAATTGAATCTTACCGAAGGAAGAATGGGGCCCGTAAATTCTACCGAAAAGTGCAAAATCAAACCAACGGCCGTGGATTAGGGTCCAGATGTGCAGAGTATTTTGGGGTTTTGGAGAGTTCACGTCGCTGATTTACTTACCCCAGGAGACTTCAATACAGCGAATACAGGACGACGGCGTCATAAGCTTTGGCATAAGCCTTTTATCCATTGCATACAAAGTAATGCGCGAAAGACTTCAGCCCTTTGTTGCAAGCCTGATCGGACCTTATCAGTGGCTTTCGGCCTGGAAAATCAACTATCGACCAGATATTGAAATTACGACAAAATCTGGAGAAAACCCACAAAAAACAAAACGACACCTAACAACTCTTTGTAGAGTATAAGCCTGCCTTAGATGGCCTGATACTGGGAAAACTGTACTAAGCTATGTCGGACCGGGGTATTCCTGCTAAAGCCCGGTATTCAGTTTTTATGAAATTTTCCTTGCTACAAGAAGTACGTGTACCGAAAATGTTGCTCACTTTTCATTTGCTTGGTACTCAGCTCTTCACGAAAATTCCGTAGGCAAACCTAGTACAGGGTTGTTACACCAAAGTTATTTCGTGGGAAAACAATTGTTTGATATTTGTTTGGGAAAGGAATTTTTGACATTTCGATTATTATAACAAACAAAAGTACACCACATGCGTTAAAAATAAAATGGAGTCCGAAGAGGTATTATTAATGAAATATTTGCCAGGTAAATCAGAGACTCTCGCGGTAACTCTCTGCAACAAAATATGCGTTTAGAGATAAATGATAAAATTTCTTACGAAAATTTCGCAAGAACTGAATAACAGGGACCGACACGAAATCCTCAGTTACGATTCGTAAAGATCTCACCGAACCATTTCATGCGAAGCAACGCCTCAGGCAGGGCGATGCCCTACCATGCGATCTATTCAACAGTTTAATTGAGATCATCGTGAGAAAAGCTGCAGTAAACAGGAATACATCTTTCAGCAGCAAAAACCACAGGTTGCTCGGGTATTCCGATGATTTAAACATTATTGGGCGAAATTAGCGAGAAGTTACTGCAGTATTTCCGAGAACTGAGAAAGAATGAGCAATATTGGGTTTGGCAGAGACAAAATTAATGGTTTCGACAGCTGAACAGTCACCCGATTGGAAGAAAGGGTGAGCCGATATAATTTCGAGGTGGTGCACGAATACGCAATAATATCAGTGTAGAAATCAAACGGAGAATTGTACTTGCAGACAGGTGTTACGATATTTTGGAATAAGCATTAAGCACTTCAGAGAAAAGACCCTCTCTCGCGAGAAACGGAGAGCCAACTATATGAGACTTTCATACAACCTGAATCTTAGGTCATTTCGCATGCTGATGAAACATCACTGGGAGTCCTCGAGAGAAAAATGATTCGAAAAATATGTGGTCCTACAGTAGGGAACGGCGAGTATCGACGACGGATGAGACACGAGCTGTATAATCTTTGTGCCGACATTGACATATTTATGAGAATCAAAATAGCGCGGTTACTCTGACTAGGCCATATCAGTAGAATGAATCAGAATGAACCAGCGCCAAGGGTATTCGAAGACATACTCGAAGTAGGGCGAGACAGAGGACGACCAAGACTTCGATGGATAAATCAGATGGAAGATTTGATATTTCATATTTTATCTTGCTATATCTGACTCTTAATTTCCTTATTGATGTCGTCGTGAAATCGTTGTCATTCATCTTGTACAGTAACTGATGGCATATCTGTGTGGGCGGTTTCTATGTTAGAGTGGTTTAGTGTACGTATTTCTAAATTTAATGGGCTGAGAATATTTTTCACCCATATTGTAAGCCCTTGACCCTTCTGATGTTTCGAAACCAACTAAGTATTCAAAAACTCAAATTTTAAATTTTTCAACCTTAACTTTTTACCTAACCCAGCAAAATTTTTTGCCTATATCAAGGCTATGAAGTGAATCTTTTCTGTGACTGAAATACATTGGGGGTAATACATGACAATACACAAAACTCCAAAAAGTGTACACACAAAAGTACTATCTATTAAAAGGACGACCAAGACTTCGATGGATGATTTGATATTTAATATTTTACCTTGTTAGGTCTGTCTCTTGTTTTTCTCACAGACGTCGTAGTGAAATCATTTCCAATCGTCTTGTACAGTAAGTGAATGCGTATGTGTGTGGGCGGTTTCAATTTTAGAATGATTTCGTGTACGTATTTCTAACTTTAATGGGCTGAGAATATTTTTGGCCATGAACGCTTGAATTATTCGCTGTATAGATCAGATAGAAGGAGGACAGGACAGGAGGACAAAAGCTAAAAATCGAGCTGGTTGGAGAAACAATTTATACTCATATTGTAAGTCCTTGACCCTTCTGGAATTTCGAAGCCACCTGCGAATGTATAAAAAACTGAAATTTGCAATTTTTCCAATCTAAACTTTTTATCTAACCCATTGCCTATATCAAAGGGTTTGAAGTGAATCTTTTATGTGACTGAAATACATTGGGGGTAACACACCACAGTACTCAAAACCAAAAAGTGTACACACAAAAGTAATATCTATAAAAAGGACGACCAAGACTTCGCTGGATAGATCAGTTTTATGATTTGAATTTCGAAACCACCTAAGTAAGTATACAAAAACTGAAATTTCCAATTTTTCAACCTAAACCTGTTACTTCACCCAGCAGACAAATTCATTGTCTATATCACGGGTTTGAAGTGAATCTTTTCTGTGACTAAAATACATTGGGTGCTACACATCACATTACAAACGTCCAAAAAGTGTACACACAAAAGTACTATCTATTAAAATTACGACCAAGACTTCGATGGATGATTTGATATTTTATCTTGCTATGTGTGTCTTTTATTTTCCTCATTGATAGAGTAGTGAAATCGTTACCATTCGTCTTGTATAGTAGGTGACTGCGTACGTGGGTGGGCGGTTTCTGAATTTAATGGGCTGATAATATTTTTGGCCATGAATTCCTTTTTCAGCCTGAATAGGCTAGGCCTACACACATACGCAAGGACTTACTGTACAAGACGAATGACATCACTTTCACTACGATGTCAATGAGAAAAATCAGAGACAGACATAATAAGATAAAACAAGTCCTCATTTATGAAGATATCAAAACGAACGTTTACGCCAGGCATCGTAAACACATCCGAGCGAACGTAGAAAATTCCCCTTACTGCTCACGTGTCGCGAGATACGTGTAGATTTTCCGCGTGGAAAATGCGGATCGTAAATAGTTAGTTGTAGGCACCATACGCGATCGGGAGTACTCTTTAAATTTAAATTTTAAACCCACGCTCTCTTGCGTAGGGTCGAAAAACGAGCAGTAAATTAAATCCCGATTATGTTCGTTTCTGTGAAATGTATTCGGTCTTCATCGTGTCAGCGTGCGTTGAGCAACAACTCATTGCTCACAGTCGCCATAAAACCCTTGTAGTGAAAAAAGGTAATATTTTAGAAATTGTACGAAAAATGTACAAAAAAAAGGGGAACAATTGCAAAAAGTACAAACATTATACAACAAATGTACCAAACAGTTTAAAATTTGCATTATATTTAATTGTATATAAATATATATGTGAATAAGTATATAAGTATACTCATACATATAATATAATCTAAGGTTACATATAATCCTATATACGTGCCATCTTATATGATTGAAAGTTGTCTTATACCTTTTAAATAATAAAGTGGCAACCAACAAATTATTCCAAAGAAAAAGGATAACAACATACGAGTAGCATAACAACACTTGGGAGAGATGTAGGTACGTGTATTATGAATAATTGTTTATCATTTGCATCTCAAGGATATTCCCATTATATTCACAGGCAATAAATGACAGGAAGAAGATTTCTCGCCATACTACAGTTGTGCTGTGTGTTTGTTAAAAACATATACTGATATGCATAATTTAAAAGAGTCTCATAACACATATCCTTCGTGTTCGGAACATATGATTTATGCCATATTATAAGGACCAGCTGCTCCTTCGGATTTCTTATTTTACTCAAAAGTATATTAAATCGAGTTAGGTTATTGCTTGTGGGAACAGTAAACAATGCGGTAAATGGTGTCATTAATTTGAAAAGCAGGTAAAAAGTTGAGTCTCTGGGGCAAAAGGTAGACTATAATACAAAGTGCTTAAATAATAAGAGAGTTGTTGCAATTTTTGGCAAGAATGCCAAAGATATAAAAAAGAAGTTATATAAAAAGTTTCCTTGTTTGAATCTCAGGAGGCTAAAACTCTTGCCGACAGTGATAAATGTTATCATTATTGTCATCATTAAAATTGTATGTATCTTTTCGAGGGTGGTTCAAAAAGTCCTAAAAGAACTCTGCAATGCCGCACACAAAGGGTGGTTTATACGCAATGCTAAGATTAATTGGCAATTTTTACTTGAGATTTTGTCTTACATGGTGCGGCTGAGACGGGTTTAATAAAATTAGTTTGGTGTTACTCCAACCTGTAAGCGGAGTGAGTATTTAGCAGAGATGGGCTCGGGTCAAGTGCTTGTCTTGAATAACACGTGATTCAAGCGTGAATGCTAGTAAGATGAAAATCTGCTCACGTGAGCGTGAGTGACCTTGAGTAGCAAACAAATCTTCATATGTAGCGACTGTCCTACTTTCGGGAGCAATTGTGGGCATGAGTCAAAACATTTCTACGTTCCCATCCATAGTATCCAGTAGGTATTGCAAAGTTACGTGAGTGTGCGCAGAAAATCCCACCAACAAGTCAAAATACATCTCGCGAGATTCGAGCCGTATATTCTCTCACGTAAAATGAGGCAAGTAAGACGTTAGTTGGAGCACTGAGTAATACAAATGTAAAAGTTTCCATTAGCAGTTTTGCGTTCTCTTACGGTCACCGAGGTAGTTGTAGATTTGATGGAGTACGCGTTGCTATTGGGCAAAACAACACAAACAGAAGTAAAAGGAAATGCAAATTTTTGTCCGATGCAGCTACTGGCATCGAACATAATGTAACTCCCATTTGTACCAATCAAACACTATTTAAACTTAAATTACTTTTAGTTCCTTGTAACTCATTCTCTCATGCACTTTGTTTTCTATTAAATCTCTAACTATCATTTCGATCAAATGTAGCATGGATACTCCCTCGCAGCACATATACCTTGGAGTACCATTGGGTCGAACAAGTTCACTAGTTCTCGAACTCGTTCACTAGTTCTCAAAGTCGTTCTCTAGGTCTCAAATTCGTTCACTAGTTCTCGAACTCATTCACTAGTTCTCGAAGTCGTTTCTTAGTTGTGAGAAGCTCTCCCCGATTCCTTCATGGGATGTAATGGGAAACTATTTATTTAATTATTTTTTTTAGTTCTCAAACTCGTTTCATTAACGTACCCGCACATAACAATAACGTACATAATCGCCGTATCTAATATCTAGATTCTGTTTGTCAGGATAATGTCTCGGAACTCTAACTGAACTACCTTAGTTCATGAACTACCCAATTCTTACTTACAAAACCTTTCAATTGACTGCAGATTATGTTTGGCAATGTCAACGTCAATTGTAAATGGACAATGTCTCGGAATTCTAACTGAACTACCTATATAGTTCATAAATTACCCCATTCTAGTCGGGATTACTTACAAAACCTTTCAACTAAAATGCAGGCGCTCTTGAATAGGTTCAAAAAATGAGCAAAAACAACTAATGCTTTGGTTAATTTCTGTAATATTTATTGACTCTTCATCGAGTCCCTTGTGCAATAACTCACAACTCGCAGTCGCCTTAAGAACTTAATATTGAAAAGAGTACACGATTGAATATGAAATATGTATAAGTATATGAAAAATTCGGAAGAAGTTCTTAAAGGTGCCAAAAATGTATCAAAGAATACAGCACATATGAAAAAAACACAAACAACGTACTAAAAATTACAAAAATGTAGCAAAAGTACATAGGATGTACCAAACAGTACACAAGCGCAATAAATGTACCAAAAAGTACACGGCTATAGAATGAAATATGTATATGAAAAATTGGGAAGATGTTTTTAAAAGTACCAAAGCTGTTTCAAAAAATACAGAAAATATGAAAAAACACAAACAACGTACTAAAAATTACAAAAATGTACCAAAAGTACATATGATGTACCAAAAGGTACATAAGTGTAACAAATGTACCAAAAAGTACTTAACATGCATCAAAAAGTATATGAACTGTATACAAAAATACATAAAGTGTACAAACTATGCTTAAAGTTTAGGAAAAGATATTATGTATCACAAAGGATATAGAATGTTCACAAAAGTACATATCCGAAATTAACAAAAACTACTTAAAATATATCAAGAAGTACATAAAATGCAGCAAAATGACCAAAAATCACATCAACTGTACCCGAAAGTTCATAGAATTGACAAAAATACATATAATGTACAGATGAAGTACATAAAATTTATAATTTATTTAGAAGAAGTACAAAAAAAGTACAGAAAATGTACCAAGAAAGGTATATAAACTATGCAAATGAAATACAATGAATATCAAAAAAGGTAATTAGTAAAGAGTGTAAAAGAAGTGCTAGCATGTATTCACAAATAATGTATAATAAAGAACATAGGGTGTAAAAAAAGGACATAAAATACACAAAATAAATAAAATATATGGTTTCCCATAACATCCCAGGAAGGAATTTGGGAGAGATTCTCACAACCAGTAAACTGTGCGCTTTCTAGTTTTACCCTCACTGATTGGCACCTACAGTTTTTACGCCGATTCTGAAAGGTATTTTGAGAAGCTTTTTTATGAATAAATTCTCGATAGTGTCGCCGACATTATTTAAAATATTAAAAATATTAATATCGTTTCAAAAAAACTAATAGATATTTTTTCAAAATTATGATTTTATTGGTAATTTATTAATTAAACATTGACATTTATGAAATAAACATCACATCGTTCAAATGACTTCTACGACTTGCTTTACAGTAGCTCATTCGATTTTCCCACGATGTCAGTATATATTCGATTATTTGCGTCTCTATCTCGTGAACAACAGCGCCGATTTCGTGATTTAAGGCCTCAATGGACGACTTGTGTATTATCCGAGCCCCAAATGCGACAACTTTGTCTGTTAACGTCGCCCCCGAGGCAAAAATTAATTTTATCAGAAAATATGATTTGCCGGTAAAAATCCTCATCTTTCGAACTCTGAACTTTGAAAGAAAGGTTTTAATATTTCCCAAGCGACTCATTTCGCAAATTTCCAAGCTATAACTAGTAACCTGTCACTTCATAAATGTCAAATTGGCCATCTGAGTTGAGATAACTGGGTTCAAATTCAAAATTGTACATTGCCAACCCTTTACATACAGTATAAAATGGTTGGTTGGTTGGTTGAAAAGGCTGTAAGACAGCACGCTGTCTAGTACACTTAGGCTAAAGAAGGACATTGTGATACCTGCAGCTTCCTCTATAGCAACTATTGATTAGTCAGGAAAAGGTTATTTTTTTGAAGAAAATGTACTTATTATCAAAAAGTCTTCTTACTTATGTCAAGAAAAGAAAAGGTATTATTTTATTTTTAAGAAAATTTACTTTTAAGAAAAGAAATTTTTGTAAGAAAAGTTATTTTTTTAAGAGAAGGTATTTTTGTGAAGAAAAGTTTTATTCTAAGAAATGGGAATTTTTTTAGGATTGGTCCTTTTTTCAAGAATAGACACATTTTTGAGAGTAGGTACATATCTCAAAAAAAGTTATTTTGTTGCACAAAAACGGTACTCTTTAAAGAATAGGTAGTTTTTTAAGAAAAGGCAAATTGTTGTAAGAAAATTTACTTTTTTAAGAAAAGGAAGGTACTTATTTAAAAAAACTAAATTTTTTAAGAAAAGGTAGTTTTTTATGAAATGCACATTTTTTAATAAAAATGTACTTATTTTAAAGAAAAAATTTTTTTTAAGAAAATTTACTTTTTTTAAGACAATGTACTTTTTTAAGCAAAGGTACTTCTTTAAGTTAAGATATTTTTTTTAGGAAAAGGCACTTTGTTTAAGAATATGAATAGGTATGCATTTTTTGAGAAATTTTTTTTTTTTTTATGAAAAGGCAAATATTTAAGAAAATTTTATTTTTTTAAATTTCCTTCACTTTGGCTTTACTAAATTTACTTTTTCTGGGTTCAAAACTACAATATATACTAAATATTTGTTACAGGCTCCACCTAGAAAACATCCCATTAAACAATAAATTGCTCAACATATGTTAGTCTAGACACAAACCAAATAGTACCCAATATAGTTGATAATACTGGGTTGTAGCATAATAGTGTTAAAAAAAAATTGTTTAATTTGTTTTCATTTAGCCCCCATCCCGCAACGTGCGATAAGGAACTTCGTTCCAAAAATTGGAAAATATTGGAAAAATTTAATATCTCCGTGACTAAGTTTCCAATCGCGAAAATAGCCTAATTTTTTGGGGTGTTACAGGGTCACATGCGATAGAACTCGCTCAAATACATATATGCCCATATCTAAAAACCTAAAAGTATGGTTTTGTAAAAGCCCATCAAATTTCCTATCTCTGAAGTATTTTAATTTTTTATATTTGTGTCTTTTAGAAAGTTGTCAAAGCCAAAATTTGCACTGAAAAGTCAAGATGTATCTATTACAGGTGGAAGCGTTAGAAGATGATTTAAATTTGTTCTTGTCGTTGTGGTCCGACCTTGTCAAATGTTTTTTATACCAATTCCAAGATGTATCTAGTACAGGTGGTACCGTGAAAACAGCAGATTAAATTTTTTCTTGTCCTTGTGGTTGTTGCTGAAAATTACAACAATTCCTCCAGATATAACCTGAAATAAATACATCTTGACAATTTCGATCAGCTGAATTTGACAAGGTCGGCTCCTGAAATAAAAACAAAATGCCTTCAATTCCTACTGCTTCTACCTTACTTGTTTTGCCATGTGAAAAGTTTTGAAAAATGTTATGTTTTCATTCCACTTAAAACGACACGATTGTAGAACCCAAATCAACATTCTTTCGTCTAGAACACGAACGAAAGCTTTCGTTTGAGATAGAGAAACAGGCGGTTAGATTCTGAGGTGAGATGTATTTGGGATGGCTACAAATTATTTTACTAAGATAGAGAAATAGAGCGAGACATATTACTGGCACACGCAAGTTATATCTTATGGTACATGGTTGGTTGAGGTTCTAAACAATATTTCATAATTGTAGAATAGCGTAATTCATGGTAGAGATTATCCCACGGCACCGTAACTTATCAAAATATTGAAATTAATTTTGGACGAAATAAAGCCACAATTTGCTTTCCTAAACCCGCTTAAATATTGGAGTGACACCAACATTTTATGAAAATCGCATCAGCCGCACCGACTTGTTCTACGTATTTCACTAGAAATCGCCAAAAACGGAAATAATCCTCAATCTTGTGTTGTGAATCTTGTGAATTTTTTAAAAAGGTGATGAAATCTGCTCTAAAATACACAGCAAGTGGGATAAAATGTTCTATATAAAATATAATTTGTTAAAGATTATAAACTACTAGGGGTTGTTGAAGACTAAAAATCCCTCAACTTTAATTTTGATGATTTTTTTTAGTCCTTTCTTGAAAAAATTTCAAAAATCTAATATTTTGTCCAATTTTATACTTAAATTGTTGCACAAATTTCATTTAGTCACAGATGTTAACAAATATATATTTAAACATTAAAATTTGTGCCAAGTTTTCTTAAATTTATTATACCACATGCATTCTGCCAAAGTGTTAATTGTATCTGTTTCTCTCCTCATGTCTTCTACATTTTTAAGGGGTTGTAGGTGAAACTTTTCTTAATTTTCATATTAAATCTGTTGTGGTAATGAGGTAGTTATGGTTCAACACATCCACGTCGTTATAGTAAATTAAACTCGACATTTTTAAATAACCATAAAACCGCTACCATCTGCGCTGAAATTATTTTTTAAATAATAAAAACATTACAGAACACACTACCAAAACCCAGCCAGGATAGCAAGAGTTCATGGTATCAAAAAGGGGAGGGTACCTACCACCCATACAATATGGGTAGTAAACTTGGAATAAAAATAAGTTCATCTACTTACAAAATTGAGTGTAAATACACACGAAGTGCACAATTTTTCGATTAAAAATAGGGTGACATAATATGGGTCGTTTTTTTACTTAATCAAAAATTGGGGGAAATGCACCAGGACAAAATTTCCTTAGACGGTACTTTTAAAGCAAAAGTACAAAATAACCTATCACACTCCCATAAAGTACTGTACATGACTTAAGTGCAATTAAGTTAATGATGCGTGGAAATCACTGCTTCTCGAGTAAGTTATGAGTATATTATGTAGTATGCGATTGCGGGCGTTTCGTAAGACATTGATATATTCATTTCATCTCTTGTCATTACCAGTGTAATATATAAAAAAAAAATACATTTACATCGTAATAAGAGTGAATAAAAAACAAATTAACGATTAATTAACCACATTCGGATTTAAGCTCCGATATATGGTAACCAAAGTGTAAAAGGATACGGATATTGACAACCACAGAATGAATTTTTCATTCCCACAATTCTCTGTGGTACAATAAGGTATTATAAAACTTGTATCTCCTCTATACAAACTAATTAAGTGCTGTGTTGACTACTAACTAACTAAGTGGGGTTTGGTGAAAAATAATTTAATGATCTTGTGTGTAAAAAACTAAAACTAATAAACTCTACGTGCTCAAAATAGAAATATGTAGAAATATGTAGGACAACTAAAAGAATGAAAACTAAACTAAGATATATTGGCGTATTACGATGCCATAATGATGTTGTAATTATTACCAAAGCGAAAATCCTTGCGTCTATTATTGCTATTGTATCCATTACCCCCCGCAGATCCACCAGAAGTCTTAACACGTAATACACGAGGTTGAGCCAAACGCTTAATGCGCCTTAATAAATCACTAACATATGCAATTTTTCCAACAACCACCATATCCTTAGTGAAAGCTGGAGCTCTAGTAGTATTAGCCATGGTAGCAGTTGCAGTAGTAGTTGTTAAGGATGTTTGATGTTTAGTAAATTTATGGGCGCTTGAGGTGGTTATACTATTGGCTGATATGAAAGTTTTTCCTGTTGGAGTAGTAGTAGTAGTAGTAGTTGATACAGTTGGTAGTATGTTAGATGATGATTAAAACGTGTGTTAATGTTTTTTGTTGCGATATGTACGTATGTAATTAGTAGAGGATAGATTCGAGAGTATTAGTACAAAAATCCAAACCATCATAATTTCATATGTGGTAATAAATGCAGCGTCAATTTTTAATACACATGAATTGGGAAAAAGCATTTAAGAGGATTAATATGTAGTTAACATTCAGAGCTCAAAATCAGCTAATTAACATACGATACAAAATATGATTATAGGGGCTTTGAACGTTTATAATGTAGGGGATACAAATAAGATATGTACTCACTTTTAACCCTTAACCAGGTATGGGCGGATTTTTCTCCCGCTTCGTTAATTGCCAAACATTGAAAAATTGCTGAATCTCCAAGGGAAAGATTTTTAATATGCAGCGAGTTATCGTCCTTTAGCGAATATCTAAAAAATGTAACAAAAAAAGGAATTAGAGGAATTCAATATCATAAAATCACAGGACCATAACATCACGCCGTCATAACAGCACAACGTCATAACATCGTAATAAAGTAATAGCATAACATCACTATATATTATCATAATTTAACATCATAATATCATAGTAACCTAATATACTTAGAATATTATTAATGTTAATATAATAAAATCATAACATCATAGTATCATATCATAATATCATAACATCATAACATCATAACATCATAATATCATAATATCATAATATCATAATATCATAATATCATAATATCATAATATCATAATATCATAATATCATAATATCATAATATCATAATATCATAATATCATAATATCATAATATCATAATATCATATCATAATATCATAATATCATAATATCATAATATCATATTATCATAATATCATAATAGCATAATATCATAATATCATAATATCATAACATCATAATACCATAATATCATAATATCATAATATCATAAAATCATAAAATCATAATATCATAATATCATAATATCATAATATCATAATATCATAATATCATAATATCATAATATCATAATATCATAATATCATAATATCATAATATCATAATATCATAATATCATAATATCATAATATCATAATATCATAATATCATAATATCATAATATCATAATATCATAATATCATAATATCATAATATCATATTATCATAATATCATAATATCATAATATCATAATATTATAATATCATAATATCATAATATCATAATATCATAATATCATAATATCATAATATCATAATATCATAATATCATAATATCATAATATCATAATATCATAATATCATAATATCATAATATCATAATATCATAATATCATAATATCATAATATCATAATATCATAATATCATAATATCATAATATCATAATATCATAATATCATAATATCATAATATCATAATATCATAATATCATAATATCATAATATCATAATATCATAATATCATAATATCATAATATCATAATATCATAATATCATAATATCATAATATCATAATATCATAATATCATAATATCATAATATCATAATATCATAATATCATAATATCATAATATCATAATATCATAATATCATAATATCATAATATCATAATATCATAATATCATAATATCATAATATCATAATATCATAATATCATAATATCATAATATCATAATATCATAATATCATAATATCATAATATCATAATATCATAATAATATCATAATATCATAATATCATAATATCATAATATCATAAAATCATAATATCATAATATCATAATATCATAATATCATAATATCATAATATCATAATATCATAATATCATAATATCATAATATCATAATATCATAATATCATAATATCATAATATCATAATATCATAATATCATAATATCATAATAATATCATAATATCATAATATCATAATATCATAAAATCATAATATCATAATATCATAATATCATAATATCATAATATCATAATATCATAATATCATAATATCATAATAATATCATAATATCATAATATCATAATATCATAATATCATAATATCATAATATCATAAAATCATAAAATCATAATATCATAATATCATAATATCATAATATCATAATATCATAATAATATCATAATAATATCATAATATCATAATATCATAATATCATAATATCATAATATCATAATATCATAAATATCATAATATCATATATCATAATATCATAATATCATAATATCATAATATCATAATATCATAATATCATAATATCATAATATCATATATCATAATATCATAATATCATAATATCATAATATCATAATATCATAATATCATAATATCATAATATCATAATATCATAATATCATAATATCATAATATCATAATATCATAATATCATAATATCATAATATCATAATCATAATATCATAATATTCATAATATCATAATATCATAATATCATAATATCATAATATCATAATATCATAATATCATAATATCATAATATCATAATATCATAATATCATAATATCATAAATAATATATCATAATATCATAATATCATAATATCATAATATCATAATATCTAATATCATAATATCATAATATCATAATAATGATAATATGATAATATCATAATATCATAATATCATAATATCATAATATCATAATATCATAATATCATAATATCATAATATCATATATCATAATATCATAATATCATAATATCATAATATCATAATATCATAATATCATAATATCATAATATCATAATATCATAATATCATAATATCATAATATCATAATATCATAATATCATAATATCATAATATCATAATATCATAATATCATAATATCATAATATCATAATATCATAATATCATAATATCATATATCATAATATCATAATATCATAATATCATAATATCATAATATCATAATATCATAATATCATAATATCATAATATCATAATATCATAATATCATAATATCATAATATCATAATATCATAATATCATAATATCATAATATCATAATATCATAATATCATAATATCATAATATCATAATATCATAATATCATAATATCATAATATCATAATATCATAACATCAAAATATCATAATATCATAATATCATAATATCATAATATCATAGTATCATAATATCATAATATCATATCATAATATCATAATTATCATAATATCATAATATCATAATATCATAATATCATAATATCATAATATCATAATATCATAATATCATAATATCATAATATCATAATATCATAATATCATAATATCATAATATCATAATATCGTAATATCATAATATCATAATATCATAAAATCATAATATCATAATATCATAACATTATAATATCATAACATCATAATATCATAACATCATAACATCATAATATCATAATATCATAATATCATAATATCATAAAGCATATTATCATAATATCATATCATAATATCATAGATCATAATATCACAATATCATATCAAAGCGTAAACCGTACCGTAATATCATACCATTATATCATATTACAACATCATATCATACGATTAAAGTATCATATCTTTATGACATCACGATATCCAGTCTTTTTGTAAAAACTAAAAATAATAACGATTCATCTTACTTGTCACTGTTTAAATCCACTGGTTCACTATTTCTAAACCATAACACCACCGGCTGCGGATCTCCAATAACATCACATGCCAGTGTGACAAGAGCACCCAGGTCTCCGTAAGTCTCTTGCCGCATGGGCGTAAAGAATGTGGGCGGTTCCAGAATTTCTATGTTCGCTTTTGTCGTTAGTATCTTGTAGCCTCCACTTCGCAGCCGCACTTGACATGTATATTCACCGGAGTGGGTTAGATTCACCGACAATAAGGCCAGTGACCTGTTCCAGGGGTCATTCAACGTATGAGCAATTTCTGCATTCTCGATGAGTATGCCATCCTTAAACCACAACGTCTCTAGCTCATGCAATGGCCGTGCATTGGCAATGCACTGCAATTCGGCAACTTGCTCGCCACGTTTCAGTTTCATATCCTGCGGATGTACAATAATTTCCGGAGGCACCTCAATGAACGGATCTCCGCTTACATTCAGATGAATGAAGGCACTGTTCTCCTCCTTGCCCAGTTGTGTGTTTATGGCACGTGCACGATATGCTTTGCGATCCATCTCATCGGTGCTGAGTATAATCAGTTGGTTCGCTTTGGTGAAAGCATATTTGATGTCATAATTGAGAGGGCCATCCACTGTTTGCCACATGACAGACGGCGCTGGAGCTGAATCTATGGCAGGCAAATCAAATATGGCCGGACGACCTGATACAACATTAATGCGGCCCTCCGTAATGTTATTGAATATGCCCATGTCTGCAAATACAAATTGAAAGGGAGGAGACAAAGGAAATAAATAAAGGAGCGTGAAGCACATACAAATAGAAATGTGGCAATAGAATTAAACAAAGGAGCATAAATTAAGAAACTAGTGTGGACATCCAACTATAAAGAAGCGTTTTTATTGCTGCAATTACTGGCTGGTAATGTCGCTTTAATATAAGTAGTAACAGTTCTTCGTCCCATCTTAGTATTCATCAGTAGACCACCATTTGTTTGCCACTAAATGACCTTCTTTGTAGTGTTATGCCTGGCAAGAGTCTATGATTCCAAGTAGTCATTTTGATACTATGACCATCGTCGTCATGCTGAGTCGGCACACATTTTTGCATTCATTGCGTACACTCACGAATTATGGTCAGTGTCGTACAAGTATAGTGTTGGACCAACCGATAATAATAAAAACCGGGTTTGGGGTTTGTAAAGTTTGAACAATGTAGCAAGTTGGTCAGGTTCGAGGGTTTATAGGTGGTACCTACAATCATAGAATACTCTAACACATACCAACCCACACCCTAATTTTTAGTGCTAAATGGCCTACTGAACTTTCACCTCTGGAAGGTTTTTAAGAGTATTTTGATCTCAGTTTAGGATATAGTAGTCACCCGTGCCAAAATTCCGCTGTTTTAGGGTGAAAGTATAATAACTTCCATGACTCTTATGCATTTTCTTACATAAATTTTCGAAAAATGGCAATTTAAGGTACATGCGGCTAAATATTTGCGCCGCATAGAAAATAAAGAACAATTAGGAAAATTATTAATTCAACCCCTAGGATGATCGACTGGTTTTTATGAGACCAAATTATTAGTATTTTTGACCTGACAGTTTCCTAAATTCTTCAACCAATTCTGTTTATTTCAAACACAACGATGCCGACTCTGGCCGTTTTTTGGCAACCGTTTTAAAGACCATAAATTTTTGTTTTCGCCAAACTAGCGGAAGTTGCAATATGGGGCTTTGAAATGCACGCTGGGAATATTCTGTATAACAAGGTTCTCTTTATGGATGTGTCGTATGTGCAAAGGTCGATGCCATATTTCTATTGTGGACGAACCCCAAAAAAATATTTTGAAAATTCCGCAATTGTTAAATCAGTGAGGGCAAAACTATAACACGCACAGCTGACTGATTGTGAGAAGCTCTTTGCAATCCCTCATGCGATGTAATGGGAAACCATTTATTTAGTGATTCTATGAACACGGAGTCGGACAGAAAAAAACGACACCAACTCCTGCTCCGACTCTGGTCGAATTTCGAGAACCCCACTCTTAAATCTTATCCCGAATCTTAAATAACGTACCCGATGGAAGCAGGAAAAGAGGACGACCAAGATTCCGCAGGAAAGACCAGGCACAAGAATCCCTCCGTATCCTTGGTGTTACCAACTTGCGAGAAAAGGCGAAGGATAGAGCCATTGGGAGGAATATGTTGAAGTTTGTTTAATTGATACGTGTATGACGTCTGACCTAATGAGGTTGTAAAAGAGTCAATAAAAGTAAAGACTCTTAAATCTCAAATCCGTCTCAATGCCCCTGGTTAACACATAACTCTTTTTTTCAACAGACAAGGACAACTCGTTTGAAGTAGAGCTTGTTTTCATTTATATGGATATTTAAACAAGTTACAGATATTTTCTTCGTCTTTTCATGTTACGTTAATTACAGGTTTCAACTCATGACCTGCGATAGCTGTGTCTGAAATGATTATTTAATATTCGATGTCGGAGTCCTACTTTCACGGAATGCTGCAGTTGGAGTCTAAGTGGGATCGTGCATTTTCAAAGTGCTAGAGTCGGAGTGGAGTCGTGAATTTTCACAAAAACCCGCAGTCGGAGTCGTCTAGGCTTGGCTAGACTCCTTAGCTTTGCCTAAATCTTTACTTTATTTTACCACATCACTTGCGCAATAAACGTGAATATATGACACACATTTCGCCTAGTAGTTACACTGGACAGGGCTAGGAGAACTAGGGTCAGGAGAGATGTACGTTATCAAAAATTCTTGCGGATAAGAGTTTAAACCTGGCAGCCTAAAGCATTGCATAGCTGCCTTCTTGTCCCTCCTTTGGCTACACTTATTTAGAACGGACGTAAATATTGTGACTAAATTGAACATACCCATTTGAATAGTAAAACTGAACATACCCTTTTATTATCATATGGATTTTGAAAGTTAACCTCTATAGCGTTAGTCAGTTACGGGAATTTGAAATTTGTGTCAACTTTCAGCATGGAGTGGTCAGACAAGGAAAACCGTATCCCAGTTATAGCACTTTTTAAGTGTCGATAGAAAGAAAAAAACGATATTTTCAAAACGCTGCCCCCGCTCGGCATTAATCGCTTGTTCGTCGACAGATGCATACAATTGTTCGAGGAAACTGGAGATATAAATAGCCGCCCACGTACCGTTCGGACACAGCAAGTCATCAAAGCCGTCAAGCAAGAATTAAACTAAATGCTCTCGGGATTCTGAAAATCATGGCCCGTGAGATGAAAATCATGCAAAGGACCATGAGTCGAATTATTAAGAAAGACTTGGGACTTGGAGCTTACAAACGGCGTACAGGACATTTGTTGACTGCAACTTTAAAAATAAATAGGATAGAAAAGTCCAAACGTCTTGTGGTGAAGTACCCTGATAACTTGCATAGATAAACCTTGTTTTCGGATGAAAAAATTTTTACCGTACAGGAAAAATTTAACAAAAAAAATGATGGAGTTTATGCACGATCATCTAAAGAAGCATCTGAGTTCATACCACGGTTCGAAAAGGGTAATCATCCAGCTGCAGTCATGGTTTGGTGGGGTGTCTCTTATGCTGGGGTAACTGGCTTGCATTTCTGTGAACAAGGTGTCAAACATCGGTCAAAGTTTATCAAGACATCGTTTTGGAAGCCGCGGGGGTACGAAAAATTATCCAAAACGAAATCGCCCAAAAAAAAAAAATTGAAAATGGGCCAAACATTTTCCATAGAAAATTTTTCTTTTTTTTTGCGATTTTTCATTACGAAAAATCGTCTATACATTCAAAATTAAAACCAGCCCTTAAATATTGTGGGCGATTTTCATTACGAAAATTTTTGATTATTTAAAAAATTTTTGGCTGCGGCGCTTAATAACGGGGTTTTCAATAAGAGCGCTACAAAAGTTTTTTTAAATAAAAAATAACCGGTTTTAGATACCAATGAAATTCTTTATTCCTGTGAAAGTACGTTCGATGCCATTATGTATGGAACTCGATTTCTGTTGCATGGCCACCACGGGCACGCTTGCAGAAGTCCAGACGCTGAACCCAATTTTCTGCGGTTTTCAAGCATAAATCGGCCGATACTGCTGCAATTTCACGTTCGATATTCGTACGAAGTTCATCAATCATCGCTGGCTTGTTGGCATAGACCATAGACTTGACGTAGCCCCACAGGAAATAATCTAACGGCGTCAAATCGCACGACCGAGCCGAGGTCATCAAACTTGGTTTCCAATAAATTGATTGTGGCATTCGCTGTGTGGCTTATGGCGCCGTCCTGTTGGAACCACATGTCCTCCAAGTCCATATTATCCAATTGGGGCCAAAACTATTCGGTTATCATTGAACGGTAGCGATTCGCATTCACAGTAATGTGCCGGTCTTGATCATCACGGAAGAAGTACCGCCCAATGACGCCGCCGGCCCATAAACCACACCAAACCGTAATTTTTTCGGGATGCAATGATGACTCATGGATTACGTGTGGATTGCTGTCTGACCAATAACGCATATTTTGCTTACTGACGAAGCCATTCAGCCAGAAATGAGCCTCATCGCTGATTGTTGAGGCCTCTTGAAGTTGGCCTCTTAAAGTTGAGGCCACTGACTCCAAATTTCGGTAGTAAATTTTAATAATTTCGACTCGTTGTTGGTTCGTATATCTTTACATGATGAAATGGCAAACCTTACTGAAGTGAAATGTCAAAAGAGCGGGAAAAAATATGGCGTCGTTTGCTGTCCCTATCGATTTACTTTTGTAGCGTCTCTGTTGAAAAACCCTTTACATAAAAAAGTAAATTAAAAATTTTAAAAAAAAATCGCGCGATTTTATTTAAAAAATTTTTGCCTACGGCGATTAATACATAAATAAGAAGTTAAAAATTTTTGCTGCAGAGCTGTAGTTCAACTCTTTATAGTGTTTTACTTAAATGCATTTATGTGTATACAAATTAAATTACTAAAAATAAAATTATTGCATAATTAACATTTTGTCTTCTTTGGATTTCTGAAAGCAATATTGTTCTTATTTTCAAAAAGAGAAATCGGTTTTTTGTGTTTACAGAAATGGGAGATTTTCATATGTAAACTTTCTCTGCTTTTTGGACGATTTTTCATATTTCACTTGGGTCATTTTTCGTTAAATTTTGGGTTATATTTCATTTTCATTTTTGGGCTAGTTTTCATAAATTTTGGGCGATTCTTATTTTGGGCCATTTTTCATATTTTTTTTTTTGGGACATTTCGTTTTGGACGATTTTTCATGCCACCGGAAGCCGCTTAACAATTACCTGTTTCAAAACCAGCCGTGAACTTTCCAGCAAGATTCAGCAGAAGACTGAAATGACCCAAACCTGGCTTCGAAATAATTTGCCAGAATTTATATGCTCTGAGGAATGACACGCTGACAGCTCTGATCTGAACCCTCTGGATTACAAATAATGAATCGATTTAGAGGACATGATCGATGTAGAGGACATCATTGATTCTCTTAAGACAGCTCTGGTTCGTGCTGTAGGCAATTTTCCAATGGATTAGGTGTGTGTAGTTATTGATGATTGGCCAATGCGACTTAAGGCGTGCGTGAAGGCCAAGGGCGGATATTTTGAATCAATCTTAGCTTTTTGTATACAACACATATCAATAAATATATAAAAAAAATTTGGTCCAAAAACGTCCATTACTTTTTGTTTTATAGCCCAAAATATAAGTAACATCATTTATGTCATTACTAAGTAGTAACTATAAACGAGAACAAAAACCCGGTTAATCGTTCTTGAATGTTCGAGTTTTCTCACTTTACTCAGAAGCCAAGCAAACACCTACAAAACTTCGTTCACGCACAGAAACCCATTTCCATGTGGACTCATGCGAGTATAAATAGATGAACATGTGTACTAATTAATTTAACTAACTGCCACTTAATTGCTAATCTTCGAATACGTCTTTAGCATTATTGTCATTCAAGACGAGCATTTTATGGTGGAGAACATATTTGAATGGTCATTCGTTGCTTCATTCAAAAGACTCAGCGACCTCCTTCCATTGCAAAAATTGAGCGTCATGTCTGTGTTCAAATTCCATGTCCATCTTCAATTGAAAACGAAATTGGAATGAGTTGGAGGGAAGGAAATTAAAACAGCGGGGCGGAGCATGTAACATATCTGTATGGGATGTCGTGGTAGAGGAGGCTGTAGGGTTTAATTAAGTGTCACTTAATGAATGTCCCAAATTACATATGTAGCTTCCCAGGAAATTCGAATGAACTTAGATAGACAGAGAGAGAGGGAGCTAGAGAAGTTAAAGCTACATATGTTATGGATAACGTTTGTCATCAGTCAGGGGGTAGATTGTTATCGTTTCGCAGCTCTAAGTCGCGTTTCTTTTCACACTTGCTCCATGGGAGTTTAAGTGATAGTCATATAATTTTAATTTATTTTATAGCGTGATAAAAAATATAGCGACATAAATTTATTGCTACGACGCTAGTTTTGTTAAACGCCAGTTATCAAAATTATTTAATTTGAAATTTACAGCATTTTTGTGTTAAAATCTCTTTCAGTGTATGGCAAACGGAACAGCTGCTTTAACCTAAATTCATATTTTAAAATATTATCTATAATCCATTTTCACATGGTACTCATAGCTGCGGTGGGTTGTCTGTCCACTCTGTTAGCCGATGATAAACTCCTTCTTATATTTTTTTTTATTTTGGACAAAATATGTTTCATCATGGAAAATATATTTATTATACTCACATGCAACAACAACATCGATTGTTTCACTAAATATTGAGCCAGCATCATTTTTTGCAATGCATTTATAACTGCCGGCATCATCACGTTGTGTATTCAATATTCTCAGATACTGACTGGATGAGTAATCACCAATGGGTATGCCATTTTTTAACCAGCGATATGTGGGCTGTGGATATCCTGCAAAAAAAAACAAAAGGAGAAAAATGCCAGAATGAAAGGAAATGTTATTAACAATAAATAAATAAATAAATAAATAAAAATGCAATTGCAAAAGAAAAGAAGGAAAGAAGGGCAACAACAACAAATATAAAAAGAGCAATACCATACGTTATGAACATGTACATTTGCACACATGTATGTACGTGTCAGATTGTGCAGATTAGGGTGGTACTTAATTAATTGCATTGAATTCATATCGATGGCTGAGTGAAATGTGTCCACGCTTGATAAATATTGGTACGATGATGAAATTAAATATGATGATGAAAAATTAAACCAGTCTACTTAGTGTATAACAAAATTACACCAAGACTTTTCGTTGAAAACTCGATCCTTTTTTGTTGTTTGGATGCAAATATAACGTGTTTACAGTTTGTCGCAAATATACTATACTTGTGCTCAAACACATTGTGTTTGCTATTGAGTATAACATGTTTGAGACACAACGATTAATAGGCCATAATTTATGTTTTTGACACCCAAATCTGTCTTTTTTTTGTTGAAACCGCTAAAAACAAAAACGAGGTAGGTAACAAAGGAGAGGCAACAAGGCAGGAAATCTTCAATTCATGAAAACTGTGTTTGCGAACAAGTACATGTTTCCTGCAATATGTTGCTGGGGCTATTTATTTTTCAGCGTGTGGATGTGTGACTTGTCAGAATGATTAACTCCGTCAAACAAAATCTGGAGCAAAACGTACAAATAAGTTATCGGAGAATTTTAAAATTCCACGTTCCTTCTCAATTCAAATGAAACGGTGTCCAAAATTGAGGTATCATTTTAATTTGAATAAAAAAAGTTTTTTTTTGCGATATTAAAACTATTTATATTTCGGTGGTGCAATGGTTAGTGTGCGCGGCTCTTGTACATGAGATCCTGGGTTCGAATCCTGCTCTGACCACCTTCAAAAAAAATTTCTTTCGGCGGCGGTCACCTCGCATAGTGACGGCGACACTATCGAGTATATAGCCATGATAAAGCTTCTCATAAACTGGAAAGCGCACAGCTACAGTGATTGTGAGAAGTTCTCCCCGGTGGGATGTAATGGGAAACCATTTATATATTTTTATTATATTTCAGTTTATTACAAATAGGTTCCGGTTAATAGTGGAAAATTATGTCGGTCAAGTGATCCCACGTACTGCCTCGGCAGGGCCGCAATCTTTTACCAAAATTCTCAATCACGTTTTCCAATAAACTGTTGTGAATGGTCGATATCTGCTCGATAATGTTGTTTTTAAGTTCTTCAACTGTTGTGGGATTATTGCTGTACACTTTCGATTTCAAAAAACCCCACAAAAAAAGTCTAAAGGTTTTAAATCGCACGATCTGGGTGGCCAATTCAATCCTCCTCTACGAGAGATAGTGATATTTTCGAACTTTTCTTTCAAAAGATCCATTGTTCCTATTGCTGTGTTCACCATTCTGTTGAAACCACATACTCTCTACGTCTAAATAATCAATTTTCCGCCACAAAAACTTTCGGATCATCTCCCTGTAGCGATTTCCATTGACCGTAAATCGCATTTCCAATTTCGTTTTCAAAAAATATGTTCCGATGATTCCTCCTGACCACAAATCACAACAAACCGTAACTGTTTGTGCATCTAATGGTTGCTCTAAGATAACTCTTGGATTCTCTTCACCCCAAATGTGGCAATTCTGCTTTTTGATCCATTCAGCTGGAAATGGCCTTTGTCGCAAAAGATTATTTTATTAAAAAAATTCTCATTTCCTCTTCACCCTGAAAAATAACGTCCTCTCTATCATGTTCTCCCAAACATATTCTGCTGGAACCATGTAACTATATGCTTGGAATACACTTCAAACATTAATATGTTTGCAAGTCCCAGACTCACTTATGTTTAAATGCAAACAGTATCATGTTTACTGGCAAACATGCCCTTTCCAGTTTCTTTCCTCAAATTCGTTTCTCACTTTGGTAGCACACATACATATATACGAAACACATACACAAAAACCTACGTGACATCACAAACCATTTAAGCGTCCAAGTCTTCGTTTATTCTTTTTTCACTGATCAAGCGCTTTTGATATCATCTGTCTGATGAAGCATTGACGATTGAATACATGAAACTAACACGCAATACATCAGCCAAGATAGGAAACACTGACTTTCTCTGCAATTTGCACGCACATTCAGGAATATTTATGACTCACTGACTGAGAGAATAATGCAAAAATGCAGATACACACTTAGAAGATAGACTCTCTCGTTGTCCGTCTTTTATTCTCTTTCTCTCGAGAGAGCATAGACAGTGCAACAAACACAGCTGTATTTGTATCACAAACATAAATATATGTGGGTCGCCAGCACATATGTTCTATCATATTAATCATTGTGTATCAAACATGTAATATTGAATAGCAAACGCAATATGTTTGGACACAAGTATATTATATTTGCGACGAGCTCCAAACACACTTTATATTTGCATCCAAACAACAAAGAAAGACAGATTTTTCAGCGTGTAGTTTTTCAAAAAAATGTTATAATAACAAAAACACGTTGTTCCTTCGTGTGACATTCGATATTAACTAACCGGAATGTATTTAGAATCTGATAGTAAATATTCAAGTTAGAAAAAAATGACAACAAAATGAAAATGATACCTCAATGTTGGACACCCATTATATTATTTTGCTACAGATGTGTTTATTCTATAGTGAAACTCATAAAATTCAGGGTACCGCGTTATGAATGATAAGAGTTTGCTTAAAACAGGTAGTTTAAGAGGTTAGAAAACTGAAATAAATATATATTTCGGGTTCTGGCAATACTAGTGTTGCCAGATGCAAACTGGAACTTCCATTGGAAGGTTAGGTTAGGTTGAAAGGGAGTAAGAAACAAATAACGAGTTCACCCAAGGCCGTAACTTCGGCCCACTGTGGTTCCCTGATAAAGAATTGAAAGGAGAAAGGACTAGGTGAAGAGAAGAGGACGAAAGTAGGAGATAGGGTAAGATAAAGGAGAAAGTCTAGGGCAAAAGAAATTGTTCTCAGCTGTCCTCTTGTGCTATGCTGAACCAGCGAGAATTTTCTATGAATTTGACGAGGGGTTTAATTGGAGCGTCTGCTAGGTCATTGAGGTTTTCGAAAAGCCTGCCCCTAGGAAGGCTAGACGATACTCTTGCAGTCCTCTACATGAGCAAAGCAAGTGTGGCCTATCACGCAGTGTCCTGTTATGACTCCTGTGAGAGTGCTGAGTGTGTTCTTCCCAAGGGAGAGCAGCCCTTTGATAAGTGTTCCATCAATGGCTGGCCAAAGATATCGAGCTATCCTACAGTTCTGTACCGATTCCCATCTCGACTTGACTAACGCTACTCCCAGTTCGTCGGCTTGGTTCTTCAGTTCCCCAGACGGAATATTCTCGTCCAGGGTCGCAGTGTCTTCCCGCACACAGGAACCCGTTCTGGCGCATTCGTCTGCTATTTCGTTGCCGTGAATGTTGGTAAGTCCCGGTACCCAGCCGAGAGTGATTTCGTGCTCCTGCATTTGGGTTAGGGTAAGAAGCAGTCCATCGTACAACGTTATTTGATGATTCTAGAGGCTAAGGCCTTGAGGGATGCCCTTCTGTCGACGTAGATTTTGAGTTTCGCTGGAGATAAATCCCGTTCCAAAATCTGTTTTGCGGCAACGTTAATGGCATACATCTCTGCCTGAAAGACCGTACATTTGTTCGGAAGTCTGGTAGAAATCCTGATATTTACGGGTTTCTCGATCCCGTGCCCGCTTCCACTTTAGATCCATCCGTGAAGATTGAGAGTATTTTTCTCCCGAAGACTCCCACAGATGTTTCATCTGTTTGCGATAAGACCCAAGATTCTGCGCCATACAGCAAGGCAGGTTGTATGAGAGTCTGGTATAGCTGGATTTTTGTTACTCACGAGAGGGTTTTATCTCCAAAGTGTTTGCTTAGCCCAATATAACATATATTCGCAATTCTCCGCTTGATCTCAAGGCTGACGTTGTTAGTTTTGTCTACGGCAGATCCGAGGTATATAAATTCGTCCACCACCTCGAAATTATAACGTTTCACGCTTTGGCCCAATCGCGTGGAGATCCTGCTCGTTGAAGCCATTAATTTTGTCTTGTCGTCATTTACTGGCAGGCCCAATTTTGCTGACTCCTTCTCAATTCTCGAAAACATCGCAGTAACTTCTCTCATTGTGCTCCCAATGATATCTATATCATTAGCATACGCGAGCAGCATGTGACTTTTGCTGCTGATGGTTTTATTTATGTTGACTTCAGCTTTTCTCGTAATGATCTCCATTAAGATGTTAAATGGAATTAACCCGTGAAAATTTTCGTGCGATGATTTTTCACGATTTGCGGCGTGGATTATCGAGAGAAGAGTATCTTAATCAACTTGTTTCGACTTTTGGTGATGAAGCATCATCAAAATCCACTGTAAACCCATTTACATCGCAGGTACTAAGAGTTCAGTCTCGGAAGCCGTTCGCTCCAGGATGAATTTCGTGAAGGTCGTCCAACATCGGTTGTTTTGCCGGATACCATCGATGCGGTGAGTGAGCTGATAAAGCAGGACCGACATGTGACATACCGTGAGATTCAGGCATCCTTGAACATTAGTATGACAAGCATCAATAAGATAAAAAAAGCGCTTCCCATTACATTCCATAAAGGGATTGGGGAGAGCTTGTCACAACCAGTTAACTGTGGACTTTCTAATTTTTCCATCACTGTTTGGGACCTACAGTTTTACCCCGGTTCGGAACAGTATTTTGAGAAGGTTTTCATGGCTAAGTCCTCGATATGACCATCAATAAGCGAGGTGGCCACCGTCGAAGGAAATGTAAGGTAGCCAGAGCAGGGACTGAACCACGTTCTCATGCACAAGAGCCGCGCTCACTAGCCATTGCACCACCGACGGTCAATAAAATACTGCATGTTAAGCTGGCGGTGAAAAAGGTTTGTCTTCGTTGGATCCCACATAATTTGCATTTGCTCAAAAAAGGCTCCAGCCTAGGCGTCTTTCAAAATGAGCTAAAAAAAATAAATGGTTTCCCATTACATCCCATGAAGGGACAGGGGAGAACTTCACACAATCACTGAGCTGTGCGCTTTCCAGTTTTCACACACTGATTGGGACCTACAGTTTTACACCGATTCCGAACGGTATTTTGAGAAGCTTTTTTCATGGCTATATACTCGATAGTGTCGCCGTCACTATGCGAGGTGACCGCCGCCGAAAGAAATTTTAAGGTGGTTAGAGCAGGGTTCGAATCCAGGATCTCATGTACAAGAGCCGCGCACGCTAACCATTGCACCACCGACGGCCACTTCAAGATGAGCTAAATCCAACAAAAGTTGGGAATGGAAGAAGCACATCGAATCAAATGATCGCGTTTTCTTCGATATAACTGGTCATGTGGCCACAGTGCCTTCAGTGGAATTTAGGACGGTCACTTCTGAGTGGTATATCACCATCTGTTTGCCAACAGTGTTGGAAGAAATAAGAAAAAACAACCAGAGACGACGGATCATTTTGCATCAGGACTATGCGAGTTCTCACACATCAGCTGAAACAAAGGGCTATTTGAGCACTCAACATGTCGAATTGATGGGTCATCCGCCGTACAGATCTTTTTGGGGACCCAATGACTTCTTTTTACTGCGTGGTCAACGTTTTTCGACGCCCGAAGCAGCTGTTGAACAGTTCAAAAACCATGTTTTGGGGGTCTCTCAACCGGAGTGGAAAAAGTGCTTCGAAAATTGGTTTGAGCGCATGCAAAAGTGTACTGATCTTCACGGAGAATATTTTGCAAGACAATAAAACTATTTCCAATGATAATTGATTGTTTTTATATTGCTTGTCCCGAAATATAAATAGCAACCCTCGTAGAGGCCTTAATAGGAGGCCAGCCAGATTGACTTCCAGAAATATGTCTTTTACTCAATGGCTAAAACCAATTTGTCCCACAGCGAAGCATTTTTCCGTAGTGACTTTTTTAACAAGTTTTGTATCAGTTAAAAATTATGAAAAAGTTAACCCTAACTTAGATCAATTCTTTTTTTATTTATCATTTAGTATTCAATTCAATTGAAATGGCAGCAACACAATAGAAAATATATATATTTTCAATATAAGCAGTTGGAAGACGCCATAAGCTCCTACAAGGATTAGCAGCAAGAGGGTGAGAGTGAAATGAAAATATGTTTCATATCTGAAATATGTTTGTGGGGCGAGATGAGGACGTGTTTGTGCATTTGTTGAAAATGTTTCCCATTTTTCTAAACATTTTCAATTCACGACGACATGGTATCATTCCATGGCCAGGATGGTGGGTAAGATAGTTTCTTTTGATTCGGTATGAAGTTTTCCTATTTATTATGCTCTTTAATGATTTTGGATTATTGCACTGCATTCGATTATTGTATTAGGTAGGATTCTCTTTTTATTATTTTTTTAATAACTAATGCACTTGAAGGTTTAGGAGTTCTGGCTGTTTATGTTGCAATCCAGGGTGGTAAACATAAACTCAAATAAAAAATTTGGGCGGCATAATACATAACTTTGATTTGGTGATAAGACCGCTTCGAAAGAGGACATAATCCCAATTAGAACCAAATTTATAGGTTGTAATGACCAAAATAATTCGGTGGTATCAACCGAAACAAAAATCGAATGAGGTTGTGCCAAACGAAACATACCGTTGTTACAACCGAATTTTTGTATGACTAAAAAAATTTGAAGTTGTCACACCCCAGTTACTGAGTGAGATCCCAGCGACGGAATTTGCGAGGCCTTCCACGAATAAGGCATTCGGAAACCTTCTTTGGTAATGCCCACATTAATAAAGCCTGCGAAATGCATGATTTTATAAATCTTCCACAGGCCTTTTAAAAGAATGCCAGAAGACGCTGGTGTTCAGGAAAACCTGCCTTTCCACATGTTCGCAATTCGTCATTGCAAAATCACAACATCCGATAGACCAGTAGATAAAGCGTCCGACTGTAAGTTCTAAGGTCGTGTGTTCGATTCCTGTGGCTGAAGAATTTAAAAAAATTTATTTAAAAGAATTACAATTGTTTAATTTATAAATCTGAAATATGAAACTAATTTGCATATATACTACTATATAAATCTACTCTGCTTGCATGCCTTCATAAGGCCTTCTAGTAGAGAGGGATGAAAGGCCTAGTTTCCCAATCTCACGCAATGTTAAAAACAAAAGGAGGAGGTAATGTGTAGGGAAGGCCTGCCGTATTCTATAGAATGCCATCTGGGTCATGATTTCAGGCCTTCCAGCTCCTGATTTCCGCCGATGGGATAGTCCCAACAGAATTTTATGTCTCCTAAATTTAAAATAAAATCACATTTGGTCAAAACGGTCTTCTATTATCGGTGGTTGTAAATAAATTTATTAAAATTTCGTTGCCACAAACCGTATTTTTGCAAAAAACGGTGTTGCTGCAACCAAATTATTGCAAACATGGTTATTGCAACAGAGATAATCTAAAAAATGGTTAATGAAATGAAAATTGAAAATATTTGGAAATTTGTGCCGAATCAAGTATAAAACGAAGTTGTTTCGGCCGAAATTTAGTTGTAGCCACTGAATTCAGCTGTGGCAACCTCAACTAGGTTGTACCAACCGTAATTGGAAGGATAAAGCTGAATTTACGGTTGCTACAACTTCCGTTAATTCATACTCACAACCGAAATCTCGGCTGTGACAATCGAATTTGGCACCAATTCGATTGCAACAACCAAATTTGGTAACAAATCAGTTTCAACGACCGAATTTGGGAAAACATCGGTTGTAACCATTGAATTTTATATCAGAATTCGGTCGGAAGCACTGAATTTGGTTTAACTCCGGTTGCAACAATCGCATTTGCCGATAATTCGGTTGCAAACACCCATATGTAATAAAAACTGCATTGTTGCAACCGAATTTCTCATGAATTCTCTTGGTACAACTAAATGCATTCTGAATTCGGTTACCACAACATCATTTTATATATTTCAAGTTGGCGTTTAAGAATTCAAAAAACAATTGCTATTTTAAAAAACTACAAGGAACATAGAATTATTGTTGTCTCGGGTCTAGGTGTAGCATTATATTTATGGGCTTTTCGTTAAAATATCTTATTTCATAGATTATGTCAGTATCTATCAGGGTACAGTACAATCAGGCGTCATCAGTTCTGAAGATTTTCAAGATCGGTGGTTTGATATGTGGTGATATACACGCCAATGGCAAGTTAGTATACCATCATCTTTATATTGAGAGATCGAATGTTTGGGCTTAAGACCAAAATCGACAGTCGCAACGCATTATTATTGAGGCGGTGATCCATGAAGGTTAGAAGTCAACTTAATTTTTATCCCTAAAGTTAAAACATACGAAATGCATCAATTCATTGATTTGTCATTAAAATGAAAATAAATGGTTTCCCATTACACCTCATGAAGGGACAGGGGAGAGCTTCTCACCAACACTGAACTGAGCGCAATCCAGTTTTCACTCACTGATTGGAATCTACAGTTTAAAACCGATTCTGAACGGTATTTGAAGAAGCTTTTTCATCGCTAAATACTCGATAGTGTCGCCGTCACTATGCGAGGTGACCGCCGCTGAAAGACATTTTTTAAGGTGGTCAGAGAAGGGATCGAACCAGGATCTCATGTACAAGACACGCACACTTACCATTGCACCACCGACGTTTTGTCATTAATTATGAAAATATAGAAAATTAAATAATCAATAAAATATCAAAAAAAAAACCCCACGTTTTTAATTAATACAGGGTGTCTGAAAAGAAAGTTGATATGTTATGAGTCGATAAAATAAAAAATAAGATGCCGGTCAAAAAATATTTATTAATTATTTGGGAATTTATTTCTTAAAAATAATATTGTCCGAATGTAAACATTCGCGTTCACGGCATTCATTTACACGAACGGTAAAATTTCCAATGACGGCTCGGGAGGTCAACTGCGTGAATACTTTTTTTTGAAATGCGCTAGAGGGTTTATAATTTTAAAATTTAGATTTGAGATTTTGGCTTTTATAGTGTTGAACTGATCTTCAGATTCAATACGTTGACGCAGTCAGCTAAACAAATGTAAACTTTCTTTTGAGACACCCTGTAAAATAATTATTTTGGTTAGGCTGATAGCAGAGTGCGCGCTCAAAGCCGAGTCGAGCTGAACCGAACTTATTTGATGCGGGAAGGAAAATTGGGGGTGTCAGAGTGAATTCGAAAATCGGCGTTGAAATCGGCGCTGTTTTTACTTTGTGTTTTGTATTTATATTGTAGTTATTCATTTATGTTTATAAAATTGAAGTGAACAGTAATGGATTCATCTGATGGAGAGTTATATCGCTTTCCCAGTGTGTTACACTTGATTTTTAACAAAAAAGAATTTGGAAAGCATCCAATTAATGTAAAAGAAATGAATTTGGTGAATTTCATCATTTATATGATGATTTATGAAGATATCCTGCTAAAATTCAGGAATATACCCGAATGAACATAGCATCTTTTGATTACAATCACGAGAAAGTAGCAGTAAAGTTAAATACAAATAGGACCAATTTTAAAACAGTACCAATAACTCTGTCCGATTTTCTATTTTTCGGTTGAAATTTTTCCCATATATTATTGATATTTGAATATGTATTTTATGTGATATTTTTATAAATATTTGTTTTTCTGTTCAACATTGCAACAAATACGACTTTAAAGTAAAGAGTTCATATCAGCAATGCGAATCAGCTCGAAAATAAGCTTTGAATTAGTTCTATCGCATTTAATCAGCTTCGATCTCGGCTCGGCTCGGCTCGGCTTTCACTATGCCATACTGACGCCGATTTGTACTAATTTGTATGGGCACAGTTTTAAGAATTTCAATCAGCTTTCAGCTCGATTCGGCTCGGCTCGGCTTTCAGCGCGCACTCTGCCATGAGCCTTAGGCTCTTTTGGTTGTGACACACCCTAGTGGGGTTGTGACAACCTCTAATACGGTTGTGACGACACTTAACACGGATGCGACGAGGTCTAATTCGGTTGTGACTGTCTCTAATTCGGTTGTAAAATTACTAGTGTGGTTGTTACAACCTCTTATTTGGTTGTGGGAAAACCTAGTGTGTCTGTGATAACCTCTAATGGCGTTCAAACGCGTTGACGCCGTCAGCTTTCTTTTGAAACACACTGCAAACCAACATTTTTGATTAGGCTCTTTTGGCTGTGACATGCCCTAGTGTGGTTGTGACAACCTCTAGTGTGGTTGCGACGAGCTCTACTTCGGTTGTGACCACCTCTAATTCGGTTGTAAAAACACTAGTGTGGTTGTGACCACCTCTAATGGGGTTGTGACGATTCCTAATGCGTTTGCGACAATCTCTAATTCAGTTGAGACGTCCTCTAATTCGGTTGTGGCAAATTCTAATTCCGTCGTGACAACCTATAGTGCGGTTATGACAACCTCTAATTTGATTGTGGCGACGTCTTATTCGGATGTGATGACCTCTAGTGTAGTTGCGACAGACTCTAAATTCGGTTACGGCTAATTCGGTTGTTTCAACAGAATGTTTCTGTGGCTCAGTTATTTCTAAACTGTATTTAAGAGTTTTAACGGTTTGGGAAAGAAGAATATTTACGCTTTCAAGGGCAGATATTGATTTGTTGGTATAATGGCAATGTGGGGAGATTTTTTCAAGGAAATTCTTATCTGGTATACTTTAGTGTCCACACTTATAGAACAAATTGTTTGATAAGAGGTTGTAGCAACCAGAAATTCGGCTACTGCCACAGAATTGCAGTTGCCACAACCGAAATGAGGTTGTTACGACCGAATTTAGTTCCCAACAACTAAAGTTCAGTTAAAGCAATCTATAATAGGTTGTGAAAACTTCTAATGCGGTTGTGGCAACCTCGAATTCAGATGTGATGACATCTAATATGGTTGTGACAACCTCTAAATTCTGTTATGGCTAATTCGGTTACTTTTTCTGTGACTAAAGTGGTTGAACATTATAAAAGTTATTAAACCCGTTCTAAAGTGGAACATGTATATTTTCCAAGAAGTACCAATTCACTTATAGACAGTTCAAAAAAGGTGGAAAAGTGGAATAACTTTGACAGTCGGTGGTACAATGGTTAGTGTGCACGACTCCTGTACTTATAAGACTGATTTGCCATGTACACACCTTGACCTATAACGTACATTAGAACGTTTTTCAAGTTGTGTATCACTGTAGCACAGTGTTATTTATTGAATAAAATAAATTCCGATAACAGTTTTAAAATTGTACACAGTATCTCCTTCAAATACTATATTTTAGTTTACCACAAATACATCCTTTTTGCTGTGTATCACATAATTTCCCTAACAAATGACAAGAGCAAGTGGAAGAATAAATCCATGTCCTTTTCTAGACAGAGATTAAATCTGTGTCTTTGCCGCAAAGAAAATAAAACACATAAAGGCAAATATTTGACATTCATAGCGCCAGAGGATTGACTTCTACCACATAATTTCCTATTCAAAAGAGAAAAATAAAATACATTTATATATTATAAACATTAGTCTGGTCTCAACTGTATCAGCTGGACTCCTTGGACAATGATATCAGTATTGGGGTGAAGAACTAAATTCAAATAAAATTGTGTGCATAAGTTGGAAAAAACATTTTATACTAAAACAGGAAAAACATTCGCTATAAACTTCAATAAAAAAAAATCTATTCAAAACACATTTCAAAGGATAATGGAAGACCAGGAGAAAAACTCTTGACGCTGATGGCCAGCATTGTAGGAAACATTCAAACAATTGGATATAAATCTCCCACCACCAAGTTAAATAGGCCACATGACTACGAGGGTAGAAATAACAGTAAAGGACGCAAAATGGCTACGTTATTTTTAATTTAAAATTTTTAATATCAAATCTATATAAATAAAATAGACTGCCATCCGTGTGCGCACTCATAACCCGTGAACGGATCGTTAGATTTTAACCAGGACTTGATGGATTTGTATTTTCGCCAGGGAGGACACTGTGGAGAAAAAATCCCGAAAAATTTCCAGGAAAATTGCAAATACGGAAAATTTAGTTTTAGTACATTTGTTCGAAAACAGATGGTGCTGTACGTCGTCTTTAACATTTTGCTAGATGGCGGTGATGATTAGATAAACCGCCAGGTGGCGTGGTTAAGCCTCTTGCCAGTGCGTTGCTTGACAGGTGTGCTTTTCTTTTCATTATTCCAATTGAATTGGACTTGCTGTTGCGTGCGCTCAGATAAAATAAAATTTCGAGGATTAATCAGTTATTTTTCACAATTTTCATTCTGCTCAAAATATATGTGATCAATTATTTCAAGTTTATCACGTGCGATTCATTGCGATTTTGATGAATTTTGTTTAAATTCTCTATCGAAAAATTGCATTGTGGAAATGTGGTTAACCAACTGCTTTTGATTTCGTTCCCCGGTGCAATTGGATTTAGGTAATTTGTAAATCAGTGGAAATTTTGCTGTTTTTTTTGAGTTTAAGAAATCAAGTGATATTTCGAATGTTGTCATTTCAATATTTATTGGTTTCTGATTGCAGAACCTTTTCATTTGACCAATTTATGATTGATTTCGGCGGTTCCCAGTCTCATTTGTGATTTGATTGTATATTGATTGATTTGTCATTTGTGATTGATTCCATATGTCGGTCATTATGAAACTCAATCCATTTGGTCAATGATTATTAAATATCTGGGGTTGAGTCTCGGACGAGTGCGAAATGGCGGCTCACAAATTTGCATTGAAAGACCTGAATCGAACATTGAAAGATTTACGAAATGATAAACGACATTTCGACGGCGCAACGATTTTGCGATTTTTCATTCCAAAATCAGTTCGGGCAGATGAATTGAACGAATGCCTGAAGACGTCGGCTTTGTGGCACTGGGTGAAGAAATTGTAATTGAAAACAAACATGCGAGTTGCTTTACGAAATTACCAGTCTTCTGAGGAGTTCTTCAGGCAATTGTTGGCGATGAGCAATGGTGGGATTTCAGTCGACTTAGTCACTGGCCTGATTGAATTTCCACCAAATTTTTGCCACATTACAATGACACTGGAAGAGGTTATCACGAATGAATTTCTGAATATCGCTTAGAATTAAATTGACCATAATTAGCGGAGTGCACGAACGATTTTTGGTGCGAAAAACGAGGATGTCGATCATTTGAAATTCGTCATTCAAAATCAAATCGTCGGTGAGTTACACTCAAATATTAACCCGTACAAAACGGAAATATGTCTATTCACAAGGAAGACGAAAATCTCAGAGTTTGAAGAGCAACGAATCCTGGAAAGGACGATTAAAATATCCGATATGCTTAAATACTTAGGGGTAATCGATCTGAAACTGAATTGGAAGCACCACATAGAGGACAGGGCCAATAAGGCCTATAAATGTTGGTCGCGATGCAAAAGGGCTCTACAGTAGCGTAATTAGGCCCGTACTAACATATGCTTCTGTAGTATGGTGGACGGCAGTTGAGAGGAAATGTAATAATGTAATATCACAATACTGCAGAGGGTTTAACGACTGCGCTGCATTGGTATTAACGATAAGGACAACCTCGACAAGGGCCATGGAGACTATTTTATGTATCCAGCCAATCGAGATTAGAGTCAAATACGAGGCCACCCTTGAGGTAAAACGCCTACAGGTAACATGTGTATGGATCAACATGGATCTTAAGTCGAAACACCAACGAATAATGGGGGTTCAGTCAGTTAAACGGAAGATACGTGTGAACCCGATTGAATACCTGAGCTAATGATTAGGGAGACGCCTAGCAGAATATGACCCTGGACCACATGCCAAATGGGACTCCCTGCTACACGGATGGCTCAAAGCTACGGGAACAAACTGGTGTAGGGGTTTTCATTGAAAATCCGGCAACCGAAACCCATCTACGCCTCCCCGATCATAATACGAACTTTCAAGCGGAAGTTCGGGCGATTAGAGAGTGTATCAAATGGCTCGGCGACAATACAAACCCAGCCGAAGCAAATATTTTCACGGATAGCCAAATGGCAATCAAGGCAATGTCATCGAAATTTTTTAAATCTAGAACGGTCCCTGACTGTAAGAAGGTGATAAAAGATTATTCTATGCACGGGAGACTCAACACCATCTGGGTACCGGGGCACAGTGGAATACTCTACATCGAACGAGCGAACCTCCTAGCAACGAAAGCCAGGAAACTCCAAACGGTGAGCCTAGAGGGCGCAAAACGTTTTGGGGTGACGAAGGCTGAGTTGAGTAAATGGGCGGAGATGGCACACATAGTCCAGTGGAACCAGGAAACAGTAAGCAGGATGACAAAGATCCTATGGAGACACCAAGATGGATCCAGGAAAAAAGGTTTGCTGAAACTGGGAAAACCTGATTACGGACCACCAGTATTGTACTGGACTAGTGAATAGCACAGAATTCCTATTACAGGTATAGCAAATTAGTACGGTAAACTGAGAGCGTACAGCAGGTGGAATCAGCGGCTTAAGCATATGTCTACTGATATTGGAAGGATTCTTTTGATCACTCAACATCGCACCCTTCTTTTCAAACTAACTAACAACACTCATTCAAATACGTCAACGCCATGATGGATGAAACCGAAGCCACGAACTATTCTACGAATTTTTTTTTGGATGTTTCGGGCTTGCCGGCACACACAAAAGTCGGCTCAGTTATAATTTTGTAGCGCAACCTCAATGCACCGAAACTTTGTAACGGAACGCGTTTGGTTCTAAAGAATCTCAAATCATATGTCATGCAAGCAACGATTTTGAGGGTAAAATTCAAAGGCGAAGATGTTCTCATTCCGCTTAGTAGACACGATTTGCGTCTAAAATTCCGGCGCGTATCGCTTTCGCTGCGGCAACTAATAATTCGCAAGGACAATCGCTAGATGTTTGTGGCGTCAATCTTGAATTTCCATTCTTCTCACATGTTGGTGTGCTCAAGTTTCGGCAAACCACCTGCTTTGTACGTGTACGCGCAAAAAATAGAACGAAAAATTTTGTGTACCATAAAACCTGAGGTGGTCTTTATTCCCATGTGTAACCCATTGACATCGTCTTGGGGAATGTATAATGAACGTTTACCCATTATGGGAAATGGGGAAGACAATGGGTAGCTACCAATGGAAATGGGGAAATACCCATCACGATTACACTCACATTACCCACAGGGTAATGGGGAAAATAATGGGTAGCTGCCGACGACGATGGGGAATTCCCCATCACGATTACACATTACCCTGAGGGTAATGGGGAAAATAATGGTTAGTTACCCACGGCGATGGGTAATGGGTTACCCAGGGTAACCCATCCCAAATTTTAATCGAAAATATGAAAAAATTAGAAAAAACTTCTATATCTCGGAAACGGAGAGTCCAATCAAAAAAAAACCAATTTTTGAGGGTTTTCATAAAGTGGTCCAATAAGTATTGAAGAATTTTTTTTCAAAAAATCCCCAAAATAAGACAATCGCTAAAATAAAAAAGTGGCTATAACTCGGAACTCGGTGATCGTGAAAGGTAATTCCCCATCGTTGTGAGTAACTACCCACTATTTTCCCCATAACCCTGAGGGTAATGGATAATCGTGATGGGTAATTCCTCATTCTCGTGGGTAGTTACCCATTGTTTCCCCATACCCTGTGGGTAATGGGTAAACGAACGCTAATACGCAAATACGAATCCTGCATAAAACACTTCAGTGAAAAGCGGAGGTTTGGCCGGCACGTCAATCATTGCGGTCGGATAGAAACACATCAAAATTAGTAGACTTCAGTTAACTCCATTGTAATTAATAGATCTTTTGAATAAAGAATTTGAATTGACCTAATTACATGAAGCAGCATGTGCGTGCTCGGAATTACAATTTTCATTCCATTAACGAAGTTTGCCTGGTCAGGTAGATATTCATATTTTACATGCAGAATAGTTTACAAACAATTTTACAAAATATGTATAATTTTTAACACCAGTCATATCGAAATATTTTGTTGCCGTCGGTGAGGAAATGGTTAGTCCTGTAGATAAGAACGTGGGTTCGATCCCTGCTCTGACTAACTTTCATTCCTGTCGATGATGGTTACCTCGTTTACTTAGACATGAAAAGGCTTCTCAAAAACACTGCTCGTAACAGTTGTAAAATTGTACGTCCCAATCAGTGAGTGTAGAATTAGAAAGCCCACAGCTCACGGACTGCGAAAAGCTCGCCCCTGTTCCTTCATGGTATGTAATGGGAATAAATGTATACGTATCTTCGCCAGTTGGACACATAATTTTATCATCTCCCATTGTGTTGACCAGCAACGTACATATCTTGTCCCACATTACAAACTATTCCCTTTCATTGAAAAAGGCAGTAAGGATCAGCGAATAAGGAAGTCGACAGGGAATCTCTTAAAAAGGGATCGTAATAACATGTTATTGAAAAAAAAACACAGACAAGTCGTTTCATAAACTGTGTGTGCCTAATCAACAGTAAAGAACAGGAAGAACTTTACTGACACTGAGCCAAAGATTTTCCTCTATATGAAATTTCCAACCCAGAGAATGTGTCCTGAATAGCAGGGCGAGAATTGAATAGGGACTAAAACACAAACGCCAGTCTATTAGTTTCTCCGGATATTTAAAGGATGTATACTATATGTATGTGGCTATGAATGTCCTGTAACTACTACAACCATAGATTTTTTTTTTCAATTGCACTTTCTATCGTTTTATCTAAGTATTATCTGAGTATAGAAATGCGAATATAAAAGGAGACATGCAAAATGTAACAAAAAAGAAGTAGAAAAATCATCCTGATACCCGGGCCAACGGAAACGTAAACAAATGAATGGCGTCTGTTATGACACAAATAATATCCTTTATTATAAGCAAAATGATGTCCATAACAAACATGCAGAGCAAAGTGAAACTGTTGCTTTGAATCCTTGTCCAATGCTATTATCCTTGTTCTATAAATGGTTCAAAAGTTATATAGAATTTCAATTAAAAAATATGATGCTATAACGCTTCGTAAAGGATCAAAGATTGTAAATAAGATAAATGTGATAGTACTAAATTGTGTTTAATATCCTTTTCATAAAGTATTTAAAAACGGGAGAGTGGAATCCTTTGAATTGTATGTATTGAAAAATATCAAATTGACCCAATTTACAGTTAATGAATTTTCGTCCTCTTCGATCGGAGTTATTTGTAAAACATTCACCTAACATATCAGTTACCAGGGAGGTGAACAATAATTTGAAACAGTCGCAGTTAGGATTCGAACTCATTCGGGTTGGTTGATTAAATAGTGTGATAATTTTATAAAAGGAAGAAACAATTAGTTTTAGAAAGTCTATTTGCAGAAGTTCATGGAACATTACTTTGACCGGTGAGGATATCAAATATACAGCTGCCTAGAAAGGCGTATTGCCCTACAATTCTAATTCTGATTCATAAAACTCTTGCGGTTTCTGTCATCGTGAGATTTTCTGTCCATTTACCTGAAAATATGTTCAGTGAAATATTCGCCTTTCTCATCGTTACAGCTTCAACAGAAGTCATTTGTCCTGACCTTTAGTCTCACGGCATATCTACCAATCCGACGGTGTCCATCGAAATTGGAGCCTGGATAGATACATAAAGTATATGGATCTCCTGTCCCCACACGGTAACCCTCTAGAGTATTATGGGTCTCATCATCGATATTTATATCCAGTGAATAATAAGCAGACAAAGTTCTTTTTCAACTATGTTCAGACTGAAACTTAGGTTGCTGTCCAAAATTATACCCAGATATTTGACACATGCCGCAAGCTAAATTTCAGAACCATTCAAAGTCATAAGTTTTGTTTTTTTGTGGAGCAGTCGAAGCAATATTGAACGATGCTCCTCCTTCTACTAGTGCTGTCACTTGATACCAATTGTAAAATCTAACTCCCAGCCATGCTAATGTCCTTATTAGGAACGTTGGAAACCTTATATGCCAATATTCTTCGTGGGTAAAACCTTTCATGTGTTGAGGATAAACACCGCTCTGTGTCCCTCTATCCTTTACCTAGTATAGCTGAAAGCAATATACGCAATATATAACTTTATCCGCCAGGGGATTAATAGATCGCTCACAGCCTGAAACTGCCGGATATCCTATTTAATACTTGATTGTGTAAACATTTCTCTAGCGACTTGTGATATATGAGTAGGATTGAATTATGCTTGTTGTCGACTAGAAGAATGTTCGCTTACATCGAACTCCTAGTTCCGTGAGCTGCCAGGACAAAGGGAATGGAGACTGATCCAATGCACGTCAAAACGTGATTTACCGAAACGCTCCCAATTTTGGGGCAGATCTGAAATGTTGGATCGAATGGAACTGAATTGAACTGAACTGAATTGAATTGAACTGATTTGAATTGAACTGCACTGAACTGAAACAAATTGAATTTAACCGAATTGATTAGAATCGATTGTATTGAATTGAAATTATGTGAATACATATATTGTATTGCATTGAATTGAATTGAATTTGATTTGAATCGAGTTAAGTTGAATTGAATTGAATTGAATCGAGTTGTACAGAATTGAGTTGAATTGATTACAACTGGGTTCAATTGAATTGAACTGAATTCAATTGAGGTGAATTGAATTATATTGAATTGAGTTGAATTGAATTGAACATATTAAAATATAACTGAATTGGATTGAACCGAATTGATGTGAATCGAATTGTATTGAGTTGAAGTTAATTAAATTGAATTGAGTTAAATGGAATTGAACCTAGTTGAATCGTTTCGAATTGACTTGACTTGTATGAATTGAAATGAACTGAATCGAGTTGTATTGAATTGAATACAACTGGGCTGGAATTGAATTGAATTGCACTCAATCCAATTCAATTCAAATGAATTGAAAAGAACTGAATCGGGTTGTATTGAATTGAACTGAATTGATTACAACTGGGTTGTGACGAATTGAACTGAATTCAATTGAGTTGAATTGAATGGAATTGGAGGGAATTAAATTGATGTGAATTGTATTGAATTGAACTGAATACAATTTAATTGAATTGAATCGGATTGTATGGAATTGAAGTTAATTGAACAGAATTGAAGTTAATGCAATAGAACTGCATTGTATTATTGTATTAAATTGAATATAACTGGGCTGGAATTGAATTGAATTGCACTCAATTGAATTGAAAACTGAATTGAATCGGGTCGTATTGAATTGATTGCAACGGGGCTGAGTAAAATTGAACCGAATTCAATTGAGTTAAATTGACATGAGTTTAATTGAATTGAATGAAATTGCATTGAACTGAATTGAACTGAGTCGAATTGAATGGAATTGAGCTGGATCGAATTGATTGGAATTGTATTGAATCGAATTGAATTGATTACAATTGGGTTGTGATGAATTGAACTGAATTCAATTGTGTTGAATTGAACTGAATGGAATTGGAGGGAATCGAATTGATGTGATTTGTATTGAATTGAACTGAATACAATTTAATTGAATTGAAGTTAATTGAATAGAACTGAATTGAATCGACTTGTATTAAATTGAATATAACTGGGCTGAAATTGAATTGAATTGCAATCAATAGAATTGAAAACTGAATTGAATCGGGTCGTATTGAATTGAATTGATTGCAACGTGGTTGAGTTAAATTGAACCGAATTCAATTGAGTTGAACTGAATTTAGTTTAATTGAATTGAATGAAATTGCATTAAATTGAATTGAAATGAATTGAACTGAATCGAATTGAATGGAATTGAGCTGGTCCGAATTGATTAGAATTGTATTGAACTGCATTGAATTGAATTGAATTGAGCTGAATTGAATTGAAGTGAATTCAATTGAGTTGTACTGAATTTAACTGAATTGAGTTGAGATGAATTGCATTGAAATGAATTGAATTGTATCGAATTGAGTTTATTTGACTTGAATGAATTGTATTTAATTGAATTTTATCGAATTGTATTGAATTTAGTTGAATTGATTTGAATTGTTAACATCTGTATTGTTACCGGGTAAGTTTCCCAACAACCTAATGCGTTGAATTGAATTGAACAGAATTGAATTTAACTGAATTTTGAGATTAATTGAAGGAACTGAATTGAAATGAATTGAATTGTATCGAATTGTATTGAGTTGAGCCGAATTGTATTGAACCGAATTGTATCGAATTAAATTGTATAGAGTTGAGCTGAATTGAATTGAATCAAATTGCATTGAATCGAATTGAATCTGAAACGAATTGAATTGAATCGATTTGCGTTACATTGAATTGAATCGATTTGCATGAAATGAGTTGATTTGACTTGAATGAATTATATTGATTGAATTTAATTTTATCGAATTGTATTGAATTGAGTTGGATTGATTTGAATTGTTAAAGACTGACAAAAGGCTAATTAATGAAACCGTTTAACCAGGGGTTTCCGTTTTGTGACCGGGCAAATTTCCCAACCACGTAAATTTCCATACCATCGTGAAATCCCCTGTTATAAAGACGTGAAAAAAATCACACAAGTCTTTTAAAAATATACCGACAGTTTAATATCTTCTTTCCAAATTAAATCGGAACGTCAAAAAAACAAGACAATTCGACACGGTGGTATATAAAATATTTGTATTTTTCTTATCTTCAAATAGTATCCAGATCCTGTACAAAAAGTCTCTGTGGCCCAGTACATAACATAATGCGAAATGTGTGAATAATTGACAATTTGTTTGTCTTGTATGACGACATTATGACGCCAACTCAAAATGTAAGGGACACTTTTTGACTCTTACAAATAACCAAATATTGACACAAAATGTCTCAGTCAACCATATCGATGGAGTACATGCATCCTAGCATCGAGTACGGAATAGATAGTAAAACAAAAGACATTTCCATTGTCTTACTTTAGTTCTCATCACAAGTTCACTTTAATGTCAAACACGAGCACATCTTGGCTGCCCGACATGGTGATTTACTGAGTTATCACGTAACTCCAGCAACTTCCATCATTCAGTGAATTTATGGTTTCCTTGGTGGTGGTGCCATTACGTTTTATTATAATTGAACTGAACTGTTTTTGAGGCTTCCAATGCATTTCGTGACTTTTGTTATTCAAAAAGAACTCAAAAGAAAGGAATGGATAAAAATGTTATCTCGTTTTTCTGTTTAGTTTAATAAAATTCAATACAAAATACAGAGAGTGATAGCTACTTGTCTGTTAAAGTGCATCATCCCATTTCGAGGAATGGCTCTCACTTATTTAGTGCAACATCCTCATCAAGTGCCCTTATAAAGCTGCTTTAGATACTTATCACGAAAGTTTGGTAGTTTTTTTTTTGTTGCAAAAATCCCAAACTGTTGACTGTAATAAACTTGTAAAATTTCACATCAACTTTAAGGCTACAAGACTTTTCATCAAGCAGATGACTTTGATCTCACTGGAACCCTCATACCCATCCTCGATAGTTTCTTATTTTAGTTTAAATAAAAAAACTAAAGCGTCTTTTGAAAACTTTATTTTGAGCTCCAATGTCTCGGGGTTTATTTCACTTTTCAGAAAATCGTGAACTGGGTAGAGGGGTGTACAAGTTAAGTTGGAAAGTATTGCACTTTATATCCGTAGCCACTGAAATATTACGGACGAAATTGAATGTGAAGCCTGTTCTTCTTTATTACATCTCTCAACACATTCTATGGCCTTTGTGGCACAGAATTTGGTTTAGATTTAATGGTAGGTATTTGTATGTATTGTATAGTTGAAAAGTTGCTTTATGACACACATGAAAAATACTTTGCACTCAAAGAAAAAACATGTTAGTACGTATCAATAGCAAACAAATTTGCTGGAGCTGGAGACTGCATGGTGAGAAAACAAAGGCTATCATGGTTGCTAAATCAACAAACAACTCCAATGTAGCAAGAAATTTCAAAAAATCGGCAATATAAAATAACAACTAAAATAAAGGGTGTCCGAAAATTCACGGAAGATTTGAACTCCGTGCCATGTTTGTGGTAGTTGAAAAAAGGCAGCGTGACAGCTGTCAGTTCCGGGTTATTAAAACGGAACTCAAAAATAAATAACAACGTCGTTTCATTGTTGAACAATAATGCAGGGCTTTGGAGTAAAATTATTTCCGGCGATGAGCCCAAGTTTCATCTCGGTGGCTTCGTTAGTCGTCAAAATTTTCGCATTTGGGGTTGGGAAAACACACGAATGATTATTGAGAAGCAAATGCATCAACAACTTGTTATTTCGTGAAGTTTGGGCTGCGGCCACCATCAAAAAATTGTTCCTCCAAAATGCGGCTAATCGGCCAATAGCACACGTCGAAAAATTTTTAATTTTTTTTGTTTGGATGCAAATATAACGTTTGCTTGGAGCTCATCGCAAACATAATATACTTATGTTCAAACACATTCGTTTTGCTATTCAATACTACATGTTTGAGACACAATGCTTAATATGTTATAATATATGTGTTTGCGATCCGAATATATATGTGTTTGTGATACAAATACAGCTATGTTTGTTGCACTGCTTAGAGCAAAAGAGTAAAAGAGGGACAACGAGAGAATCTATCTTGGTATTTTTTCATTATTCTCTCAGTTAGTGATTCATAAATATTGCTGAATGTGCGTGTAAATTGCAGATGAAGTTTCATGTATTCAGTCGTCAATGGTACATCGGACAGAGGTTATTAAAAGTGCTTGGTCAGTGAAGAAAGAATAAACAAAGGCTCGGACGGTTAAATGGTTTGTGATGATGATTTTGATTTTGTGTATGTGTTTCGTATATACGTATATGTGCTACCAAAGTGGGAAATGATTTTGAGGAAGGGGCAACAACGTGAAGCCCTTTGTCTCTCCGAGCCTTTACTGAGAAAATCGGAACGGCGGACCATTTGTGAAATATAATAAAAAAGCACATGCAATTAATACTCGCTTGGCTTGCATGAACTAGATATGTATATAAATATATTGTTTGTGTACCAACGCATAGTGATAACCAACGCATAGTTGAAACCTTCTGAAAACAAAAACGCGAGAGACAACAAAGAAAGGAGAAGCAAAAGAACAGTAGATTCAAATAATGAAGTCAATGCAAGTAAATAAATGTTTCCCTTTACATCCCATGAAGGGACAGGGGAGAGCTTCTCGCAATCACTGAGCTGTGCGCTTTTCCAGTTTTCACTCACTGATTGGGACCTACAGTTTTATACCGATTCTGAACGGTGTTGTGAGAAGCATATTCATGGCTAAATACTCGATAGTTTCGCCGCCACTATGCAAGGTGACCGTCGCCGAAAGAACTTTTTTTAAGGATATACATGGCTCCTACAGAATATGTTTGGGAGGGTATGTTACAGAGGCCGTTTTTTTCAGCGTGCGTGAACCGGTGTAAAACTGTAGTTGCCAATTGTGCTGAGAACTCGATAGTAGATTCTTTGGAAGATTACTTCGAACATGAATGTCCAGTGGTTGTGATAGGCTCTTTTCAAACCCTTCATGGGATATAATGGTGGACGGACAGGTGGTTTTATCAAGACGGTGTTGAATGCCATACATCCCGAGAAAGACTGCAATTGCAGGTCAGTCTTGCGTCAATTTTGGGACACCCTTTATTACTATGTTTATAACTTGAAAAAGAAGCATCCAATCGCCAAAAAAACCAAATTTTTGAACTACGAAGATTTATCCAATATTTCAGCGATTTTTTTATTTTCCAATTTTTATAACGCTGGTGCCATAGTTGGACAAGGTATGGAATAAAGCCAATCCCGTATAAAAGGTTAAATATCGGTTAATGTTTGATTTGATACTTCCTTTCCCATTAACATGCTTATTAGAGTTTTAGCGATTTTATTTTGGCGATTTTTATTTTTGGCAATTTTTATTTTTGGCGATTTTTAAAATAGGAGTTTGTCATGTGGTGGTGTCACTTTTCCCATACCCCTTAATTTTTTGTAATATTAGGACATTTTCTTTTCTTGAGATCGTTGAGATTTAGTGATATTTGTATTTTAGCGACTTTGTATTTTAGCGCGTTTTGTTATTGTCTTCTTTTGACGTTGACGTCATACTTTGACATGGTCCGAAATAATGTGATACCATTCGCAACGTGCAAATATCTGTTAATTTTAAATGGGACACTCCATGTCGGAGTTATACACATACATATTTACGTTTTGGCGATTTTTATTTTGGTGATTTTTATATTTTAGCGAATTTTGTATTTTAGTGATTTTTCTATTTTAGCGATTTTTCTATTTTATTTCTATTTAATTTTTTTTAACGCTGTTGTCACATTTTAATATGATGCCAACAAATGCAATACCCTTAGAAAGTACAAATTTAGTTGATTTTACTTGGACAGAGCTTTAACCGTTAAATGACATATTAGCGTTTTAGCGATTTTTGATTTGTGGATTTTTTTAATATATTCCCAACGATTTGAATGGTATGGTATCACTTTATCCATATCTCTTACGAATTTGAAAAATTATTACATATTCTTAATTTGAAGCTCCGTTTCGAAGATTTGGACATATTTTGATTTTAGTGATTTTGGAATTTAGCGATTTTTTGTTGACGCTGATGTCACATTTTGGCGATTTTTGAATACATTTTCCTACGATGAGATAGGTATGATGTCACTTTGTCAATACCCCTTACGAGTTTGTAAATTTAGGGCATTTACTGTGGTTGTCGTTCCATTTCAAAAAATTAGTTATTTTTCTATTGTAGCGATTTTTATTTTCTATTGTTGTCCTATGTGCACAAGGTGTGGAATAATGCTATACCCGTAGAAACGTTCAAATATCGACAAATGCTTGATTGGATGCTCCGTTTCCCATTAACATGCATATTCCACCTTGTAAATAGTATGGTTACACTTTGCCCACACCCCTTACTTTTTTTTTGTAAAAGTAGGACTTTTTCTGTATTTGGTATCGTTGAGATATAGTAATATTTGTATTTTAGCGATTTTGTGCTTTAGGGCGTTTTTTTATTTTATCGTTTCTGTTAACGTTGACGTCATATTTTGACATGGTGCGTACTAATGTGATACCTACCCTTCGCAACGTGCACATATCGCTTAATTTTTGATGGATTTATTTGTTTTAAGGCTGATGTCACATTCTAATATGATGCCGACAAATGCAATAACTTTAGAAAGTGCAAATATCGAAGCGTTAACCGTTAAAAGACATATTAGCGTTTTAGCGATTTTTGTTTTGTCGATTTTTTATTCCCTTCGATTTGAAGGGTATGGTATCACTTTATCCTGATCTCTTACGAATTTGTAAAATTCTGGAATTTTTGGTTTTGGATTTTAGCGATTTTTTGTTAACGCTGATGTCACAATTTGGCGATTGTTGCGCCAATTTTACCACCATGAGAGGGCTATGGTGTCACTTTGTTTATTACCAGGACATTTACTGTAGTTGTCGTTCCGTTTCAAAAATTTCGCCATATTTCGATTTTTGCGATTTTCTATTGTTGTCATATGAGGACAAGGTGTGGAAGGTTCCCGTAGAAACGTTCAAATATCAGATAATGTTTGACTGGACGCTCCGTTTTCTATTAACATGCATATAAGCATTTTAGCGATTTTTTTTTGGCGATTTCTAAAATAGGGTTTTCCACCATGTGAACGGTATGGTGTCACTTTGCCCATACCCCTTACCATTTTTGTAAAATTAGGACCTTTTTGTTTATTTGGGATCGTTGAGATTTGGTGACATTTGTATTTTAGCGATTTTGTATTTAGGGCGATTTTGTATTTTAGTGCGGTTTTTATTGACTAGTTTTTAAACGTTGACGTCATATTTTGAAATGTGCGAAATAATGTGATACCATTCGCAACGTGCACATATGGTTTAATTTTTGATGGGATCCTCCATGTCCGAGTTATACACATTTTTGCGTTTTAGCGATTTTTATTTTGGCGATTTTTGAATATACTCCTATTGCCCCATCATGTGAAAGCTATGGTATCACTTTGTCCATACCCCTCATGAATTTGTAAAATGAGGGCAGTTTCCTTGTTTGACTCTCAATTTCGGAGATTTCATCATATTTTTAAATTAACGATTTTTTATTTTAGCGATTTTTTATTTCCTATTTTTTTCAAGGCTGATGCCATATTTTGACTCGATGATATCTAGATTAAATTTTAAATATAAAAAGTATTGTCTGTATTTTCAATTACTTCAATTCTGAAACTTTCAACAAATAGGGTTGTTACGATTGTTTACACAATTTCAATATCGTAGTCGTATAACCAAGACAGGACAAACTCAACTGCAGGCTCAAAATTTAATTCTTTATATTTCCTTTGTGTAGGAAAAGTAAGGAAAAAATATGTTTTTTTTATTCTTTGTCTTAAATTGAATGAAATCGATATAGGTCGTGAATAAGTACCCCCCCCCCCCCGCCCCCTAAATTTTAGCGCTGAACATAATGGTAAATTTAAAATTTGGGACTGCATTATGAAAAATTCAAATATTCGTCAAGTTTCACAAGAATTTCGTAAATTTTCCCCAAAAAAGGCGATAAAATCCCAAAAACATGGACGAAAGCGCCCTCTGGCGGTACCCAAAATACACATTTAACTAGAGGAAATAAATTTTTCTGTTGCCTTTTTAGTCCAATATCTAATTCGATTATTCAATATTAAAAAAAACCTATTTGGAAAAATCCGGGACTTGAAATTCAAATGACCCATAGAACAAGAATCGCGATGAGCCTTTTTAAATTTTTTCGGCTCCCTACAATTCGACCTTTCCATGAATGGAAGATCTGCTACTTTTTGTTTCTTTAGTGTCTGTCACGTTTTTCATTTCACGAGATTTCAACAAACAAAGCCACATTTGGGTCACAAATACATATATTATAATCTATTAATCATTGTCTCCCAATCATATTATATTGAATAGCAAACGTAATGTATTTGGACACAAGTATATTATCTTTAAAACAAGGTTCAACTACATTATAGTTGCATTCAAACAACAAAAAACAAAGTTTTCACCTTGTATACCAAACATTTTTCTTTGAGTGTAAATATCTTTAGATGTTGAGTAAAAAAGAAGTGGGTTGAACTGTTGTGTGAATTTATACAGAAACGAGGTAAAGCAACTACTACCAATAACAATTTTGTACGTTTGGATGCCTTTTATCTGTCGATTGCAGTTTGCCGTTTGTATTGCCGGGTTAACAATGCATTGACGTGTAGTCTTTTGCAGAGTTCATACAAAAGTAGAGTTGGGTTTTAACTTTTAAATAGTCCGACTGACGGCTTATGTTCCTGATACACACATAATTGGGATTAAAAGAAACTGAAAAAAGGACAACAACACAAACGTAGGTACAGGATCCTTCAAGAAATCGACTGTATTTGAACAAAATTCACAGTGTTGTGTTGCTTTTACTCTGGTGCAAGGATTTGGACTTAAGATGTTCATCTACAAGGAATGTGCATTGGTTATTGTAACATTTTCTCCGATGCTTTAAAATGCAATCTCTTATTGAAACACTCTATACATTCACTACACTTTCAAGAGATTCCAAATCATCGCAAAACTGGCTTTCCTTCCTGAGTCTTGGTGATAACACCTTCTACCATTTCACAATCCCATTTGCAGCACAAATGAATATGTGGTGTGCTTTGTGTGAATGTAGGTGACACAGTTATCCTGTTTAGTCCTTTAGAATTATATGGATTTTCCAGGTTTATATATAAGATTTTCGTTAGATTTAATAGTAAAAACAGGGTTCGAATTTCATGTTTCAAGGGAAAATTTGAATCACTAGAATTTGAATTTTTATTATGATGGAATTTCTATTGATGTCTTTTAAAAATCAATTGATGTCTCTTGATTATCAATTGGTGTCCTCGAAACTTAATTGATTTATTTTAATATTGATTTGACGTCTTCTAAATTTCAATTGATATTTTTTAATTTCAATTGATGTGATCTTTCAATTGACGAGTTTTCATTTCAAATGATCACTTTTTTGCAAAAACGACACCGAGGCCCCAAATCTTTGGGGGCCCTTTTTTTTGTCTTTTATCACGTAGTGGGTAGTGGTGTCCGTATATGGCTATATTTCCATGACTTACACACAGTGTAATGTACCTATTCTTGAAAAAAGGCCCAATTCTAAAAAATGTATCTTTCCTAAAAAAACATTTTCTTCAAAATGCATTGTCTAAAAACAAATTCTTAAAGATCCATTTAAATATGTTTAAACTAACTAGTACATAATATATGGCGAAAGGGACTTCATTCCAACCTGGTGTTTCATGAGACCCCATGTGTTTTTTTTTCTTCAAAAAAAGTGATAGACGATCTGAGAATTGGTAAAAATTGACTTTTTCAAAAATTTGACTAGAAACAGACAATTCATGCGTACCGATCAACTCAGTAGACTTGCCTCTAACCGATAGAGTATACTGGAATGTTGATACTAAAGTTTCATGCCAAATAGTTCAACAGTGCAATTTTCGGACATTTTCTACAACTAAAAAATGGTTTCCCTTTGCATCCCATGACGAGATTAGGGAGATTTTCTACAAATACTTTTCATATTAAACACAAAAAAAAAGAAACATCTACATGAACAATTCTACTTTTCATTTATTTTTTAAACAGAGCAACTGTTTTGGAAATTTGAAACGTCATGTTTGAAATAGATAGAATTAGAGTGTGACAACAAACATAAAAATATATTCCATTGTACCAACAGAATTCATGAGAAATTTCGTTGCAGCAACCTCATTTTCCATTAATACGGTTGTTGCAACGAATAGACGTCAAATCGGTTTATTGCAACCAAACTGGAGCTGTGTTCAGTTGTTGCAACCGAATTGATGCTGCATTCGGATGTTGTATCCAAATTCGGCTGTTACTACCGGATTGATTCCAAATACAATTGTTGCAACCGAACTTGAAGAACATGTAGTTAATAGAAGGATTATTATTGGAAATTCAATTGCCCCAACCGAATCAATAATAAAAAAGGGTTGTTTAAACCGGGTGACAGTTATCGGGACTAAATTCAGTAGTAAGAGCATCCATTTAGTTGCAGCCGCCGATAACACTGTGCAACACCAATTTTTAGACCGCTGGGTAGCTTCACTTTTTTTCTAAGCGTGTCAAGTTTGAACTTTCTTATCCGATACTGCCCGAAATAAATTTAAAAATGGAATATAAATATTGAATTGAGCGAATTGTTGTGATAACATGTTTACAGTGAAATTTGACAAGGATTGTTTTCGTAGAATATTTGAATGCTCTATTTCAAAATTTAAAGGGTCCTTTTCGTCCTTTGTACAAATAGTACCAATAATCTACACTAAAATGACTGGCTAGGAATTCAGAATGTTTCACAAATTTATTCCTCTTTAAATTTCAAATACCAAAATTCTCTCTCTTTATTTTCAGACGTCCTTTTTGCCCTTTTTTGAAACAAGAAAACTGCAGCAAAATGGCCTGCAAAATATCCAGAGGTCATACCAGTTTATTGTGGAATAGATTTCACTGGAGGGTTTCGCAGGCGACAATCCTTCATCTTGAATTTGCATTTGTCCTTTTACTCCTTATTTAAAAATTGAAATCTTGAAATTTTACAATTGAAATCTGAAATGTCCATTTTGAACACATTATGTTCCACAAATATATTGTCAAAGAAATATGTATATATTGTCCAAGAAGTTTCTCTTTATTGTTGATATGTCCTTTAGTCCTTTTTCAAAAAATTTCACAAAATTCCACCATATGTAAGAAACAAAAATAGCATGAAACCACGTCCATTTTTGGTGGAATTTTTGTAAAAGGACTAAAGGACATATACACAATAAAGAGAAACTTTTGTGTTCAAACGAGTTCAAAATAGTCAATTTCAGATTTAGATTTAGATTAAAATTTTTAAAAAGGGACTAAACGGACATATGCAACAAGATGAAGGTTTGTCGTCTTGGAAATCCTCTAGTGAAATATATTCCACAATAAACTGGTAGAACATTTGGATATATTAGTGGCAACAGCCGAATTTACGATTACTTGACCTCTTTTCAAACCATTAGTGTTGAGAGTGCGTACGAGTAAATTGAAGAGTGAAATATTTACATACTACGAGAGTTATTCAACTTAACCACAAGCAGAAGATTAACCACTTCTGTTTTCGAGTTTGTCACTTCTTAAACCAGGGATATTATAGAAGTTAGTGAGCAGATTATTTGTCCTAATATAACTAACATACAGAAGGGAAGGTAGTGTATTAAATACTTGTGGTAAAGGAGCAGTACACATGATATTGGATTGCTAGTACATTGACACACTTCCTTACCCGAAGTTTTGAGCAGAATCTCAACATCGCCCATTTTTCTACCACACTCATTCACCTTTTGTATTCATTCCCACACACGTTCAAGTTAAGCAACTGAAATATTTTATTCACGACTTCATTAGGTGAATACACTGTAATAGAAATACAGATTCCAAAGGAAACACCTACGTCTCATCATTATTGCAACTCATTTTAGGGAAAATAAAATCCTTAAAATGTGTGTTACATGTCCTTTGAAAAGGTCTGCTGAGTGTGACTGAATACTTTTTCTATTTTTTACTTTCTATGGAAGGGATAATGTGAGGTGTTTGTATGTAGCTGCACGGTTGTGTTTGTTTATGGAGGTTTCTATTTGAAGTACTTGGGAAGCGTGGCATTTGATTTTTCCCCCCGTGAGCTTTGATAGAAATGTGGGAGATTTGAGAGTAAAGTGTTGTACTGATTTTCTTCATTGCTGTGGATCACAATTCATGAAATTTAGGTGCCGGCAATAAAAGGACAGTATATACCGCTTGAAGTCGGGCAAATAGATAAAAACTACATACAAAATGAGAGAGAGAACTCTACAATTGAAAGTCATAGATTGCGGAAATGAGTGCACTACAGAAACTAAACTGCGGAACAGCATGAGATTTGTATAAGTAGTTCATCTAGTTCTCAACAGAGAATCGTTTAATTGAAGTAGTTCGATCATGAACTAAACAACTATGTCGCAATCCTAAAATGATGTGGCAATCAACCAGAGGATATTTATATGTTTTTACAAATTACTAGATTGAAGGTCCTTGTCGGATTATATGCGTATAATAACATAGGTAATTTATTTAACTTATTTTGAACGGCGACAATTTTATTGTCTATTTTTTGATGAAAATTTGTAGTCTAGGGTATCAGAGCAGTGTAGAATTAGAATCTGAAGCCAGAAAAATATATTGTTTTCAATACTTCTAGTATAGAATTTATTTATGTATATTTTTTTAAATTTGCCTGTGCATTTCTTTTCTGAAACCCCAAAAAAACATTGTATCTTGTCCGGAACTGAAACTTCATGTGGGCAGTTGAAATTATTTTAGCATTTTGCTTTGTTGTCTGAAAACTGAAAATATTCATTTGTATGTGTAGATGTGTGGGCATGGCTATTTAAACACGTGTGTACGTTCGTTTTGACGTCTTTGAAGATGATGGTTTATGTTTTCTGTTTTTGTCCGTCAGTCGTTTTTCGTTTATCTCATATTGTAATGTTACCGTTCGTCTTGTACAGTGCAATTTAAACTACAACTATTGAAATACAGAGACCAGCAATTGAATTGCGAACTACATGAGTTGAAGTTCAAAGAAAATGATTTACAATTGAAGCTACATGAACTGATATTTAAAGAATATCAATTAAAATTTAAAAGATTCATTCGCCTGAAAGAATATATATGAAAGGGAAATAATTTCGACGGTCAAGTTGTCCCCGTACTTTGGTTACCATTGATTCGTTAAACTACTGACGATGGTGATTTGTCGAACAATAACTACACTAGTGACTAACAATGGACACACAAGTACTTTGCTTCTGAAAATCAACACATCTCGGCTGTAATGCAAATGAGCATTCTTGGACGTTGAAAATGGGCATTGGAAGGACAAACAATTTAGTCTCATTGTAATGGGTCCATTATACATTATTAAGCGATAATACACTTAACAACGACCAAAACCAACAAAAAAAAAACAGTACATAAGTTTCAGTCGGGTGAACCTACTTAACCTTACCCTCACCCTAAGTCATCCATTGCGTGGGAGTTCTGCTAAAAAACGCCCATTCTCAAAAGTGACCATATTCAGTAGCAGATTGACGACAGTGCGCTAAATATTATGGAATACCCAAATTAGTTAGTTTCCCTCCCAATATTTATATGCGAGGTCAAAAAATGGGCATGGCAAGTTATTGCCAAAATTTTGATCAGTACCAACTTTTATTAAGATCGGTTATGATATATTGGAGATATCGAGTCGGCAAACTGCAAATACGGTCAACTTTTGCATAGGAGGTACGAAAGTGGGCGTGGCACAATAGTCAGTTATTACTTACACAGTAGCTTTTAGCAAAATATTGCCTAGTACCGAATTTTCTTAATATCGGTTGTAGTTTACGAGAGTTATCGTGTCTATCTACCGGTCATCCGCCCAACTTTTATATGGAAGGTACCAGGATGGGTGTGGCAAAACAGCTCATTTTCTTTAGGAGAGTTTTATTTCACTGAATATAGACTGGTACAAATTTTCATAAAGATTGGTTCGGTTTTGCGGGACTTCTCGTGCCGAACAACCAGACAGCCAAACAACTTTTGTATGGGAGGTACCATAATGGGCGTGGCAAAATCGCCCTTGTGTTAATCGGGGATTGGCGTTTGATAACGTGAAGCCTTACACCTAATTTCATTTAGGTCGGAAGTGTTTCACGCGATTTATCGGATTGACAACCCGGACGAACACCCTGTTTTGTATGGGAGGTACCAGAATGGGCGTGACAAACTCGCCCATTTCCCCCAGTTAAGTAGGCATTTACAGATTATTAACCGGTGTGAGAGTTGAAGCTAATCAAATCTACCAGAAGAAAGTTTTGAAAGAAATATGATTTTGTGCTAAATGTGTCGATTTGTATGGGAGGTACCAAAAGGGGCGTGGTCAAAACGCCCATTTTCAATCCCAAACTCAATATTCGCAAAAAATAGTCACTGACAAAGTTTCTTTGTCATCTGTAAAGACTTACGGCAGTTATCGTGTTGACCAGCCAGCCAGCCAGCCAGCCAGACAGACAGACAGACAGACAGCCAGACAGCCAGACAGACAGACAGGTGGACATGGCTCAAACGTTTGAAAAAGTCCTAAAACGAATTTCGTCCAAAGATACTAAGGGTCTAATATGGCTCCTTCTATGTGCTACATTTTTTTACGTATTAAATGATATATACCCCCATCCCTATGGGTGAGGGTATAATACATATTCTCCGGAGGGTTGTGACACTACTTTTCAGTAGTTCAGCAACCTACAGTATGGCGGTAATTTCCGCCTGAAATGCACTACAGTGATCAGGCAGCTTGAAGGCGATATTTATATTTAGGTCCGGTGAATGGACCCCATAGCCAACTTTCTCGTCCAACTTTGATCCATCCGTGAAAAATCTAGTATCCCCTTCTAGTGACTTTTCCCAGGTATTCCTGTTCGGAATAGAAGGCATTAGATTTGTCGCTGGTAGAAGGTAGGGGATACAGTAGTCCGTTTTTACGGGAATAGAGTTGATCCGGTGTAGTAATTCAGCGTGTCCGGAATGCCCCGATATCAAAACGCCACAATCTCTGATTCTCACCAGGGATGTAGCGGCTGCCGATTCGGCCAAGAGTACAAATGTTCGGGATAGCACTAAGTGCAGTACCTGCCGTCGTGCCGATTGCCCCACTAACGCAAATCAATGCTGATCTTTGCATTTTCATCAAGGAATTCAGAATATATTTCTTTTGGAAGGATCTCCACCAAACTACGATACCATAGAGAAGTATTGGTCTGACTATTGCAGTATAAATCCACATGGTGATCTTAGAAGACAGTCCCCAGCGCTTTCCTATCGCCCCTTTACAACAGTAAAGAGCAACAGACGCCTTTTTCACCCTCTCCACCACGTTCGGTTTCCAACACAGTTTTCTGTCGAGAATTGTCCCCAGATACTTGACCTTTTCCGTCAATTGTAATTGCACCCCATTAACTGACGGCAGTTCAAACGCGGGTATTTTATATTTGTACGAATGCTAAGTAAATTGAGGTTTCTACCCGTACAGATGATAAAAATATCATCGGCATAGGCAAAGACCTAACATTCGGCCCTGTCCAATTCAAGAAGCAGTTCATTGACAGAAGTTAACCAAAATAGTGGAGACAGAACTCCCCCCTGCGGTGTCACTCTGTTAACGGTCCTAGCAATTGTAACACCACCCCATTCAGCTTTGACGGATCTATCCACCAGAAGCTTCCCAATTAGGCGTGTCTATTTAAATTATCGTATTTTTCAATGGGCGCCTTAGGCGTGTTGGAACTAACTAGTACATAATATATAGCGAAAGGAAGTTTGTTTCAACCGGGTGTCCCCTGACACCTCATGTAATTTTTTTTTGGTTCAAAATTATCTCGATTTGAAGAAAAGAGAATTGAATGGATTGACCGATGTACGCTTTTCATCGTAACGCTTTACGCGAAACTTTGGGTTAGCAACAATTGTGTCACAACCATTGGTGAAGAGATTCTGTGGACATCTCTGGCATTTTATTTGTGAAGATGTTGCTCTTGCATTATTTGGTCCTAATACTTCTGTGACATCAAGCGGAAATTTGGGAATGCAATTCGTGTACTTGAAGGAGGGAAAGAGGAATACGAGGAAGAATTATCTGACGACGAGATCGATGAATGGTCTGGCGAGAAAGAAGACGACGTGGATGATATCGAGGAAGAAGAAGACACGACATAGAAGGAGAAGATAATTTTTAAGATATTGGTGGCAGTGGTAACCAAAATCGGGCTCGTTGGATTCGGGCATGTTGTTGGATTCGAAGTTGTGAAAATTATTATCTAGGCATCGAAAAAAGTGAATCAAGAACTAGTGAACGATTTGAGACATTACGTTAGACCGGAGACAGCAACATTTTTAGCACGCTTCGTCTTTTCGACAGCTTTCATTATTACCGATCCAGGAACCGGGGAAGAGCGTGTAGACTACCAGCAAGCCCTAGAAATATTGTGTAACGACGCTGGCGAAAAGGGCGTACAATTAATAGAGGCGTATAGCAACGTGTTTGCTTCAGGTCGTCGCTTAAAATCGCATGAAATATCCTTCGCATTAAAAAATATATTAATTTGATTCATATTTTCTACCTATAACTATTTTCGAATTATAAATCCATATCTATTTCCGCTCAATAAAAACGAACATTTATTATCGGCAATAAAAGGGAAAAATTTTATCGAAAATATATAATTATAAATTTGATAAAAGTTTAATTTTTATTGGAAGTCCGATTAGGGGATGAAGATTACCCCGTTTGGAAAAAAATTTTTATGAGGGAAAAATTAGTGGGTGTCGGCCATATATTTCACACCTCTAGGGAAGACTCCCGGGCAGGTGTGGGGCTTGTTGTGGAGTTTTAGCAATTTCCCACCACCTTTGACCCCGATGCGCAGCCGTTTGCCTTCACCCAAACCACCCCCCCCCATTTTTGACTCACGATTTGTTTTCCCAATCACAAAATTAGGTGTGGACCCTTATCGAAAACTCGTCGACTATCCCACCCCTATTGCACATTTATAACAACTTTAACTTAGGCTGACAATAATCAGTATGTGCCTCATTTATTTACTTGCTCTCGTTGCAGCATAAACAGTGCAGCAAAAATAGCTGTATTTGTATCACAAATACAGCTGCATTTGCATCACAAACGTTATAACATATTAGACATTGTGTCTCCAAAATGTAATATTGAATAGCAAACACAATGTGTTGAGACTAGAGTGTCAAAAAACCGACATTTTTTAAAATCCGATTTTCGGTTTATTCGAAAAATCAATTTTTCAAGAGACCGATTTTCGGTTTTTATTTTTTACAAAAACAGGTGTTTTTTGCTTTAAAATATGACAATTGTTTTAATTTTAAATAAAAAATGTTAATTATATTATATTCCAATTTGAAATGCGTGTTTAATATAAAATTTAAAAGATTTTTCAGACTCATTAAAAAGATTTCAATTCGAAAATCATATTCAAATTTGAAAGAGATTTTCATGTCTGAAAATGTTAGTAAGTTTGAAACATTTATTTGTAAAATTATTTTATTTCTGGAATTTGGAAAAAAAGTTTTTGGTAATTCCAAAATTTCATTAAATTCGAAAATCGTATCAATTATTATTAATTTTTAAGAATATTACCACAAATTGAGAAAAACCGGTTAACCGACGACAGATAACCGGTTTCCGGTTTGTTCGAAAATTAGGGTTTTTAAAAAACCGGCACACGGTTAATTCCAAAAAACCGGATAACCGGTTCCACCGGTTTTTCGGTTTTGGAAACAAGCAACAAAAAAAAACACAGACGAAATAAGCCGAAAATCAAATTTTTAGGTGAATCAGAAACAAATATCTTCTTTCAACCTTTGTTTGCAAAAAACCGGTTAACCGGTTTCACCGGTTTTTCGGTTTTGGAAACAAGCAACAAAAAAAAAACACAGACGAAATAAGCCGAAAATCAAATTTTTAGGTGAATCAGAAACAAATATCTTCTTACAACCTTTGTTTGCAAAAAACCGGTTAACCGGTTTCACCGGATTTTCGGTTTTGGAAACAAGCAACAAAAAAAAAAACACAGACGAAATAAGCCGAAAATCAAATTTTTAGGTGAATCAGAAACAAATATCTTCTTACAACCTTTGTTTGTTATATAACTTAGACCTAGACAGACTCAGCGACGAGTTGTTATTGTGTGGTGTAATTGCAACACAGTTAATAGAAAAAACCGACATTTGCTTACATCATTCTATACACGTTGACAAAAATCAGCACATGTAACTTTATGCAGGAACTATGTATATGTTTGGAAATGAAGAATTGCTGCTTTTTTGTTTCTTTGTTGTCTGTCACGTTTTCGTTTTCAGTAGCTTTCGACAAACAAAGAGCCATATTTCGTTCACAACAACATATATGTATTATTAAATATTAATCACGATGTCTCCAACATGTAATATTGAGTAGCAAACACAATGTGTTTGGACACATGTATACTGTATTTACGACAAACTACGAGCATATTAAAGATAACTGCATCAAACCAACAACAAATAAAGATTTTTCCAGCGTGTACTGCGATGAACTTTATTATGCGGAAAAGACATTATGCATACAAAAATCTTAATAAAAGTTCTAGCAATATTTCTAATATTTGTTTGCTAAAATGTTTATTCTGCTCTCAGTATGATTTTAAGCAGAATGATTGATTTTAATTTACCGATTTATAAAATTATTTCCATACATTTAATTATGCATACAATGTGATATTTGAAATCAGAAAATGCGTTTGTGGCATAGTATAAATGATATTTCGCACTCAGTGCTGCCTGCCACAGTCCCCACTTTATAAGATAAGTGGATTGGATTTTATTGAAACGTAAAAAGTAATAACATTAATCAGTCATTTATATATTTGCCAATCTCTCGAATATCATGGCATTTGCACAATCAATTATATCAGCATTGGTAGATATATAACAACAGGATACGGATACTGTGCGTCAATGATGATGATGATGATGGTGCTGTCGCTGTTGCGTTATGTATTTTATTGACATTTACATTCATATTTATGCTACGTTTTCATTGTCATTATCATTTTCATAGACTTATTACCATTTACAGTGAGTGACAGATGACATGTCTGATATTGATGCATGCGATTACCATTTACTGATTTTTTTTTTAGTCAGCAGCAATACATTTTGTAGATATAACGTGACGCACAGTGTCACGATCGAGTCTAGAAATAGTTGTATGCGGCACAATAAAAAAAAACACAAATATTATTGCTATTCTGTGTAAATTTGAAAATAAAGAATACACATGGAATAAATAAGAGTACAGGCTTTAACTTGATAGCGTCAAAATATACTCGCAATATTTTAAGTTACAAAGAAGGAAAGAAATCAAAATGCTAAAGTTTGTTGAGATTAAGTTTTGGTCATGCACATCAGCTATATTTTAGTTGTCTACACTTAACCCTTTATACACAAAACACTGTTGCAAACATTTTTGCATCCTGCTAAGCTGTGTAGATTCCCCAGCGCAAAATAAGAAAAATGATTTGATTTGACAATTATAGTACTATAATATATTACTTTGGATCATCATTTAGACAAATTTAACCCATTCCCAGTCAAGATATTAGTTGATCGTGATCGATAAAGATTGACATTAGAATTTTTCCATTTTTCGATAAAAAAATCATGCCTGATTTATGTTAGATCTTGTGTTCGTCAGACCTACAGACTAACGTATTCCTCAGTCGTCTTATAAACGCCTAAAATGAATTTGGTCTAAACTTACATGTGTATGAAAATAAATTCCGAATTTAATTTCCCATATGATTTATATGATTTGTCTCTATTACAATTAACATTTAAATGGAATTTTTCAGCAACAATTGGTGATTTAAATGAAATTACTTATACGTTATAGTTGGCAATAACTTATACGCCACAAGCAACTGGTATCACTTATGCTTATTTAATAATGTTACTTATACGCGCAGATATTCTTCTTAGAAAATCACTACCAATATTTGAAGCACATACCACAAACATATGTATTTTCTTGAAACACAAAGAAGGAAAAAGCTATCTGTATTTCAGAATATGAATTGATACTTAGGGGTTTTCGATCGATGCTAATTCGCAGACGTAACATTTCTTATACGAGTTTGTATATATAGTCGAAAAATGTATCACCATTCTAGTACATTGTATCGTTTAGCGACAAGTCTACTGAGCCATGAAATGTCTGCAGAACGTAAAATTATTGAAAAAATAGATTTTTACCAATTCTCATATTTTCTGGCACTTTTTTTGTAAAAAAAAATTTTGTCTTGTGTCTAATTACATATGTCCCAATAAATTTAGAAAAGTTTAGAATTACAATACCTTTAATGTACTCCTATACTATTTGCCAAGGTAATCAACAACAGTTTCGCAGTTATAAAAAAGCATTATGAAATAAAATATTTTTTTGGATTTAAAATTAAACTATTTGAACGTAGGTCATTTTTAATCATTATTATAATTTTTAATTTTTAATTATGTTTATCTTCCTGACGTTGCTACCCAATGGGTAGCGAAATATTGAAGAATAAAATAATTTAAAATACACCTAACGCCCGAATCTTTTAATTTTAAATATAATACGAAAGATCGAATAAATCATCACTATAAATTTTTTTTGCTTAAAAAATTCAAATTTTTATTACTAAAAAGACAAGAAACTTCAGAAATGCTAAAAAGTGTAAAGTTGTATTAGTTTATCCTAAAGTCACATGACCCATGAACAAAATGAGGCATGGATCATAAAAATCGATGGACACGTTTCGCTCTTATTCACAATATAGTGAAGGTAAACGCATCCATTGATTTTTATGATCCATGTCTAATTTTGTTCATTAAGAAGGCACTTTTGGAATAAGAAATTTTTCAATTTCAATTAATGGTATATTTTAGCACTTTCACCCACTATGTCCAAACAAAGAAACCCTCGTTAATGGAAATACATCAGGACGTAGCCCTTGGTCGGTACATTTTAACTAGATAATCACTTTTAACATAATTTGCAGGTCAAAAGAAGAAAACCTCGTCAATTTTAGAATAAACACCTTTTTCAATTTCATTTCAATTCAATTGACATTTTTCAATTTCAATTAATGGCCTATTTTAGCACTTTCACCCACTATGTCCACACGAAGAAAGGGGGAATCGTCAATGGGGCTATGTCTGGACGTAGCGCTTAGTCAGTGGATTTAAACTGAACAACAATTTTTGACATATATATATTATCAGTAGAAAGATATGCGAAAATGAGGTTTTTGGTGAATAAACGCCACAAAAAATTCCAAAAAACGGAATATTTTGGGGAAAATTTTTTCTTATGATACTCTCCCTTCCAACCAAATGTCATCGAAATCAGAGCCCTGCTGCTTCCAAAAGTCACTTTTTTAAGCTGGATTCCCCCATATACACCTTCGTAACATGCAATTTTTCAATTTAAATATTTACCCATTCAAACGTTTTCGTCATTTTTGTGTCCAAAGGCAGAAAACCACGTCAATGAGACTTATTTCGGGTCATAGCCCTTACTCAGTACATATAAAGCGACTACAAACCGAGAGATAATGGGGGTCGTTCTGGCTGCGAATTCTAACATTGTTTCTAAATTTTTTTTTAATATATTTTTTTTGAATTTCAGTGATTTTCAGCCGAAAAATATTGAAAACCGGGGTTTTTGGTATTTCAATTGTGGGGGTTTCCAAAAATGCGTATGGAAGAGCTGATTAAGACGACGTTAAACTTTTTTTTATACCAGGGTACTTATAGTCCCCTACCGGCCGTTGAAGTTTCGAATCCTAAACTGGAAGAAAACTTATCATCAAATCGATGATACATGTTCATGAATTGTTCTTCATTGAATTGAGGCCAAATTTCATCAATTCAGTGGAAAAGTCTTTCATTATGAAGATTGCAGGATTCTTCAAATTTTTTAAGCGTTATTGAATTGATGACATTTTTTACATCAATCTTCAGCATAGGAATTTGGATATAATTAGTGGGATCGATTCAAAATAAGGACGTAGTATTGACAAAACAAAGAGAAAGAGAAAAAATTGGTAGAAAATTGAAAATAAATACATAATAGAAAGAGTGCAATGGACAGAAAACATTTTGCACGCTATAAACACTTTTTATGTGGTCTTGTACCCTGTTATTGTGGATTTATTAGGATGAAAAATAGAAAAAAAAGTATGGCTACTCATTAAGAAACAATTTACATAAAAATTATGACCAATATACACCAAATTGATTGCACTTTCATCAAATTGGTGATAACCTTATATATAATTGAAGACACGGGAATGAAAAGTGGATATGAACCACTTTGGGCTAAAATGAGTTTTATGAAGTTTAATATTCCCTGATACTTTATGCATCGCTAGGTATGAAAACTGTACATATTGTGATATTGTGTTATATATGTGTATAAACGTTCTAAAATCATTGTTAGCTAAAAAATCTTAATCAATTAGATATAAACTGTTTTTTTGTTCTCCTGTAAAATTACCTTTCTGGTTCATATCCACTTTTCATTCTCACGTCTTCAATTGATGAAAAATGTACAGAAAATTAGTTAACAATTCACATCAAAATGGTGAAAAAATACATGGGGTGTCAGGAGACACATATATTAGACATATACATTATATATTATGTACTAGTTATTTCCAACACTCCTAAGGCGCCTGTTGAAAAATAGTGTAATTTAAAAGGATCTTTAAGAAAAGATACTTTTTGTAAACTTTTTTTAAGATTTTGTTTTATAGAATGTATTTTTTTAGCAAAAAGGTATATTTTTAGGCCCTTTTTTGTAAGAATATGTATTATATTTTCCCAAAAAGGTCCTTTTTTTGAACTTCTTTTATTAAAAGTTATTGTTTTTTTTTAAATAGGTACTATTTTTAAGAAGTACTTTATGTAAGAAAAAGTCTTATGGATGGAATTATGTACTTTTTTTTACAAAGAAGTACTTTTTTTTAAATTTTAGGAAAATGTGATTTTTTAAGAAAATTTTCTTATTTTCTTTTTAAGACAAGGAATTTTTGTAAGAAAAGTTATTTTTTTTAAGAGAAGGTATTTTTTTTAAGAAAGAAAAAGAATTTTCGTAAGAAATGGTATTTTTTAACAGAAGTAATTTTTTTGACGTTGGTGGTACAATGGTTAGTGTGCGCGGCTCTTGTACATGAGATCCTGGGTACGAACCCGGCTCTGACCACCTTCAAATTTTCTTTCGGCGGCGGCCACCTCGCATAGTGACGGCGACACTATCGAGTATCTAGCCATGAAAAAGCTTCTCAAATTACCGTTCGGAATCGGTGTAAAACTGTAGGTCCCAATCAGTGAGTAAAAACTGGAAAGCGCACAGGTCAGTGATTGTGAGAAGTTCTCACCAGTCCCTTCATGGGATGTAATGGGAAACCATTTATTTTGTTTTTTATTTTTTTGAAGAAAAGGGGTTTTTTTAAGAAATGGGAATTGTTTTAGAATTGGTTCTTTGTTGAACAATGGGTAAATTTTTAAGAGTAGGTACTTATCTCGAGAAAAGCTATTTTGTTCCACAAAAAAGGTACTCTTTAAAGAAAATGTAGTTTGTTAAGAAAAGGGAATTTGTTGTAAGAAAATTTAATTTTTTAAGAAAAGGTACGTATTTTAAAAACATTACTTTTTTTAAGGAATGTACTTTTTGTAAGAAAATTTAATTTGTTTAAGCAAAGGTACTTCTTCTAGATAAGGTACATATATTTTTTAACAAAATGTACTTTGTTTAAGAATATGAATAGGTATCTTTTTGAGAAAATTTACTTTTTTTTTTAATAAAAGCCACTTATTTAAGAACATTTTCTTTTTTAAACGTCTTTCACGTTGGCTTTTCTAAATTTGCTTTTTATTGGGTTCAAAACTACAATATACTTTATACTAAATATTGGTTACAGGCTCCACCTAGAAGATGTTCCATTAAACAAGAAATTTCCCAATATACTATGTTAGTCTAGACACAAACCAAAGCAAAAGTAAACAATATAATTGATAATAGTTGGATGTAGCATAATAGTGTTAAAAAAAATTTTGATTAATTAATTTTCTTTCATTTGATTTGTTTAATTTAATTTTCATTGTTTAATTTTGTTTCATTTCCCATCCCGCAACGTGCGATAAGGAACTTCGATCCAAAATTTACTTCAATTTGATGACAAACTTACGTCAAATTGATGAAAAATGCACATCAACTTGATGTAGCATTGTCGTTGAATTAACGAAACTATGGATGAAATGTTCTTCATCAATTCAATATTATGTGTCGTGGGTTGGAAAATGAGCAATTGTTTTCTTTCTTTCACCGTAGTGGTTTTTAGTAAATACAAATTTTATTTTTTATTTTTATTTCAATATGGGGCTCAATCGACGTGGCATGAAGAGCATAAACAGAAAAATATATTTTTAAAATGTTAACTGAACATTTTTTTCTCACAACAACTTTCTGAAGTCTTGATCAAGCATATTTTTTTTGAAATTTGTCGTGTGTTTCTCACTGTAGTTCGCGAATTAGCTTTTAATCAACGTTAACTATTGGTGAAAGATTAATGAAAAGTTCTTCGTCAATGCAAGGAAATGTGTCGTAAGTTTTAAAATGAGGAATTGTTTCATTAAATTGAGGGTCGGATTTATAATTTTGATACAGTTACTTTTTTCTGTGTGGTGTATTTTAGTAAAAACTAATTTATTTTTTATTTTCATTTCAATATGGGGCTCAATCGACGTGACATAAAGAGCATAGACAGAAAAATATATTTTTAAAATGTTGATTGAGATTCTTTTTCTCACGGCAGCATTTTTAAGTCTTGATCAAGCATATTTTTTCAACTTATTCGTGTATTTGTCACTGTAGTTCCCGAATTAGCTTTTAATTACATTAATTACGTTACGTGTATATATTTGATAGCGTTTTTATATAAAATTTAAGAAAAAAAGTAAATTGAAAGTTTATTCGAAAAATTGGGAAGAAAAAGTATATTTGATTACTATTTAAAAATGCTTCCGTGACCAAAAAAAAAATTCTCTATCAAACTTTTGATAATATTTTTTTTGTTTATGCTATTCATGACACGTTGTTTGACCCTTATATTGGCCAACTTTGTTTACCCAAATAGACTGGAAATCGAAACTTCAACAGGAGGTAGGAGACTACAAGTACCCTCGCATAAAAAAAAGTGACGTTCCCGTAGTCAGCTCTTCGGTACGAAACTTTTTGAAGAGCTGATTATGGGAACGTGAAACTTTCTTTATACGAGGGAACTTTTAGTAACCTACCGACCGTTGAAGTTTCAATTCCCAGTGTATTTGGGTAAAAAAAATTGGTAAACTCTACTTGAAATTGGGCTTTGGAAGACATTGTGTTGAAACATAAAATACCAGCACTAGTGACACATTTCTTCTGATGAACAATATATCAGCTGTTAGTTTCGTTTCTAAAATATTTATTTTATGTTTCGCGGAGCAGTAATGGAAAGGAAGGTCGTTACAAAGTAAATCGTTCTGCATCACATACGATTTGCAACAGATTCTAACGTACTGTTGGAACTTCTTTAACTTTTTGCATCTTCGTATCGGCGAGGGCATATGTGACAGCGCATAGAGAAAGGGACCTAAGGGTAAAAAAATCAATTTTCACTTTTTTTTTTTGATGTGGACAACATCTGAGCATCGAATGAGACCGATCCCATGCCCCAAAAGTGTTCCCTCCCAGAGATATGCGCGTTTTATGAAAGTGAAGTCGACGATTCTACGTATAAGATACACGTATTTAAATCTTTAAAATGCCTCTCCTGAACAAAACCGATTTTTACCCTTAGGTCCCTTTCTATTTTCCGCGTCACATATATGTAAATATAAAATTTCATTCAAATTCACACCACCGTGCAACAATCAATTGCCGCCAACAGCCCTACCAATATAAAACAATAAAAATAACAAAAAAATTCTTTGAACTCCCGTGAAATCAACAATAACAGGGCAGTGATTGGAAACACATGTTAAGACACCGTACACATGTTAAGACTCTAACGCAAAACTACCACAGGGAATAAAAATATGTGACAGAATATGTGGATTTGATTAAAAGTGATTTCATTTATATGATGACTGAATTATTACAATTGTCATTTAAATGGCAACTGATGGTGATTAAAATCTACCTACCCATAAGTTGCAGTTCACAAGACCTCATTCTCCACAAGCAACTGGGTATCTTTAATAATATTACTTATACGCACAAAAGTATGATTTATTGAAATAAAATTAATTATACGTCACGAGTACTGTGGTGGTAAATGATGCAGCGACGATCCAATGTTTTAATGTTTAAGAAAGATTTTAATTTCATAATTAGCACTCTTTTTTGTTTTTGGGCCAACAAAATAGCTATAAATTTAGAGGACTTCCTCTCTCTTTTTAATTTAATGAATGTAAATTAATTCCAACATACATTCCTGCTATCACTAATTCATTCATTGCTGTCTTGGTGTTAGGACGAGTTTTGCTTTACTCTTTCGCTTCAAGATTTAATACATTTTTCATTATCTGGTTTAGAAATAACAGTTTAAGTTGATATAACTGCGAAAGCTGTTGTGTTACCCTAGGTACCGCTGAATGCAGGCCATGGGGGTATATTCAGTGCGAATCAATGCGAAGCTTATGAATTGGAAATGAACTTAACGCAAAGAAATAATAATACGTTTCTGGAAATAATGTATAAATCAACTTCCTGTCAGGTTATTCCTAAGAAAATTGGGAAAGAACTGAAGTGTCTGAATAACAATTGTTCCTAGCTACTGTATGTGTGTTGAAGTTGAAACAAACCAAATTATGATTCAAGTAAGCAAACTGCAAACATGCAGAAGAATGCAAAATTCAAAATTCATGTGTTTCCAATTTTGTTTTCCATCAGAAATTTCCTTGTGTGCATTGTTTTCCCATTACACTTTGCTACAAAATATAATTTTTTTTTATACTTGAAAAAGACTTTGTGTGGGTTGTAGGTGTTGTTGAGGATATCACGTAACAGTTCCGAAATGTGTTCAAAATTTCCAGTTAATTAAAAAAATAAATCCGTTTTGACATTTGTTCGAGAAAATAAGCCTGTGTAAACTCACTAATTTCAATCGAGATTTGAGAGAAGAATGCAAATTTTTAAACATATGTATGTATAATATTTTGAATTCTGTTGTTGCAACCGAAATAATGGAAAATTTAGTTGACAGAACGAATATCATTGAAGATTCAGTGAGGCTGAATTCAGTCGCGGCAACCGCAATTCATTGGCAATTGCCGAGTTTGGCCTTAAATCGGTTATACCAACCAAATTTAGTGTTAATTCGGTTTCTGTAACCGTAATTCTCATGAATTCTGTTGATACAACCTACTTCATTTTCATTTCGGTTATCAGAACACAATTATATATAATGCCAACTTGACGTTTAAAATTGTTAAAGCTACTATCATCAAGAATTTACGTACAACTATTGCGGTCGCGGTGATAAAAAAAAATAAATAAATGGTTTCCCATTACATCCCATGAAGGGACTGGGGAGAACTTCTCACAATCACTGAGCTGTGCGCTTTCCAGTTTTCACTCACTGATGGGGACCTACAGTTTTACACCGATTCCGAACGGTAATTTGAGAAGATTTTTCATGGCTAGATACTCGATAGTGTCGCCGTCACTATGCGAGGTGACCGCCGCCGAAAGAATTTTTTTTTGAAGGTGGTCAGAGCCGGGTTCGAACCCAGGATCTCATGTACAAGAGCCGCGCACACTAACCATTGCACCACCGACGACCATCGCGGTGATATCATGATTTTTTTGAGGTTGTTAAAAAAAGTAAGTAAAAATATTGATATTTTGGGTTTTGCAATAAGCTGGTTGTGGGGTTTTCAGAAAATTTCCCCATTTATCAGCATCCAGTAAAGACAGATATCAACCGCTCTGAAGGTCGGTCATTTGAGATGTGATGACCTCGTCTTTATATAGAATGGTAGGACCTAAATCGACGTCAGAAATGTTGAGGTGACCGCAGATAAGCCCTAATGGCTTCGCGGGATGCAACCTAAATTAACATAAAGATCACGAACGATCGGAAGTGGCGTGTGATATGAATTTGTTTCTCTAAAGATTGCCACATATAAAGTTCATTATATTTCATTAGAATACAAAAATCAAATCATCTCCAAATAATAATAAAAATATTCCAAAATTCAGTTGTGACTTCTAAATACGGTTGCGACAACCTCTAATTCGGTTGTGACAACTCCTAATTTGGTTGCGACAACTTCTAATTTGGTTGTGACAACCTCTAATTCGGTTGTGGCAATCTGTAATTCGGTTGTGGCAACCTCCAATTCGGTTGTGACAATCTCTAATTCTCTAAATTGGAAAACGTTCCAAAATTCAGTTGTGACACCTTCTAAATTCGGTTGCGACAACCTCTATATTCGGTTGCTACAACCTTTAATTTGGTTGCGACAACCTCCAATTTCAGTTGTGACACCATCTAAATACGGTTGCGACAACCTCTAATTCGGTTGCGACAACTCCTAATTTGGTTGCGACAACTTCTAATTTGGTTGTGACAACGCCTAATTCGGTTATGGCAATCTGTAATTCGGTTGTGGCAACCTCCAATTCGTTTGTGACAATCTCTAATTCTCTAAATCGGAAAACGTTTCAAAATTCAGTTGTGACACCATCTAAACTCGGTTGCGACAACCTCTAATTTGGTTGTGACAACCTTTAATTTGGTTGCGACAACCTCCAATTTCAGTTGTGACACCATCTAAATTCGGTTGCGCCAACCTCTATATTCGGTTGCGACAACCTATAATTTGGTTGTGACAACCTTTAATTTGGTTGCGACAACCTCCAATTTTGTTGTGGCAACCTCCAATTCGGTTGCGACAACCTCTATTTCGGTGGTGCCAACCACTAATTTGGCTGGGACAATCTCTAATTCAGCTGTGACCGGCAATTTAATTGAGTCCACCAATAATTCAGTTGTGACAACCTATATCTCGACAGTTAAAAGCTCTTATTTGGTTCTGACAACCCATAGATCGGTTGTGATAACCTCTAATTCATATGTAGCAACATCTCATTTGCTTGTCATAACCACTAGTGTGGTAATGATAATGTGTACATTCGGTTACGGCTAATTTGGAAGACTCAATCGAATTTTTCTGTGACAGCCTTGAGATCAAGCGGAGAATTGTGCTTGCGAATATATGTTATTTTAGGCTAAGCAAGCACTTTAGAGATAAAGCCCTCTCTCAAGTAACATCTGTCTTGCTTTATGGCGCAGAATCCTGGGTCTTATCGCAAGCAGGTGAAACATCTGTAAGAGTCTTCGAGAGAAAAAGTCTTCGAGAGAAAAATACTCGAATACAGAAATAGTAGTGATACTCTGAAGAATATTTCTGACAGATCTTAAGAACTGTCAGGGCAATTGAAATTTTTTCTTAAGCAAAGACGAATAACTCTTATAATTGAAGCCCCTGGTGGAAGTAGGTGTTAACTCACTTTTTTCTGAAACAATATTTTCCTTCTTTTAATATTTCCATGGTATCTGATTGAAACAAAATTAAAAAGAAATAAGTATAAAATTTAATTTTAATAATTTAAAAATCAGATGTTGACTTTTTTCTTATTTACAACGAAATCGGATACCATGGAAAAATTAAAAGAAAGAAAATGTTGTTAAAAAAAGTGAATTAACACCTTCTCCCAAAAATGTCTACGCTCAATTTCAAAATGTATAAGCTCACTTTATTCAAAATACAGTTCTCTTTAACGATGAACACAAAAATATAATTTATTTCATAGAAAAAAAAATAAAAAAGGGTCTTCAACTTGACAAAAAAAAAACTGAAAACAAACAATAATTTTCAGATGTTCTTAGGGAAATTAGTAAAAATATTTGACTTATACGATTTCCGACCATAACAATGGATATTTAAATGGAATTTTTCAACAATTGGTGATTTAAATGAAATTACTTATACGTTACAGTGTTACATAACTCATACGTCACAAGCAACTGGGTTTCAACAGGTGCTCTGTAATAATGTTACTTATACGCACATCTGTTTTTCTTACGGAAATCACCAGAAATATTTGATGCACTTATCACAAATGTATATAAAGGGCGTCTCAGTAAGATTACACTTTTTAAATTTAGAAACATGATGACGGAGTTTTGGTGGCCTCAACTGGATGGCATATATCTGGACGATATGTGGTTTGAGCAAAATGGAGCCGCCTACCACACCGCGAATGAAACAATCGATTTATTGCAGCAACGATTTCCAGAATAAATTTTCTCCAGAAATTATGATGTCAACTGTCCACCAAGATCATGGGATTTCTTTCTTTGGGGTTTTGTGAAATCTCGGTTGTATGCGAATAAACCAGAAACAATTCATGAGCTTAAATCCGAGATCCAACGCTTCATCGGTGAAATACAGCCACATATCTGTGAAAAAGTAATGAAAACTTTCACGAAAAGAGTAATGACCTTGCTGCAGAGCCGTGAGGGCCATTTGACGGACATTATGTTCCATACATAATCGGAACATGTTTTCTTTACAATATAATAAAAAAATCACAACTATTTAGAAAAAATACGTGATTTTATTTTACAATAAAAAAGCGTATTCTTAGTGAGACACTTTTTATTTGAGAGCACTATACTTATTCTTTGAAAAACCTTTTAAAACATCCATGTAAAGATCTATACATTTTACTTCAAAATCCGAGTAAGAACTAAAAATCGTCTAAAACCAACTGAGTCACGTGTTCGACTACAGCTCGTTTTCTCCGAATAAATAAATATACAAATGTCTATGGTTAAATATTAATAAAGAAACTGAAACAAATTTGAAATGGTCTTAGGGAAATCACTGTAAACATTTGATTTACATATATGATTACATTTGATATATAAATGGTATTTATCAACAAAAGTTAGTGATTTAAATGAAATTACGTATACGTTACAATGCCACATAACTCATACGCCACAAGCCACTAGTTTTTAACAGATTTTCTGTAATAATATTACTTATACGCTCATTTGTTGTTATTAGGAATTCACTACCATTATTTGGTGTACTTGTCACCTAAAGTTTACGTGCGAAAAGCTCAATTCTTATTATTTCCATTCGTCTTATTTCAAACTTGATTAGAAAATAAAAATCGGTTAAAAAACAACTGAGTTTCGCTATAATAAGTACTGGAACCCAATCGAAACAGGGGTCTAAGCATAAATCCACATTTCGCGGGAATTCCTGAAAATGATAACACTGATTTGTGAAGGGCTAGGCCGACTTTCAAGTTTAGTTTTACTGTAGCACCGTGTTATCTGTGGAAGTCCATTTCGAATTTAAGTCTCCCTTTCGAATGCTATGCAAATTCAAGTGCAATGCACAAGATGATTTCTTTAGTTTTTGTGAACAAAATGCGACCTTTTTTATTTACACAGACGAATAGGGATAAGGACATGTATGCTGGCTCATAGTTTTACAATTCCCTTAAGGTTTATACAAAAAATACTATTGAAGAAAACACATTAAGTTTCCTAGCATTTCTTTTGGAAAACTTTAAGGAAACAGTGATATCTAGGAATACCCCAAAAAGAATTTTCTCCCGCCACCTACCCTAAGACAATGGGAAAATACTTATTGACATTTGATGATGTGTTGTAGTAGAGAAGAGGATAAATTCATATTTGATTTTTTTCGAACGATTTGGACAGTTTCCCTTTTTTTACATACTTTGTTGGCAATATAATACATAATACGGGTTATGAAATGTTGAAAACTTAGACTTAAATTGAGTGTTGAAGTGCTTTAGATCATCTTTGTGAGCTGTCGTTTGTTACGCTCTATTTAAGATATTTTGCATTATTTATTTTATAGAACTAATGGAGCGTAGGTTTTCTTATGTTAGACGAAGTGATGCAATGCTTGCTTCATTCACTAAGGGTTTTGTCTCAATTTGAAATTAAGCACACAGGGTTAGATATTCCATATATCATATAAAGGGTGTTAATTTAAGAGTTTTTTATAGATTTTTCTGTTTCTTAAGTGAAAGTTTGAAATTGCCTTAACATACATATTTTATCCAATAGAGATAGTTATATTAAGTTCACATAACTCATACGTCACAAGTAACTAGTTTTCATGGGAGTTTCTGTAATAGTATTACTTATACGCTAATTTGTTCATAGTAGGAATTCACTACCATTTTTGGCGTACTTGTCACAAAATTTTTACGTTTGGAAAGCTCAAGTCTTATATGTATTTCCAAAATTCTTTGACAACAAAAATGGACATTTGCATACGTCCACATTTTGAGTAACTGCTTTTCACACCTAAAATGTTATAAACCGAAAGATGACAATATTTTCATTTAAAAAAACCTATTCCCTGACTCTATACTAGCGATGGGCTACCAACGACAGCGAGTTGTCCCTCATCCATAAAAAATACAGTAAGATTTGCTGGTAAATGCTGTCTGCGAGTTCAACTGTGTTCGTACTCTTGAGAGAACAACCCAAATATATCACCAATGGAAAACCACTTCTGTGTCAAGCTAAATTATGTAAATCCCCTAACGAAAAATAGGGACAAAGATTTCTAAATTATATTCGCATCATTTATTTGAATCAACATTTATTCAAACTTAACCCAAGATATTTAAACTTAACCCAAGAAACTTACTCAAGATATTTTCGGATCGCAATCGGTAAAGATTTATGTTAGTTATTGGAACGAAGTTCCTTATCTCATGTTGCGCGGTGGGGGCTAAATGAAAAAAATAAACACCTTTTCTTAACACTATTATATTACAACCCAGTATTATCAACTATATTGGGTACTTTTGGTTTGGTTTGTGTCTAGACTAACATATGTTGGGAAATTTCTTATTTAATGGGAAGTTTTATAGGTGGAGCCTGTAGCCAATATTTAGTATATATTGTACTTTTGAACCCAATGAAAAGTAAAATTTGAAAAGCCAAAGTGAAAGAAGTTTAGAAAACGAAAATTTTCGTAAATAAGTGCCATTTCTTAAAAAAAGTAAATTTTTTAAAAAAAAAAAACCCTATTCATACTCTTAAACAAATTGCCTTTTCTCCAAAAAATTCCTTATGTTAAAGAAGTACCTTTGCTTAAAAAAAGGAAATTTTCTTACAGAAAGATGTGCGTGAAGATACATTCGTATTTAAAGACACTCCTTAAGGACTGGCATATGTCTGGTTCGTGAATAATTCTTCGTTTGGGTACAGTGGGCGAAAAACCGTTTTCGTATATGAAATTCAAAATGAAAAATTTTCGGTTTTGAAGGTCTTCTGTAATATGTGGTTGCCATATTCTGAAAGAATGTGTCAAGCATTACCCAACTGCACAAATTTGGTTCGTCGGTTGACCACAGTGGGGCAAAATCTTGCACAGGACCTCACATAGTAAATTTCAAATTCTGAATTTCTGAAAGTCCTTGGGAAACTCTAGATTTTATATTTCGAAGACACTCCCGAAGGACTGTCGACTGGCATATGTTTGATTCGTGGAGAATTCGTCGTTGGGGCACAGTGGGCGAACAATTGTTTTCGTATATGAAATTCAAAATGAAAAATTTTCGGTTCTGAAGGTCTTCTGAAATATGTGGTTGGCATATTCTGAAAGGATGTGTCAAGCATTACCCAACTGTACATATTTGGTTCTTGTAGAATTCTTCGTTTCACCACAGTGGGCCAAAATCTGGCACAGGACCTCACACAGAAAATTTCAAATTCTGAATTTCTGAAGGTCCTTGGGAAATTTTAGATTTTATATTTCGAATTCTTCATATGACCATATTTTGCCTTAATAATACCACTATATGTGACATATTTAAATACCAATATTTATAATTTGGTTGCATAAATATTAGTTTGTGCAGCAAATATATTTAGCTTGGAGTGTGTTTCTATTAATTGCTGTATTTGAAATTTTTGCACCGACTATTTAATTGAAAAAAATCAATAAATTGCCGATTTCTCTTTAAAATAAAGTGCGTAACAGAAATCTGTTAGTTGTATAATAGAGCTCTGCTAAGTAAATTGGTTTGTGTCTTTACTATTTTAAATACGAATCTATCTTCACGCACATTACAATAAGTACCTTTTCGTAAAAAAGTAATTTTAACAAATTGCCTTCATTTAAAAAACTACCTTATTTTTAAAGTGTACCTTTTTGTGAAACAAATTAACTATTCTTGAGATAAGTACATACTTTTAAAAATTTACCTATTCTTGAAGAAAGGACCAAATTCCCATATCTTAAAAAAAATCTTGTATGCAAAAAAATACCTTCTCTTAAAAAAAATACATTTTCGTACAAAAATTCCTTTTCTTAAAAGTACCTTTGCGTAAATAAAAAAAGCTCTTATGGCTTTTTCTTACAAAAAGCACTTCTTCTTAAAAATAGTACATTTTCTTAAAAAAAATCATTAGTATCTCTTTAAAATTTGACCTTTTCGGTAAAATATAATACATATTCTTACAAAAACGACTTACAAAAATACTTTTTTTTTTAAAAAATACATTCTATAAAAAAAAATTTTTCTTAGAAAAGTTCATCATTTTACAAAGAGTATATTTTCTTAAAGATCCATTTAAATTGTCGTATTTTTCAACGGGCACCTTAGGCGTGTTGGAACTAACTAGTACATAATATATAGCGAGAGGAACTTGGTTCCAGCCGGATGTCCCCTGACACCTCATGTGATTTTATGTATGCTATCTAGCCGCACAAACAAATGGACATTGCGTAAATTCCGAATTTGGTCCACAAATGTTTCTGTACTTTTTTAATATACCTATGAGTGAGGGTATACAAATTGTAATAATACCAAAAACTAATCGTGGAAACCACTGTCCAACTATCAATTGCGACCAACAGCACTTCCACTATGGATGATAATTCAATTGAAAGTGAAATAGTCAAAAAAACGACAAAAATCCCCTATACTCTTGTATGATTGACAACAACAAGGAGGTAATTGAAGCATAGACAAATGGAGACAAATTTTAAAACCGTATTTATGATTACACATAAAGACATCCAGGAATAAAAATATTTGACAGATTTCATTTATATGATTGCTGGATTATTACAATTGACATTTAAATGAAATTTATCAGCAACAATTGGGAATTTAAATGAAATTACTTATACGTAACAGTTCACCAGAATTCTACTCCACAAGCAACTTGGTTGAACAAGATAAAAAGAATCGTCTATATTCCTGTAAAACACCAACAATAACGGGCAATGATTGGAAACATGCTAACAACTGAATAAGAACATTAAAACCGTACAAATTTTACAACTGCTACACATAAAGACAACCGGGAATAAAAACATGTGACAGAATATGAGAATCCGATTGAAAGTGATTTAATTTTTATGATTACTGAATTATTACAATTGACTTAAATGGAATTTATTGACAACAAATGGTGATTAAAATTCAACTACATATACGTTACAGTTCACAAGTACTCATTCGCCACGAGCAACTGTGTATATTTAATAATATTACTTATACGCACATCTGTTTGATTTAATGAAATAAAATTACTTATACGTTGCGAGTCCAGTGGTGGTAAATCATGTAGTGCGATAATTGAAACGAATTTTAATGAACTCAGTTGAACAACGCGTAAAAGTGATGCAAACGCTTTATGAAAATGCTTGTTCTACAAGACGTGTATTTGGCGTAATGCCTGAATGTTTTGGTCAATATAACTTGCCATCGACCGTTTGGTGCAGAAACTCGAAGAAACTGGGTGGGTGCAAATCGCAATAACCCCCGTGTCTCTTCGTACAGGTCGTCCGGCCCAAAATATCGCTGCTATGGAACAAAGCGTGGAACAGGCACTGAAACCCTGACTTCATCGTCTTGCATAGCAGTCGAACCTTTCGAGCCTACAAAATCCAATTGACACAGGAAGTAAATTCTAGAGACCATTTGCAGCACCGCACAGTGGTTCTGACTCGATTCCCATCGGCCAAAACTTCAATATCTTTTTATATAGTATACATTTTTAAGTTATGTAAAAAATTGATCGTAGCCAAGGAGTCAAGGATTATTGCGATATATAAATATTGAACATCACATAGTGAGGTATATTTCAGAAAAATTTCAAAAATTTAGTACTTTTTGTTTTTTTCGATTTCAACTAAATAAAAATTGTGGTATTTTCTTTTTGTTTTTTAAACACATTTGGCTAAATTTTTCATAATTCCCAGAAAAATTTTTTATTTGTATTATAGATATTTGCTTTTTTCGAGTATTGAAAATCGAAAAATTTTGATTTTTTTTGTCGAATTTCTTGAACTGTAGCTCATTCAGTTTTAGAGATATTGCACTCAATTTTATATGACAGTTAATTTTTTTTTCATACCGAATACAGTTCGACTGTACTAATATATTTAAAAAATATCGGTTTTGAAAAATATTTTCATTTTAAACCAATATAACTTCTTTGTTTCGAAAGCATTCACTAAATATGTTACACAGTTGGAAAGACTGATCTGTTCCCCAATTTCTCAGGGCAACTTGTGCTGCGGCCCGATTGAACACAAAGAATTGAATGCTAGTTTAATGAAAAAGTCTGATTTTGAGTGCCTAAATGTGGATAACTATTTTTTTCTCAACAACACAAGCCAAAGCAAAAGTACCCAATTTAGTTGATAATACTACCTAACAAACTTCCCATGAAAAAAGAAATTTCCCAACATAAGTTAGTCTAGACACAAACCAAAGCAAAAGTACCCAATAAAAATAAATGGTTTCCCATTACATCCCATGAAGGGAAGGGACTTCTCACAATCACTGAGCTGTGCGCTTGCCAGTTTTCACTCACTGATTGGGACCTACAGTTTTACACCGATTCCGAACGGTATTTTGAGAAGCTTCTCATGGCTATATACTCGATAGTGTCGGCGTCACTATGCGAGGTGACACTCGCCGAAAGAAATTTTAAGGTGGTCAGAGCAGGGTTCGAACCCAGGATCTCATGTACAAGAGCCGCGCACACTAACCATTGCACCAAAGTACCCAATATTGTTGATAATACTACCTAGAAAACTTTCCTTTAAACAAGAAATTTCCCAACATATGTTAGTGTAGACACAAACCAAAGCAAAAGTACCCAATTTAGTTGATAATACTACCTAACAAACTTCCCATTAAAAAATAAATTTCCCAACATATGTTAGTCTAAACACAAACCAAAGCAAAAGTATCCAATAAAAATAAATGGTTTCCCATTACATCCCATGAAGGGAAGGGACTTCTCACAATCACTGAGCTGTGCGCTTGCCAGTTTTCACTCACTGATTGGGACCTACAGTTTTACACCGATTCCGAACGGTATTTTGAGAAGCTTCTCATGGCTATATACTCGATAGTGTCGGCGTCACTATGCGAGGTGACACGCGCCGAAAGAAATTTTAAGGTGGTCAGAGCAGGGTTCGAACCCAGGATCTCATGTACAAGAGCCGCGCACACTAACCATTGCACCAAAGTACCCAATATTGTTGATAATACTACCTAGAAAACTTTCCTTTAAACAAGAAATTTCCCAACATATGTTAGTGTAGACACAAACCAAAGCAAAAGTACCCAATATAGTTGATAATACTGGGTTGTAGCATAATAGTGTTAAAAAAAAGTTGTTTAATTTTTTTTCATTTAGCCCCCGTCCTGCAATGTTATTACATAATTATCAATCAATTCGATCAAAAAAAAAACCGAGTTTAGTTGGTTTCCATTGTTTTATTAAATGGGCAATTTTCTCCCCATTGCTGTTGTAGTCGAAATTGTCACTCAATTGTTTTTCATATAAAACAATTATCTTGAAAAGCTATCAGAAACCAAACATTGACAAAAAAATCTCTGCCAGCCTAAAGGTAGACAAAACTTCGAAACAGAGACACAACTTTTTTGACCTTTTGTGCAAAAAGGTTACACAACTTTCTTGGTTGTCCAATGATTTTGCAAGCACTTTGAAAATCCTATAAGTAGCTTAAGTAAGAGAAGGAGAGCCCACCCATTTTTACCGTATGACTGGCTAAATATCAACTTAATTTAATCAGTTGAAAAACAAAAAAAGGGGTAAATTGTGAAAAACAAAACACAATAAGGGTAACTTCATACTTGACAATTTTCTTAGTCTTTTAATATTCCATAATTAATGCTTAAGAAAATTGTAAAAAAAATACTAGTCATCGATAGGACGACACCCCTTAAAGGAACAGGACAAAAGAAGACATACAAATGAATGAATGTGGTGGCCAAGAATTGGTTTACTAATGAACAAAATGACACCACAACAAAATGACGAAGCTTGATTATTTAAAAATTCTTAAATTTTTGTACGAAACCCAACGTCGTGGTCTTTGTCTCTGTCATTTATGTTCATTTTGCTTTAACACTTCTTCTGTTTTTTGTCGCCTCCACTCGATTCACTACCATTGACATTTTCAATTTAAAAAATGTTCATTGAAAGAAAAAAAAAGTAATAAGACGCTCCAATTCTCATATTTCTTTTAGGATTTTAGATATACAATGAATGAATGCAAGAAACAAAGAAGACTTTCTTTAAATTAAATTTAAATTTGTATTAGAGCTTAAGGGATTTAAAGCGAAAATATTCTAAGAACTTGAAAAGTAATATTTTCCGATCGGACTATATTTTCTGTGAGAAATTGATCCCAATATTTTGCTGCTTTTGAAAGAAGATCGCGATAAAACCGAAAAACCTGTATAAAGAGAATCGACGTATCAATCTTGAAAGGTTGGCATAGTGCTTTTTACAATTGCTGATTACTGGGGTCAAGACTAATGAGTCTAATGAGTAAAAAATTCAGATATACCCTACATTTTCTCAATTCTCAGGCAACGAAATATCAGTTATCGTCGCTATTTTACATACAAACTGGCTCGCATGCCCCCAGAATCTTCGATTAAAAACTGACATCTGCAGAGTTAAAGAACCTTATCCCATTATATTTAGATTTAAGATTTTTTAAAATAATTTTCCTCCTGTTTCGTATTCTCTTCGGTATGCACATTTCTTCGACGTGTTGTTAGAGAGATATTAGAGACTATATGGTTTGAAATCTATCCACAGTTTGACGGATGGCTTGGTCAGATGGACGATTACGGCCACCATAAAAAAGTAAATTTGGATAATTTGGTAAAATAACTTAAATTATAAAAGTGAAAGAAGTTTAAAAAAATTACTTTTCCTAAATAAGTGTCTTTTCTTAAAGAAAGTTAATTTTTCTCAAAAAAAATACGTATTCATATTCTTAAACAAAGTACCTTTTTTTAAAAATACCTTATCTTAAAGAAGTACCATTGCTAAAAAAGTAAATTTTCTTACAAAAAGTAAATTTTCTTACAAAAAGTAAATTTTCTTACAAAAAGTAAATTTTCTTAAAAAGTACTTTTTTTAAAAAAAATAAGTACCATTCTTTTAAAAGTACTTACAACAAATTGCCGTTTTTTAAAAAGTACCTTTTTTTTAAAGAGTAAATTTTTTGTGAAACAAAATAACTTTTATTGCGATAAGCACCTACCCTTAAAAATGTATCTACTTTTAAAAATGTACCTAGTCTTGAAAAAGGAACCAATTCTAAAAAAAAGTTCCCATTTCTTGAAAAAAAAACTTTTCTTCAAAAACTACCTTCTCTTGAAAATATATCTTTTCTTACAAATATTCCTTTACTTAAAAGTACCTTTCTTAAAAACAAAATAATACCTTTCCTTTTCTTTCTTGAGATAAGTAGCCTTTCTGAAAATAAGTACATTTTCTTAAAAAATAACATTTTCCTAAAAAGAGTACCAGTTCTTTAAAAAGTACCTGTTTTTAAAAAAAGTACGTCTTTGTAAAAAAGTACATGAGGTATCAGGGGACACACTGTTGGAACGAAATTCATTTCGCTATATATTATGTACTAGTTAGTTCCAACCTGTTGAACTGTTGAAAAATACTGTAATTTAAATGGATCTTCAAGAAAGATACTTTTTGTAAAATGATAAACTTTTTTTAAGAAATTTTTTATTTATTGAATGGATTTTTTTAAAAGAAGTATATTTTTAGGTCCGTTTTGTAAGAATATGTATTATATTTTCCCGAAAAGGTCCGTTCTTTAATGAGAGGTACTTCTATTATTAAAATCAAATTTTTTTTAAAAATGAATTTTTTTACAAAGAAGCACTTTTTTTGAGAACAGGTACTTTTTAAAGAAGTGGTAATCTTTTTAGGAAAAGGTTATTTTTTTTAAAAAATTTACTTATTCTCAGAAAGGCTACTTATCTCAAGAAAGGAGAAAAAATATGTATTATTTAATTTTTAAGAAAAGGTACTTTTAAGAAAAGGAATTTTTGTAAGAAAAGGTATTTTTTTTAAGACAATGTATGTTCTTTCACGAAAGAACATGTACAATTTTCAGAGTAGGTACTTACAAAAAAGGTACTCTTTAAAGAAAATGTAGTTTTTTAAGAAAAGGCAATATGTTGTAAGATTATGTACTTCTTTAAGAAAAGGTACTTATTTAAAAAAATTAATTTTTTTAAGAAAATGTACTTTTTGTAAGAAAATTTATTTTTCTTGATTGCTTTCTTCTTTAAGATAAGCTATTTTTTTAAGAAAAGGTAAATTGTTTAAGAATGTAAATAAGTGTTTTTTTATGGAGAAAATTTCATTTTTTATGAAAACGCACTTACTTGAGAAAATGTTATTCTTTTAAACTTCTCTCACTTTGGCCTTTCTAAATTTACTTCTTATTCGTTTCAAAACTACAATATGTAATAAACAGGCTCCACCCAGAAAATTTGCCATTAAACAAAAAATATCCCCCGATATGTTAGTCTAGACACAAACCAAACCAAAGGTACGAGTGTGAGAATGAAAGAGGAAGGGTGCTGCCAAATGTAGTTCCATGCTCAGGGTTGGAGTTGCCAGTCTTGCACTTTGGCTTTTCTAAATTTACTTTATATTGGGTTCAAAACTACAATATGTAATACACAGGCTCCACCTAGAAAAATTCCCTTTAAACCAAAGCAAAAGTACCCACTATAGTTGATAATAATGGGTTGTAATAAAGTAGTTAAAACAAAGTTGTTTAAAATTTTTTCATTTAGCCCCCATCCCTCAACGTGCGATAAGGAACTTCGTTCCAAAAATTCATACTTTTATGGCTTTTTTTTACAGAAAGTACTTCTTCTTAAAAATAGTACCGTTTCTTAAAAAAATTAGCTTTTGATAAATGAAGTAGCTCTCCTTAAAAAGGGACCTTTTCGGGAAAATATAATACATATTGGATGATTTTTTTTAAAGTATTATAAATACATAATATTCTTACAAAAAGGACCTAAAAATATACTTTAAAAAATAAACATTCTATAAACAAAATTTTTTTAGAAAAAGTTTATCATTTTACAAAAAGTATCTTTTCTTAAAAATCCATTTAAATGATTGTATTTTTCAACGGTCGCTTTAGGCGTGTTGGAACTAACTAGTTCATAATATGTAGAGAAGGGAACTTCGTTCCAACCGGGTGTACCCTGACACCTCGCGTGATTTTTTTAATTTTTTTTTCTTGAATTCATTCAAACCAACATTTGATTCACATTTGTGTGAGCTATTTTAATGTATAACCTCTAGAGTGGCATTTTTCCCTTACTTTTGAAATTCAAGGATTGCCGGGCCGCATATTATGCCACTTGATGAAAAAATGTTATGCTATAAATTTGGGGAAAATTGGACAATGTTAACACGTCGCGCCCGAAGGTCAAAGTTCAAAAATTTTGAAATTATGTTTTTCTAAGTGACAGATTGTTGCAATATACTTATTTTTCGGCAGATTTTTGCGAAACTTGGTGGGTTTGCAACACAGAAGTTACTTTGTATCTGGTAAAAATTTAGGCAACATGGGGCAACGTTAACACGTATTATTTTTTATTTTGTCCTAATTTTTTTTTTTTTTTTTTTATTTTTTTTTTATTTTTACCAGATAAACAACAAGTTCATAGTTACAATTCTACGAAGTTTGTGGTAAAAATCTGGTAAAAAAATGAGTATGTTGCTCGAAGCTGACTGTTGGAAATACATAATTCATCAATTTTTGAACTTTGACCTTGAGGAGGTAAGTGTTAACGTCGCCCAATTTTGTCCTAATTTTTACCAGATTAAGAGGAACTTCACTGTTACATTTGTACCGAGTTTCATAAAAATCCGAATAAAAATTAGTATGTTTCTGCAAGTTGTCTATTGGAAATAGATAAGTTAAAAATGTTTCAACTTTGACCTAAAGGCGCTACGTGTTAACGTTGCCCCATGTTGCCTAAATTTTTACCAGATACAAAGTAACTTCTGTGTTGCAAACCCACCAAGTTTCGCAAAAATCTGCCGAAAAATAAGTATATTGCAACAATCTGTCACTTAGAAAAACATAATTTCAAAATTTTTGAACTTTGACCTTCGGGCGCGACGTGTTAACATTGTCCAATTTTCCCCAAATTTATAGCATAACATTTTTTCATCAAGTGGCATAATATGCGGCCCGGCAATCCTTGAGTAGAAAGAAAAAAAAATTTTCATACAAAAAAATGCCACTCTAATAACCTCAACAAAATAAATGTAATGAAAATGTAATTCTTTTGGAAGTGCTTTAGATATTCATTGATAGGTTGGGTTTGAAGAATGCAAGTTCGCCTGTTGGTTGTTTACTATAGATTCAATCAATTTATTTGTTGGATGAAAATAATGTAAATTATTTGTTTTCTTTGATCATTTTGCATCCTTATTTACGTACTTCCTTTTCCTCTTTAGGCTTACACATTCATTGTCAAATAGAAAAACTCCGGTCACCTTGTGTATAAAGAAAACGGAGCTCACTTGAAATTGCAACGAATTTGTTCTGTTTCAACCAGCAGTACCATTGGGGTTTGGTCATAATACACAAGGAAATGATGGTAATGAAAAATTGATACCTAAAACCGAAAAGGCAGAAAACAAATGAAAAACTGGAATAGGGACCACAAAACCAATGACAACAAATTGAACCTAACAATGTATATGTCTCAAACCACAGAACGATGTACATACATACATGTACAAAGCCAACAAGAAGCACGAGCTCTCCCAGAAGTGTGGTCGAAAATGTTGCTAACAAACAAAAACAACGGAACCTAAAAGCCGTACCCTTCGTTGCCTAATCCAAGACATTGACGATGAGTAGGTACTTGTAAAAAAGGCAGCAACACCAGAAGAGGCCATATAAAATCTTATTATTTTTCCGCATCATTATCTGGGTAAAAATGGGTTTTATTTGCTATTATTTCTGAACTTAGTACCGAAGAAGAAGAATACAACAGAATTTAAGTTCCACGAATCATAAAATTTATAAACTTTAATAAAGAAAAATGAACAAAAGATAGAAACTGAATGGGTAAAGCAAAAAACAATGGGATAGCAGCTTAAGTTGTAACGAACAGGGAAGAAGCAAAAAAGAAAAGAAAAGCGAGAGGTGTCAACTTACCTAGGGCATGACACTGTAGAATTTTCGTACGTCCTTCACTCACTATGGAACCAGACGACGAGGGTTGGGTGGTAAATCGGGGTGGCTGTGACTGTTGGCCATCTGGAAAACAAACAAAAATTGAACACGAAACGTAATTAGTTTATTAATAAATTCGAGTACATACTTAATTAAAATTGAATGGCAAACAGGAAAGATTTGTATTTGATTTGGGGTAAAACGTGTAATATGATAAATATTTTATTATCGTTAAATAAATATTGATACGATAAAACAATAGCAATGCAATCAAACAAATATTAACAACATAGAATACTATTGACAATTTTAAACACACATAAATATAAGTACATGTGTGGTTAAATTACATTTGGAGTGGTTAAAATAACATTTAGATTGGAAATACGAGAATATACACATGTGGTAATATACATTTTGTGGTAGAATAACATTTGGAGAGGTGGCAGTGTTGTCGAAATAACAGCAACTATAATTTTACTAATTGATGGAATCCTACACAAGATGAAAATGGACTAAACATGTCACTACATTTGGCAATTCCATTTAAACAACTGCTTAAACTAAAGCTGATTAACTATAAACCAAACTCAGCCGCACAGAGTTGCAAGTTTTTGTACAGCTAATATTTTTGAATTCTCTGGTTTGTGTTTAATAGATTTACTCAATGATTTTTATTTGAAGTAAAAATCTAACCACAAACTCTTCTGCTACTACAACAAGTTAAACAAGTATATCCATTTCCTCCAGTGTAGTATTGTAAAAATTTAATATTTTGCACAATTAATGTTAAATTTTTGGAACGAAGTTCCTTATCGCACGTTGCGGGATGAAGGCTAAATGAAAAAAAATTAAACAACTGTTTTTAAAACTATTATGCTACAACCCAGTATTATAAACCAAATGGGTTCTTTTGCTTTGGTTTGTGTCTAGACTAACAGATGTTGGGAAATTTATTGTTTAATGGGATGTTTTCTAGGTGGAGCCTGTAACCAATATTTAGTATATAGGGTGCTTCAGTCACGACTGGCAAAATTTCATCAGCGTATTCCTTGGCTCATTTCATGAAAATATGTCGGTATGTGTCTACGTAAAATATGTATATCCGACCATCCACGAAAATGCAAAGGGGCGAAATGGCAGCGGTTTGAAAATTTTCGGATTTGTGGTCGGAGGGTAGTAGGGTAAAATTGGGTAAAAGTTTTGAACCAGTGGTCCGATTTTTGGGCTTGTTGGAAAGGCATTTAAGAGACCTTTCACAATAATTAATAAATCATTAAAAAAAATTGGAAAAGAAGACATAAGAACGTGCACATAACCTCAATTTTCTCATCCAGATGACAGCTAACTTGTTTCTTTTTCTCTTAAAAAATAGCCCAACCTCTTGCGCTTCTAATATGCACTAAACAAAGCCCAGAGGTCTTACTGTTCCAAAGTCAGCCAATTCTTCGCCAAAAATTTCTACAAAATAAAATCTTAAACGTGTTAATTTAAAAAAACATAAATGGTTTCTTGTTACATCCCACGACGGGATTAGGGAGAGCTTTTCACAACCAGTGAGCTGTGCGCGTTCTATTTTTACATTAACTGATTGGGACATACAGTTTTACTCCGGTTCGTAACGGTATGTTGAGAAGCTTTTTCATGGCTAAATACTCGATAGTGTCGCCGTCACTAAGCGAGCTGACCGCCGTCGAAAGAAATTTAAGGTGGTCAGAGTAGGGATTGAACCCACGTCCTCATGCACAGGAGCCCTACACACTACAAAGATTTCCTGAACAAATTATCACAAGAAATTCTGATGTCAACTGACTACCAAGTTCATGCGATTTAACGCCATGCGAATTCTTTGTTTGGGGTTTTGTGAAATCTCGGGTTTATGCGAATAAACCAGAAACAAATCCGAAATCCAACGCGTCATCGGTGAGATAGAGCGACATCTCTGTGAAAAAGTCATGGAAAATTTTATGAAAAGAGTAATCTTTACAATCCAATAAAAAAATCACAACTTTCTCAAAAAATACGTGTTTTTATTTTAGAATGAAAAAGTGCTTGAGACACCTTTTACAACATTGAAATTTAAATTGCGATATTCTGAAATTGATTTGAAATATGGGGATACTAAATTCGGAATGTGTGCACTCTCGCCTGCAATATTGGTGGATTTTTCCCACACGTTAGGTTAAATACAAAAATGGGTTCTAAAACAGAAAATCCCAATTTCCTAGATACTGAAATATTCGGTTATTAAAGTCGGAAAGTACACCCTAAACGACTATCACCTTGTATACCTTTGAATCACGGATAATAATTTATTTGGCCACAATCTGTTATTCGGTTCATGAAATTCGAATTATTTTTGAACAATAATATTTTCTAATTTCTGGATATACTATAGAACGAATAATAAAATCGGAAACGTTCAGGTTTTGAGCTTGAATTACAAATAGTTTAGAAGGATAATTGCTAATTGCTATTTTTCCAATAATTTTCCAAAGTTACAAAATTTTGGAGTATATTTATTCAGTATTTCTTAATAATGGTCATATCTGTCGTTCCAATCCTATAAAATCAGAGTTTATTCATTTATTATTCATTCATTATTATACCTCTCTGTTTACTCAATGACAGAGTTGTCCTGACCAATGTGGTTTATATTTTGTACGATATTGTAACTCTGGAACAAATTGACATAAACCAATCATAAAGCAGACATTCAAAATTTCTATTCAAATCTTTTCCATAAAAATTCCATTTACATAGTTGATCAGCTAAGGCATTGAGGTCCCCTATTCAAAACCACAATTTTGAATCGTGCAGTGTTGCCACATTCGTTTGTTGTATTTAGAAACTGTTTGGCAACCAAAGAGGATTTACAGGCAGAGAAGAAAACCAGTGCGCAAGTCGACGCGATTCACTCTAACGCAATTTCTCTCTCGCGTCATAACTTGATTATTTCATACTTTATGTACATAATTTTATTTAAACATGGTTGGTTATAGCTAGTTAGATAGTAACACATCATCAAAAATTTGCTGGTGTATTGAAATATTGACGAAGAGAGTAAGAGAGAGAGAGAGAGCAGAGAAACCAGGCGCTTCCCTCGTTTTCTTTGTTGCCATTCCACTCCATAAGTAAATTTTCTTTTCTACCTAAAATTCCATACTCTTTGTGGCAACAACCTAAAGTGCACAAAAACACTATCGCACTCGTTTTTCTAAAATCATAAAGAGCGAAATGTTACAGCCTGTTTCTCAATCTCGAACGAAAAGCTAAGCGAACGAAAATAAGTCACTCCCATTCGACTCAAGTTTGGTTTCCTAAAGTCGAAATTTTCGTTCGCCTGACTTCATGCTTGTTTCTAAGTGACAGAACATTCGAAATAGAGAAACCAAAATTTGTACTTAAAAATTGTATGTTTTCATTCGACTTGAAACGACAAGATTATGAAACCCAAACCAACTTTCTTTCGTCTAGAACACGAACGAAAACTTTCGTTCGAGATGGAGAAACAGGCTGTAAGTTCTCGAACCCGTTACGAGTCCGTAAAATTATAAAAAAGTGAATCAGCGAAATTGCGATTTGGCGGATTTGTCTCGAACCCATTACGAGTCCGTCAAAACATCAGTGAAATTGCGATTTTCCGGATCCGTCTCGAACCCGTCCGTAAAATCACAAAAAAGCGAATCAGTGAAATTGAGATTCGACGGATCTCCAGTTTCGAGTCCGTGAAAACATAAATAGCGAATCAATGAAATTACGACGTGGCGGCTCCGCCTCGAATCCGTTACGAGTCCGTAAAAACGTAGAAAAGTAAATTAGTAAAATTGCCATTGGGCGGATCCGTTTCGAGCCTGATATGAGTCCATAAACACATCAAAAAGCGAATCAGTGAAATTCCCGAGTCCCAGGTCCTCAGTTACGAGTCCGTATAAACGTAGAAAATTCAATCAATGAAGTTGCGATTTGGCGGATCTGTTTCGAATCCGCAAAAATTGTTAAAAGTGGATCCATTTTGAATCCATTTTATTTACAAAAACTGAACTCGAAACGCATACGAATACGAGTTTCGTTGCGACTTCGCGACGTATCGGGTGGAATTTTATACGCAAATGGATTCGTTATGTGTCCGTAACGGACGTCCGTTTGGGTCAAAAGGTAGGAAAAAAGGGATCCGTCTCGAATTCGTAACACATTCATATGGCACACGGGGAATGGACAGGTTGAACTTGCTTCTTTGGAGTTAGTTCATATAGAGCCTGAGCTGGAATAAAATATTTGCTAAATATTTGATTAAAATAACCAGAGAATTTTTTAAAAAATTTCGCAAAGTATCAATAGTTAATGATTCACAAGTTCTTTTTCAATAAGAGAGTTTCTACACAGAGTTGTAATTTTGGACACCAAAGTTCCGAGGGTTAGCTTATCATGGAACTAACAGTTCTTAAGTTGAAATCGAAAATCAAGACAGTAAATAGTGTTGTTTAATATTTCCTAAGGTCTAGGTCAAAATAACGTCTCTTGGGCAAGATTGTGTTGGGTGAAAGATTGGTCGACAACAAAAGACATAGTGGTCTGCGGCCTGTCATTTGTAATACCAATCAACAAGTTTAGAAACAGCATTAGGGTAGACGACACTGTGATCGGACCTTATCAGTGTATCATATGATTAACCTGACATTTATCTTCGAAAAATCATAGCAGACGAGAGACTTATTGATGATACACACTGTTCGTTATTTATTGTCATCCCCACATTCCGCTATAGTGTACCCTAATGTATTTCCACCTAATTGTTCACTACAACAACATATATATTGTCTATATTGGCCATTGCAATAAGCCAAATCTCGCTATCTATAAAATGAAAATTAAATTATTGTGGTTAACTTTGGTATGAATTTATACTATTGACCAGTTCTGTTCGGTTTAGTAGCACTTTTCTTTATTATATTGCATAGAATATCGAAAAATATTGATAAAATCACTCACCGCATTTACAAAAATTGTTATAAATTCTAATGAAATTTGGTTAGAAAAACTATGGGGAAATATTGCATGAAATGCATGCGACACTAATTGCAAACAGAACGCTTGTTAAATAATTTAAGGTAATAATTTTAAGGTTTTAGAATTTATAGTGGATTATTTAATAACCACTGGGAACTTTTCTAATATCTGTTATTTCTGTGAAATTAAATTTAATGTGGAATAACAAAATTACCACTAAAGAAATTAAAATCCAACGTGGATGCCTATTTCAAAAGGGAAAAAATTAAATACTGTCCGTATATGGGCTTTTTCAAAAATTATCGACATTTTGATATTTTTTTTTTCCAAATTTTTTTTTTGGATGATACGAATGACGCTTTGATCCAGAGAAGGGTAATATTTTAGCATACCAAAACAGTTCGCGTTAATCATTTATTGCAAACGGCGCGAAAGCTATGGAGGTTTTAATTATATAAGAATTATTTTTGAGGTTAGGATTTTTTTTTATCTGTAAAATTTAAAATCATGAAAATTTTTTAATGCCTATTCAGTTTTATTATCAGGCTTAAAAAAACCTTTCATTTGGTGTCAATCGCGGCAGAATCTATACATAACTGCAGATGTCACAAAGCAAAATGTGTTTGAAGAAAAATGCCGCTGTACCCGCTAAATATGGACCGAATTGAACCATATTTATATGTGATCTTTAGTTTACCGCCTCACTTCATTTCCAATACTTTACATTGATTTTAAACCACGGATTAATTAAACAAAACGCGAAACAAAATCATGAAATTTCGCAAAATTTGTATTTTCTTTATAAAATTTTTGCGTTTCAAAATATTTTAACGTCTTCTTGACGTTGAGGTGTCATTTACTAAGAAGTTTAGATCACGTAATACATAAACCAGTTTTAAATACTATTGCAAATGTCAGGCGCGAAAAACTGTAATTTTTGACAAATTTACGCCAATTCTATAAAAGTTTGAGGTCATCGTTCTCAGCAACTAGCAGCCTGACATCGACGTGATATGGCGCAAATTTTAGCAAATTACACCATCTATTAAATACTGTTGACGAAATGCAATTTTCTTGAACGGCGCAAAAACGCAATAGAAAAAACTGCGAAAATTGAAAAATCGGAAAATTTTGGTTTCAAAAATGAACCGCTGTACAAATTTTTTTCCAAATAGTAGTATGGGCATACCTTTTATAGTGTAAATATCTACTAAGTCTAGTGACTTTATTTTATATCAGTGGGCATCGGAAGTTTAAAACTAAAAGTAGAAAAGTGATGAAATATGAAAAGACTCTTGTAAATTTCAAGCCTTTTTTTGAGTTTTTCCATATTTGAGTGCCCATAACTTTTAGAGAATTTCCGAGTTTTCTAGTGTGCCCTACCATTCCCTTTTTACCGTTTTGGTCAATTCGAAAAACTGGAGAAATAATAAGCATCTGAACTCAGTTTCGACAAATGTTGAAAATTATTGAAATAGCCCATATACTGTCGCGTATATTCTGTCCCTTGAAATTACGAGGGCGGTCCCAAAACCAGTAGTAGTAGCCAGTAGTTTGAAAAAATTTATATATAATATGGCAACGTTATAAAACATATGTTTTAAGTTTCAAGGCTGCATGTTGTTTAGTATTTTTATTTGAGCCATCAAAAGTAAACGATCTCAGTGAATTCGTAAACATGGAAAAAATTGGTCACCGTTATGAACTTTAATATTTGTATTTGAAAGATCTCAGTCATACATGGGGTTTTTTTTAATTGGTATTGGATTTTAATTTGCATTACTTTATCTAATGCAAATGCAAATAAATTACCATTGTTCGCAATTGCAATTAAACAATTTTTAATTTGCATTTGCTCAGGCAATGCAAATGCAGGTTGTGGAATCGGATGCCAACTGCAGGTAATTTTGTTTGACTGCTGGCAATTCTGTTTTCATATGTAGAGGTTTGTGGCTTTGATAGATATTGCCTCATAGTACTTTCCAATTCCTAAATCCGTGGTTGTTGTACAACAATAGTCTCTGCCTGAAAATAAGTATGATGGTATTGATGTAGCGGCAGCAAACAAACAAGCAGGTCGTCGTCGCCAAAGAGTATTGAATTGTATAGAGAACTCATGGAAAGAATTGTATGACTCAACAGCACTGGCGACATCTGACGAATGATTCAAAACGTATTACTCTCTTTTTTCCCCAAAATTGGTCCATTCATAATTTTGATGTGAAGCATTGCAGCCTTTTGAAACATTTATGCTTTTTGTATTGTTTTATGTAATAACATTGTCGAATTGGTGCATTTATATTGAAGTATTCTATAAAGAGAATAAGATTCGTTTATGCTCTTTTATTCAGACTCTCTACATGAGAGCGGAGAAAGAGTGCAATAAGTTCTCTGTACTATTGATGGTAGAAATATAATGGTAGATGCAGTATGACAACAAATACAAGAAGCCAATAAAACAACTGGCATTTGGTGTTTGCTCAGTGCCTGTATTGTTTCAACTCAGCTGATTGAAAAGTAATGAAAATGTATACAAAATTGGTAAAAGTGCCATTAATAATATGCGTGTGTTTTGTTTGATATTTTGAAAGTTTTCAAATATGAAAACTAAAAAGATTTCAAAAACAGCAATTGTAGGCGAACGGTGGTTGTATACAAAGAAAAGTAAACAAACTTTGATATAAGTGAAAAACTCGCTCCAGAAAAAACTTCAAATCAGCTGGGCTAGTGCTTCTACCAGTTGTTTGTATTAAAAATACTATTCAATACTTTTTGTCGTCGCTCTGTTTATGACAAAACAAAAACAATTATTTCATTAAGTTAAATATTGCTTTATTTATTTTAACAATATTACATCTAATGTTAAAGCAGATGTAAGAACAAAGAAAATGCAGTAGCGAAAGAGCCTTCAGCACAAAAACTATTCTTTTTTCAACTTCCAATGTAACATTTACTAATGTTTTCATAGAAATCGAACAGGTACCGTGTAACAAAAAGTTGTTAACGAACACTCGAACAATCATTGATATTTTGTGTTCCACAGTGTAATCTAGTGAAATCTAAGATGGTTGTGACAACATCTAAATTCGGTTACGGCTAATTGTGTTATTTTTCAGTGGGTGTAAGATACTTAAGTTATTGAAATTGAGTTTTAAACTAAGAAATTTGCAGTCATTGGTTCATAAATTTAGTGGGATGCATTGTCAGTTTAAAAACATTTAAAGCTGAAAATTTAATCATAATTTACATTTCAATTTCCTTTATAAATTATCGACGCTTCTTACTCCTCCATTAAAGGCAAACGTTTACTCAAACTACTTCTTATACTACAACATTTTCTTAAGATAAAATATTTATTATAACTTCCGCTGTATACATGTTTTCCACCCAAATAACTCCAGAACATTTTATCGTCCTCTGTCTTCGATTATATTTACCGAAGAGGTACTGACTGACGGCTGCATTCCGTGCTGGGAGCCAGACCAAATATGCGTAAAATTATTACTTCAAGCATAAAATTACTGCATGAGTGCCTAGAAAGGAATGCAAACAAACATCTGTTGTCGGCTTCTTGGCGAACAGTAGCAACATTTCGCCGCCCAACCCCTTTTCGAAACACTACAACACTATGCATATGATTACTTATATATTCTATAGTGTAAACGATACTTTTTTCAAGTGAACGTTCGAATATAGACAAGTATGCACATAAGTAAGTACTGGGAAGAAGATGTTTGCACTTTGGATAATAAGAATAACGAACGTGGTGAAAAAAAAAAACAAAAATTGGGTAGGTTATTGTAATTTCATTCCGCATATTAAATAGTTTCATACATTGCCGATGATGATGATGATGGTAATGAGCGGGAATGCACTCATGCGCCCACGTTCCTTCTTCCTCATCATTATCAACTGTAAATTGCATTATGATGGGGTTTCGTACGATTCCCTCAGCTTAAACATTTAAATAAAGTTCCAAAAGAACAGGGTGTTAGTTGTCTTGTCATCGTTGTCGCTTATCATTGAGTGCAGAAATCCATTAACATACAATACGATACATAATTCTGGCATATGGATTCCCTTTAGTGTTATGCACATTTCGAGAGGAATATGCTGTACTCGTTCACAATGTTTTAGGTTGTGAAATGTATATTTTATATTGAAGAGTTTTGTTAAAAGCCTTTTCTGTGAACCAGTTGTTGTTCAAGGATATTGAAGGTGGTGGCAGCAGCAGCAGAAGCAGAAGCAGCAGCAGCTACCAGTTTGTACAACTAAAACATGATATGAAATTTAATATTTCACAAACTTTGTAGGAAAAGTGTTTACAACAAAGAAGCAACTAGGTAAGTAAACACAGATATTAGGGCGACACGACGCCAGGGGTTCATGAAACCACAACTCTAGCATAAAAACCTAAACTCCTGCACACAGAAGTTAGTAGCAAAAATTTTTATATTTTTTTTATTTACAATAGTCCTTTACACAAAAACCCTTAAAAGAAAATTGTTTTGACACCCTAAACAACATCCTTGTGTTGCTAAAGTTCAACATTTTATTTTGTGTGCTCATGCTGTATTGCAACTTGTCGTATTTTTAATGAAATTATATTCAAATCATTTACCCACAACAAAATTTTAATAACATTTGCAAATATTGTCACATTCTATTGCAAAAGAATCCTGTTTACAAAATTTGCGAAACTATTTTGTACCTTTTTGTGTGCGGAAAGGACACAGCACCGAATGTCCTTTGCGTTATAGTTTTTAGTTTTACCATAACTTTGTGTATTCATGGCTTTAGCTGGTTTGTTTATTTCATATATATATATATTTTATTCATCAACTTTGTTAAATGAAAACTTTTTAGTTTTATTCGTTTGTAACATCAAAGAAACCATAAAAGTGTTGCAAGGCAGGGACGGGAGGTCGAAATTGATGAAAATAGGGTATAATAAGTTGTCTAAGAGGGCAATGACTTTTGAATAAAATACTATTTTTTCGGCGAAAAAATCCCATTTTATTTCTCAACATAGTATGTTTTTCAACCTACTACACTGTGAGACAAAATTAGATTTTTTTTCAAAATGATGTGGCTCTGTTAACGGATTCCGGTAGAAAGGTCTAAAAAAAAAAATACGTGTATCGGCGTTTTGCCACATCTGATCAGAATTTTTTTTAGGGCGGGTCAAAATTTCCGCCCCTCGGAACTTTCGTGCAACATATCGGCATGCAAAATTGTGTGTTCTTTACTCCTGAGGTACAACATATGTTCAGAAGTTTTACTGAAAAGATTCAGAAAAACATTTTTGTGGAACAAATTAACCCTCTAACTGTCACGTATAACCATAATTTTAACTTTTTTTTGAAAACTCGCAAAAAACTGACCCAAAATGTTCTCTCTTCATGTTCAGTGATAACCCAGTTAAAAAAAATGGTTTCCCGTTACATCCCGTGAAGGTGAGCTTTTCACAACCAGTGAGCTGTGTGCATTCTAGTTTGACACTCACTGATTGGGACCTATAGCTTTACACCGGCTCCGAACGGTACTTTGAGAAGATTTTTCATGGCTAAATACTCGATGGTGTCGCCATCACTAAGCGAGGTGACCGTCGTCAGAAGAAATTTAAGGTGGTCAGAGCAGGGATCGAACCCACGTTCTCATGCATAAAAGCCGCCTACACTACCATTACACCACCGACGGCCAGCCATTTATTCGACCCAAATCTCTTACCGCCGAGTAAATTCTTCAGCTTTGGAAATATAAAGTTCACGCTTAAAAATCGTTATTTTCTTGTTGTGTGGATGCGACTACAATGTGTTTCTAGGTTGTCACCAATAAAGGGTGTCTCACTAAGGTTGCACCTTTTAAATTTTGTACAAGCGGCAACTCTGCAACTCCGATTAATAAAAATGGAGAGCTTTACGAAAGAACAACGGGTTATAATTGTGAAAACTTATTACCAAAAATTTGGAAAGTTATGCTGAGACCGCTCGCAAACTTCGAAGAATTTTCAGTCGAGAAAGTGCAACTAAGGCTGTGGGCGGATCGAACTCTTTTAGTCCGTGGTAAAATTGGGTGAATAAATTTTGGTATGGTAGATAAAATTTTTTCATTTTGCTGTGCGGATTCATGTGATGAAATTTTGACAGATTATTAACATATTTTTGACATTCAGTCGCCCCACAAAACAGTACAAGTCAGTGAGTGGTGGCGTTGAAATGAACAAATAAATAAATCAAAAATATGTTGCACTTATTTTTGCGGCTTTGGAAGAATTGGTGAAGATGCAGTTCAGCCAAAGGACGTATTTGTTAATATTCGGCGTAAAAGACAAACGATAAAACCAAAACAAATAAAACATTTCTGTCCCTGTTTAGCAAGATGTAATCAATAAGGTGGTGGGAGCAGCAGATGTTGATGTTGTCTAACAAACTTTGGTAGCAGATGTTGATGTTGTGTAACAAACTTTGGTTCATATATTGTTTAAACAACATTTGACAATTTTCGTTGGGCAAATGAATGAAACAAAACCAATCAGCATTGTTGATGCTATCACCTTACCAAATACATGTTGTTATTAAACAAATGTCATTATTTGGTTCGATGTCAAAATTTATAGTAGCCCTGGGGCCTGTCTAATTTTTGACACTAGAAATTCACCACGCAAACTTCAAAAGATGGTTCGGTGCAAAATATTTGAACCAATCCGCCCACAGTCTAATGTGTCAACAATTCCAAGAGGGGTCAAAATATTTGAAGAAACTTGGTCGATTATGGACAGTAAGACTCCTCTGCGTCAACGTACGGGTCGGTCTCTTGAAAACTTTCCTGGTGTAAACGAGAGTGTCGCCGAAAACCTGAAAACATAAATTCGGTATCGTTCTCTAATACTTCAAACTTCACGAAGAACTACGCAGCGAAATTTGACCACCTTTATGCGTACAAAATTCAGTTTAGTCACGACCTCAAACCAGCATACCATTGAAAGCGCCGGTAATTTGATTAATGGGTAATGGAGCAAAGTGAAGTCATTGCAAATTTTTCAAAAAATAAGTCATCTTCTCCGATGAGCCGCATTTCCATTTGAATGGTCTCGTAAACGCAAAAGTGGAAGAACTTTTACTTTGGTTTGTGTCTAGACTAACATATGTTGGGAAATTTCTTGTTTAATGGGAAGTTTTCTAGGTGGAACCTGTAACCAATATTTAGTAAAGGGTTTTTCAACAGAGACGCTACTAAAGTAAATCGATAGGGACAGCAAATGACGCCATATTTTTTCCCGCTTTTTTGACATTTCTCTTTAATAAGGTTTGCCATTTCATCATGGAAAGATATACGAGCCAACAACGAGTCGAAATTATTAAAATTTACTACCGAAATTTGGAGTCAGTGGCCTCAACTTTAAGAGTGCTACGTCATTGTGGCTGAATGGCTCATTTCTGGCTGAATGGCTTCGTCAATAAGCAAAATATGCGTTATTGGTCAGACAGCAATCCACACGTAATCCATGAGTCACGGTTTGGTGCGGTTTATGGGCCGGCGGCGTCATTGGGCCGTACTTCTTCCGTGATGATCCAGACCGGCACATTACTGTGAATGCGAATCACTACCGTTCAATGATAACCGAATATTTTTGGCCCCAATTGGATAATATGGACTTGGAGGACATGTGGTTCCAACAGGACGGCGCCACAAGCCACACAACGAATGCCACAATCAATTTATTGGAAACCAAGTTTGGTGAACGTGTTATCTCACGAAATGACCCAGTCGATTGGCCGCCTCGATCGTGAGATTTGACGCCGTTAGATTATTTCCTGTGGGGCTACGTCAAGTCTATGGTCTATGCCAACAAGCCAGCGACGCTTGATGAACTTCGTACGAATATCGAACGTGAAATTGCAGCAGTACCGGCCGATTTATGCTTGAAAACCGTCGAAAATTGGGTTCAGTGTCTGGACTTCTGCAAGCGTGCCCGTGGTGGCCATGCAAAAGAAATCGAGTTCCATACATAATGGCATCGAACGTACTTTCACAGGAGTAAACAATTTCATTGGTATTTAAAACCGGTTTTGTTTTATTTAAAACATTTATTATTTGTAGCGCTCTTATTGAAAAACCCGTTATATGTTGTAGTTTTAAACCGAATAAAAAGTAAATTTAGAAAACCCAAAGCGAAAAAAGTTTAAAAAATAAAATTTTTGTAAATAAGTGCATTTTCTTAAAAAAAGTACCCTTTCTTAACTAAAATAATTTTTCTAAAATAAGTACCGTTTCTTTAAAAAGTACAGTTTCTTACAACAAATTGCACTTTTTTTCAAATTGCCTTACCTTTACCTAAAAAGAGTACCACTTCTGTAAAAAAGTACTTCTTTGAATAAAACAATTCGTATTCTTATGACTTTTCTTACAGAAACTACTTCTTGTTAAAAATATTACTTTTCCTATAAATTTATTCAAGCTCAAGACCTTTCTAAATAATATAAAGCTTATTAGCTTTATATTACTTTCAAAAAAGTCGAGCATAAAAATGTTCCAATGATACCAAGGCTGTCTGTATAGCTATTTCGGATCTTGCCAAGATCTTCATCAGCAGACGTTTTTGGTATGTTTTTGGTGAACATACCAAAAACGTCTGCTGATGAAGATCTTGGCAAGATCCGAAATAGCTATACAGACTATTTGGTGAACATACCAAAAACGTCTGCTGATGAAGATCTTGGCAAGATCCGAAATAGCTATACAGACAGCCTTGGTATCATTGGAACATTTTTATGCTCGACTTTTTTGAAAGTAATATAAAGATAATAAGCTTTATATTATTTAAAAAGGTCTTGAGCTTGAATAAATTTATAAGTACATATTAGAAAACAGACCGAATAAAAATTCCCGTAAGGGAAATGATGAAATATTACTTTTCTTAAGAAAAACATGTGCTTTTAATAAAAGAGGTATATCTCTTTAAAAAAACGCCTTTTCAGGAAAATATAATACATATTCTTACAAAAAGAACCTACAAAAATACTTTTAAAAAAAATACATTCTATATAAAAAAAAATTTCTTAAAAAAAGTTTATCATTTTAAAAAAGTATATTTTCTTAAAGGTCCATTTAAATTATCGTACTTTTCCACGGGCGCCTTAGGCTTGTTGGAACTAACTAGTACATAACATGTAGCGAAAGGAACTTCGTTCCAACCGGGTGCCCCTGACACCTCACATGTTTTTTTGTTATCCTGACATAGACCGGTAAGTACTTAACTATCTAGCTCGCATGTACCAGCTGCAGCGTAACATATTCAACTTATAATTTACCAAGACTCTGCTAAACTTCTGTAGGTGCCACATGTGGAATATATATAAAAAGAAGAAGAATGTGTGAACAAACTTGCGTCAGAGATTGATACACAAACTCGGCTTTAAGTTGCCACTTTTTTTTTATTACAAAAATGTTGAGCACTTAGTGTCATCAACAAAGTCATAATTCCATAATCTGCCAACTGGCAGATGGCCAGACGGACAGTCGGAGAAAGCTAACAGCAAAATGTTACGAAAACAAAATTATAAGGATAATGTTTTTTTTTGGGGATACGACAAGTTTAAGAAGTGGTTGATATCAACATTTTGTAATGAAACAACCCTTAAAGTTTGTTTTTTTTTGTGACAAACAAACAGCAACAGTAGCAATATAGGAAGTAGCATCAATACCTGTAGCAGGAACATCTGTATTGGTAAGATCCTGACAACAATAGAATGTTGTTGCCATAAAAATACCCTTAATAGCAACACAACAAAAAATTATTTTCAAAAAAGTTTTTTAACCGCATTTTTTTGTTGTCACTTTAGAAATGTTTTAACCCATTTTATATCACAAACAATTTAGCTTTTGTTTGTGGCAAAATAAGGTTAGGTTGTTTTTTTTTATTATTATTTGAGGACAACAGCACTATCAATATCTAGTCCACACTTTGCTGCTGTTGTCCTTTTGTTGTACGGTCTAGCAGAACAGGATTCAAATGTAGCGTTTGGGAATACAACACTAGCTGATGTTCTTGCATAGCATAATTGTTTTGTTACACTTTTTTTGTTTGTTTGCAACTGCTGCTGTTTGCCAGTGTACGAACTTCTTGCTACGGAAGGGAAATGTCTGATTCAGTGTAGAGCAAAAAAAAAAAAAAAACAAAAACAAAAACATTACTTTGGCAACATTCTAACATCGATCGAAGTGTGTGTAAGTTAATAGTAGTAATAAGGGTAGTGTAATCAGGATGAGAAAATTATGATAGTGGAACAAAAAAAAAATTACAAATGGTGTACAATAAAAGAAATTCTTTGCCAACATAATTTGGAATATGTAATTTTGGCATAAAAAAAACTAACTTGCTCTCAAATCCTCGTGAGTTTCCTTTAAAATTAAATGATAAAAATTTCTGAAAACAAAACTTTTGTCAACATTTTTAAAATAAAATTTTTATAATGCAAGGTGCTTAAATTGTAATGCAGATCTTTGGTAGTCACTATTTGTGATATCGCACCTTAATTTCCAAAGCGTCATAATTTAAAATTTCAGGATTTTAATTTATTGCGTAAACACAATCACCGAGAACCATTTGTATGTGCTTTAAAAATCCTCTCGTCCGTTTCTGTTTCCTTTCATTAAAAAAAAATCCAGTATACAAAAAATCAATGAATGTTCGAACACACGGGTGATGTGTTACCTTTTGTTACACGGTACCTGTTCGATTTCTATGAACACAGTAAATGTTACATCGGGAAATGAAATAAAGAATAGTTTTTATGCTGAAGGCTCTTTTGCTATTGCACTTTCTTTTCTCTTACATCTGCTTTAACATTAGATGTAATACATATTTAGCTCACCGAAGTAATTGTTTTTGTTTGGTCATAAACAGAGCGACGACGACCTGCTTGTTTGAATGCTGGCATACAACTGAATAAATTGCATTATTTAGCTCACTGAAATAATTATGTTTGTTTTGTCACAAACAGAGCGACGACAAAAAGTATTGAATAGTATAGAGAACTTATTGCACTCTTTTTCCGCTCTCATGTCTAGAGTCTGAGTAAAAGAGCACAAACGACTCATATTATCTTTATAGAATATTTCAATATAAATGCACCATTTCGACAATGTTTTTAAATAAAAAAATAAAAAATGCATAAATGTTTCAAAAGGCGTCAATGTTTCACATCAAAATTATGAACGGACCAAGTTATGACAAAAATAGAGTAATGTGTATTGAATCATTCGCCAGATGTCGCCAGTGCTTTTGAGTTACACAATTCGTTCCATGAGTTCCCTATACTATTCAATACTCTTTGGCGACGACGACCTGCTTGTTTGTTTGCTGTCAGACTAATTTTCAGGCAGAGACTATTGTTGTACAACAACCACGTATGTGATGCTAACACTGTGTGTTGTTTTCATGTGTTCACTTTCATAGATTCCCCTACCCGTGCCTATAGAAGTTAACACATCAATATGTCTACTATTGAGAAATTTCATATATTTGTCAACAGTATGTTTCGTTTGGACACAGTGGGCGAAAATCTGTAAATAATTAATTTAACACAAACAATTTAAAAAAATGATTCTGAAATTAGGGTGGAAGTTTTGGAATAGCTCACACGACAGCCCATGCTCGGCCCTTTCTAATGGTATGAATGGGGTTGCGGCAATATGTCCCGTTTGGACACAGTAGACAAAATGAATAACAATAATCATAAATGAGAAATGTGATATAACATAATTCATTTTTTGATATAACGTACAACATTTTCCAATAGTAGATGCCGAACCCTTTCCAGCGGTACATGTAGGGTTGTGGCAGTATGTCACATTTTGACATAGTGGGTAAAAATTCAAAAAAAAAGAATCTGAAACTACAATTTCAAAATACTTGATTGTGAAATTCTTCTGAATTTTATGGAATTGTTTTTCAAATAGCACAGACTGTATCCTTTCTAGCGATATATGTGGGATTGCGGCAGGTTTTCCCGTTCGAATACAGTTGGCAAAAAACTGTTAAAAATTTATTTAACACTAAATCTCAAAAAATCCTATTCCAAAATTAGGCTGGATGGTATGGAATAGTTAGAGTGAAAGTACAATGTCCACCCTTTCAAACGGTATATGTGGGGTTGTGGCAGTTGGTCTCGTTTCGACACAGTGGGTAAAATTCCAAAAAACAAATCTGAAATTTTATGGAATAGAATTGTTTTTCACATAGCACAGACTTTATGCTTTCTAGCGGCATATATGGGGTTGCGGCAGTTTATCTCGTTCGAACACAGTGGGCAAAAAAACCGTTAAAAATTCAATTAACATTAAATCTCAAAAAATTATATTCTGAAATTAGACAATGATATGGAATATTTACAATGAAAGTACAATGTCCACTCTATCAAACTGTATATGTGGTGTTGTGACACTTTGCCTCGTTTGGACACAGTGGGCATAAAGTTTGCGAAAAAATATTTGTAATTAAGTTATTATTTTTCCGCCCTTGGTATCTTTTTATGTCTTGTATTAATGTTTTTATTAACTTTTATGCATAATCTTATTATATGTATTACTTTTATGTAAATATATTTGATAGATTGTGTAAAAATCGTGAATCTGGACGTAACCCTACCTTTGTATACTTTAACATTGCTCTGTTTACTCAATAACAGGGGTCTGCTAACTACTGTGGTTTTTGTCTTTGCTACTTAGATTCGGAATTTATCTTCACGCACATATGTTTTCTTACACGCTGAAAAAAACGGCCCCTGGAATATTATGCAGGAACCATAACTATGTTCGGAACATCCATAAAAGATCTGCCCCTTCTTCTTCGAATTGCCCCAAATTCAGTGCACTTCACCTCAAAAACAAAGCATTTATCAGGAGTAAATGCAAGTAAATCAGCCGATCGTCGCTGATAAATGTAAGCACCATTCAATTAATATTCAGATAAAGTAATTACAATTAAAAAAATTGTATGTTATCAATGAATGTTTGTTTGATTTATAAAACAATTAAAATGTGGTTTCATCCTGTTGAACAAAAAAAAAAATTAAGAATTTTCCAGACGATTACACACATTGAAAGAAAAGTACCGTTATAATCCACTTCGACCTGCTTTTTTGTTATTAACAAGTCAAAAGCTGGTTATGGTTTCTGAATTCACAATATATAGCGACTTTTTTGCTTAAAATTCTATTCGTTTTATTCTGATGAACCACAGTGTATTATAACATAATAATAGTTGCGTCTCCAACATGTTGTATTGAGTAGCAAACACAATGTGTTTGTACACAAGCATGCTATGTTCACCACAAGCTATAAACACGTTATATTTGCACCCAAAAACAAAAGACAGATGTTTGATGTGCAATTATGAGTGTGTGCGGTTCTTGTACATGAGAACGTGGCTCCGATGCCTACTCTGACCACCTTACACTTCTGCCGGCGACGGTCACCTCGCTTAGTGATGGTGACACTATCGAGTACGTCACCATGAAAAAGCGTCCGGAGTAAACCTGTAGATTTGAAGCAGTGAGCGTAAATCTAGAACGCGCACAGATTTCCCCAACACTCCATGGGATGTAATGGGAAACCATATATACAAATGTATATATGAATACAGATGAAGAATTGACTGAAATATGTAATTCTACTGAAAATAGTGTTGGTTGACATGACAGTTTTTGTAAAATTTCCTTTAGAAATAATACAAATAAATAAATCTCAGTATATAGAAATATGTGGCTGTCGGTGGTGCAATGGTACTGTGCGCCGCTCTTGTGCATGAAGACGTGGGTTCGATCCCTACTCTGACCACCTTAAATTTCTTTCGACGGCGGTCACCTCTTTTAGTGATGGCGACACTATCGAGTATTTAACCATGAAAAAGCTTCTCAAAATACCGTTCGGTACCGGTGTAAAACTATATGTCCCAATCGGTGAGTGCAAAACTTTAACGCACACAGCTAACTGATTGTGAGAAGCTCTCCCTAATCCCTTTTTTATAGAGATATATTTCGAAAGAATTACCAATTTATTACATCTTCCTCGTTCAACACACGATATACATACATATGTATGTGACAAACTGCTGATGCACCATGAGTCTAAGTAAAGGGTCGTTTGCATGTAACACTCGCCACTTAAATGCCAGTTTACTCTATGACTATTGTTGATGCTGGTCACATATTCGTAACCGGATAACTTTTAACAATATTTGCATATAACATGGCTATATGCAATGTTTAGTTAAGTCAAAAGTTTATTGTAACCCGGTTTTTATAGGTAGGAGTTGCTCTGATTGAGAATGCACATCCGTTTGCCTCATTTCATGAGCAGTATTAGGTTGCTAATGGTCGTATAGGTTTCAGTTTCATTTGTAGTTATTGCTCGTGATACCTGTGATATTGGTATTACATACCTATATGTTAGATGACAAGGACGAGTATGATGGAAATATTGTGTCCTTGTGGTTGAGATGAATTTATTTAAATGGTTGCGATGTTTGGGAAGTATTGTATGATTTTAGTTGATGTCAGTTTTAGGGTATGGAAGGAATTATGTGTCGTCATGTACAACCAGCCATCTAACTTGTATCCACATAATGTACATATTTGGTTTTGCCGCAATGAAAAGCCATTCTTTTTTTCAGATGTAATATGGTGGCCACGTTGATCGAAAAATGTTCTATAATTATAACTACAACTTATGTTGGTTTTGCTGCATGGACAGAGTACAGTGCAAACTCGTAGGTAAAAAGGAAAATAGTTAACAAAAAAAAAATCGAATTTTTTTAATTCAAAAATAATTTAAAAAAAATAACATGAGGTGTCAGGGGACATCCGGTTGGAACGGAGTTCCTTTCGCTGTATGTTATGTACTAGTTAGTTCCAACATGCCTAAGGTGCCTGTTCAAAAATACGACAATTTAACAGGAATTTTAAGAAAAGATACTTTTTGTAAAATGATAAACTTTTTTTAAGAACATTTTTTCTTTTTATAGAATAGAATATAATAATTTTATAGAAAAGAGTATGTATTATATATTTCCGAAAAGGTCCTTTTTTAAATATAGGTACTTATTTCATTAAAAGCTAATGTTTTTTTTAAGAAAAGGTATTATTTTTAAGAAGAAGTACTTTCTGTACGAAAAAGCCATAAGAGTGTGATTTTTTAATGCAAAGAAGTACTTTTTAAGAACAGGTACTTTTTAAAGAAGTGGTACTCTTTTAGGAGAAGGTTATTTTTTTTAAGAAAATGTTCTTATTTTCAGAAGGGCTACTTATCTCAAGAAAAAAAGACAAAAGAAAAGGTACGATATAATTTTATTTTTAAGAAAATCAAATTTTGTTAGAAAAGGTATCTTTTTGAAGAGATGGAATTTTTTTGAAGAAAAGGTTTTTTAGAATTGGTCCCTTTTTCAAGAATAGATACATTTTGGACTAGGCACTTATCGCAAGAAAAGTTATTTTGTTTCACAAAAAAGGTACTCTTAAAAAAGAAGGTAGTTATTTAAGAAAAGGTAATTTGTTGTAAAAAAATTCACTTTTTTAAGAAAATTTACTTATTTAAAAAAAAAAACTTTTTTTTTTAGGAAAATGTAGTTTTTGATAGAAAATGTGATTTTTTTTAAGCCAAGGTGCGTCTTTAAGATAACGTATTTTTTTAAGAAAAGGACCCGAAAATGTCGAAATAATCCACGCTCGAAGAGTAAAAGTGCGTGAGATTGTTGATGCCATAGGTATTTCATATGGCAGTGTGACTTCGATTTTATATGATCAGTTGGGTTTAGCAAAGCTGTCTGCAAGATGGGTGCCGCGTTTGCTCTCAATTGACCATAAACGCACGGGGGCACACATGTGTAGTCTCAATGAAAAAAAAATCCATGAATTGGGCTACGAACATATTCTCTGGATTTATCCTAAAGAAATGGCTGGGTGGAAAGAGATTTTGCCGCAACCATGAAATGATTGATCAAACAAATGCCTATTTTATGGACCCTGAAAATCCTATTTTTTGGAAGGGATACAAAAATTGGAGAAACGTTGGATTAAGTGTATTGCTAAAAGGAGTTTATGTTGAAAATAATTTTTTTTTTGAAAAAAACTGTTTTTCATTCAAAAAGTCACGGACTTGTTGATCCGCCCTCGTACAATATATACTAAATATTGGTTACAGTCTCCACCTAAAAAACTTCCCATTAAACAAGAAATTTCCCAACATATGTTAGTTTAGACACAAACCAAAGCAAAAGTACCCAATATAGTTGATAATACTGGGTTGTAGCATAATAGTGTGAAACAATTTGTTTAATTTTGTTTCATTTAGTCCCCATCCCGAAACGTGCGATAAAGAACTTCATTATAAATATTGTATTGTTTGCGGTAGATTGTTTTTGTTGTTGAAGGAGAAAAGACAGCATGACAAACCTGGCTGCAACAATTTACGAAAAATTGTTTAGGGCCCCACCAAACCAAACCCATTTATATATATTTAGTTTCAAAAATAGCACTACATTCAAAAATCACCTATTAAAGAAATAATTTCGGGGTGCCCGAGCCATCCGGGCCCGTCGCTGCGTATGTGCCTGGAAAGTGGTAATACGTAAAACATCGGGTTCAGTATCATCTAAGTTTTTCTATACCCAAATACATACCACCCACGTGACCGTCGGTTGTGTCATGGTAGTGTGCGCGGGTCTTGTACATGGGAACGTGGATCCTATTTCTGCTCTGACATTACAAGTAACTCGAAGGTAATACTGCATCTAAATTTCCGGATCAAGTTTTAAAAACAAGTACGTGATTAGAGTACGTGATAGATTTTTTCTGTAACAAAACAGCTGAATTTCCATACCAATTTTCAAGAACAAGTACGTGTAGACGATCTGCTATATTTTCTATATGGTGGTATGGGGGTCCAAAGACAAACAACTTTTAAAGTCATATGATATTTTGCCACTGATAGATTTTTTCTGTTCCAATTATTGACCATCAGTCAGTATCATACCTCCTCGCACCAAAATGAGTCGCATTATGCAAATGTACTTCCTAGGATAACTCTATGCTAGTAGCTGTGATCACTGGGCACTATCTAATTGGCAGACACGCGTCTAGACTTGGAGTCTCAGCTCATGATAACTGGTTCACCAGAGACCAATGTACGTTCTTCATCAGCCACATCCTCGAGAATCGGGATGAGGTATCATATGATTTGAAAGCGCCATATATATTCCAGGTATATTTACAGATTCAAGCAGGGGACGGAATATGACGTGTCGTGGTATCACAACGGTTCTCAATGGAGTAAGTGTGTCAATACTATCATCCACTTCTACCTAACCCAACCCAAGTCCAAAGTGAGTGCTGAGTTGGACAAACTGTGTGTGTGTTGAAAAGAAATATTGGCCCAAAATGAAAAACCCACATCGCGTGCTGTACGCAAGTTTGCGGAAAAAATTTGTGAGACTGGCTTGCTAGTGAACAACACTCATGGCCTCCGTCATCTTACCGACTAGAATGTGGATGCTGTGGCCGAAAGTGTGCAACTTAATCGTAGAACATCGACTCGACATCGGTATCAGCATCGTCAATTCACGCACCAGCTTGATGAGAATTTTGCACAAAGATCTCGGATAAATGCTCAAAAGTCCCAATTGACTCAACAATTGAAGACAAACTATGCACGATGCACTCTTGTCAAATCTCGCTGCTTTTGTTGTCGGTGATAACTTCACTCGATTTATACGAATATCGACATTTCTGAGAGATCGCATTGTACGAGTTGTTGTAGATAGGGTTTCATCCGACCAGCATAAATTGACTGCAGGTGTACCACAGGGCTCTGTTCTTTCTCCATGTCTTTTCCTTATTTTCATTGAAGACCTCCTTGGTCACACTTTGAATCCAATCTGTCATTCTTATTCATTCAAGAGATTGAAGTCAAACGCCGGACGATGATTGAAACACTCGACCGGGATTTGGTGTCCATTGTTGAATGGGATCGAATGAATAGAGTAGATTTGAATGCGGGTAAGACTCAGTGTCGTTTGTTGTCGCATAAGTGGGTTGCTGACCCAGGTGTGTCGTCATTGTTTATGGACAGTGTGTATATTGATGAATCAGACGCTCTTGATGTTCTGGGCATGAAAATTCAATATGATATCCGTTGCGAAAAACATGAATTTGAAGTGTCGAAAGGCTTTATAAAGCGGTGCAAGAAATATTTCACTCCACTTGATCTTCTTAATATCTACACCACCTACATCAGGCCAAAGACGGAATAAAACTCCCATATATTGGCAGGTGCTCCTAGGACATCTGTAGAGCTTCGCGACCACGTCCAGAGGAAACTTGAGCATCGCCGAAATATGGGTTGCGTGTCGCTGGTCTATCGATACTACCACGGTATGTGTTCCTCGGACATTTCAAGGAACTCTCATCCGTTTTTTATCGAGTGGGCGGTTGACCGCACTACACACAATAGAGAAAATTCGTTCTTCTGCCGCACAGTCCGTATGTGGAGTAAACTTCCGGCTAGTATATTCCCACCAATTGTGACATACAAAGATTCAAGGTAAATGCCAACAGACACTAGTCCCTATTTCCACCATCCACTACCTCAATTTTCCTTCGCCAACACAATGCATTGAATATATAAAAAAACGACCATCCAATTCATTAAATCTCTTCAGTTTGGGTCTTATTTAAGCTCCAATCGGACATCGACTTTGACCGAAAAAATTATCTTTTCTGAAGAGACGCATTTTCATCAGGGCGGCTGTGTCAACAAACAAAATTACCATATCTGGGGATCGGAGAACCAGCACGTCACTGTCGAGCTGGTGTATCCACAGAGAGTGGCAGTTTGGTGTAAAGTTTGGAGTGGTGGCATCAAAAATTCTGCTACAAACGCCATTTCAGTGAACAAGCCATTTTTATGGGCTGAAATGGAAGAGATGAACTTGGATATTTGGTGGTTTCAGCTGGATGATACACCATATCACACAGCTCATCAAAACTCGATTGTTTGCGCATTAGTGTGATATCTGCCGTGATGCCAATTGGCCATCTTTGAGCTGTCAGTTGACCCCCTTAGACTTTTTCTTGTGGGGTGCTGTTAAAGACCGATGCTATGCGAATAGTCCAGAAACGATCCACACCATTGAGGATAATATCGTCCGAGGCATTCGTGAGACAGAACCCGAAACCGTCAACAATGTATGAGCTACAATGTTCCGTAAATACTGGGAGTATGAGTTATCTCTAATAAAACTATACTATGCCAATAACCCAAAGGATCGAACAATTTTGTATATTAATTGTATTTAGTTTTTAAAAAGATATTTTGAACGCTCGTAGTCACATTGTCTTCACCCTCTTTCAACCCAGCGAGATTCACAGAGCGAATTTCAAAAGTAGAAAAAATAATAATATTCACAAAAAAAAAAATTCAAAATTGAAGTTCTTACGGATGAAATAAAATTGAAAATAAAAACGAATCTTAGTTTTTAAAAAATAATTACTTTTACTTTACTTTAATTGCAATATTGGAAAAATCGGTTTTTACAATTAAGACGTACAGATTAGGGGTTTCACTTAAAAAACTTACAATATATTTGTAAACAATTTCTCTTTAAAATATATAATTTGTTTATCCAATAATTTTTGTGTTTTCTTTTCATTTTCTGGTTGAAATTAAATTTTAATTTTATATAGAAGAAATTAATACAATTCAAATGTTTTTTTTTACTTTTCCGTAAAAAAAAATTCAAAATAAATAAAAATTGTTAAAATATATTTTAAAAATTTAACGAGAATAAATTTTTTTTTATTTGAAATATTTTGGAACAAACTAAATTTAGAGTAAAATGCTAGTGTTAAACAAATACTGCTGGTTTTCGGTTTCGGTGTTTGAATACGTTACTCTCCCGATGCTCTGTGCGTCACGCTGTGTTAAAACAGGGGGAATCAAATATCATTCTATTAAAAGCATAGCTTTTCTGCTACAATATACGTACGTAGTTGATTTTACAAATCATACACCCTGAAACTAACGGCCCCTGTAACATTATGCAGGAACCATATATATGTTTGGACATCCATATACTGACGTACAAACAGCGTTTTAATTTATTGAAGATATTTTGTTTTTGTTTTCACAAATTTTCAACAAACAAAGCCACAGTTGGGTCACGAAATCATATATTAAAAATTATTAATCATTGTGTCCACAATGTGTAAAATTGCATAGCAAACACAATGTGTTGGGACACAAGTATACTAAGTTTGCGACAAGCTACAAAAACGTTACATTTGCAACCAAATAACAAAAAAGACATATTTTTAAGGGTGCATTTGTAGTTGGAAATTTCCACAGTTTTTAAACCCTATTTCATTTTAGTAATTCGAAAGAAAAATTTTTTTTCGACGATTTCAGGAAAAATTTTTATTTGTTCGGCTTTGCATGGAAAGACTTATATGTTTGTCTGTTTGGTCGCCCTTAAATTGCACATGACAGTGTGATTCTATGTCTGCTTGAACTACTATTGTTCAGTACCAGAATCGAAATCACACGTCGTCTAAGTAGATTGAGAGTACACGTACTCACCCAAAACTACATAAGTATGTGCAACATCAAGCTGAGTGTGGTGGAGAAAGTTATCAGTAGATACTACTGGTGACAATGTTGCATGCATGCTTGGTCGATATTTATGGGTTGACGCAACATTTGCTGTGCCATGAAACAACTTTGGCGTTGCAGGACATGTGATGCGGATATTGTTCATGCTGATGGTGTTTCTGATAGCAAAACTCGTGTTGTTATTAGAAGTGACAACAACTTGCATATTTGATTAGATATTTGAATAAAGCTATTGCATACAATATCATTTAGTTGAAATGTAAATTTATAAGAAGAAAAAAGTACAGTTATTTCGTTTATAGATATGTGGCAACTTTAGCTAAACTATATATGTAACCTAAACTTCCACCACTATACGAGAACCAAAAAGTAGAGCGCAAAATATTTAAAAATTATATATTGTTACCTATTAACAGCCAACAATATTTGCAATCAACAAGCAATTGGGCTTTTATTACAGCAAATGTACTTCAAAATGTGTTTCAGTGTAAGTAAAATACCGGACATAATATTTGCTAAAACAACAAACAAACTTATGATACCTACACGCTGAAAAAAACGACCTATGTAACATATTCTCCAAAAAATATCCTGGGGGAACCACGAATATGTTTGCAACGCAATGCAAAAATTCATATGTTTTCGCGTCCCAAACTCACTTGTATGTAAATGCAAACAGTAGCATGTTTACTGGCAATGCTTTTACGTGGACACATGAGTTCTTCACCCAAACATTCATATAGTTACGTGGAAGCATTCGCGTGTTCGCCCCAAGCCTACATATACTGACGTGGAAACATATGCGTATTTCCTCCCAAACGTAATAATATTTAGAAACGAATTATTCTTTGATTTAAATATATATGTATTATTTATTCTATTATTTATTTTATCAATATAAATCCACAGTTATAAATAATTAATACAAAAAATGAAAAGTTTTAAAACGACCATTTTTACATTTAATAGCATTAACTGCATTATTTGATTTTTTTCATGATTTGAGAATCTGCTACTCTTTTGCTTCTCCTTTATTTGTTGTCTCTTCACCTTTTTGTTTGCAGAAGGTTTCAACTATGCGTTGGTTATCACTAAGCGTTGGTACGCAAACGATATACTTATATACAAATCTTGTTCATGCAAGCCAAGCGCGGATTAATTGTGTTACTCTTTATTATATTTCACAAATGCCCCGCTGTTCCGATTTGCTCAGTAAAGACTTTGAGAGACAAAGGGCTTCACGTTGTTGCCCTATCCAGTTTCTTTCCTCAAAATCGTTTCTTACTTTGGTAGCACACGTACATACATATATACGAAACACATACAGAAAAACCAAAGCAACCTCACAAACCATATAACCGTCTGACTCGTTGATAATTATTTTTTCACTGATCAAGCGCTTTGATTGATGACCCAATGACCGAAGATAAGAAACACTGACTTCATCTTTAATTTACACGCAAATTCAGGAATATTTATGAAACACTGACTGAGAGAATAATGCAAAAATACGGGTACACACTTACAAGATAAACTCTCTCGTTGACCCTCTCTTGCTATCGGGAGAGCATAAACAGTGCAACAAACATAGCTGCATTTGCATCACAAACACAGATATATTTGGGTTGCAACCACATATTTTATAACATATTAATCATTGTGTCTCAAACATGTAATATTGAATAGCAAACACAATTTGTTGGGACACAATGTATTATATTTGCGACAAGCTCCAAACACACGTTATATTTGCATCCAAACATCAAAAAGCAACAGAGTTTTCAGCGTGTAAGGCAACAACCACATGTTTTGTAAAACAACAAATATGTTTGCTCGAATAACAAATAAATGTTTATTTAAAAAAAAAACAAATATATCGTGAGTTAAACGACAGTACCTCTAAAGAAGTAGAAAATTGAACATTATTACTCGTATTTGTACTTCGATGATTTACGAGAATCAGAGCCATCTATTGGATTTTACCATTTGTTACATTCTTGTAAAAGTTCTTGTTTAAGTCGAAATACAAGAACTCGGAAATCATTTTGGCGTGAAATAAAGATATAAAAACCATAAAATGTGTTTTCTGTAAAACAGTCAACAAATTCTTGCGTGGTACTGGAAGTTAACCCTCGATATGTTTGTTGTCTTATTGTTAATACAACGAACATATGTTTGTTAAAACAACTAGCATTTATTCGCTTAAACAACAGACATATGTTTACTAAAAAGACATGTTTGCTAAAACAAAAACGTATGTTTACTAAAACATCAAATATATGTTTACAAAAAAAAACGAACATGAGTTTGCTAAAACAACAAATATACATATGTTTGCAAGGAAACAAAAATATGTTTACGGAAAAAACAATCATATGTTTGCTGAAACGTAACTTTGCTAAACTGCAAACATGATTGCTTTCCCCTTTTCATAAGAATTTTATGCTGCATTTACTGATATATTTTTCCCCGTAAACCGGGTTTGACTAAGTTTGGCTTAAGTTTAAGTTAAAAAAAAGTTTCCAAATTTTTACACTGTCAGTCTAAATCTTATAGAAAAATTTCGGTAAACCCTAATAGTCAACCCTATACAATAGCTTGTATTGCATCTATCTCTGGGCAAATCTAATGTGTCTGGCTGTGACAGGGTAAACAATGCCTTCCATTGTTTTAAAAGTTCTAATCGTTGCAATTGTCTGCCATAGATTTGACTTCGGGTTTAAGTGAACAGTTTTTCTAATTTGTTATTTCTGCGACATTTATATTTTCATAGCGAGACTCTTGGGTTTCTACGATGCAGCTGATGGCAAAAGATAAATTTTAATTTAGAAAGTTAAAAATCTGTTAAACATTGGAATAAACAATTTCATTAAATAACAATATTACAATTTATACAATTGTACAAGTTTTTCGCAAAGAAAAACATTTATAAATATACATTTATAAACGAACTTTATTTTACACCAAAATTGGAATAATTTACTTTTGCTGCAAATAAACAAATCCGTTTATTATAAACCAAAATGTATATTCACACGCGCATACTCCCAAATGTATCACTCTCCATAACTAAGTCTCTCTTCTTCGAGAGCAAATAAGATTGTATAAAAACAAGCATAATAATTTTTATTCAGTGAAGTATGAGTGGACTATGTCAAATGGAAAGGCTGTTTGTCGCTAACGTTTTTTGTTCCCCGCAAAAGATTTTGTTTCGAGTTTAGGGTTACTATAACTCGTTTACAGTAAGTGAAAGAACAGCTATTGGAAACGTTTTAGTTCTTCGAAAAATAACTTGTGCTTGAGTTTAAAGCTGCCAGATACCGTTTGTTGTAAAAGTTTATTGGTTCTCGTAAACTACTTTGTTTATTTATCACAAAGGAACCGATTTGCTTGATTAAACAAATTTGAGGTTAGTAAAATTACATTCCTCAAACGCAGCTCATTCATTTGAGATTGGCTTTAGACGCTGTCCGCTTTCCAGTTTTACACTCACTGATTGGGACCTACTGTTGTTCACCAATTCCGAACACTTTTTCATGGCTAAATACTCGACAGTGCCGCCACCACTTAGTGAAATGATCATCGTCGAAAATAATGTAAGGTGGTCAGAGCAGTGATCGAACCTATATTCCCACGTACAAGAGCTGCGCACGCTAACCATTGCACCACCGACGGCCACAATTGATCTTCATACTCTTGTTCATGAGAACGTGGGTTCGATCCCTGTTCTGACCATCATACATTTCTTTCGAGGATGGCCTCGTCACGTAGTGACGGCGACACAATCGAGTAATTTGTCAAGAAAATCCTTCTCAAAACACCGTTGGAAACCGGTGTAAAACTGTAGCGCTCCCAATCAGTGGATGCAAAAACCAGAAAGCGCACAGTTCCTTGAATGCGGGAACTTCCTTTCTGGGATGTAGTGTGGGGAAAACGTCTATATGTATGTATGTCTTTCAAGTTAAGGAAAATAGACGATGGACACATGAATTTGGATTGTGGGCCTCTGTCACGTATTGAAGTCTGTGAAGTTTGTCTGAGTTTAGTCTGTCTGTGAAGGCTGTCTGAGTTTAGGTGCACGTTCGGTGGAACTCCTCCGTGCAGATGGACAAAATTGATGCTCGTGGACAATTTTTCCACCATTGGACAATCACAAGAAGACCTTTTAATTGAGGTCCCACCGACTCGAGAAACTATTGCTGCTGTAGCTGCTCAATCCCAGAGTTTTGACAAACAGCTTATCTGCTCAAAATGGGACAGCCACTGCGGACAATTCGGCTTAAGAATTGAAATGTATTTCCTTATAAAATTCAAATAACACGCTGAAAAACCTGTATTTTTTTGTTGTTTGGATGCAAATATAACGTGTTTGTAGATTGTCGCAAAAATAGTGTACTTGTGTCCAACCACATTGTGTTTGCTATTTAATATTATGTGTTAGAGACACAATGATAAATAGTTTATAATATATGTGTTTATGACCCAATAACAACACATCTCAATGTTTGCAGCAGCACATCTTCTATTCACGAAAACAAAGCTTGCAAACATGTACATTAGGTTGGCAAAGAAATGTATGGAGGAAAAAATATTTTCGAATTTTAATAAACCCCAGACGGATTCTTGTTCCTTATGGTCTAAAACTGACTTGGTGAAATTTTGAGCCGAATCGGACAACTCTAAGCAGTTCGGATTTTGACATTTTGGGTGAAAATTCGTATACACTAGAAAATCTTCACTCCTCGGTGCATTTGAAAAAAATTTGCACATTAATTTAGTTTAACCTGAATATAAACTGGACAAAGTTTGAGTAAAATCCGACCACTTTAAGGGTTCCAATTTTTAATTTGAAAAAATTTGCAATTTTTAACAAAAATGAAAATTTGGGGTTTTCGGGGTTTTCCAAAAATTTTATCTAAATGAAAAAAATATTTAACTTGGATTCCAACAGCTTCTAGCAGAAGTCTATACACTTCCCATAAACTATAACACGATATATTCATACAACGCTTTCATGGTGGTATCGTGCGCCAAAGTAGGTTATCTCGAGGAAAAATCGCCAAGATGGACTTATAAGGGTACCAAATTATAAAATTTAAAATTATAAGTTAGAAACATAAGCTTTGTGCTCAAACCGATTCTATAAAATCTGATGTGACAGTTACAAAAACCGGGTTTAAAAACCAGTTTAAAATCCCGGGTTTAAAAACCCGGGTTTAAAATCCCGGGTTTAAAAACCCGGGTTTATAAAACCGAGTTCAAGAACCGAAATTAAAACTCGGTTTATATAAAATGGTTTGCCAAACGTTTTGTTTTAATAAACCTAGATTTGATTATTGAAACCGGTTTTTAATTACAGTATTTGAAACCGCGTCACACTGATCAGATTACAAAAAATTTTTTTATAAAATTTATATCCATCGAGTTTTAAACCCGGTAAGAAGCTCAGTTTTTGACCCGGTTTTAAAAACCGGTTTTTGGAACCGGTTTTGTTTTTGATTTTGTTTTTATGTACATAAATATCTTACTGAGTCTAATTAAATATGAAGAACATATGTTTTTTCAAAGGGATGTTAATCCAATATTTCGATATTAGTTTCAAATAAAAATTTTATTATTTTCTTTTAATTTTATTCAAAACAACTCTTCTATGTATTCGTTGTCTGACAAATGTGTTCTTTGCTGTTCATTGAAGAGAAGAGAAGTGTTGCAGCCTCCAGAAACCATAACCCAATGATGAGCATTTCAAATGATTGCCTCTATAGAATAATCGCTTCACGCAGGCTGCGTGGAATAAGCGCATTAAAACCACAGTTGGAGATTTGGAGTGCACCCATTCGTAATGACTCAAAACAATTAAAATATTGAAAAATTAAAAGGGGCTTCCCCTTATTGCTACGTAATCGTTAATACGTGCGACAACTCCCTATATATTTTTATAATTGAAATCGACTTCCTTTAATCCCAGACATTATAGATTCTATAATTATCATGACAATTGACAAATGTTAAACTTATAATTTATGTACATAATCTTCTCAAATGAAATGCAACCACCCCTTGTCAATCAGCGGTATCTAGTGTCATATGCTGCACATCCCTTTATCTGCGTTATCCTGCCTTTCCGGTTTTAAGTGAAACTCACCGCATTGTATAAACAATGAAACATTCCAAACACTTAATACTGCAATTTCTCACGTCCACATTTTCCTGATAACACCCCTGGAGCAGAGTCCACAAATTATGAATACTTTCAGTTAATTTCCAAGAGGCGCGTGCCAAACAGTCATAAAGCCGCTGGATGTACAATTTGTGTTGCTGCTGCTCTTGGTGTGTGTTTCCCTCACAACCATTTCCTTTCTCCGCACGAAGGAAAATTATTTTTCCGTCTTCATATCCTAAGTAAATGTACGTTAGCTGCGGATATTTTTCTATTATTGTAAAAACAATTGTGGTTTTAGAACAGAAACACGTGAGATTTTCTTTTCACTTCCAAATTTCGTAGCCTTGCATTTCCCTCTTATCGCTACTCCCACTAAATGGCATTTTCAAAAAAAAACAAGAAAAAATTTGTAATAAAATCTTAATTTTTGCTTCGATAAGGACTTTCTCCCTTCTCCCTGTATGGTATTTCGTTGGAAAAATGTTCGTGGTATTTATGGAATTGTTTTGCAATGCCATACAAAAATACTGAATTATTAGGGAAATGTGAAAATTATACACACAAATCGTGTTATTTGCTCCTTTAAAGAGAGGATATGGACGTTTGTGCTATTTTCCTGTGGATGTTTAGACGATTGGGGAAGGTGGCGGGGGGGGGGGGGGAGCGTAATGTAATGTTATTATGCTGTGCCTGCATTTTAGGTGATTTGAAATTTATTACATTTACCAGAGATTATAAGTGATTTGTTTGAGCTTAATAAACAATAAACCCACGTATTTGTTGAGGGTGGAATTGTAAAATGAATAATATTAAAATTAACAGTTATTAGAAATTTCCACGCAATGGGGATTAGTAAAAATAAAACCCAACCTTAGCACGTGTCTCGAAGTGCCTGAAATTGGGCGGAATTTGTATGAAACAGAATTCCAAACCCCCAGCTTACAAATCTATTTTGGAGAACACAATGTGTGCTCGACTTTATGTTTCATAAAAGCATTATTTTGTAGGAAATGTTTGGTATCGATCAAGTACTTTAGATTAACCCAAAAATCTTTGAAGATTGCAAACCAATGTAGAAATTGGATTTTCGACTTATTCAATATATGGGCTACTCAGGCGCCAATTGATCTAACTCCACATTTAAAAATGTTGAAGTTTTAAATCTATCAGAATTGAAACATCTGAATCCTGTCATAATCCCAACCTCTTTAAACTCATAGAAGAATTCGATAGAGGCAGCCGAATTAGTCGCAAATGAATTTAGAGGTTGCCACAAGCACACTAGAGCTCATCACAGCGAAACTGTGGTTGTCACAGCCGTAATAGAGGTTGTCACAACCGAATTAAAGGTTGCCACTGTCGAATTAGAGGTTGTCACTACCGAATTGGAAGTTGTCACAACCAAATTAGAGGTTATCTCGAGTTAGGGGTTATCTCAACCGAATTAAAGGTTGTCACAACCAAACTAGAGGTTGTCACAACCGAATTAGAGGTTACCACAGCCGAATTAGAGGTACTCGCAGCCGAATTAAAGGTTGTCACAGCCGACTTAGAAGTTGTCGCAACCAAATTAGAGATTTTCACAGCCTAATTAGGGGGTTTCGCAAGCGAATTAGAAGTTGTCACAACCGAATTAGAAGCGTCATCGCTGAATTAATTGGATGTCACAACTGCATTTTGAAATTATTGTCTATTAATTTAGTTATGATTTATTTTCCTGTATTCTCGTAATTATTTACAAAGCGAGGAAATAATGTACTTTATATGGACAATCTTTAGGGAAACAAATTCATTTTACATGCCACTTGAATTGATGACCATCAAGTTTCACTGCACCAATTCTGAAATGCCGTGTCTGTCGATTTAGGTCCTAAATCGTTCTATACACAGTAGATCGACTCACAAAAAAAAAAGATCCTTTTGTCCACACCTCAAAATGTTCTATGGTTTGTTTTATGATAATTCCCAAAAATATTTCGTGTCTAGCATTAAGGTTCCGTGAGCTGGACCATTTTTAAAAAATGTAATTTTTTTTTAGTTTTTTAAAGAATTTTGTATCTTAACTATGAAAAATGTATACAATATTGGTATCATATGGAAGGCTTTTTTAAGCATGCCAAAGTGTGTCCTGACACATCCTTTTTTTCACAGATATTCTGCAAAAACACGAATTTTTAGTTTTTAGTACGGAGATTTTTCTGATTTAAATGTCAGATTGGCATATTTTAACCTTTCGTTGACTTAAGTAAATACGTGTTTCTTTATAATTCGCACTAGTTCGCGGTTTACCAAAAATTCAATATGGGGGAAAAATTACGTTCTGAACATGCACAATGGGTATCAAATCTTTTCTTTGGACAAGGAGATCATTGTTGTATAGATATAATGTTTTTATATTGTAGTACATTTTCCGAGGTGATCTGGACAAAATTTTGAATATTTAGAATTACTCCATTCTGATATTTAAATCAGAAAAATTCTCGTACAAAAAATTTAAAAATTGCGTTTTTGCAGAGTGGCCCTGAAAAAATTGTGGGCCAGGACATGTTTTATATACAGTTAGACGCGCCATAAAAAACCCTGTGATATGATACTAATATTGTATATATTGTATTCAGCTAAATTACATTTTTGAAAACGAAATATTTTGGGGATCATCATAAAACAAACCAAGGTACATTTTGAGAAATGGATAAAATACACTTTTTCCCCACCACACAATGTGAGTCGGTCTAATATACACACGATTGTAGCACATGCCGTGTCACCGGCCTTGAAAAACTTCAAAACTGTTGACATCTGCTTGTAGTGTATCTGCTGTACACTAAGGTGGACCTTGAAATGACATTTTTGCGATATTTTGGTAGATGAGGGCTCTATTCCGTGCCTTTTTGAAAAAAAATGACAATGCCGAAAAAAAAATTAAAAAAAAACATTAGGGGTTGCGCACGAGCCGAGAAAAAGGTCCACTTTGCCAAAATTAGGGGGGAAATTGCCATAGGTCATCAGGGGTCACCCGTAGGGGGGAAGAATGTATGGCCGACCCCCATTAACTTTTTACCGCCAACATTTTCCCCCAAGACACCCACCCCCTATCTCCTCCCCTTAGGGGGGTCACCATACAAAAATGGAGGTTGCTCAGTATTTTCGAAAAACACCATAGGTCATCAGGGGTCACCCCTAGGGGGGCAAAATATATGACCGACCCCCATTAACTTTTCATTCCCAACATCTTTTCCGAACAAACTTACCCTCTATCTCCACTCCTTGAGGGACTCCCCATATAAAAATACTGAAAATCTATGTATTTACAGTTGCACAATATCGAGATTTTTTTGATTTTTTTGATTTTTTTACAGAAATTCCACCAATATTCAAGAGTGGTCATTGTTTGGAAAGTCTTGAAAAATTTGAAACGCACACGTGCTGAATCAGGTACATAGGCACCCTTAGCAGATGCCCCCATTCATCAGTACCTGGCAGTAAAATATTGCAAAATACGTAGTAGTTATAAATAGCAGTTCATTCATCGATTGTTGTCATTCAACAAGTGCCGACGACCGCGAAAAGTAAATTGATTTTTCTCCCGTTTTTTAAAAGTTAAGATGACAACACGAATTAGATCGCGCGACGATATTTTTTTGATTGGTTATCCAAGCATGAATATTACGGGGAACAAATTACCGTCGAAGAAGCAAGTGCTAAGAATGCATTTCTTCAACATTCGCAAACGAAACATGTCGAAGAAAAATAGTGCGGTTATAGTCGCGGACGCAGTGATGATTTTTTGGCGCCAAGCAGCTATTCCGACGAAAGCCAGAGGAGATGTTACAAGAAAAATAGCTGCGCTGCACGATGAGTGGGATGCTTTAAGAAAGTCATCTCACAGAAAGACTGAGTCCACTAGAGAAAGAGAGAATACGTTTTCTGATAGCTTGGATAATCTTTTCGACATCGCACACGCCAACGCCCTTGAGAAAATGACAAATACCGAAGACATTGAGTTTCTGCTAAAGCAAAGAGAAGATGGCCGGCCAGGAACTATGGGAGGTGTGGACGCTACTGATACTCGAACGAGGAAAAGAAAAGCTGAGCGCGAAGAACAAGAAGAGTTGCGACGCAAACGTGCAACGGAATCTAGTAGAGATCGGTTCGCTAAAGGCGGTAAGCTATTTCGCGCTTTGTGTGTTCGTCCAATGTTTATATTCAAATGAAATTCGTTCAATTCCAGTGGTTAAATTTTCAAGCAGTGATTCAAGCGATGATAATGGGAGACAGGACGAAAACTTCCCGGCGGAAGCTGGCCCGTCAAATGTTGGTGACAGAAGAGGTTACAAACAATGTTTTACTGAACGAGTCCTATCAGCTTTGGACAAGTGCAAAGTGACTGACCGAGACGCGGTCGGCATTATGATAGCGGCGGCAGAAGCATTTGGACCCGATCCTCAACAATACACAATAAACCGTACGTCGCTTCGGAGATGTCGGCGTTCAAATCGAGAGAACATGCTGAGTTATGTGAAAGACAATCCAGAAGTAAGATCGCATAGATTTATTTGCTCTCATTCAGAATTCTTATTCTTCAACGCGTTTCATTCATCTCCAGCTTGTCGCAGCTAAATCCTTCGTAGTCCATTGGGATGGCAAAATGCTTTTGGATTTTGTGGGTACAAAGAAGGTGGACCGTCTACCGGTAATTGTCTCGTACGGAGAAAAAGAACAACTTCTTGGAGTTCCCAAAGTAGAAGATGGGAAAGGAAAAGGCCGGAGAATAGCACATGCCGTTTATCAACTGTTGGCATCTTGGCATATGACACATCGAATACAAGGACTTTCTTTCGACACGACATCAACGAACAGTGGCCCATTCTCCGGAGCCGCAGTTGCTCTTGAGCGGCTGTTGGAGAGAGAAATCTTATATTTACCTTGCAGACACCACGTATACGAACTGGTGCTAAGGGAAGTTTTTGAGACAAAAATGGGAAAGACCAGTGCACCAGGCGTTCCTTGCTTTGACCGTTTCAAACAGGAATGGGACGCTGTAAAGGTTAAACCATTCCATTCTGGCTTGATAGACGATCAAGTCGTCAGAAAAATTCCTGTGGCAATGCAAGTCGGCATAAAGAAGTTTTGCTTAGATCAATTGAAGGAGAAACACCCTCGCGATGACTACAAAGAAATGCTACAATTAATTCTTTTGTTTCTGGGTGAAAAACTTGAGAATTACAATTTCCGACCTCCAGGACCCGTTTCCCATGCTCGATGGATGGAAAAAGCCATTTACAGCCTCAAGATGTTTTTGTTTCGGAGAACTTTTCACTTATCTGTATGTGAATTGAATGGTATTCGACACGTTTGTATTTTTGTGGTGCGACTTTACGTCAAGGCATGGTTTGGTTCTTCTCGAGCAGCTGAGGCGCCGAATCAAGATTGGAAGTTTTTGAAGGACATCGTCGAGTACAAGTCCGTTGACCAGGATTTATCTCGGGTAATGATAAAGAAATTTATCGGTCACCTATGGTATCTCGCCGATGAGCACATAGCCCTTGCCTTTTTCGATGACAAGGTTTCAAATGAGTTGAAGGCCAAAATGGCCCAAGCATTGCTAGAAAATGAGAATGACGAAGGTGAAGAAGATGAAGAAGACGAAAAAGGTGAAGAAGATGAAGAAGACGAAGAAGGTGAAGAAGATGAAGAAGACGAAGAAGGTGAAGAAGATGAAGAAGACGACCCGGTTCCCCCAGCTCCTCGCGTCGTAATCAAAAGCACCAGCGTTAAAAAAATCGAGGTGAAATTCAAAGATGTGAATGAGGAATTCTTGGCTAAAGACTTGAGCAACTTCGTCTCTCATAATACCAAAAATTTATTTGTACGATTTGGAATATCGCAAGATTTCATTCTTGCAAATCCAGCAACCTGGAAATCTCGCGCAGACTATCAAGAAGGTCGTAGAATTGTAAATAACTTGCGCGTTGTGAACGACACTGCCGAAAGAGGAGTAAAAATGATACAAGATTATAATAGAATACTGTGTCAAGGCGAAGAAGAGAAACAGTATTTACTACATGTTATCGATTCTTACCGCAAGAAATACCCATCAGCGAACAAATATATGTTAATTTGACTATATTATATTAAGAGTGCTTAGTAGTACTACTCAATTACAGCTTCTTTTATTTTTGTATGGGGAGTCCCTCAAGGAGTGGAGATAGAGGGTAAGTTTGTTCGGAAAAGATGTTGGGGATGAAAAGTTAATGGGAGTCGGTCATATATTTTGCCCCCCTAGGGGTGACCCCTGATGACCTATGGTGTTTTTCGAAAATACTGAGCAACCTCCATTTTTGTATGGTGACCCCCCTAAGGGGAGGAGATAGGGGGTGGGTGTCTTGGGGGAAAATGTTGGCGGTAAAAAGTTAATGGGGGTCGGCCATACATTCTTCCCCCCTACGGGTGACCCCTGATGACCTATGGCAATATCCCCCCTAATTTTGGCAAAGTGGACCTTTTTCTCGGCACTAATTTTGCACTAATTCGGTTGCAACAACAGAAATTGGTACCAAATTCGGTTGCATCGACCGAATGTGGTATCGAATTCGGTGCAACAACCAAATTTGCAATTAATTCGGCTGCCCCTATTGAATGTGGCTGCCCCTATCAGTGGGTAATCGATTATTGCGGCCAAATTAACATCAAATTCCTTTGTTGGAACTGAAATTACACAAAATGTAGTTAACACAACGAACTTTGCTTTAATTGAATTTTATTTGTGGGGACTAAATTGAGTCACGACAATTTCAGTGCGGTTGTGGCAAACACAATTCGGTGGCAACAGCCGAGTTTACAGTTGCTTCAATTTTGCGACCTGCGGCTACAATTGTGTAGAACAACGATGCCACCAGTAATGGAGTGTCAAGGGTTTGCTGTTGATTCATCGCACTCCATATGCGGCAATTTTATTTATTAACAAACCCGTTAAGGCAAAAATTACCCTCATCGCTGAACACAATTTTTCAGTAAAACATCAGGTCAGTTTCCAACTGCTCTAGAGCCCAATCGGCGAAAGAACGACGCCTGTGATAGTCTCCTGGCTTTAATTCCTGCACCAGCTGGATCTTATATGAGTGTAGGTCAATATCTTTCCGGAAGATTTCCACGTAGTGGACGGAGAGATGCCCAATTCCTACGACCGATGACGAATCGATAAATTTGAATCTTCTACTACACTTTCGTTTACAGCGGCGATATTTTCATCAGTACTTACACCCCTTCGACGACCGCCAACAAATTCAGCGCCCACTAGCCCCTTACTATCTTAACAAAATATAATGGAAAAAATATAAAGACCCAAATAAACATTTTAACAAAGTTGATCGTGTGATTTTAAACATATGTCTAACAAAACCCGGACTTAAAGCGAAACACAGACATGTCAGTCATGAGCATGAACATCAGCTATCGTTGATGTTTATTGTCGCATTACCGCCCTTCATGATACCTTATAAGAATGTAATCGAAGTTGTTCGCATAACTATCATATTCACCCAATTTTGGGGTAATATTTTTTCAGTCAGATAACCAAGCTCATGCTCATGAATGACAAGTCTGTGGCACGCTTAAGGTTACCTACACAAGTTGTCATGTTTCCTCAAACAATAACACTTATAGCTAATGCTATAAACAAACTTTCATTAATCCAAAAAATTTTATAATTTACGTTTACGACAAACATAGAAAACGTTTGTGATCATATCGTTACACCCAAACAATTTAACAGATATCTGAACTTCGTTAAGGAATGTAATTGCATATGCGAAATTAATCACGAAATTTCCTTTGTTATAAATAAACAAAATTATTTACTTTTACTGCAAACGTTTATAACAAACTATATATAGAATAACTCCAAGGTATGGTACAAAAAGGTTTTATGAGAAACGATCCATGTTTCCATTACCTGTGTTTTGGTTAAACGCAAACGAGTTAACCTAACTCCAAACTCAAAAACTTTTACGACAAATGCAAAATTGTAGCGAAGAACTGTTTTTTCGTTTAACGCAAACGTATTATATTGTGTGTTTGGGGCTGTTCAAGCGAAATCCCAAGCAGTTTCTGCACCGTTTCCTAACCGCGGGTAAAACATGAATCTATCACAAAACACCAGAGACCCAGGAACATTTAAATGAGTGGCATTCTTGGTGTGAACGTGTACCAAAGACAGAGTTCCTATTTACCCCCGTGTGTATAACCCAGACACACAGGGTAATACCTACCCACGACAACAGGGAACTACCTATCACGATTACCCATTACCCTGGTAATGGGGAAAATAATGGGTAGTTATCCATGACGACGGGTGATGGGTTACCCAGGGTAACCCATCCCCATTTTTGATCGAAAATGTTGAACAAATTAGAAAAATTTTATATCTCGGAAACGGAGCGACCAATCGAAAAACAACCAATTTTTGAGGCTTTAAAGCGGTTTTTCATAAAGTAGTCAAATTCGTATGGAATCGCCCAATTGCAAAAATACAATTTTTTTTATGGCATGATGGATGGCATCACTTAAAAAAAACGCTAAAATTAAAATTTAAATAAAAATCGGTAAAATTAAATTTTTCGAAGAAAAAATCTCTGAAACGCTCATGTGTGTTAGGTATTTAAAAAAAAGTGATGGCATATTGAAGACATCCATTGGTTAAAGCCTACACCGTAGGTAACCAATGTATAATTTTAGCGATTGGACGCACCGTTTCCGACTAATAGACACTTTTTAATTTTAGCGATTTTCTTATTTTCGCGATTTTTTGAAAAAAAAAGTTCTTTCATACGAATTGGACCACTTTATGAGAAACCCTTAGAAACGCACAAAAAATAATTTTTTTCAGTTGGACGCTTCATTTCTGAGATATAGAAATTTTTTCTAATTTTTTCACATTTTCGATCCTATAATGGGGATGGGTTACCCTGGGTAAACCATTACCCATCGTCGTGGATAACTACCCATTATTTTCCCCACTACCCTGAGGGTAATGGATAATGGTGATGGGTAACTCCCCATTATCGTCTGTAACTACCCAGTATATTCCTCATAGCCCTGTGGGTAATGGGAAATCGTGATGGGTAATTGCTCATTTTCAATGGTAGCTACCCATTATTTTCCTCATACTCTGTGGGTAATAGGTGTACGGGTAGCTATCCATTATTTTCCCCAGTACCCTGAGGGTAATGGGTGATCGTGATGGGGTACTCCCCTTTGTCGTGGGTAACTACTCATTATTTTCCCTAGTACCCTGTGGGACCAAAGAAGGCCAAGGTGGCTATGCCGGCCAACAAGGTCATGGCGACAATATATTTTGAATTCACACGCACGAAAACGATCACCGGCTAATACTAGTCACAGCTGTTGGACATTGATTGGAAGCAAAAACGACCGCATGTGGCGAAGAAATGGCCTCCCGCCATGACAACGCACCGGCATACAGGTGTGTAGTCAAAAGATCTATAAATTGGTTTGCGAATTACTATCCCATCCACCATATTTTTCGGATTTAGCTACCTGTGACTAGTTTCTACTTCCACACTTGAATAAATGGCACGGCGGTATGAGATTTAGGGTAAATGAAGATTGAAATGATTGAAACAAATGCTGATTTTGAGGTCCTTGAGAAAACCTGAATCATTTGGAAGGAATACAAAAATTGGAAAAGGAATGGACTAAACGTATCGAGGTCAAAAGAGGCTTTGATGGGAAATAAATCGTTTATTTTGACGACAAAGTCACGGGATTACCAAACACCCTCGTATAAACGCAAACCTGTTGCCGTTTTTCGGACAAAACTGTGTTGCGATATGGCAATGCTAGTGAGACTCAGACTAAATCAGTCATTCCATTACATTTTCTATAGTAATACAACAAACTGTTTACAACGATAATTATTGAACACTCGTTTTGATTATAAGTGATATAACATGATGATATATTTATATGAAACGTCATCCCTACAATGACAATTCTATATAAGTAATTGGCTTCCACCTTAAGTGCTAATTAAATCAGATTCAATGAATGACAAATTCAATGATAATCCTCACACAAATTATGTGTGTAATCAGAGTTGACAGCCTTAAGTATATACAGTATTTAGTTATTGAATTGTAAACGATAAATATCTAAAAACTCTTTTGAATATTAAACAACATACGTTTTAAAGGATGGGGGTGTGATATGAACTTGTACTTCAATTTGGTATAATTTATTTAGTAAACACCTGAAAGCATATATCCCTCGTCATATCAAATCTGACAATAGTATAATACCCCGACCACTGTGTATCCTTTTAATTCATTTCACTCGTACACCTTATCATTAGCCCAACTTTTGTTAACTAAACGAAACATTTAATGATCCAATTCAGAATTGATGACAATCATTTTTATTGTGAAACATGAACCGCACCAATTTTCTTCGACAAGAAAAAGGAAATATGAATTATTTCTTTCAATCAATTGCCTTTAACTATTTATTAAATCCAATGTATTGCATAAACTTTTACCAATCGTAGTAATTTATTGATTTGCCTGTCACTTGAACAAAATTGTTATAAATTTCACTCTTTGTGAAAAACGAACAAAAAGTTGCCCAAAAAAGGTCATTAATTGTAATCTTGGGCAATAAAATATGAAAAATAACTGCGAACGCCAGGAATGACAAAGTTTTTGAAAATTAATTCGAACAGCAAGGTGGGAAATATCAATGACGCAGAAAAACATAAACGTGAGTAATGTTTATTCTAGGTTTATTTTTTTTTTACATTTACCAGAAATGCTATAAAATAAAAAGAAAATAAATTTGATATAATAAATTTATAATATTTTGTACCGAATCTTAGCGGAGAACGGGCACTGTTTTAATTTAGAGAAGAAAAAGTATTGATGGGTATAGTAATTGTGAGGTTGTATGAACTGTTTGAGAAACATGAAGGAATTGGGGAGAGCTGCTCACAAACAGTGAGCTGTGCGCTTTCTACATACATAAGCTGGCCAGAGTGGTGCCAAATGTAGATTTTCTGACCCAGTGTTTTCTCATAGAGCATACAGCATTTCGCACCGATTTATGTAACCTGACTTTTGAAGAAACTTTTAACTTTCTTTAAATATTTTTTCAAAAGTTATAAAAATTAAAAGCTTTTCAAAAATCTTAAGCCCGGTATTTCGTTTTATGAAATTTTCGTAACCCTTCGCCACAATATTTTTTATTTAGAGATAAAAACTGAGGGTTATTGAAACATCAATCGATTCGACAAGCCGAATTTGTTGAACAAAAATTGTAACAACCGATTTTAGGCCGATTTTAACAACCGATTTTAGAGGTTGTCGCAACCGAATTTACAAGTTATCACAACCTACTTATCTTATCTTAACCAACTTTAGAGTTGTTACAACCTACTTTATAGGTTGTTGCAACGAATTTAAGAGGATTCAGCAACCTACTTACAATGGACTTTAGAGTTTGTCACAACATGTTTAGAGGTTGTCACAAACGACTTTGGAAGTGGTCACAACCAACTTTAGAGGTTGCCACAACCTACTTTAAAGGTTGTCTCAAATGGCTTTAGGGGTTTTAACAAACAGCTTTAGTGGTTTTAACAAACGACTTTGGAAGTGGTCACAACCGACTTTAGAGGTTGTCACAACCGACCTTAGATATTGTCACCACCTACTTTATATACTATCACAACCAACTTTAGAAGTTGTCACAACCGACTTTAGAGGTAGCCATTACAGACCTTAGAGGTTGTTAAAACCTACCTTAGACACTTACAAAGAACTTAAGAGGTTGTCACAATCAGCTTAAGAGGCGGTCACAACCAGCTTAATAGATTGTCACAACCTACTTTGGAGGTTGTCTCAAACGGCTTGAGAGGTTTTAACAAACGACTATAATGGTTTTAATAACGACTTTGGAAGAGATCACAACCGACTTTAGAGTTTGTCATAATCAACTTTAGAGTTTGTCCCAACCACTTTAGAGGTTTTAACAAACGACTTTAGAGGTTTTAACAACCATCTCTAGAAGTTATTACAACCAACTTTAGGAGTTATCACAACCTACTTTACAGGTTGGTTGTCACAACCAACTTTAGAAGTTATAAACAACCTACTTTAGATATTGTAAAAAATTACTTTAGTTGGTTTAACAACAGACTTTAGAGGTAGTTACAAGTGACTTTAGAGGTTGCTAAAACCTACTTTAAAGGCTGTCACAAATAACTTAAGAGGTTGCCACCACCAACTTTAGAGGTTGCCACCACCAACTTTAGATTTTGTCACAACCTACTTTAAAGGTTGTCTCAAACGATTTTAGAGGTTTTAACACGCGACTTTGGAAGTGTTCACAACCGACTTTAGGGGTTGCCACAACCAACTTTAGAAGTTATCACAACCTACTATAGATATTGTCAGAAACGACGCTAAGGGGTTTAACAACAAACTTTAGACTTTAGACTTATAGGTAGTCACAACTAACTTTAGAGGTTACTAAAACCTGATTTACGGGCTGTCACAAATAACTTAAGAGGTTGTCACAACCAACTTTACGGTTTGCAACAACCTAATTTAGTGTTTGTCCCAAACAGCTTTAGAGGTTTTAACAAACGACTTTAGAAGTGTTAACAAACGACTTTGGAAGTGGGCATTATCGACTTTAGGGGTTGTCACAACCAACTTTAGAAGTTATCACAACCTACTTTACAGGTTGTCTCAACCAACTTTAGAAGTTATCACAACCTACTTTAGATATAGCCCGAAACGACTTTAGGGGGTGTAACAACAGACTTTAGAGGTAGTCACAACTGATCTTAGAGGTTGCTAAAATCTACTTTAGAGGCTATCACTAATAACTTAAGAGGTTGCCACCACCAACTTTAGTGGTTGTCACAACTTACTTTAGTGGTTATCTCAAACGGCTTCAGAGGTTTTAACTAACGATTTTAGAGGTTTTATCAAACGTCTTTGGAAGTGGTCACAACGAAATTTAGAGGTTGCCGCAACAAATTTTAGAAGTTATTACAACCGACTTTAAAGGTAGTCACAACTGACTTTAGAGGTAGCTAAAACCTACCTTAGAGGCTATCACAGATAACTTAAGAGGTTGCCACCACCAACTTTAGATGTTGTCACAACCTACTTTAAAGGTTGTCTCAAACGGCTTTAGGAGTTTTATCAAACACAAACAACTTTGGAAGTGGTCACAACCGACTTTAGAGGTTGTCATAACCGACGTTAGATATTATCAAACCCGACTCTCACAACCGATGGCTTGTTCTGAACAGAATATCACCACTGCGGCTGAAGATGAGCCGTGAACGTCGAACAGTCGTTCCACGCAACATTTGTCTATCCAGCGCATTTTTCACAACCGATGGCGCATTCTCACAACCGATGGCTTGTTCTGAACAGAATATCACCACTGCGGCTGAAGATGAGCAGTGAACGTCGAACAGTCGTTCCACGCAACATTTGTCTATCCAGCGCATTTTTGTGAAATATTTGAAGATGTTAATTACAAAGTGCGGGTATCACATCAGCTAATGGCAGCCTGTAAAGTCGGTTGTGACAACATCTAATATCGGTTGTGACAGACTATAAAGTCGTTTATGATAGCCTCTAACGTCGGTTTCGAAACTTTCACAAACTAATTTAGGGGTTGTCACAAACCACCTTTAGACATTGTCGCAACCGTCTTTAGAGGTTGTCAAACTTGCCTTTTACAACCGATCCCTTGCTTGTCCGACCAGAATATCGCCGTTGTGGCCGATGATGTCGCAGACGAGTGGTCAACATCGAACAGAGGATATACCACGCAACGTTCGTCTCTGCATCGCGCTTTTGCGAAGTGTCAACTTGTAAGACGGTTATGACAACCTCAAAACTCATTTGTGACAAACTTTAAAGTCATTTGTGGCAATTTCTAAATTCAGTTTTAGCAACTTCTGAAGTCGGTTTTAACAACCTCTAAAGTCGAGTTTGGCAACCTCTAAAGTTGAAAATGGAAGTTAGTAAATGTGTTAAAATTTAAAGTTATAAAATTTATAAAAAATAGTTTTTAAAAAAATATTATCGTTCCAGGAGATTGATTAACATTTCAAATCTGAGGTCGAAAAACGTAAGTCTTTTTAACATTCATGTCATTTTCCCACATCATCTGTTGACTAAATAATGAACCTGGCGAATGATTTTTGTTAAAATATGTATTGTTTTTGTTCAGTTTCACACAAGTTTTGATGAAAATCTTATGGCAAACACTTGGTTTGTTGAGTATGTGATGCGCGAAATTGCAACTGAAATGGATTTGACTTGTGTTCACAACCAGAGTGTCCAAAACCGACACCGAAAAACCGGTGAAACTGGTTAACCGGTTTTTTGGGTATTAACCGTGTGCCGGTTTTTTAAAAAACGTAATTTTCGAACAAACCGAAAACCGGTTAACCGGTTTTACCCGAGTTGTATTAATATTCGTAAAAAATTAATAATAAATTATATAATATTGTCGAATTTTAATGAAATTTTGGAATAAGAAATTTGATTTCTATTTTCAAATAAGATTTTATGCTTCAATAAGTGTTAAACAGTTGTTTTGTTCAAATTTCGGGATGATTATACGATTTGAGTAAGAATATTTTTTTTTTTTAAATTTCATAATGTAAATTATTTTATAATAAATGTTTTGAACTTAATACGATTTTCTACACAGGAAAATCTGTTTCGAATTTGGTATTTTGAATTTGATTTTGGAATTTAAATCAGTATAATTTGAATTTGAATAAAACTTTTAAAATTTATATTAAACTCGCACTCCAAATTGGAATATGACATAAATTGTACTTTAAAATTATAACATGATTGTCAAATTTAAATAGAGTTGTAAAATTTGGAGTTTTAAACACGAATAAGAGTATGAAATGGTTGCCAATTAAAGGTATTGAAAGGCTAGATGTAAAATTTAATTTAAATCAAACAGCAAAAAAAAACCGGTCCCACCGGATTTTGACAAAATTGAAAACCGAAAACCGGGTTTTAAAAAATGCCGGTTTTTTGGATACTCTAGTCACAAGGCCCATAACACTGTGCGACACCGAAAAAAAAAAAATGATGGGGTTCTGTACCACAAACTTGTCCAAAACACAAATCTTAGCCCAAGTGCTAGATAAAAGATGAAATATGACAAAAATCATTATATTATGTAGACTATTTTTAATGGAAACAGCAAAATGACAAAATTCATTATTAACCCTTAGAAGGCAGTTAGATTTTGCTTATTAACCAGCACTTGGGCTAAGATTTGTTCGGACACATATAGTGAAATTTTATGGCGATAATTTTTGTAGAACATTTTGACCACGCCCCCCGTCATTTTGGAGCAGTTTTTTGTGAGTTTTAAAACAAAAAGTACAAATTATGGTTATACGTGACAGTTAGAGGGTTAAATTGTTCCACAAAAATGATTATCTGAATCTTTTCTATAATACTTCTGAACATATTTTGTACCTCTGAAGTTAGGAACACACAATTTTGCATGCCGATATGTTGCAGGAAAGTTCCGAGGGGCGGAAACTTTGACCCGCCCTAAAAAAAATTCTGATCAGATCTGGCAAAACGCCGATACACATATATTTTTTTAGACCTTTCTACCAGAATCCGTTGACAGTACCCCATCAATTTGAAAAAAATCTAATTTTGTCTCACAGTGTAATGACACCCTTCAATAATAATTTTAGTAATGTTAACAAATTCGTAAAAAATTAATTAAAAACTGAAAAAAAATATTTGTCGTGGAAAAGTGCAATTTTCAAAGACTCTGTAGATTGTGAAGATGAAGTTCGACCTGTTTACCATTTTGCATACGTCATTGTAGTGTCTACTGGCAGCAAATCCTTAGAGACTCGAATTTGAATTTAAGAATTTTCAGATTTTTTCCTTCTACATTCAAATTTCAATTCAAGAATTTTCCAAATCGAAAATCCAATGCACATCCGTTATTTCTCAGCGAAATGCAGATGGTCACATGTTCTCTTTTCCATGTGTTAATTTTAATTTTCATCGTAAAATAGTCTATAATATTTCATGACAGATGTGATCCGCCACATGTTCATTTAACTAAAATGAAAAAAAAAAATACAATTAAATAAAAAACTAAATCCCTTGTCTGATGAGCGGTAATAAAGAAATTTGTCAACGGCTGACAATGAAACATAGCAACTACTTCGAATTGATTTCCCGAATACCTCCCAACCATTTATTGCTTTTTAACACCCCAGAAGTTAAGGGATTTGGTGCAGACACCACTTGGCCGGGATAAAAAAGTAAAACAAAGGGAGCGTAAACCACAGTTTGCACAAAAAGGGGAAACCATGTATTTGCCACGAATGGTGACTGCAGTCAATGCCATAATAAACATGTGTGTGTGTGTCTGATTGTGATTAGATCTTAACAAACTTGTACCCTCATGTCGTTAACAACAGAGTAACGATTTTATCCCTGTATTTGCTTTTTAACAGTTTTTAGTTGGCGTTTCTGTGCTAAACGATTTGATGGTTCGTTATCGATTGTGTAAAATCTGTTGTTAAAAATTAAGGACTTTTGTTTAGGTAACCACTGACCGACTCTAAGTCCTTGTAAATATCCTGAATTGTAGTGAATTGTATTGCACACAAACTGTTAAGAATAGTGGTGGGAAATGCCTTATTGATCTGTGGTTTATTTAAGGGCCCCAACAATGTTTCCAATGTTTCGCACAAATACCTAAGGGTTGGCGTACAAGGCTGAGGGAAAATAGAAGTAAAGGGAAGTTATGTGTAGATTTCGAGTTTACATGAGTTCAGTTTTGGGGATGCATGTCTGTTGGCAATTGATTTTTACTTTATTTACAATTTATTCAACCATGAAATTCACATGGAACATTTGCTTGGTGCTTGTAAATATGAAAACGTTTTCAAAACAGTTGTTTGGCATTAAATAACATTTATTTTTCCGACAAAGTTGTTGGTAGTTATAGACTACTATACCGTATAGGGGTAATATAATGTAAAGAAATCGGATTAAATAGATGTGGTAACGATTTTACTATGCCACCATATGAAAGTCGTTTCGTTGATAACTGAGAAAAGTGGCTTAGAAACGGTATAAAACCGGGGCAGGTTCTAATCGTATGTGCTTTTAGGCAATAGTCGTTCTGCAGTTTCCACATGTGAACTTTGACATGCTGAACATAATATGAACTTCAAATATTCTGTTCAATTCGAATTCCATTGGGAATAATCGCCTTGTTAAGATCAGGATTGTTAAAAAAAAAACAGGAACCCGATTATCTCAGAAAGTTATTGCTCGGAGTTATGCGCTGGCGTAAAACAATAAATATTTGATACTAAGTATAACCCAAACTTTTTGCAAACTTGCCTATCGCAGCGGTTTATTTTTGAACCAAACTTTGCCATTAAGATATCTACTAAAATTTGCATGTAAACACATTTTTATTTGTGTTTGTTTTTTATGAATTATAAATATGTTGTGACTTTGTTAAAAGTTCGCAAAAAAAAGTTGACTTCATAAAAACAAACGGAATACTCCAGTGGCCACCACGTATATATTCATGAGGCATAACATTTAAGCCGCAGCCAAAAACACCTGTGAACAACAAGTAACTTGACAAGCAAAGTTTTCGCTCGTACTATTGCCAAGTATTTGTCTTGCTATAACGTTGTTGTTGTTATTTTATGGCAAATATTTACATACGTACATTCATTATAATGATGCCGACGTTAAGGCTTCTATCATGTTGATGAATTTGCCAGCAAAACACATCTTTGGAATTATGTCCCAATTTTTTGTTTAATAAATTTTCGTTCCTTTTTTAACAGGATAATATATGAGAAGCAGATATCGTAGACGTACGCTCAAAGCTCACTCATTCGCTACGACGAGTAGAGAAAAGCACGTACTCGTTAGTTGAGAGATGTAAAAATAAAACCAAATTTTGCACTCGAGAGCACGAATAAGAAAATACAATGAATAAAAAAGCAATATAAGAAACAAACGAATAAGAAAACAATTTGAAATGAAAAATATAAGAAAACCTAATCGATTTTAAAACTTCAGAGGAGTTAAATAGATACACATGCGTCTACGAAGGAGCTGCGTGCGTTTTGTTTGAATGCATTTCTTGATGCTCTTTTTCGTCTCAGACGCGTAAAACAAACAGCTCGAGAGTAGATCGCGAACCGCACGCGAGACGTAAAGGCCGTATTAGAGTCTTAGATAAATCGTTGGATGTATCAAAATTTGCATTTGGTGAGAGCTGATTGACAGACAAAATTTTGACATGCCTGTATTTTGAGTAATTTTTGAGATCACGAATGCATATTGAATGAAACGAACAAAAACAAAGACATTTTTGAAATTTCATTCTACAAATGTTTAGATTTTGTTTACAATTTGCCCCACCACAGTGGGTGGTGCAACGGTTAGTGTGCGCGACTCTTCTACATGAGACCATGCTCTGACCACCGTACATTTATTTTGATGACGTTCACTTCACATAGTGATGGCGACACTAGCGAGTACTTACACGCTGAAATATCTGTCGTTTTTTTGTTGTTTGAATGCAAATAGAAAGTGTTCGCAAATATAATATACTTGTTTGCAAACACATTGCGTTTGCTATTCAATATTACATGTTTGAAACACAATGATTAATAGGTTACAATATATCTGTTTGCGATCCAAATATATATATGTTTGTGATACAAATACATCTCTAATTGTTGCACTGTTTAGGCTGTCCCGAGAGCAAGAGATTAAAAGAGGGACCACGAGAGAGTCTATCTCCCCGAATGCGCGTTTAAATTGCAGATGAAGTGAGTGTTTCTAATTTTGACTGAAATATTGCGTTTTAGTTTCTTGCATTCAGTTGTCGGATAGTAGGATGATCAGTAAAAAAGAATAAATATAGGCTGAGACGGTTAAATGGTTTGATATTGCTGGTTTGATATAAATGGTTTGATATTGCTTTGGGTTTTGTATATGACATTCGTATATTTGTGTGCTAGCAAAGGGATAAACGATTTTGAGGCAAGATACTGAACAGATCAACGACGTGAAGCCTTTTTTGTTTGCCCGAGCCTTTACTGCGAAAATCGGAGCGGCGTGCCATTTATGAAATTTAGTAAAAAAAAAACATGTTTTTAAACCGCGCTTAGCTTGCATGAACTAGTTTTGTATATAAGTATATTGTTTATGTACTAACGTATAGTGATAATTGTGATCTAAAATTTTGGAGCGTTTGGCGAAGTTGAAATCTTCTCAACAAAAAAAAAAAAACTGGAGAGATAAGAAAGAAATGAGAAGCAAAAGAGCAGCATATTCCCATTTCATGAAAACAACATGGGAGGAAACACGAGAATGTTTCCACGTAAGAATATGGATCTTTGGAATGAAGCTCGCATATGTTTCCACGTAGAAGCATACATGTTTGCCAGTCAGTAAACAGTCTCATGCTTGAAACACATGAATGTTTGGATTGTGTTCCAAACATATACATGGTTGCTGCAGAATATGTTTGGCAGAAGGCCGTTACAGAGGCCGTTTTGTATCACAACTGAAAGTCAATTATTTCAACAAACATAGCTGAAGGTTTTTTCCTCCATGATATTTTCCCCTTGCTGTCTGTCAATTTGCCAGTAGTGTCTTTTTAGGATGAGTGTCTATAGCATCACATTGTTAAATTTTTTTGAGTACAATTTTTAGGGTCAATCTAGTGCCAATACACTACTATAAATTTTCACACCAAGAACACATAAGACTTTGATAGCAATTTTGGATTTTTGCAGTGGATATACAGGGTGATTCAGGAAGTTCCGGACAAATTTCCCCAGCATATTCCTTGGCAAATTTCATGAAGAAAAGTTCACTAGGACCATGTTCGAAAATGCAAGGGTGAGAAATGGCAGCGGGTTCAAAATTTTCGGATTGGCGGTCTGAGGGTAGTAGGGTAAAGTTGCTAACTTCCGAGCCAGTGGGCGGATATTTTTGTTTTTGTGCTTGTTGGAAAGGTCCTTAAGAGGCCTTTCAGAATCAATAAAGGTAGAAAAAAGTCAAATCGCCGAGATACAGAGCTTTCGGAAAAAAATGGAAATTTTCGGCAGAAGAATCAAACACAAGGAAAAAGTTTAGTTTTGACACTTAATTTGACATTTAATTTTGACACTGAATTTGACATTTAATTTTGTCACCATTTTTAATTTAAATGCAAGCGTTTTATTTGAGAGATCCCAAGAAAATTAATTAACTAATTCATTTTAATTACGCTCTTTATTGAAAGTATCTAGACCATTGTTGTTGAAGTGCCTAGTAGGCGGACCATTGTACAACCCCTTCATGAAGAAGAATATACTTATTGAGGCTAAGAGAACAATTATTTTCTAGTTTTTAGTGCATTTATAAATAAAACACTGTAACTTGATTTTTTTAAATTATCTTTTTATTTTTAATTTTTTAGAAAATAAATTTTTAATGTTTTAATTTTTTTTCATATTCATGTATTGTCATCCAAATCTGACAAGTGTGCAAAATTTTAGTGTTAAAAATGAGTTACTAGATTTGAACAATACAGACTGACAGACAACAAAGCAAGTTAAATAAAACACTTTAAAAACAAATAAATGTGTGCTGTTATTTCGCTTCCAAAAACAAAAACAAACATTTTTGCATTTCAGTAAAATGGTCATAACTTTGGAACGGTAAGACCTCTGGGCTTCGTTTAGGTAATTTTGGAAAGATAAGAGGTATGGCTATCTTTCAATAGAAAAGAAAACATAAGTTACCTGCCATCTAGCTGAGCAAATTGAGGTTATGTGCATTTTTTTTTTCCATTTTTTTTCCGAAAGCTCTGTATCTCGGCGATTTGACTTTTTTCTACCTTGTCTACCTATTGATTCTGAAAGGCCTCTTAAAGACCTTTCCAACAAGCCCAAAAACAAAACATCCGACCACGGGCTCAGAAGTTAGCAACTTTACCCTACTACCCTCCGGCCGCCAATCCGAAAATTTTGAACCCGCTACCATTTCGCACCCTTGCATTTTCGGACATGATCCTAGTGGACTTTTCTTCATGAGATGAGCCAAGCAATACGCTGGAGAAATTTGTCCGGAACTTCCTGAATCACCCTGTACATCTAACATATAATCAGTTTTATGAGAAATTCTCATTAACTGTGCTGGCTCGGAGCATTTTGCGCGACTGTATGCGACTAAACGCATTACAAGTGGCAACTTCATTGCATATCCGACACAATTGGCTAGAAACTAGTCACATTTTTCGTCTGTCGGTGCTATTGAAAAAGTGATATATCTGTGTCAAAAAGCAAAACGACTTCAGAGCTCTTAGAAAGCAAAAATAAGTAGGGGCACTAAGGTGATTATACCGTAGTCTCAGTTAACGCCGCATGCAATTTCATTTAATTCGACCAATACGTCATGAAGCTATATCATACAGATTTGCGACTTACACTGAAAGAATGTCAGAAGATCACATGTAAAATACTTCAGACAGACGTTCACCTCAAAAAAGTGTAAGTGCACTAAAGTCGTTTTCCTTTTTGGCACAGATACATACATATATCATTTTTGCAATTGCAAATGTGACTTATTTCGCGACCTTAGAACAACAAGGTTCTAACTGACCATTTTTGTTAAATTCATCTGCATATCTCATCCTATTAAAATTGGCATGCCTTTCGATTACTGCTAGTGTCATAATTATATCTCTTATCGTTGCCGAGATATCTAATGGAATCAACAACTAACTACATCTGTTCCTGAAGTCATTTAGTGAACAAAGCATATTCAATTTGGATCTTCTCAAAAATTACTTGGTGCAGTTAGAACCTTGTTGTTCTAAGGTCGCAATTTGTCACCCACTGTGTCTTCAGTTAATTACAATTTTAGACCCCTCGCGACCAGATCGCTCATTTGAATCTTGAGATAGATGGTAAACAGTGAGATTTCTTTTTAAACCGAATTTCGAAAAACTTAATTGCGCTTTTATTATGCAGAAATTTTATGGTAAAATGTGGAACATTCTTCAGGTCCATGATTGTAGTCTAGTGTAGATATTTTGTTTATACTTACCAGCAAATTCATAAATATCCACAAATATCTGTTAAATATGTGAATATAAATCTAGTAGTCATACCTGTAAAGAAAATATAAAAGTATTGACATTAATAAAAAAATATATAATTTAGAAAATTTACTAATATATTATCACTTCTTGTTCAACTTAGGTAAAAGTATGAAAGAATTTCCTTTATTTTAGGAAAATTAGCTAAATATATATCACGTTAAGTAATCTAGGAAATTTTTCGAAGGTTTGCCGATTTGGGCAAAAATTGGTTTAATATTCAAACAATGTTTTTTATTGAAAAATATTCCTGAGACTATAGAGTAATATTCAAAGAGTATGCAACAGCTATATTCTTGGACCGGAAACCTTTTCAGAAGGCAAAACAAGTATCAAACAAAATTTAAAAAACATTAAGGCAATTTTTTTCTTCTCTGCTAAATTAATTTGTCGACCTCTTAGTATGGAGAGCTAGGCGATACGAGGCGGATCAATTAGTCTGTGACTTTTTGAATGAAGCACAGTTTTTTTTTTACAAAAAAAAAATCATTTTTCAACATAATCTCCTTTTAGCTCAATACACATAGTCCAACGTTTCTCCAATTTTCCCTTCCAAAATATAGGATTTTTCGAGGTCCATAACATAGGCATGTGTTTGATCAATAATTTCATCGTTGGACCTAAATCTCTTTCCATCGAGCCATTTCTTTAGGTTTGGAAATAGGAAATAGTCACATAGTCAAAAAGTCAAATCCGGAGAATATTGCGGATGAGGTAGCAATTCGTAGCCCAATTGAACAAATCCAAACAATCCTTTGAAGTTGTCACACGATTACATTTATGGTCAATTGAGAGCAAACGCTGCAACTCAGTCAAATCGCAGCTGCAAGGGTCTGTGCGCAGAATATCTATTCAAACGTTGGCTGTGTACCACGTAGCGCTGTACTGTGGATAACATATGTCGTCCATGTCATCAACTTCAACTGTTGGGGAGAAAAACTCGACAAGTATGGCAAAGGTAATAGTCGCCATGGCAGCGACGGAGCGGCCTTGCTCTTCTCCCAAGAAAAATGGTCCTATGATGCCGCGATGCCACAAATTGCACAGGTGCATGGGCTTCTCGTCGATGACGTGTAAATTGTTGGAGCCCCAAATGCGACAAGTTTGTTTGGTAACGTAGACTCCGAGGTGAAAATTACCTTCATAGAAAAATAGATGAAAGATCTTTCTTTAGCCCATTCAGCGAAGTGAAAACGCATCGGATGGTCACGAGGCTTCAGTCCTTGGACTCAGTGGAGATTATAAGCCTTCATACCGAGGACTTTTCAATTGTTGCGAATGGCGGCGAATTGAAGTTGATGGTTGGTTGAACACACTTTTTGCTACAGCGGCAATATTTCCCACTGAACGCGCTAGACGAGCACGTACATGAGTTCTTTTGTCCAATAAGGACGCGTATTGATGAACTCGCTTTCCAAATTAATACACAGACTACGTTGCTCCTACTCTATTTCTATCGAATTTATTTCGAATATTTCTTGCAGTTTGAGTTGAAGACTGAGAAACATTGTAATAGTTCCCAGTTTTCTGTAAACGTACATTTCTTTTTCATAAATTTCTAACGTTAGCTAATAACACTGTGGAACACAAAAAAAAAATAACAAGATTCTGACAATGGATTCTGGTAGAGGGGGTAAAAGAAAATATACGTGTATCGGCGTTTTGAAAGTTTACGTCTGAGCTTTTCTTTAAGGGGGGTTGAAATTTCCCCCTTATGCACATTCTTATTGTGAATCCCCTAAAATGGAGTTTTCTGGGACATTTTAGCGCCAAGTTGGAAGTAGTAAGAAATTAACCCTTAAATGGATTTTAAGTTTTGACTTATTTTTGACATTCAAGTTGAGTTTTGAGTTTTGTTGTGTTAAGAAACTTATAGTATAACTTATAAAGAACATTAGTATAGTACATTTTAACCCGTTACACCCCTGGTTTATGGGTGGTTTTCACCTTTTTTCCACAAAAAGAACAAAAAAAGAGCCATATATTGAGGTGGTAGAGGGTTAAAGTAACATAACATAAAATTGCTGAACACATCCTATACCAAAACTGAAAGGATAAAATGGTTTCCTATGCCAATTCATCATAAGAATGTGCAAAAGTGGTTAAATTTCACCCCCTTAAAAAAAACTCAGACATAAACTTTCAAAACGCCGATACCCCCTTCTACCAGAATCCGTTGTCAGAACCCTGTTATTTTCTAAAATGCTGCATATTGTTCAACAGTGTAATCTGTCTTTTCATAAATGTCAAATTGACGATCTAGTTTGAAATAACGGGGGGTTCAAATTCCAAATTATACTCAGATTCCAAATTTTACACCTAGTGCAGTCCAGCAAAATTTGACATTGAAACCTTAATTCCCCATAACTATGACACATGGTGTTTCGTATGATATACAACAATTTGGTATCAAAAAAATACATTTCATGTAACTGGTCACGTAAGAGCATTACGCGCACAGAGGTTGATGCTGGAAACCTTGATGGTTGCCATTGGAGAAGCGTTCGTATTTCGTGGGGGTTACCCATTATTTTTGCCGTCGGGAATGGGTAGCGATCGTTTACCTATTACCCATAGGGAAATGGGGAAAATAATGGGTAGCTAACCACGACGATGGGGAATTACCCAACACGGTTACTCATTATCCTCAGGGTAATGGAGAAAATAATGAGTTGTTACCCACAACGATTGGTAATGGGTTACCCAGGGTAACCCATCCCCATTTTTGTTCGAAGATATGAACAAATTATACAAAATTTCTATATCTCGGAAACGGAGAGTCAAATCGCAAAAATATCCAATTTATATGGGTTTCTAAGGGGTTTTCATAAAGTGGCCCAATCCGTGTGGAAGATTGTTTTTCAAAAAATCGCCAAAATATAAGTAAGAAAATCGCTGAAATACAAAAGTTACTATAACTCGGAAACGATGAGTCCAATCGCAAAAACCATAAATTTTTTACCTGCGTAGAAGCTTTTCGAATAAAAATCGATGAAACGCCCTCATGTCTATATCTCGGAAACGGAGTGTCCAAGCGAAAAAGTGACCAATTTTTTAGGATTTCTACGTGTTTTCCGTAAAGTTTTTTTTTAAATCTTTAAAATAAGAAAATCGCTGAATTAAAAATGTGGCTCTGACTCGGAAACGGTGCGTCTAATCGCAAAAATAACAAATTTTTTACCTCTATAAGTGGTTTTAACCTATGGATGTCTTCAATATGACATTACTTTTCTAAAAAAAACCCATAAAACAAAAATGTTTCGAATAAAACATCGCTAAAACGCTTATATGTGTTGGCATTTAAAAAAAAAGTCATGGCATATTGAAGACATCCATTGCTTTAAGCCTCCAACGGAAGTAATAATTTTATTATTTTTGCGATTGGACGCACCGTTTCATCGAGTTATAGCCACTTTTATATTTTAGCGATTTTCTTATTTTGGCGATTTTTTGAAAAAAATTCTTCCATACGTATTGGACCACTTTATGAAAATCCCTTAGAAACTTATAAAAATTGGTTATTTTTTCGATTGGTCGCTCCGTTTCCGAGGTATAGAAATTTTTTCTAATTTTTCATATCTTCGATCAAAAATGGGGTTGAGTTTCCCGTTACCCATCGTCGTGGGTAACTACTGAATATTTTCCCCATTACTCTGAGTGTAATGGATAATCGTGATGATTAATTCACCATCGTCTTGGGTAGCTACCCATTATTTTCTCCATTACCCATGTGGGTAATGAGTACTCTTGATGGGTAATTCCCCATTATCGGGGGGCATCTACCCCTTATTTTCGGCATTAGCCTGTAGGAAATTAGTACTCTTGATGGGTATTTCCCCATTTTCGTGGGTGGCTACCCATTGTTATCCCCATACCCTGTGGGTAATGGGTAAACGTTCATTACTCATTCTCCACGTCGATGTGTACGGGTTACACATGGGGGGTAAATTCGAACTCTACATTGGAGGTCTTTTTTTATACCTGCTTAACTCATTTTTCGATAACTTTCTTTGTATGGGAAGCTAAACGAGTTTAAGCGATTCCCCATAAAATGTGGGCGAAAAATTAGTTTAGCAGGAGATACATAAAAACGCCTATTATAATTCTGGAAATTTACATCCCTTTCTTTGGGCTTGATTTTATTCCAGATAGAATTTTAGCATTTTTTTTTATTAAATGAATGATTAAAAGGTAACTCTATTGCACGTGTCGCTATTAGAATCATATTAGTTTACCGCAGCAATTGTAACGATGCGCCATGACTTGACTGCTGAAGGGGCCACAGTTTTGCCGCCGCATATGTAATATCTCAGTTGTACAATCTTAACGCATACATGACTCTAAAGACACAGCCATTCTTACAAACCACATTTACAAATGTAATTCACACTAAATTCAAAAAAAAAAAAATACCTTCGTTTATCAAGAAAACCAGCTCCATCATCAGATTTTGTCTGCCTTAAAAGTCCGTCCCACCAACATTCAACATCCACCAAATTGTAGAATAAACAAAATGCCAACAGTTTGTTGCTCATACACTGTTCCATATCACATGAGTCAACATCTCAAATTGTGGTTGGAATCTAAAGTCAAATGTTGTATCTGTCTTGTAGATTTTGATTGATGCTGGGGCTGCGTTGTCACTCCGCGTCTCTATTCAAATTTTTGGAGTTATTAGAGGAACGCGTGGCGATGATGATTACGCTGATGATAAGGGTGGCTGGCACACTGGCGGTTCCTCGTAGCATGGGAAAAATAAAGTTTGGTACTCACAATTTGTATCAGATCTTAGATACTCAAAATGGAGGGTTTCTTGTAATCTACACGCCGCCTGCTGTCTCATATGAGGTAATTTATATATGGAAGGTTAATTTATTTTATTATGTGTGCCCTTAGAGTGCGCTGGGAGGAAATTAGGGGATTCAATTAATTACACACACATGTGAATATGATAAATTTGATGTGTTGAACAGGCAAACTTTCTCGGCGTCATGTTAAGGTTGTGTATGGGGCCGTGTTTAACAAGCATCATTATAAGTACAACCCAACACCTGAATTTAAATGAAAATTTGTTGATTTCAAAATGTGGTTTTCACTAATTTCAACACTTTGGCGATTACGAATTTTAACAGGGATCGAGGAAATTGTTTAATCAGTGAAAATGGTAGTGGTAAATTAATTGCAATATAAAGTGTTAATGTGGGGAAAATTTAATTACTGGTGTGGAAAATGTGGGCAACTTTAAATAACTTGTGGGAAAAATAGAATAACTTGTTCCCAATCACATCTTAAGTGTATTCTGGTTAAGTTTTAAACTTTCCACCAGAGTCACACTCCATTCAATGCAACAGACAAGAAGGACTAACTAAAGGACATTTTGATATATAACATTAACTTGAATATCTGGCTAAAACACTGCAGCAACGTTGGACGGAATGTTGTGGATCCTAAGAGACGTAGCAGTAATAGCATTATCATTTACATACTATGCACTATGGGGGAATAGACAGAATGTTTAGATACATCTCCATTTAAAACAGCTCTATGGAGATGGTTTTGGAGATATGTGTTATTTTATGGAAGGAGTTACTGCATCATAACTAAACGAGCCACTGAATAACAGTGGACCTAGTTTGATATGGCGTGCTAATGTTATTTAATTAGCAGCGAAAGAGTCTGTCTTTTAACACGTAGTAGAGCGACTTACACAAGTTTAAGCAGAACGAAAGTCGTACTAAACCACACATATAGAAATCTGGACAACGGAAAGCTGCAATTACCAGAGATACTCACGGTCTATGCAGAGAAGCTCACTTAGCTACTGGCGCAAAACGCACCACCGCCTCATGATCCTGAAAAGCAGTGGAAGTGCATTTCCCACTCAATCAGAACTGCTGCAGAGGTCATCCTTGATTATGAAAAACCGCTTAGAGATAAGCCATGGTACGATGAAGAGTGTCGCATGGCAAGTGATGAAAAGAACGCTTCACGTGTGACAATGCTTCAGTTAGTTGCAACGCGAACCGGCACAGAGGGGTATAAGAAGAAGAGGAAACCCGTTTATTTAAGAAGAAAAAACGGTTGGCGAGAGTTAACAAATTGAATCCTACAAAAGGAAGAATGACGGCCGTAAATTCTGTCACGTTGTGCACAGTATGTTGGGAATGCGGAGATATCACTCTCTGTTTTACTTGTCCGAGGAAACATCAACATAGATGAGGATGTTGAACACCTACAAGATGATGGCGTCGACAGCTCCATACTAGATTAGTCAGAGCAGCAATTTCCCATTTGGTAGAGATAATGTCCAGAATATTGTCACGAATGTGCAGAGTATTTAGGGAATATGGAGAGATCACTTCTCTGCTGGAAGCTAAAAAAAAGCTTCTCAAAATACTATTCAGAGCCGGTGTAATACTGTAGGTCCCAATCAGTGAGTGTAAAACTAGAAAGCTCACAACTCACTGGTTGCGAGAAGCTCTCCCCAGTCCTTTCGTGGGATGTTATGGGAAAATATTTATTTATTTATTTACATCTCTTCTTGACTTGTCCCGGGAGACTTCAATATACATTAGGATGTTGAGCACATACAGGACGATAGCGTCGTCTGATCTTACTAGATTAGTTAGACCTGCAGTTTCCCGCCTTAAGAACAACAAAGTCGCCGGTGTCGATGGACTAGCTGTTTAAAGCTAGCGGCAATAAGTTGGAAACTGCATGCATCAGCTCATATGCAAAATCTGGCTAGACGAATACATGCCTGACGATAGGACTCTTAGGCTGACGACAGAGTGGGCGCTAGAAGCGCTATATGCGATAATATGGCGATACAACTCGCTGCAAACCTCTGCCATTGTTTTTGTATGTGCTCGCTCAAAATGGCAGACTGAGAGCGGAGGGAGAAGAGAGTGCAGGGAGAAGAGAGTGCGAGCGATTGTGCATTACAAAGCAGGTTGTGAAATGGTTTGTAGCGTGGGATCGCTTTGTTGGTTTGTTGATTATGTTGTGTTTTCTACGATTTGTTGGAATATGTGCATTCTTTTTTATTCGAGTTTTCGCATACCTTTTTATTGTGTATGTGTGTGTCTTATCAATTTTCCGCAAGGCAATATGTGATTTTTTTAAATTTATCCAACGCTTTAAAAAGCTTGGACTGAATTTTCTTTAACATTTAATCAAAAGTGTCTGATGGAAGTCTTGAATAATAAAAAAAAAATTAGGATGTTTCCTCAGCTCATGATATAATTTGTAGAGTGATCCCTTTTCCCTACGATTTGTAGTTATTTCACGGATTCCTTCCTTTTTTAACAAAAAATGCACTAAAAGTATTGGTTGGCATACGAAACTTTAAGTCTGAATCAATCTTGAACAAGTGCTCACGGACCAAAGACTACAACTTGTTACAAACCAGAGAACGAACAAACCATAAACAAATGATGAGGTTATAACGTTTTGCTGACGCATAGGATACGCACTAAAGAGCGTAAGAAAGTTGGCGCTTATCACGCTTTCTCAGAAAATACTTTCAATAACAAACAACTCGCTCCGCACAGTCTAGCTCTTACTCTGATATCTTGTAGCATTGATATAGCACGAGGCATATCGCTTCGCTTCTCATCTAGCGTCCACACTGTCGACAGTTGGCGCTCACCACTCTCTCTCATATAACGCTTTCAATAACAAACAATTCGCTCCGCACAATGTAGCTCTTACTCTGACATCTAGTAGCATTGATATAGCACGAAGTATTATCGTTTATCGCTTCGCTTCTAGTGCCCATACTGTCGACAGTTGGCGTTCACCACTCTCTCTCAGAGAACACTTTCAATAACAAACAACTCGCTCCGCACAATGTAGCTCTTAATCTGACATCTAGTATCATTGATACAGCACGAAGTATTATCGTTTATCGCTTCGCTTCTAGCGCCTACACTATTGACAGCCTTAGCATACTGTGTCCTGTTTTCAAAAAAGGCGACCCGACTATATCGTGGAATAAGTCTTTTATCCATCACATACATGGTCCTCTCGAGTGTAATGTGGAAAAGACTAAGCCGTTTGTTGCAGGCCTGGTCGGACTTTATCGTAGCTTTAGGCCTGGAAAGTCAACCATCGACGAGATATTCACATTACGACAAATCCTTGAGAAACCCCACGACAAACAAATCGACACCTACCACCTCCTTGTATATTATATGGCTACCTTCGGTACCTCTATATGAGGACAACTGTACCAAACTATGTCTGAGCTTGACATTCCTGCTAAGCTGACACCACTCTATAGAATGACACTGACCGACACGAAATCCTCAGTACAGATTGCTAAAAACCTCACCGAACCATTTACTACTAGGCGAGGCCTCAGGCAGAGCGACAGCCTATCATGCAATCTCTTTAACATCTTAATGGAGATCATTATGAGAAAAGCTGCAGTCAATATGAATAAAACAATTAGCAGCAAAAGTCACATGCTGCTCGCGTATACTAATGATTTAGTCATCAGGGGGTGAAATCTGAGAGACGTTACTGCTCTATTTTCGAGACTTGAGAAGGAGTCAGCAAAAGTGGGGTTGACGCCAGGGCGTGACGATACTACGCATGAGTCACGCGATTCACGAGTATCACGTAAAAGTTATTCACAGAAATAGAACGGGCATTTTACATGAACCAGTTGCTTTATTTTCAATTTTCAATTTTTTTTAAAAAATGTATTCACAAAGATTTTCGTGAAAAGTGAGTTGGCAAGGACGATAAGAGGGTCGTGCCAAAACTAGCCGACCTAACAAAGAAGATACAAAAAAGTTGGGAAAAATTTTCTTTATTTTTCAACATAATCTCGTTTTAGCCCGATACACTTTTTCCAGGGATATTCAATAGCTTCAATACCCTGTTTAGAGTAAGAACTGTCAAACTCCTTAGAATTGCAATCAACCGCAGACTCCACCTCTTCATTGTTGGCAAATCTGTTACCACCGAGCACTTTTTTCAAGTTTGGATATAGAAAATAGTCCGTAGGAGCTAGATCTGACGACTATGGTGCGTGATGAATCAATTCGTATTTTAATTCATTAATTTTGGACATCGCAATAGTGGATGTATGAATTGGAGCATTGCCTTGATGAAATAATACTTTCTTTTTCGGCATATGCAGTGATTTTTCCACAATTTCATCACTTGAACACTGCAATAAATTAGCATAATATTCTCCGTTGATGGTTTTTTCTTTCTGAAGATAATCAATAAAAATTATCTCATGCGCATCCCAAAAAAAACAGACGCCATGACGTTGCCGTCAGACGGAACCGCCTTCGTTTTCTTTGGACCCGATTCTTCCATTCTAACTCACTGCTTTGACTGTTCCTTTGTCTCAGGTGTAAAGTGGTGGACCCGTGTCTCATGGTTATAAATGGTTATAAATCGACGCAATAATTCAGTTTTATTGCGGTGAAACATCGCCAAACATACTACTGAAACATCTTCACGACGCTGTTGTTGCTCTATTGAAAGCAAACGCGGCACCCATCTTGCGCATAGCTTTCCCATCTTCAAATCTTCGGTCAACATACGATGTATAACACTTTTTGAAATGGCTATCATTTCAGCTATCTCTCGTACTTTCAGCCGACGATCATCCAATACCATTTTGTGGATTTTCTTAACCGTGTCTGGCGAGGACACCTCAATTGGTCGACCACTACCGGGTTCGTCTTGGCAGCTCGTACTTCTAAGCTCTGCTTCCCAATATTGTACAGTCGCAAACGAAGGAACAGACTCCTCCAGAATTGAATCTAGCTCAACTTTCATATTGCTTGGACTGAGACCTTTCAAATGGAGGTATTGGATGACATAATGGTGACCAATTTCCATGCTTACAAATTCAATGAGATCTTTTATATTTGATGGCTCAAATAAAAATATTAAACAACGTGGCGCCTTGAAACTTAAAACATATTTTTTATAAGGTTGCCACTTTTCAACCAAAATATTTTTTTTCAAACTACTGGCACCATCTATATGTCAGTTCGGCTAGTTTTGGGACCGCCCTCGTACAAAAAAAACCAACCCGAAACAGATTCGAATATGAAGTCCGTTGCAAGTTCGACACAGATACGAAAAGTAAAAAGGAAACGATTTCGAGGGGAATTTCAAACGTAAACGAATACGGTATGTGGCTGCTTCGGACAAAATGTACGAAGAAGCGAGACCGTCTCGAATTCGAAACGGATTCATAGTGCACACTTGGTAGCTGGTTGCGTAATATTTTAGGATCGAGACCCACATACACCCAGAGAACTAATTGTTTAAATACACGCTGAAAAATTTGCCTTCTTTTGATGTTTGGATGCAAATATAAAGTGTATTTGGCGCTTGTCGCAAATATAATATACTTGTGTACAAACACATTCTGTTTGCTATTCAATATTACATGTTTGAGACACAATGATTAATATGTTATAATATATGGTTTGTGATACAAATTCAGTTGTGTTTGTTTTACTGTTTATGCTCTCTCGAGAGCAAGAGAATAAAAAAGGGACAACGAGAGAGTCTGTCTTGTAATTTGTATCTGATCAGTGATCAGTGAAAAAAGAATAAACGAAGGCTCGGACGGTGAAGTAGTTTGTCATGTTACTATGGTTTTTGCGTAAGTGTTTCGTATATATGTATGTGTGTTACCAAAGTGAGATATGATTTTGAGGAAAGCAACTGGAAAGGGCTACAACGTGGAGTTTGGGACCATGCAAACATATGAATGTTTGAAGTGTATTCCAAACATATACATGGTTCCTGCAGAATATGTTTGGGAGAATATGATAGAGAGTCCGTTATTTTTCAGCTTATGGATGCAGGGTAGTTTAGGAACACGAATGAAGGGTAATTCCTAATCAAATTATTTAAAGCTTAGCCCATTATAAAAACCTATATTAATGACGAGTCAAAATATTTAATAATAATTTTCAATGATCCATTGCTAACAGTGCTTTCAATGTTGAACTTTTATAATAATTAAAAAAATTTGTTGCAAATGTTTGAATTGTGCGATTGAAACCGCGAGAGAAGTCGCTATCAGCAAATTGGTGCAAACGGTAACAATTAAATTTACATGAGCAACACAAGAATTTCATACATAAATTTGTAAAAATTCCCCATTGTGCAATGAAAGTGCGAATGTCTAATCCTCCTGCAGGTCCTTCAACAATCACTTGTCATTTGTTTGGAATGTAGCATGAAGTGTACGAGCGAGTGAGACTAAGTCTCATGCATAATAAACAACTTGAGTTTGCAGACATTAATCAGGGATGAGAAAAAAGTGTACTATTACACTTATTAAGTACAATTTGATGTAAAAAGTACTTTCAATCGGAACACCCAAAATCCTAAGTATTTGAAATCAAAAAAAAACTTAATTTCAAAACTTTAAAATAACAAAGTAAAGAATGTTATTTAAAATATAGTTTATCTTGCCCGTTGCCACTACTGGTTGATATCTAGTTTTATTCAAATTTAACGAGATGTAAAGTATTCAAATTAACCGAGACGTAAAGAACTACCAATGACTCAAAGAGAAATAAAAGAAAATTTTCTTTTACTTCGTGCGTACAAATGTGAATTTGTGGAAAATGCCAAGGCTATTCATTGCATGTGCGTGGTCTTGACGTTATGTTATTCCCAGCTCTATGTGTGGGGAACTACAACATATTTGGAATACGTTATAAAGTCGACAAATTGATATACAAGTGATGTTAGTATGTGACTTAAATGATAACAAGCTAAGCAAATGTGGCGAACGTGAGTGCCAGTCGGGTATGCAGCTATTAAAGTACAAACAATTACAGCAAATAGTAGCTGCAACAACTGATGGAAAACACTGGAGAAAATCTATAAGGAAATACAAAAAATTCTCTTTAAAAGGAAAAAAATAAAATAAAAAAGAAATGTGTAAATGAACGACCCAAAAAGTACAAACAACCACGCCGGGCGTCAAGGAAAAATATTTACACTTAAATATGTCTGAGCCACAAGTGCATGACGTGGTGGGGACTGGCTCCCAAGGGTGATCAGTTAAATGTGAGTAGCATTGCGATGATGTACAACATGCAGATAAATTTCCATTAACAGTCTGGTTTATCGTTTCGTATGGTATTCTGGCGAATGATATAATCACACACAGGAATCACTTACTTCGTCATATCTTTGGGGGTTTATCAGTAAAGTATTTTACATATAAAGCATCGTTTTTTATTCTGTATGATGAATATCTGTAGACTTTTGTTTTTAAAAACAACTAAGATTTTAGGCTCAATTAATGAACAAAATATTGTCCTCCTTATTAAAACTCTCTTAGCAATTTCTTGGGATACTTCTCATCATGCTTCTTTATTTATATTATTTGGCTTTATATAGACGTTTTCTTTTTCTTATTTGGCTATGAAATAAGCGCATAATAGTTCAGCCAACAAAAAGCCATTCTTGAACACACACACACTCTAACGCACAGACTATGAATAAGTAAAGAAAATAAAACAACAGAAACAAATAAATGTTTGGGCTGAAGGGTGTTTTGTTATTTGTTCGGTTTCAAAATGTTTGTCGGTCAAAAACAAAAAAAAAAAACAGAGAAACCAAAAAAAAATTAACCTCAAAATGAGTAAAGAATAAACTAAACTTAATGAATCTCGAACATCGTATGAAGTTTAAATCTTTCCAAGTCTTTATGGCATGCTATAGACTGTCTATTGTCCCAATTTTCCCTACTAAGTCATTACAATAGGTCGGTCCGAAAACTAGCCGACCTAACTAAGAAGACACAAAAAAGTTGGGAAAATTTTCTTTATTTTTCAACATAACCTCCTTTTAGCTCGATACTCTTTTTTCAGCGATATTCAATAGCTTCGACAGTTTGTAGTAAGAACTGTCAAACTCCATAAAATAGCCATCAACTGCAAACTCCACCCCCTTCCTTGTTGTCAAATCTTTTACCACCGAGCCATTTTTGCACGTTTGGAAATAGGAAATAGTCCGAGGGAGCTAAATCTGGCAAATACGGTGCTGGATGAAACAATTCGAAGTTTAATTCATTAATTTTGGCCATCTCATTAGGGGATGTGTGAACTGGAGCATTGTTTTGATGAAACATCACTCTTTTTTTCGCTAAATGCAACCATTTTTCCACAATTTCACCACTTAAATGCTGTAATGAATTAGCATAATATTCGCCCTTGATGGTTTTTTCTTTCTGAAGATAATCAATAAAAATTATCTCATGCTTATCCCAAAAAACACACGCCATGACCTTGCCGTCAGACGGAACCGTCTTCGTCTTCTTTGGACACGATTATCCCATTCCAGTCCACTGCTTTGACTGTTCCTTTGTCTCAGATGTCAAGTGGTGGACTCATGTCTCATCCATGGTTATAAATCGACACAAAAATTCGGCTTTATTGCGGTGAAACTTCGCCAGACGCTCTAATGAAACATCTTCACGACGTCGTTTTTGCTCTATTGAAGGCAATCTTGCGCACAACTTTCCCATCTTAAAACGCATGCTGAAAAATCTGTCTTTTTTGTTGTTTGGATGCAAATATAAAGTGTGTTTGGAGCTTGTCGCAAATATAATATCCCATATTACATGTTTGAGACACAATGATTAATATGTTACAATATATGTATTGGCGACCCAAATATATCTATGTTTGTGATACAAATTTAGCTGTGTTTGCTGCAAAATTTATGCAAGGGAATTTTTATACAATTGGCCCTTTTTTCAACAATACGTACATTATAGGTACTTATCTCAAGAAAAGTTATTTTGTTTAAAAAAAAATTTACTCCTTGAAGAAAAGGTATTTTTTTTAAGAAAAGGCAATTTGTTGTAATAAAATGTAATTTTTTAAAAAAAGGTACTTATTTAAAAAAAAATTACTTTTTTTTAAGAATATGTACTTTTTGTAAGAAAATTTACTTTTTTTAAGCAAAGGTACTTCTGTAAGATATTGTATTTTTTTAAGAACAGGTACTTGGTTTAAGGATATGAATAGGTATTTTTTTTTTGAGAAAATTTACTTTTTATTATTTAAGGAAGTGTTCTATTTATACCCTCACCCATAGGGATGGGGGTATATATCATTTAATACGTAAACAAATGTAACACATAGAAGGAGCCATAGTAGACCCTTAGTATCTTTGGACGAAATTCGTTTTAGGGATTTTTAAGGCGTTTGAGCTATGTCCGTCTCTCTGTCCGTCTGGCTGGCTGGTCAACACGATAACTGCGGTAAATATTTATCGATCACAGCAAAATTTTCTCAGTGACTATTATTTGCCGTTTGAGTTTGGGATTGAAAATGGGCGTTTTTGCCACGCCCCTTCTGGTACCTCCCATACAAATCGACACATTTAGCACAAAATCATATTTCTTTCAAAACTTTCTTCTGGAAGATGTGATTAGCTTCAACTCACACATCAGTTAATAGACTGCAAATGCCTACTTAACTGGAAGAAATGGGCGAGATTGCCACCCCACTCTGGTACCTCCCATACAAAACAGGGTGTTCGTCCAGGTTTTGAATCCGATGAATCGCGTGAAACACATCCGACCTTAATGAAATTAGATATAAGGCTTCACGTTATCAAACGCCAATCCCAGATTAAAACAAGGGTGATTTTGCCACGTCCATTATAGTACCTCCCAAAGAAAACTTCTTTGGCCTCCCATACAAAAGTTCTTCGGCACGAGAAGTTCCGCTAAACCGAACCAATCTTTATGAAAGTTTGTACTAGTCAATATTTAGTTAAATAAAGCTCTCCTGTATAAAATGAGCTGTTTTGCCACACCCATTCGGGTACCTCCCATATAAAAGTTGGGCGGATGACCGCTTGATAGACAAGATAATTCTCATAAACTACAACCGATCTTAATAAAATTCGGTACTAGGCAATATTTTGCTAAAAACTAATGTGTAATTAGTAACTGACTATTGTGCCACGCCCAGTTTCGTACCTCCTATACAAAAGTTGGGCGTATTTGGGGTTTGCCGACTCAATACCTCCAATAAATCATAACAGATCTTAATAAAATTAGGTACTGATCAAAATTTTGGCAACAACTTGCCATGCCCAATTTTTGTACCTCGCATATAAATATTGGGAGGAACTAACTAATTTGGGTATTCAATAATATTTAGTGCAATGCCAATCTGTTATTGAATATGGTCACCTTTGAGTATGGGCGTTTTGAACAGAACTCCCACGTAATGGCTGACTTAGGGTGAGGGTATGATTAAGTCGGTTCACCGGACTGAAACTTATGTACTGGTTAAAACTTCTTTCACTTTGGTTTTTCTACATTTACGGTTTATTGGGTTCAAAGCTACAATATATGCTAAATATTGGTTACAGGCTCCACCTAGAAAATTTCCCAATAAACAAGAAATTTCCCAACATATATTAGTCTAGACACAAACCAAACCAAAAGTTGATAATACTGGGTTGTAGCATGATAGTGTTAAAATGTTTATTAGTAGTTGTTTATTTTTTTTATTTAACTCCCATCCCGCAACGTGTGATAAGGAACTTCTTTCCAAAAACCGTTTTCATGTTTAATGTAAATTTGCATATAATAAATTTACTTTGGCCCACTGTGCGAAAACGGTAAGAATTGCTTTATTAAGTACAATTTCTATCGATACTGTCTAGCGTGTTAGTTGTAAGTTATAGGTTTTGTTTTTACAGGGTGGACCATATAAAATTTGGAATTTGAACCTCTGTTATTTCGAAGCAGATGAGTATTTTGACATTATAAGGTGTCAGATTATTGGCTAAAGGTGAGAAAATTACCAAGTGAGTTGCGTTACGCTTGAAGAAAATTAGGAAAAATTAAAATCTTTTTCCCAAAGTTCTGAGTCTTCAAGTCAAACTGTAAGAAATCTACGAAACGAACCTCGATGTGAAGGCTTACAAAGTCCAATTAGTCCAAAAATTGAAGCATCGTTACATTCCGCTTCACTAAATGAGCGGAATGTGGGAATTTTTACCGAAAAATCATCATTTCCGACGTAGTTAATTTTTACCTCGGGGGATACGTTAAGAAATAACATTATCGCATTTGGGGCTCGGAAAAGCCACACGTCGTCGAGGAAAAGCCTATGTATCCACGAGTGACATTTTGGTGGGGCTTTTGGCATGGAGGCATCTTTGAAAACGAGCACGGAGCCGGCGTTACCGTCAATGAAAAGCATTAACGTGCCATGTACAGCGATTTGTTATTCCCAAAAGTTGAAGAGGACGACATGGACGACATCTCGTTTCAACACGACCGCGCTATTTGTAGAATTGGTTCTTTTTGTTCAATAATACGTTCATTTTTAAGAGTAGGTACGTATCTCAAGAAAACTTATTTTGGCAAACAAGAGGTATGAAAATTTACATTTTTAAGAAAACCAATTTTTTTTAAGAAAAGGTACTTTTTGTTAGAAAATTTACTTTTGTTAAGCAAATGAACTTCTTTAAGATAAGGTATTTCTTTAAGACAAGGTACAATTTCCTTTCTTTAACAAAATGCACTTATTTAAGAAAATTTTCTTTTTTCAAACTTCTTTCACTTTGGCTTTTCTAAATTTACTTTTTATTGGGTTCAAAACTACAATATATACTGAATAGTGGTTACAGGTCCACCTAGAAAGCTTTCCATTAAACAAGAAATCTAGTTAATTTCTTTCTCTATGATTCTAACAAAAAGCCTTTAGTCTAGACACAAACCAAAACAAAAGTAAACAATATAGTTGATAATAGTGGTTTGTAGCATAATAGTTAGCTTGGTTTTTTTTAATTCCTGCTAAACTAATTTTTCGACGACTTTGTATGGGAGGCCGCTTAGCTCCCCATACAAAGTCGTCGAAAAATTAGTTTAGGAGGGAATAAACAAACAGGCTCAGTGTTAAAACAAAAGTTGATTAATTTAGTCCCCATCCCGCAACGTGCGGTAGGGAACTTTTTTTCCAAAAATTTCTCTTATAATTTTTTTAAAGTGAAATTAAATTTCAAATTGTGTATGGTGCGATCAGCTACGAAAAATATTCCATTAAATTCACAATTTTTCAATATGTTACCTATTTCTGTTAACGCCATAACAGACCAATGCAAACTGTAGTGGTTTGTGTCTTTGCTAGTTAGATTCTGAATCTATCTTCATGCACATCGGGTTGTCAATGATCCTAAGGATGCATTATAATTCTATGACAGGTTCAAAATAAAATCCACATAGTTTTCAAAAATTAGTACCTCCCTAGTATGTATGTATATAACAACGATAATGTTTACAACTAATGTTGTAGTTGCTGTGTCTTTTCCTTTTTATTTGTTTAGCCTCTTTGTGCTGAAGCCAATTAAAAGAACATTTTCAAATAGTTGGCATAGAATGTACAATGTCACTATTATACAAACATACACACATAGGACATACAAAGGCAAGTATGTGTTTATTCATATACATACGCAGACTGCACTCTAATATCCACTTAAGTGTATAAACACAATCAGGGCGATAAAGTTGGGGTTGCATCAAGAGAGTCGAACGATAAACACAATCACTTGGCGTCGCCAACTCAAATCTTAGCAATTTTTTTTCAATTAATCATTTTTACAAGCCTGAAGGTTCAAAATTACAGCAAGTACAATTTTTTGCCTTAGAGAATTTAATTTTACCATTTTCGAATAAATTTTCTAAATATTTTCAAAAAAGTTCAACTTCCATTGTGAGAATGTAAGAAATACGTTTCCCCACACATACGATTTATTGCACAAAGCTGGCCAGAATAAGATTTCTCGACGCCATGGTAATAAAAAGAATTCAAATATTTGAGACATAAATGCCCTTTTTTCCCTTAAGAATACATTTTAAATGCCATCGTTTTTGCCCTGATTGTGCTGAAATACTTTGTACATATGTATGTATGTAAGGAGATGCCACTATAAACTGCCTTTACATTACAAAAGTTACAATACTACCAAGTTCAAGGAACTTCAAGATGAAGAAAAATAATTTTGCTATTGATTTTTTCTTTGCTGACTGACCTGATGCTGTGAAAAGATGGCGAAACGAGCCAGACGACAGGATATGATTGGGAATGCCTGGGACGAATTATATTAGTTTTAGACTAAATTGACATAAAAATGTGTGTGGCATGAAGACTCGCGAAAGAAGTAAAACAACATTTTGTGTAATTGTAGTTAATTTTTCCGAGAATTGTGAATATTCTTTCGATTCGAATTTATAAACATGTGACCGTTTTGACGTCTTTGTAGATTAGAGTTTATTGTTTTAGTTTGTGTCTGTCTTAAGTAATCTTCTTTGCCGTTCGTCTTGTACAGTGGCTGATAAAGTATGTGTGAATCGAGTTATTTTCTATGGTGGGGGTTATTTTCTATGGCATTAGTGTACGTACGGCTGTTTTATGTCACTGTAGTTGCATCATCAACAAGTACAGAGATGCCGTGAATGCCTTAAAACACATTCTGTGATGCATCAACGTTAGCAGCTGTCATTACGACGGTTATCAAATCCCTATGAAGAGGAGTGATTCTCACTATTCCGATAAAGAGTGACTTAACTCTGAGCAAGTTCAATCAGGGGGTATCCATGACACAGTTGATCGTCTATGAAGTAGGAAATTGATAGAAAACAGAGTAGATAGGCGAGAAAGCGATAAGCACCCAGAAGAAGCAAACCAAGCAGCGAAGTTAGTTTAAATAGTGTATGATTGATACTAATGACAGCTGAATTATGTTCTATGCATTCCCCTTTATTTTTGTCCGTTTTATGCCCAAGCAAAGAGTAACATACACGCTGAAAAATTACAGCCTTATTCATAAAAAGTTATGAGAGGTTTGAAAGACGTCTTTCGTATGATAAATCGTCTTCCAAAGCTCCCATAACATTTTATGAATTAGGTCGTTAGTCTTTTAAGACGCCACTCTTGTGAGAGGTGATCTTATCTACAGTTTTGGAAAATTCATAATATTTTGATAATCATTTGTAGAATTGTCACATTGTATTTGAGTAACAAATATCTGGACTTAACTTTACTTCCTTCCTTGCCTAGAACAAGAAAAGAAGAACATGTTTATCAGCATTTAATTGTTCTCTGCGTAAACCAATACAAAACGCTGTTCTAAGAATTCACAAATTACTTGGGGTTTCTTATCGTTATAAACAACGTTTACTTGCGGAAACTTTTCCAAATATTTGGCTATTTAAAAAACAAAAACCATTATAGAAACAGAAAAGAGGCAACATCTCTAACAATGCATTAATGTTAATGAAATTTAATTTCACACAATAAAAACCAATTACGTTTGGACAAAGAAAAAGTGCAAAAAACGCTCAAACCAATTTGCTAGAGACGACGACTACACATGATAGCAAGTGTTTGCTTTACTTTTTGTTTCTCATTAGTTTTGAAAACAGCGGCGGTTTCTGGTTTTGCTAAAAGTCGGCTTTTCAAATTGTCTTTACATAGAATAAACACACGAAAAAGCAACGGAAGAAGGGAATAAAACAATAACAACAACAGAAACAACATTAGAATTATATGAAAACACAGTGTAAGCTCAATTTAATGGATATTCTTTTAAAACAACAGCAATTTACTTTATCTTTTTAAATCTTCGAATAATTATTTGTAAAATGCTACAACTTTTTGTTTTTAAATAATAACAATAATTTGGTATGTGATCGAAATCGATCGATTTAAATCGAATATGATTGGACATTATAATAATGTTTTTTGTGGAAATAATGCACGCTGAAAAATGTGTATTGTTTTGTTGTTTGGATGCAAATATAAAATTGTGTTTGGAGGTTGTCGCAAATATAATATATTTGTGGCCAAACACATTGTGTTTGCTATTCAATAATACATGTTCGAGATACAATAATTAATATGGTATTATATATGTGTTTGCTATCCAAATATATCTGTGTTTGTGACACAAATACAGCTGTGTCTATTGCTCATCTCGAGGGCAAGAGAATAAAAGAGGGACAACGAGAAAGGCACCTTGTGTGTATCTGTACTTTTGCATTATTCTCTCAGTCAGTGATTCACAAATATTCTTGAATGGGTGTGTAAATTGCAGATGAACTTAGTGTTTCTAATTTTGACTGATATATTGTGGTCTTGTTTCATGGATTCAGTTGTCAATAGGGATGCCAAACGGGAAATTCCGAATCCCGAAATCCCGGGTTTGGTGAATCCCGAATCCCGGGATTTTAATAAGTAAATCCCGGGATTTTAATAAGTAAATCCCGGGATTTTTCCGGATTATTATTAATTGTGAAACATAAAACTAAAAACAATGACAAAAGTTCAGTGTGGTGTTATTTTTTGGAAGAGTCGAAAGGTGAACCTCAAGCAAAATGGAGATTGTGTAAAAAAGGGTGAAAGACCAATGGCGGCTCTACAAACGGTTTCATAACACAGGTTTCATAACACATCTTAACATCTAATTTTGGCAGAACATGTAATTTTAAGCAAAGAAAGTGAAATAACAAAATCGGGACAAATGCATAGTTTCGGAGTTATCGACCCCGACATTTCGGATACTTTTCCACTAACCTACCATGTAAAGCCATTGATATCACTTTTTTGTATAACAATCTCAAAAAATAATGTAGCATTTTTCGATAAGTCGCTTAGTTATCGAATGCTGACGTTTCTCAAACAAAAATTTAAAAATATTTTTAAAATAATTTTTGTACAAGTACAAAATAAATATTCGAAAAATCGCGCTATGTTTTGAAAAAAATTTTTGTTTTTGTTAAAGAAAAGTAAGAAAAAAATCGATAAATTTTCAAAATGTCAACATCCGATAACTCGATAACTAAACGACTAATCAAAAAGTGCTACATTATTTTATGAGTTTGTTTCTACTTGTTTTATACAAAAAACTGATATCAATGCCTCTACACGGTACGTTAACGCCATAACCCTCTCACATATCCGAAATTTTGGGGCCCATAACTCCGAAACTATGCATTTACCCCGATTTTGTTATTTTACTTTTTTTTTGCTTAGAATACCGTATTCTACCCCCTTGTGGTTGTTTTTGTAGTGTAAGCCATAAAATAGACCTGTTCCCAAACAAATTTAAAAATAGAATCCCGAAAAATGCCGAAATCCCTGAAAATCCCGGAATCCCGAAAATCCAGGGATTTTTAAAAATCAATCCCGTTTAACATCCCTAGTCGTCAATGGTTCATCGGGCAAAAGTGCTTGATGAGTAAAAAAAGAACAAACGAAGGCTCGGACGGTTAAATGGTTTTCGGGTATGTGTTTCGTATATATGTATGTGTGCTACCAAAGTGAGAAACGATTTTAAGGAAAGCAACTGGAAAGGGAAGCGACGTGAAGCCCTTTGTCTGTGAAGCCCATTTTGTGAAATAAGTATGATAAAAAAACCACACAAGTAATTCATCCTGGCTTGGCTTGCATGAACTAGATTTGTATATAAATATATTGTTTGTGTACCAACGCATAGCTGAAACCTTCTGTAAACAAAAACGTGAGCTACAACAAAGGAAGGAGAACCAAGAGAAGAGCAGATTCTCATTTCATGAAAAAAAAAACAAATATGTAATGCATTCAACCAGGGGGTTTCTATAGCACAGCTGATCGAAAAGGTACTGGTGAAATGATGTAGAATGAGGGACCAAAAAAGACATAGGGATTATAGGCCATGCAGTAAACTAAGAGGACTTTTACACGATGAAATCGATTGCACGCAATTTTTTGTATTCTCTTTTAAAGTTGCTTCTTAAAATCATGAGCATTTAGACGGAGCATTTTTGCATGCAATTCGCATGAATCTTTTTGCCGTCAGTCAAATTGAAATATCGCGTCCTCAGAATATGCATTTTTTAACAGCTGATATCCAACATTGATATTATTATTGCCTTGTTTCAATTCTTCGCATATTTTAAACAAAGAATTTGACCACTTTACCCGGTCCAAATAAACAGCATCTGTCACATTATAAAGATTTTCGTGTTCTTGGTATTTTGCAAGTAAAAGCTCCACTAGTTCTTTACTCCACATTTTTTATTTTTCCTTTTCAAATACCTTAACACTTTGGAAGCAGAATATAAATAAACCAAATGAACAAAAATACAAACCGTAGTAAAGAGAAATGTCAAAAAATACTTCAAACACGAAAACGGTTAATTTTTTCTACCACGATTGCTTGTCTACCCCGCTTGCTTACAAACAAAAATTGCACGCAGTTAAATGCACATAAGAAATGCATCGTATAAATGGCCTTTAAGTATAAATAGTGTTTGATTGCTCCAAATGATAGCTAAATTATGTTTATGTTATTTGCATCGAACACAAATACGCAGTTCCTTTTATTTCTGTCCGTATTACGTTCAACCAAAGAGTAAATTACAAAAGCCTACTATCTCGTCGTCATCAAGAGAACGTGAAAAGTGGGATAGCAGAGCTTGTCTATTGCTTTATGATTCAATGCAAGTGAATGTAGAAAGGGTAATTTTAAATCTTTTAATTTTTTGTATTAATTATTTATAAATGTGGATTTATATTATAAAATTAATTATAATAAATAATTCGTTTCTAAATATTATTATGTTTGGGAGGAAATACGCATATGTTTCCATGTAAGTATATGTAGGTTTGGGGGACCCAGGTGAATGCTTCCACGTAAGTATATGGATGCTTGGGATGAACAACACATATGTTTCCACTTAAATGCATACATGTTTGCCAGTAAACATGATATTGTATACATTTAAATACAAGTGAGTTTGGGACCTGCAACCATATGAATGTTTGAAATGTGTTCCAAGCATATACATGATTCCTGTAGAATATATTTGGGAGAATATGTTCGAGAGGCCGTTATTTTTCAGGGTGTAGATATCAATTAATTTATTCCGGGTTTCTGCCAATAAATAATATAAATATAAAATATTTGTTCTCCAATATAAAGAATTAAAAAAATGCAGTTTCCCATTACATCCCATGAAGTGATTGGGGAGAGCTTCTCACAACCAGTGAGCTGTGTGCTTTCTAATTTGTCACTGGATCGAACCTACATTCTCATGGACAAGATCCGCGCACCCTAGCCATTGCACCACCGACGGCCACCAGGAATTATCCAAATTATTATTTAAATAGTCAAATCGTTTTCGTTTTCGAATCGATCGATTTTCATTACATGCCGGAGTACTAGTTTTTTTTAGAAAACAAAATAGTATTATTTTCTACTTAATATAATTTATTACTTTTGTATTATTGTGTTGAACCTTTACTGTATATTGTTAGACATAGTCGAGGGAAAAAGAATACTATACAGACATACCTTCCTGATGAGAAAAACCAGATCAGAAACCCAGAAAAACGTACACAATTAAACATAAACATAAACAAATGCAGCTCAAACAACATCAACAAATGCCGCGCAATGTTGTTTTGAGTTCATAAAATTTTCTGTTTTTGTTTGAAAATTTTTGTCTACTTGACTTCTTTGTTTGGTCATAAATTAAGGAAAAAAATTTAAAAAAGGGCAAAATAAACAACTTGAGTGAGAAAACGATAACAGAAACCGCGACCGCTGGTTTGTGCAGCGACAGTAACTTACACTTGTCAGTGGAATATTTAGGGTATTCATTATCATACAAATGATGAAAATTCCCGTAAATCTGTAGACAAAGTTTACTGAATCTATTTCAAAAATTGTGAATGAAGATCGTTGCGCATTAGATAGGTTCAAAGGGTTACAAAATTTAATTTAATTTAGTCATCAGTATAATGAATATGATATTTTTATCGAGAAGTTGTGTTTTAACTGAAGCAAAGTGACATTTAGAGTGTTTTGGTTACACCAAACATTATGTTTGCATAATATGATTCAAGAATATATTTGATTTTCAAAACAGAATAAAATCTTCTTTGAAAATATGTAGTTAGTATTTTAATTTTAAAAATGTAACATGTAAATGTAAATGTGCCCCTTATCAAAAGTAACTGGATAAGAATGCAGACATCTATCTATGCTCTAGATCTTATTTTGAGCTGAATTATAAAAGCGAAAACGACACAGAGTTTAGTTCAGTTTTAGTTTGGTTTCACTTTATTGTTATATTCTGCACAACAAGAGTTAATCTTATAATTATAGTAGCGGAATTACGAACAAAATTTGACCTCAAAACAAAATGAATGATACAAACATTCATCAAACTTTGGTGAAGCATAAATAATAAATAATTTTTTAATTTTTTTTTATAAATTAACAACTAATAATATTAAATAATAATTAATAATATAAAAGACAAACAAAAAAATTTTATTATTCAATTAATTAAATTTGAAAGAAAATCAATTGTAATTGTCGAATAACGTGTGTCTCAGTAAGAATGCACTGTTCATTTCAAAAAAAAAGACACATATTTTTTGAAATAGTTGTTTTTTAAATAGGATTGTAAAGAAGACATGTTCCGATTAAATATGGAATAAAATATCCGCTAAATAACACCCACGGCTCTGATGACAGGCCATTACACTTTTCATGAAATTTTCCATGACTTTTGGAACGAAGTTCCTTATCGCACGTTGTGGGATGGGGGCTAAATGAAAAAAAATTCAACAACTTTTATGCTACAACCCAGTATTATCAATTATATTGGGTACTTTTGATTTGGGTTGTGTCTAGATTGACATGTGTTGGGAATTTCTTGTTTAATAGGAAGTTTTCTAGGTGGAGCCTGTAACCAATATTTAGTATATATTGTAGCTTTGAACCCAATAAAAAGTCAAAGTGAAAGAAGTTTAAAAAAAGAAAATTTTCTTAAATAAGTCCCTTTTCTTAAAAAAATTAATGTTCACAAAAATACCTATTTATATTCTTAAACAAAGTACATTTTCTTACAAAAACCTTAACTTAAAAACTACCTTTGCTTAAAAAAAATACATTTTCTTACAAAAAGTACCGTATTGTAAAAAAGTACTTTTTTTAAAATAAGTACCTTTTCTTAGAAAAGTACATATTCTCACAAAAAAAATTGCCTTTTCTTAAAAAACTAAATTTTCTTTAAAGAGTACCTTTTTTGTGAAACAAAATAACTTCTCCTGACATAAGTACATAAAAAAGGACCAATTCTAAAAAAAATTTCCATTTCTTAAACAAAAACATTTTCTTCAAAAATACCTTCTCTTTAAAAAAATACCTTTTGTTACAAAAATTCCTTTTCTTAAAAATAAAATAATACCTTTCCTTTTCTTTTTTTGAAATAAGTAGCCATTCTGAAAATAAGTACATTTCCTTAAAAAAATAACCTTTTCCTACAAAGAGTAGTACCAAAAAGTACCTGTTCTTAAAAAGAGTACTGCTTTGTAAAAAAGATTCATACTCTTATGGTTTTTTCTTACAGTAAGTACTTCTTTTTAAAAATATTACCTTTTCGTAAAAAAACATTAGGTTTTTAATAAAAGAAATACGTTCTCTTTAAAAAGGAGCTTTTCGGGAAAATATAATACATATTCTTACAAACTGGACCTAAAAATATACTTTTTTTTAAAACAAAAACATGCTATATAAAAAAGTTTCTTAGAAAAAACTTATGATTTTACAAAATGTATATTTTCTAAAAGATCCATTTAAATTATTGTTCTTTTCAACGGGCGCCTTAGGCGTGTAGGAACTAACTAGTACATAATATATTAGCGAAAGGAACTTCGTTCCAACCGGGTGTCACCTGACACCTCATGTAATTTTTCATTTCATTTCTTTTGTTTTAGTCTATGGAAATATATCCTTACAGAAATATATCCTTTTCACAGAGATGTGGCTGCATTTCAACGATGACGCGATTTGAGCACAGAATTTAGGAAAGTTTATGGTTTATTCGCATAAACCCGAGATTTCACAAAACCCAAAAGAAAGAAATCGTACGACGTTAAATCGTATGATCTTGGTGGCCAGCTGACATCAAACTTTCTTGAGATAATTTGTTGTGAAAATCGTTGCTGCAATAATTCGATTGTCTCCTGCGCAATGTGGCAGGTGGCGCCGTCTTGCTGAAATCACATATCATCCAGATCCATGCCGTCAAGAACTCTCCATGGCTACAAGAACTCTGTTATCGTGTTCTGTATCGTAACGAATGCCGTTCAAAGTCACTGCAATTTCGGCCTCATCTTCAAAAAAGTAAGAACCAATCACGCCGCCTAATCAAAATCCGCACCACTCAGTTGCTGGTTGTGGGTGCATTTGTTTCTCAGTGATCAACTTCGACAATTTTGTGTATTCACGAAGCCATTTAGATGGAAATGCGCTTCATCGGAGTAGATGATTTTTTTTTGTAAAATTGGCATTTACTTCATTTTGCTCCATTACCCATTGAACAAATTGCCGGCGCTTTCCATGGTCTGCTGGTTTGAGCTCCTGAGTAAGCTGAATTTTGTACGCATGAAGGTGGATTTCTTTTGAGAAAATTGGCTGCGTAGTGCTTCGTGAAATTTGAAGTTGTTGAGAACGATGACGAATTGATGTTTTCATGGTTTCGGCGACACTCTCGTTTACAGCAGCAATGTTTTCAAGAGACCGACCGGTACGTTGACGCACAAGAGTCTTACTGTCCATCAACGACTCAGTGTCTGTACGTTTTTTTACCACTCTTACCCAGGGTAACTTATCTCAATTTTTGATCGAAAGTATGAAAAAATTAGAAAAAATTTCTATATCACGGAAACGGAGCGTCCAAAACGAAAAAATAATAAAAATATTACCTCCATAGGATGCCTTAACCACTGGACGTCTTCAATATCTTTTCTTTTTTCTTTTTTAAAACTCGCTAAAACAAATATTTTCCAAATAGAAAATCGCTAAAACGCCCTCATATCCGTATCTCGGGAACGGAGCGTCCAATCGAAAAAATAAGAAATTTTTTGAGTTTCTAAGGTTATTTCATAAACTGTTCCAATTCGTGTAGAAGAGTGTTTTGAAAAATGATTTTTTATTTGCAAAATGTTTGTTTTAGCGATTTTTTTTTTAAAAAAAAGTGATGCCATATTAAAGAGATCCATTGGTTAAAGCCTCCTTTGGAGGTAAATAATTTATTATTATTACGATTCGACGCACCGTTTCTTAGTTATAGTCCCTTTTTTATTTTAGCGATTTTCTTATTTTGGCGATTTTCTGAAAACAAATTTTTCCACACGAATTGGACCAGTTTACGAAATACTCTTAGAAAGCCAAAATATTTATTATTTTTTCGATTGGACGCTCCGTTTCACACGTATAAAATTGAGGGCGTTTTAGTTTTAGCCATATTGAAAACATGCAGTGGTGAAGGCCTCCTAGGAGGTAAAATTTGTATTATTTTTTCAATTGGACGCACCGTTTCTTTTTTATTTTAGCGATTATCTTAATTTTGGAGATTTTTTGAAAAAAATTCTTCCATTGGAATTGGATCACTTTATGAAAACCCCTTAGAAACTGGCAAAATTGGTTATTTTTTTTCGATTGGACGCTCCAATTCTGAGATATAGAAATTTTTTCATATTTTCGATCAAAACTGGGGTTGGGTTACCCTGGGTAACGCATTACCCATCCTCGTGGGTAGCTACCCATTATTTTCCCCATTGCCCTGAGGGTAATGGGTAATGGTGATGAGTAATTGCACATCATCCATTATTTTTCCCATTACCCTATGGGTAATGGGTAATTTTTGTGGGTAGCTACCTATTATTTTCCCCATACCCTGTGTGTAATGGGTAAACGTTCATTACACATTCCCCACGACGATGTTTATGGCTGACTCATGAGGGGATAAATACGAACTCTGCATATATGTTGTATTTGCAGGTTGAACTATTATAGTCCGCGTCAAAAATAAAATGTTGTTGGAAACATATTATATTCTTGACAGCAAACATATGTATTTGGATCAAGTGTTAACGATGTTTATATTGTAAGTTCAGGAAGTTCCGGACAAATTTCTCCAGCGTATTCCTTGGCTCATTTTATGAAGAAAAGTCCACTAGGACCATGTCCGAAAATGCAAGGGTGCGAAATGGCAGGTGGTTCAACATTTTCGATTGCCGGTCGGAGGGTAGTAGGGTAAAGTTGCTAACTTGTGAGCCAGTGGTCGGATTTTTTTGTTTTTGGGCTGGTTGGAAAGATCTTTAAGAGGCCTTTCAGAATTAGCGTAAACTTTTACTTTTTTTGTCGTTATTCACTTTTAAAAAAGCCGGACAAAAATCATACGTACTTTTCGCGTTCGTAGACACTTGTTGAATGACAAAATTCTATCAATGAATACCTATAAATATTACATATTTTTTTAGGCACTGATGAATGGACTGGAAAATGGACTGGAAAATAAAATCTTAAACGTGTTAATTTACAAAAACAAATAAATGTGTGCTGATATTTCGCTTCCAAAAACAAAAACAAAAATTTTTGCATTTCAGTAAAATGGTCGGTAAGACCTCTGGGCTTCGTTTAGGTCATTTTGGAAAGGTAAGAGGTTTGGCTATCTTTCAACAGTTAAGTTAACATAAGTTACCTGCCATCTGGCTGAGCAAATTGTGAATTTTTTTTCCATTGTTTTCCCGAAAACTCTGTATCTCGGCGATTTGACTTTTATCTACTTTCCAACAAGCCCAAAAACAAAAAAATCCGACCACTGGCTCAGAAGTTAGCAACTTTACCCTACTAAACTTCGACCGCTAATCCGAAAATTTTGAACCCGCTGCCATTTCGCACCCTTGCATTTTCGGACATGGTCCTAGTGGAATTTTCTTCATGAAATGAGCCAAGGAATACGCTGGAGAAATTTGTCCGGAACTTCCTGAATCACCCGTATAATGATCGGTTAAGTATCACTCTCTGTACAGATTTCTCTGCGTATATCTGCCCATCCGCATGCTGTCCCTGTAAAAGGTGTAATCAAAGTCAGCGTACAGAGAGTCCTCCGAAACTCTCGACTCAACATTTTTTTTGTATGTCGTGGGGAAAACAAAATAGAAGTGTCAGGTAAACGAAGAGGCACTCAAGTTGTGAACCTGTAAAAATGACCCTTATGAAGATTTCACACATACCGCTCGGAAACAAACAAAAAAAAATTAGCTCACTAATTTTTGCCGCAACGAATACAATTGTTGCTGCAGCGAATTAAGTCATTGCCACAACGAATTAAAATATTGCCGCAACGAATAAATTAGTTTGGCATTTTAGGGAGAAAACAAAGTTAATTAACAAAACATTGACCCTGAATGATTATTGAATTGATGCTATTTAGTTGATTATTATGTGTTTGTGCTTAATTTTTTCAACGCCATTGAAAATTTACGGTCTTATACATAAAAAGCTATGAGAGATTTGGGAGACAGTTTATCATACAAAAAATGTCTCTCCATCTCCCACACCTTTTTATGAATAAAGTGGATAATGTTTAAAGAGCTTTTTACTGATTTTTGAATAGTGTACAACTTTTTTGAAAAATTAATATTCAATATTTTATTTTTTGTAAAATTAATTCGTTGAATTGTTGTGCATTCGTAGAATAGGCTAAAAACTTAAGCTCTTCTTGCAAAGCATGTAAATGATTTGCGAAAATCTACGACGAATTCTACATGAACAAAACTTTCCACTTTAGTGACATTTTACTCAAGTGGAACAATCTGCCTTAATCTTAAATGACGTTAACCTTTTCTTGGTTAAATTTGTGTAATAAGTTTTTTTCCACACTATCACATTACTTGAACTATTCTAGGCGCATGTCATGGCTCTGACACTTTATAATGTTAAAGCAAATATTCGTCCTTTCTTCCTTCATAATTTCATGAGTGTTATGTAAACAATAACATCTAAGTGGCAAATTAGCCTGTGAGTATTCCAAGAACTATAACAAACACTTGCTTACCATCAAAGACAGACACATACAGAAGCATTCAAACACACACACATACACACAACCACACACACACAACCGCACTCAACATTAATACAAACACACACGCATACTTATACAACGTCCTGGAAAATTCGAAAATGCGCAAAGTATGAAAGTTTCCGTATGCTTTAGTATTTGTTGTTCACACTGACAACAGGGGCAACAATTTTGACTAGCAGTTTGAGCTAAGACCAGACGCCACACATCCAATACTCATGTCTTTTGCAGTATCAGTAAACATGACATTATAAAGGATATGCAGAATTGTAGCTCTTCTTAACTATCGGCCTTTCTGGTGTCACACATGATTATACAGATCAACAATGTCAGCTGCGAAAGAAATATTTGAAAGACTACGACGAATATTGCAGCATACTTGCAGGCCTGTGTTATGGATGTCAATTTTTCAACTGTGCCATGAATATGCAGACATATGCAGCATAAGTATGTACTACTCTTACGAATGAATATGCTGCATATCACGATGACTATAGCAATGGCTAGACTGTCAAATACAAGCTCGTCCTTTCTATAATGAAGACCATAAGGCTTGAAAAGCGTATTCCTTTTGGGCAGTGTGAAAAATAATTTTTAAGCGAAGAGTATTGGATGGGTTGTACTGAAAGACAAACGAAGCTTCAGTAGGATGATACATTTTCGCTACCTGCTTTTTTATATTATTTCAATGAAAAGTTTTGAACCTGCCACAATGTTATCGTTGGTGAAACGAAACATGTCATTATATATGCTGAAAAATCTGTAATTTTGTTGTTGTTTGCTTGTAAATATAACTTGTTTGTAGCTTGTCGCAAATATAGTATACTCGTGTCCAAACACATTGTGTTTGTTATTCAATACTACATGTTTGAAACACAATGATTCAATGGTTATTATACATGTGTTTTTGTGATAAAAATGTAGCGTTTGTAACGTGGTTTTGTCAAGGGCTGAGGTAAGCCCAGTCATGTACAGAGTCTTTCGTTAGGATCCACCAAACCTTTCGAAAGAAGAACAAAATAGTTTACTCTTTTCGGTGGTTCGAATTCAGAGTCTTTATGATCTTTAATTTACAAAGAAATTTGATTTACAGGATCAATCGTTGCTAACGCTCCTCTTAGCTTGAGAACAATCGTCTTGGTTTCACAACACTCTTCCGGGGTCACTTGTCTTGGCTTCACTACACTGTTCTCGGGGCACTTGTCTTGGCTTGACAACACTATTCTGGGGGCGCGCTGAGTATTGGTCGATTTTAAGATGATCGGGAACTCAATGTCTGGCACACGCGACCATTCGGATTCGCTTCATAGATCGGATATGCGGATAACTGGCTTAAAATGTCCGGTGAAAATCGTTCGGGATCGGTTATCATGGGGTGGGTTGCATGGGAACAGTAAACCGAAGCATTTCTATGGGAACAATGATCCGAAGCCCCTATGTAGGAGCAGTGAGCCGAAGACCCTGTGTAGATAATGACGTATAGAGCTGCCATTGTTTTCACACTATTCGTGGTGCGGTCGGTGCGATAGAAAGTTATTTGACGCAAATTTACTTAAACCAGGTGAAGTTACAAGAATTGTTGATTTAAAATTTATTCGTTTTGATGAAAAACTGTGAAATTTAAATGTGTATGTTGGACTTTTTTGAGAAGATCAGATGGAGTGAAGTATTTCTTGCACCGCTTTAAAAAGCCCAGACACTTGAATGCATCTTTCGACATTTCAAATACATGTCTTGCCCAACGGACATCACATTGTATTTTCATGCCCAGAACATCAATATCCACACCGTCCATAGACAATGACGACACACCTGGGTCAGCAATCCGCTTATGCGACAACAAACAACACTGGGTCTTACCCGCATTAATATCTGCTCTATTCATTCGACCCCATTCATAATGCATAAAAATGACAGAGATTACTATCATCCGCAATAGAGTAGATTGGATTCACCGTCTGACCCAGGAGATCGTGAATGAAAATGAGAAAAAGAGAAAGACAGCCGTGTGATACAACTGCAGTCAATTTATGCTCGTCGGATGAAACCCCATCTAAAACAACCCGTATAGTGCGATCTCTGAGAAAACTCGATATAAATCGAGTGAAATTATCACCGACACCAAAAGCAGCGAGCTTTGACAAGAGTGCATCTTGCCATACTCTGCCAAAGGCCATGGAAATATCAAGAGCCACTACCTTACTCTCACCAAGCCGGTGGATGGATCGACTCCACTGTTCCGAAAGGAACGCCATCAGGTCTCCAGTAGATCTCAGTCTACGGACGCCATACTGCCGATCGTTAAGAAGGTTATTGGACTCAAGATATTTCACTGGATGGTGGTTAACCATGCTCTCCATAACCTTCGAGAGCGCAGAACAAATTGCAATTGGGCGGTAATTTGCAGGATTACTTGCATCACTTTTTTTAGGGATTGGCTAGACATTAGCAACCTTCCAACGCGCCGGGAAGACTCCGGCACGGTATGCCAGCGTCGAAGAGCACCTACTCAAGCCCAGTGCAGATATGCCATTCGGGCCCGGGGATTTATTTACGACGAGATTCGCAAGAACCTTTTTAACTCCTCGCGTTCGAAAAAATAACTTGGGCATGGAACAGGATACGTAATTGATCACGGGGAGTGGTTGATTGCTATTCGCCAAGGGAGAGTTCCTTGCAAACATTTCAGCCAAGAGGTTAGCTTTACCAACCGGTTCAGTGAATGTTATGTCATCTTTAAGAAGAGTTGGGATAGAGGAAGAACTGTCCTTTATTCTTCTTGCAAATGACCAAAAGCTCTTACTTCCACTAGGGAAAGAAAGGACTTTAGCACGAATACGCTGCTCGTGAAGAGACTTTTCGCGTCGAAGTACTTTGGCACACTTGGATCTTGCCTATTTGCGTAGCAGTTCAGTATTAACGTTTTTATTAGAACGCCAGTCTCTGAACGTGACCACTTTGGATCTGACAGCATTCTTGCATGTCTGGTTACACCAACTTTTTTCCGACGGCTTAACCGCAATAATTTTCGTCGGAATGAATGAATTCATACCAATCTAAATTATCTTCTCGATCATTTCAGCAGCAGCATCTATGTCATTGTCCAGAAAACAAAGCTTCCAGTTAAAATGCTGATAAAAGTTGTTGAGCTCAGCCCTACGTGCCTCTTCGTAGATACAAATTTTTTGCTTCGGGACTGTGTTTGAAGCGAGACGTATAGCTGAATACGAAAAGGACGCTGAAATGATACAGTGATCCCAATTACCAAGAGGTGCAAGCGTGGTAACTTCGTACTTTTCAGGGTGCGAAGTTAAAAAGAGGTCAAGTAAATTCTGGTTGTGCCCTTGAACGCACGGAATGTGCGTCGGTTCATTCACCAATTGCGTTAAGTCATTATGCGCGGCGAAGAGCGCCGCGTATTGACCCTCCGTAGTTGTATGGCTCGAATGCGTTAACCAGGAGGAATTATAGACATGGAAGTCACCAGCAACAACGATTTCACTGTCCGGATAATTCCCCAATATCTCAGAAATAGAATCGGTAAGGGTGTCAAAGCCATTAAAGGATACCTCTCTTGCCGCATTAGGACTTCTATAAAGAAATCCGAAATGTAAGACATGTGTTCCAATCTTGAATTTAACCCAAAAAGAGTTAAATTCTGGATCTTGTGAGTCGAAATGTCGCTGACTCTGAAACACTATGCCATTTGTCACATAAACCACAAGGCCTCTGTGGGAAACAAAAAGGGTATAGTATATATTTGTGCTGAATTTACACAAAAATTTTAAGGCACGAATCGAAATGCTGTTGCTGATTTATTGTTGTATGGTTTGACCCATTGCCTCTATCTGGTATTATTAAAGCAATACTTTCCAACATCCAACCGCCCATATGCAACACACCAAATGCCATCAACTTACTGAGAGAGTTGGCGTCTCTATACGTCATGGTGTAGAAACAGACTTTCAAATGTATGAAAGTTTGCAGTGTGTTCCAAACATATACATGGTTCCTGCAGAATATGTTTGGGAGCCGATTTTTTCAGCGCGTACCTACACCGAATGGCCTTAAAAATCAAGGAAACCCCTTTGGCAGAACCTTTTCACCATGAAGTATTATACTACACGACATTGGTATCCTGTGGCGCACACGTATTCTCAAGTATTACGGTAAATCCATAGTTAAAACACATGTATCTATTCTCTACGCTCTGTTGTGGAATTTACGATTGTTGCATTGTCGGTCTGCTTATCCTATATGTCCGGATTCGTAACCGATCCTTGTTGTGTGTGACAGTGTCTCCAGCAGACAGTGGTCTCTCGCTGTGTCATGTGTTAAATTCGTAATGAAAGTAATTTAGTTTGACTGTGTCGGAACGTTTGTGGCTGCATGCAACCTCATGTTCTTTTCTTGTGCCTTGCGGCGTCCTTCGTATTATTTGCACTTGGCTTTAATTTTATAGTTATCCTGTACGTGTGTTGGTTTCAACTAAGAATATAACATTTTTGTTGTACACCATTTCTGTCTATCCTTTGCCTTCTTAGCCCCGACAATGATTTTAATAGTGGCGAGTTTTTGTTATTGCAGTTGTTTTAATAGTTAATCTTAAGTTTATAGTTTCGTGCCAGATGTTGTTATAATTTTACGAAGATATTACACGAAATGTGATGTCTACCAAGTAGAAAGGTTTACAAAAATTAACGGTAATGGTTGTGGACTAAGGCCTTTATAGTTCATTTAATTCATTTAATTTTTCTCGTTGGATTGTATATGATAGTGTAACATTCACTTATACGGATATTAGGGTGTACTGAAAACACCGTTTTTTAGAATTTCAATTGTGGGAGAGATTCGTATTGAGGAGCTGATTATGGGAACTTCAAAATTCCTTTACGTATTCAAAGCGGATCGGGCGACATAAAAACTGGGAACCAGATGGCGGTATCAACATTATTCGATTCGTAGTGTATTTGGGTAAAAACAACATTTTCTTTGGCAATATGGAGCTCAAACGACGTGTCATGATGAGCACAAACAGAAAAATATATTTTAAAAATATGGTAGTTTTTTTTACACGGCATTTCAGCATTTGCATAAATGAACCGCGGGGAAAGTGTAAAAACTACTATTGTTTTTCGAATGTATATATTTTTTAGTACACAAAATATTTAAGAATGGAAAATGATAAAAAATTTTTGGCTTTTTGGTTTACCTTTCTTAAGTGAATTATGTAAATAAAGTATTTAAAAACAGCTTAAAATGTCATACCATCTTTTTTTCAAAAACAGTCACAACCACTATAGAAACAAAAAGAGATAAAATTTCTGTAAAATAACTAAATTGACTAAACTGCACCTTAACCCTTTTAATAAGAGTGGGTTGTAGTTGCACATAAGAAAGTGGGTTTGATCTCAAATTTTGATTTAGAAATTTTGACGTGGGTTTGATTGGCAAATTTACATGATGATCTCCTCGCTTAGTGCCGAACACAATCGACTAATTGGCCATAAAAGCCGGTCCCTTCATGGGATGCATTGGGAGACTATTTATTTATTTAATTTTTTTTAATTATTTAAATTAACACTTCTTCATTTTCCATACGAAATCATGTACCTCTATTGATGCCTTTATTTACTCATTTAAATTGCAATTAAATATTCAGAAATTACCTTTGACAGTTTCCTAGCATAAAAGATAATACAATCAGACATACCTGTAAAGAAACACAAGAAAAAAAGCAGTCAGTAATTTGAAGTTGAAGAAATTTTGAAATTAAAATTTAATATTCATGTCAATGTGATAATTTATTCAACCTGATTGGATTTTATTTAAAATTAAAAAATTTGAGCATTAGGCCAAGATTTATTATTTTGTATTTTTCAACATTTCGCTACCCATTGGGTAGCATCGTCAGGAAAATAAACAACAATTACATACTAATTAAAAATGAAAGGAATTGGAACGAAAGAAATTAATTTATAATTAGTAATTGTTGTAATCTCCTTCAAGCTGCCAGATCACTGTAGTGTATTTCAGGCGGAAATTACCGCCATACTGGAGGTTACTGAACTACTGAAAAGTAGTGTCACAAGCCTCCGGAGAATATGTATCTACATAAGCAGCCAGGCTGCCACAAAATCCCTGGAAGCCATGTTTGCTACGTCCCTGACGGTGAAAGAATGCCACTCATCACTTAGGGTGATGACAGAGTATTTTGACATCAGGCTCATCTGGGTACCGGGACACAGCGACATTCCATGCAATTGCGTAGCGGATGCGTTAGCTAGACAGGGCACTACGGCACAGGTTCTTCCGGCAAAAGAAGGTGTTAGTATGCCAATCTCTACCTGCCGTTTGCAGATCAGGCAGTGGGCCGATAATATGTTCAAGGTCAAGTGGAGGATTACTTCAACTTGCAAACAAGCCATAGGCGGACAGGAAGAGGACTAGGCAACTACTTAACTTGCCGAGAGGCAGGTTATCCACAATGATAGGAACACTTACGGGGCATTGTCTTGTAGGAAAACACGCCCTAAGATTGGGTCTTATAGGCAAATTCATTGCAAGGGCAAATTGGCTAGACGACTAGTCAATAGTTGCTATAGAGGAATCTGCAGGTATCACAATGGGCTTCTTTAGCTTAAGTGTGCTGTCTTGCATCCTTTTCAACCAACCAACCAATTTTTGTTTATTTTCCTGACGATGCTACCCAATGGTTAGCGAGATATTGCAAAATAAAAGGAATTTCAAATAGTGATATAACGCTCAAACATTTTCATTTTAAATAATATTCACGCCATATATTTATATCATTGGAAAGGAATATTCAATATCTACGCGCTGAAATCAGTAAGTGTAAAACTAGAACTAGAACACCTCACTGGTTTGTGAGAAGCTCTCCCTAATCCCTTCATGGGATGTAACTGGAAACCATTTATTTATTTTTTATACGCTGAAATAACAAGCTGTAGTATTATGCAGGAACCAGCTATATGCTTGGAACATCCATATACTTAAGTGCAAGCATTGTTTTCATGCACTGAAGATCTTGTGCTTTTGGAACGAAGTTCCTTACCGCAAGTCGCGGAATGGAGGCTAAATGAAAAAAAAAATTATATCCGTTTGACTTTATATTATTCGATATTTCAGTATTAAAAACTGAAAAGAAAAAAATTTTTTGAACAGTATTATGGTACAACCCAGTATTATCAACAGACTAACATATGTTGGAAAATTTCTTGTTTAATGGGAAGTTTTCTAGGTGGAGCCTGTAACCAATAGTTAGTATATATTGTAGTTTTGAACGCAATAAAAAGTATATTTAGAAAAGCCAAAGTGAAAGAAGTTTAATAAAGGAAATTTCCTTAAATACATGCCGTTTCTTAAAAAAGTAAATTTTCTAAAACAAATACCGTATACTTAAACAATGTACCTTTTCGTAAAACAAACAAAAGTACCTTTGCTTAAAAAAAGTGAATTTTCATACAAAAAGTACCTTTTCTTAAAAAAAGTAATTTTATTTGAATTTGAATTTTTATGACCGATTACTGTTAGTTTTTGGTTAATGTATGAGAAATTCATTTGACCAACCGATGGTATCAATTCATGCACAGTAGTTAGGCATCCGATGACGAAATTGTCACGGAGTTCGAAACTAGTCATGCCAGTGAGTGTGTGTTGAACTGAATTGTCTATTATTACCAACAAAAACCAACCATTTTTCAATTAGAAAAATGTTCATGACTTTTAAGCCTGTAGTATGAATTTCTCATACATTAGCCAAAAACTAAATGTAATTTTATTTATAATAAGTACCTTTTCTTAAAAATTTACATTTTCTTACAACAAATTGTGTTTACTTAAAAAACTACCTTTTCATTAAATAGAACCTTTTTTGTGAAAAAATTACTTTTCTTGAGATAAGTACCCTCTCTTAAAAATGTACCTATTCCTGAAAAAGGATAAATTCAAAAAAAATTTCCATTTCTTAAAAAAAACATTTTCTTCAAAAAATAGCTTCTCTTAAAAAATACATTTTCTTACAAAAATTACAAAATCTTAAAAGTAAATTTTCTTAAAAATAATATAATTTCTTTTCTTTTTTTTCTTGAGATAAGTAGCCTTTCTCAAAATAAATAATAAAAAGATATCCTTTTCCCAGAAAGAATACCACTTCCTTAAATGTGCCCGTTCTTAACAAAAAAACTAGTTTTTAATGAAAGAATTACCTCTCCTTAAAAAATTACCTTTTCGGGAAAATATACTATATATTCTTACAAAAAGGGCCAAAAAATATACTGTTTTGTTAAAAAAAAAAATTAATTCTATAATAAAAATTTTTTTTTTAAAACAAGTTTATCATGTTACAAAACGTATCTTTTCTTAAAGATCCATTTATATTATCGTATTTTTCAACGGGCGCTTTAGGCGTGTTGTACATAATAGTAGTAGATAATATATTGCGAAAGGAACTTCGTTCTAACCCGGTGACCCCAGACACCTAATGTAATTTTTTGTTGTTTTAATGTCTGTCTCGTTTTTGTTTTCAGCAGTTTTCAACCAACAAAACCATATTGGGGTCACAGAAACATATATTATAATATATTAATCATTGTGTGCCCAACATGTAACGTTGAACAGTAAACACAATGTATTTGGGCACAAGTAAATATATATTTGCGACAGGCTACAAACACGATATATTTGCATCGAAACAGCAAAAATATACAGATTTTTCAGCCCTTTATTTCTAGCATTTATTGATTATAAATCGATGTACAGCCTTCGAAAAACATGCATAAAACCTTCACATTAAAAATAAACTATTTTAATTTTTTTTTATTTTTTTAATTATATTCTATGTTTTTAATGTTTTATTTTTTATTTATTTATTTTAATTTTTTTTATGCTTGGGATGTATGTGTATGGATAAGATGTTAAATAAATGGTAAGTGGTAGAAAGTTGTAAAAAATTTAGATTTTTAGGTCCATGGAACCATAATTTTTCGCCTCAAATATCTCGAAAAGAAGATGCAAATTACAAAAACGGTTATCCCCATTGGATTCACCGTATTCGATTTAGGTTTACCCACTGGGTGCCCCGCTTGTTACAAAAAAAGTTCCCGATTGGAGCATAGTGTTAGTGCTTGCGCCGTACATTTTGTGAATGAGCCGTAGGAAGTGGATATTCTAATTATCGAAACTGTGTTATTTAAGCGACTTTTTTATTTTCGTGACTTTTTTAAAAAAATTTCTAACATACATATGAATTGGATATGAATACGAATTATACTAAATAAAAATAAAGGGTTTCCCATTACATCCCATGAAGGGACAGGGGAGAGCTTCTCACAATCACTGAGCTGTGCGCTTTCCAGTTTTCACGCACTGATTGGGACCTACATTTTTACACCGATTCCGAACGGTATTTTGAGAAGCTTTTTCATGGCTCCCGATTTTCATACCCGATAGTGTCACGTAACTAATGTGGCTAATGATCTGCAAGATATTCGAAACATCGAATATCAATTTGACATTTTTCGGGTGCAAAATTCCTTGAATTACAGTCGGTAGTTGATCAAAAACACCAGTTATTATTATAAAAAAAGCAGCTACTCATTCAATTACACTAGTTTACAGTTATTTTTTCCTAAAGCTGCAAATAATTTTTTTAAAGTATTCTATCCTTTTGACCTCAAAAACAAAAATAAAAAATTTATTTGTTTGTATTCGGAGCAATTGTTTAAAAAACATGTTTGTCAAAATTTTTGCCAATTTTTACTAAGAATACTGCAATCTGCACTCTGTTCACAATATTTGTAGCTCACACACTTGTCTTGAAACTGATACCATATGGGGGTTGATCGAATGTTTATATTCCAAAATTTAGTCTAAATTAACGCCGACAGAAGTAAAGTAATGGGTGTTTCAGTAAGTTTGGGCCTTTTAAATTTAGTGTGTGCAAGTGGTAACTTTGAAATTTGGCAGCTGTCACATATGTTTATTCCGATTATTAAAAATGGCACGCTTTATAAAAGAACAACACGTTATAAGTGTGAAAACTTATTACAAAAATTTGGAAAATTATGCTGAGACCGCTCGCAAACTTCGAAGAATTTTCAGTCGAGAAAGTGCACTTTATGTGTCAACCATTCGAAGACTGGTCAAAAAGTTTGAAGAAACTGGATCGGTTATGGATAGTAAGACTCCTGTGCGTCAATGTACGGGTCGGTCTCCGAAAAACATTGCTGCTGTAAACAAGAGTGTCGCCGAAAAACCGAAAACGTCAATTTGGCATTGTTCTCAACAACTTCAAATTTCACGAAACACTACGCAGTGAATTTTGACTAAATACCTCCACTTTCATTTGTACAAAATTCAAATTACTCAGGAGCTACAACCAGCAGATCAATGGGCAATGGGAGCAAAGTGAAGTCAATGCCAATTTTTCCAAAAAAAAAGTCATCTTCTCCGCCGAAGGGCATTCCCATCTGAATGGCTTTGCGAATATTCAAAATTGGAGAATTTGAGGCTCAAAAACTCCTCATGTAATCCATGAGAAATAAATGCACCCACAACGAACTCGCGAGTCAAATTTTCAAAACTAGCAGACCACACTGCCAGCCTGACATAATGGTCTGCTAGTTTTGAAACTTTGACTCGCGAGTTTATGTGCTGACCGAGTGCCTTCCTTTTTTGAAGATGAGGCCGAAATGTCGTTACAGGAACATGATAACGGAGTTCTTGTGGCCTCAATTAAATGGCATGGATCTGGACGATATGTGGTTTCATCAAGACGGCGCCACCTACCACACCGCTTATGAAACCAACGATTTATTGTAGCAACGATTTCCAGAAACAATTATCTCAAGATATTCTGATGGCAACTGACCACCAAGATCATGTGATTTAATGCCATACGATTTCCTTCTTTGGCATTTTGTGAAATCCCGGGTTTATGCAAATAAACCAGAAAGCTAAAATCTGAGACCCAAAGCGTCATCGGTGAGATACAGCCACATCTCTGTGAAAAAGTCATAGAAAATTGCATGAAAAGAGTAATGGTCTGTCACCAGAGCCGTGGGGCTATTTGACGGATATTTTAGTCCATAATTAATCGGAACATGTCTTCTTTACAATGAAATAAAAAACTCATAATTATCTCAGAAAGTACGTGCTTTTATTTTAAAATGAAAAAGTGCATTGTTGTTGAGACACCCTTATAAAAAAAATATTCTGATAGAAACTTCTGCATATATTTTCCCAAAGGATATTGGTGTCCGAAGTAAACACCACATAATTGTATTTACCGGACATACATTTTTCATTATTTTGTAATCTGGTGCTGTCAATACAGAATCATGGGTTGTTTGTTGTTTTACAAAATTTTCAATAATTTTAAAACCTGTTTGAAATTCTTAAGCAAATTCAATGGAAATCTACTGGCAATCAATATTACGTGTCTGGTAATAAATACCACGAGCACTTAAATTATTAAAATTTAATAATGAATTTCACAGCAGGACTCTGTAACACAGTCCTGGCTGGAATAATGCGTATCGTGATGTATTGAATTTTAAGACAATTGTTTTAATAGAGCCAAATAACACTTCGTGCTTTTCAAAGGAGAGAAAATGTAAAAGATGCAAGGGCAGGAGAGCCTGGGTCCTTGCTGCAGAAGAGTTATTTCAATGATATTATTAGCAAACAGACGGCAGCTGCTGTGTTTCTTGAGGTTTTTAAATATTACAATGCCTGGAAATATGGGTTTGTGGTTTTTGGGAAATCGCCCACAATGACACTACAATTTTAACACGAACACTGGACAATTTTTATTATTATATTTTATATAGAGGTTGATAATAAAAGTGCGGTTTCCAATTAATAACCCAACGTGGCTTTGTTTTTCCACGTTTTACCCTTTACATCTTCAACATTATAATAACTCAGTCAACAATCAAAAATTATTGTGGTATTAAGTTAATGAAGAATTTAATATTGCCTGAGTTTCCAATACTCAGGCAAATCAAATTACTTTACTTATATGCATGAGATCAAAAATAGGAGAGTAAATTTCTATAGACAATTTGTTTGTAATTGTGATATGTAAACTTACTTTCCCCTCCAATTCAAATTCCGGGGAAAATATTGAAATTCGCTTTAACACATTAGAAGTTCATTTCCTATTCAAACGTTACATTTCTCCACAACCTCTGCCCCCCCCCCCCCATTTGAATGTTTCACGCCATATTTAACTGACATTAAAAGAAAGTATTTAAATTTTACGGCAATTTGAAATACAATTTTAATAATCAGTAACAAACACTTTTGAAATTGTTTAGAACATTTTATGGACTTATTTATGTCATTTATGTTGTTATTTCCTTCTTCCTTGGTACTGACTGACCTTAAAAAGTTAATTAAAATGAAATGTATATTTATGACAGTTTAATATTCACAATTTATATAAACAGTATTAGCAAACATAAACGATACGATTCGGATTGTGCTGTGATGTCCTTGCCAAAAAGTTAAGTCACTTCTAAAATATAAATTAACGAGATGTGACTACATGAATGTCATATGGCAGGACAAAATTCAAAGGCATTAAGTCGCACAGTGGCCCACTGGAGGAAAAGCAAAACAACAATTATTTTTGTCATGGTCACCGATTTTAAAATTATGTTATTTATACGAAAGTGTATACTAAAGGGTGTGTCAGTAAGAATGCACTTTTTCATTTAGAATATTGATGATAGAATATTACTTTTTTCATGAAATTTTTCATAGATTTTGCACAGAGATGTGGCTGTACGATGACGCGTTGGATGGCGGATTTGAGCTCAGGAATTGTTTCTGGTGTATTAGCATAAACCCCAGTCTTCACTAAACCCCAAAGAAAGCAATCGCACGCCATTAAATCGCATGATCTTGGTGGCCAGTTGACATTAGAATTTCTTGAGATAACTTGTTGCTGCAATAAACCTTTGGTTTCGTGCGCGTCTTGCTGAGACCACATGTCTTCCAGACCACAAGAACTTCGTTATCATGTTTCTGTAACGAATGCCGTTCACAGTCACTGCAATTTCGGCCTCATCTGCAAAAAAGTAAGGCCCAATCACGCCGCCTGACCAAAGTCCGCACCAGACACTTGTTCGTTGTGGGTGCCTTTGTTTATCATGGATTGCATGAGGATTTTCTGAGCCCAAAATTCGACAAATTTTTGTATTCACGAAGCCCTTCGGCTGGGGAAGGAGAAGTTGACTTTTTTTTTTTTTAAATTGGCCATAAATGTGGTCCATTACCCATTGACCGAATTGCCGGCGCTTTCCATTGTCTGCTGGTTTGAGCTCCTAAGTAAGCCGAATTTTGTACGCATGAAGGTGTAGGTCTTTTGTCAAAATTCGCTGCGTAGCCTTTCGTGAAATTTGAAGGTGTTGAGAACGATGCCTAATTGATCATTTCGGGGTTTCGGCGACACTCTCGTTTACAGCAGCAATGTTTTCAAGAGACCGACCAGTAAGATGACGCACAGGAGTTTTACTGTCCATAACTGCCCAGTTTCTTTAAATATTTTGAACACTCTTAGAATGGTTGGCACATTAGTATCACTTTCTCTGAAGCGGTGCCTGCATAACTTCCAAAATTTTTGTAATAAGTTTTCACATTTATACGGTGCTGATCAATAAATCCGTGACTTTTTGAATGACACATATTTTTTTTGAAAAAAAAATTCATTTCTTCATTACACTTAGTCCAACGTTTCTCCATTTTTTGTATCCCTTCCCAAAAATAGGAGTTTTCGAGGTCCATAAAATAGGCATTTGTTTCATCAATAACTTCATCGTTGGAGCTAAATCTCTTTCCACCGAGCCATTTATTTAGGTTTGGGAATAGGAAATTGTCACTGTGGGCTAAATCCGGAGAATATGCCGGATGAGGTACAAATTCTTAGCCCAATTAAACAACTCCAAACAATCCTTTGAAGTTGTCACACGATTTCGTTTGTGGTCGATTGAGAGCAAACGCGGCACCCATTCTGCAGGCAGCTTTCTTAAACCCAACTGATGATTTAAAATCGGAACCACACTGCCATATGAAATGCGTATGACATCAACAATCTCACGCACTTTTACTCTTCGATCGGCCAACATCATATCGTGGATTTTTTCGACATTTTCGGGTGTATTGACCTCAATTGGCCTTCCAGAACGTTCAGCGTCATTTATACTTGTGCGACCACAACGAATGTCAGTAAACCACGTTTTTACAATTGAAATCGATGGTGCAGAGTCCCCATAGTATTTATCAAGATTTTCCTTGGTTTGATTGACGGTTTTTTTTTTCGCTAAAAATAATGTTTAAAGAGGACTCGAAATTCTCATTTGTCCATTTTAAAAAAAATCCAGGAGGTTGTATCTTTTGAACAGCTGTTAAACGCAAACTAAATGACGGAACTTGATGACAATTTGACAGTAGTCTATTAACAGGTAGTACTTGATGGAGGCAGTGTTGCATTTCATATAACTGCGATTGAAGTTCGAAAAGTCACGGACTTATTGATCCGCCTTCGTAACACGTTGTTCTTTCGTAAAGTTATCCGTTTTTAATAACCGGAATAAACATATGTGATAGCCGCCAAATTTCAGAGTTGCTACTGGCACAATAAAATTACACTAAATTTAAAAAGTGCAATCTTGCGGAGACCCTCTACACTATCTTGTGAGTCAAAAATGCATATGTTTATGATGAAACTTTCTCTGTGACAAAGGAGGATTCAAAAGGATTGAGAAGGTTGAAATTTAAATTTTTTTCATAGATTTTTTTAAATAGAAGAAAAAACATACATCACCCGGTAGAGTTGAGAATGATCGCAATCTTTTGTATCAAAATTTTAATATCATTCCCTATAAGAAGGAAGATATTGCAAACTTAGTTTGAAATTGCTTAATAATTTTCATTTCTAAACTGAGTTATTGAATGCAACTACGAAAATGATTTCAACAAAATGAAATGATAGAGGATTCACTCAAAATATTTTCGTTTGCTACGACTACTTTTAAATGTCTTATTTCATAGCCGTGGGGGTAATTTGATGGATATTTTATTCCATACTTAATCGGAACATGTCTTCTTTACAATCCATTAAAAAAATGACAAATTTCTCAAAAATTACGAGTTGTTATTTTAAAATGCAAAAGTGCATTCTTACTGAGACACCATTTATATGTGCAATCAAATTCCAAACATTGTTCTGTATTTACATATGTGACTTGCTCCACGAAAAGGGACCTCTGCGCCGAAAAGAAGTTATTTAGAAAAACGCGTTTAAAAAAAGCGCTTCGTTTTTCCGCTACAGAAGAACCACCAAAAATTAAAAAAAAAAGTAAAATTTTGATATTTTTGTAATTTTGTGCCTTTGATATTGAACTTTTTTTAAATTTCAAATATTATCATATATTTATATTTATATCTATTTATATCACATTTTTCAATTTTTTCATTAATTATGTTCATCTTTACAGGTGATTTGTAAAAAAAACTAAAAGACATAGAAACTTGCGGTTTGCGGCATTTGAAAGAGCACACAGTGGGACTATTTCGTCAAAGAATTCTCCACGAATCAAACGCATGCCAGTCGATGGTCCGTAAGGAGTGCCTTCAAAATTGAAAATCTAGAATTTGCCAAGGGCTTCCAGAAATTCAGAAATTCAAATTCGCTGTGTCAGGTCCCTTTGCAAGATTTGCGCCTCCTGTGATCTGACCAAGAATTCTCCATGAACCAAATACGTGCTGTTCGGTAGTGCGTGATATATCCTTTCAAAATATGCCATCAACGTTTTTCAGATGACCTTCAGAATTGAAGATTTTTCATTTTGTATTTCAAATAAAAAACCGCGTTTTTCGTCCACTGTGTCCATACGAAGAACTCATATATGCCAGTCGATAGTCCTTAAGGAGTGTCTTCGAAATTTGAATTCTAGAATTTGGCAAGGATTTTCAGAAATTCTGGATTTTAAATTTTCTGTATAAGGTCCCTGTGCAAGATTTGGGCCGACTGTGTGCAAACAATAAAGTGCTTAACAGACTTGTGTTAGTTCTACAACAGAGCTCTGCTAAGTAAATTGGATTGTGTCTTTGCTATTTATAATACGAATTTTGTCTTTGCTATTTATAATACGAATTTACACACATCGAATTTTGAAGCAGAAAATTTTTTAAAAAACAAATTATGTTATTATGTTTTAGGATTTTTTTTTGACAAAAACTGCGTTAATTACCGGAGGTAACAATATTTAGCATAATAAAAAAAATATTAAATAACAATTCTGCATCAGTGCGTGTAAGTGGGAAAGCAATGTGTAAGTAGCGACAACCAATCACTCTGCACAATCAATAAATGTCTTCGGTTAGTGACTTGTGTAAATACACACCGTAGTGGCTTAACGGGCTAGACGCTGCTGAAGATGATGCTTCACAAACATCGAAACGATCGTCCAGCGAATGTGAGTTCGAATCCCACCCGCGGCATTTACATTTTTTCACTAACCGGAGAAAACATGATATATTATAGCCTTAAAGGAAAATACAACATTAAATAAATTGTTTTTTAACATATTATTTTATTTATTTTTATTTTTTTTTGTTTTCATTCATTATTCGGTTTAAGATCTTTTTTCTATTAAAAATGATTTTTAATAGAAAATAATTTTTACAAGAAGAAGTGAAAGTGATTATTTCGGTGAATGGTTGGGAATGAACCTATTTCTATGCCCACCAAGGCATCTATCTCATCAGTTCCCTCCTCCACAAGTATTTCTGTGTATCATCGCACATTGCAGGGATAAACAATTCTCAAATTAACGAGAATTGTTTTATTTTTTTTAAATTTTTTTTTTTAGCTGTGCCGTAAATTGATTTTAAAACGGACTGAAAATCCGTAAAAGATTCTTTACTATTTTTTTTTAACTTGTTTAATCGTAATTTTAAAATTTATGTTTAGTTTTATTTTATTTTAAATATTAATTTATTTTATTTTTTTAATTTAATTTTAAAACAGATACTGAAAATCCATAATGGAGTCTTTACTATTTATTTTTCAATTTTTTTAAATACGACTTTAAAATTGTAATATTTATGTTTGTTTTATTTTTAGGAACGAAGTTCTTTATCGCACGTTGCAGGATGGGGCCTAAATGAAAAACAAATTAAACAACTATTTTTTAACAACTTTATAACAACTTAACAACTTTTTTGGTTTGTGGCTAGACTAACTAACATATCGCACCCTATCTACAAAAGAGTCATAACTGAAAATTTTCAAATTTTCAGTAGAGCCAAAAAACTGATGTTGTTAACTAGAAATATGTATGAAAATACTGAATTATAGACATATTCATACGGGACTTTTTGACGAAAGGCAAGAGTAAACGACGTCAGATTTTTACAGCGGATAGAAATGGTCCTTGGTTATTGTTTTCAAGCAAAAAATTAAATTCTGAAAATTTTGAGTTATGACTCTTTTGTAGTTAGGGTGCGATATGTTGGGAAATTTCTTGTTTAATGGGAAGTTTTCTAGGTGGAGCCTATAACCAATGTTTTGAACCCAATAAAAAGTAAACTTAGAAAAGCTAAAGTGAGAGAAGTTTAAAAAAGAAAATTTTCTTAAATAAGTGCCTTTTGTTATAAAAATAGAAAGTACCTTTTCTTAAAAAAAATTATATTTTCTTACAAAAAGTACCTTTTCTTAAAAAAAGTAATTTTTTGTTAAATAAGTACCTTTTGAATAAGTGATGATTTATCCGAAATTTCGTATTATACTCAAAAATTAAATTGTTCGACCGTTTGGTCGTGTTAGTTTTAAATTAATTTTATTCTTCTATATTTCGCTACCCTTTGGGTAGCATCGTCAGGAAGATAATCACAATTATTAATTATTTGGTTTCCAGTTAATAATTGTGTTTATCTTCCTGACGATGCCACCCAAAGGGTGGCGAAATATCGAAAAATAAAATTAATTATAGAAAAACACGACCAAACGCTCGTAAAACTTAATTTTTGAATAAGTACCTTTTCTTAGAAATGTACATTTTCTTACAACAAATTGCCGTTTCTTAATAAACTACATTTTCTGTACAGACTACCTTTATTGCGAAACAAAATCTATTTTCTTGAGATAACGACCTACTCTTAAAAATGTACATACATATTTTTGAAAAAAGGACCAATTCTGAAAAAATTCCCATTCCTTACAATAAAACATTTCTTCCAAAAAAAAAAATACATTCTCTTAAAAAACTGCCTTTGTTAAAAGTACCTTTCCTTAAAAATAATATAATACATTTTCTTTTCTTGAGATAAGTAGCCTTTCTGACAATAAGTACATTTTCTTCAAAAATAACATTTTCCTAAAAAGAGTAACACTTCTTTAAAAAAGTACCTGTTCTTAAAAGAAGTACTTCTTTGTAAAAAAAAATCCATACTTAAACATTTTCTTACAAAAAGTACTTCATATCAAAAAGTACTTCATATCAAAAATACTATCGTTTCTTAAAAAAACATTAGCTTTTAATAAAAAAAAGTACTTCTCTTTAAAAGAGAACCTTTTTGGGGAAAATATAATTCATATTCTTACAAAACGGACCTAAAAATATACTTCAAAACAATAAACATTCGATAAAAAAAAATTTTTTCGTAAAAAAGTTTATCATTTTATAAAAGTATCTTTTCTTAAAGATCCATTTAAATTATCGTATTTCTCAACGGGAGCCTTAGGCGTGTTGGAACTAACTGGTATATAATATCTAGCGAAACGAATTTCGGTCCAACCGGGTGTCCCCTGAAACCTCATGTATTTTTATAAATAGTGTTTTTTAATTGCTGTTTTTATACCTTTTTTTTAACTGTAAAATAAACTTATTTTAAAAAGGACTCTGAAACCCCAAAATGAACTCTTTACTTTTCTTAATATTTCGCTGTTGCATCAAAATACCAAGAAGAATAAAGAACTTTTTTTTTCAGTCGACATTAATTCTGTTGTCATCAGTTAATTTTGATGATTAAAATCAAATATTAATTTTTATTAAAAATCTGAACTTCTTCAAAAATTAAGTAAAAAAATCAAAGATTAAAAAATCAAACTCTTTCAATATGAAGTATTTGAGACCGTTCATTATTAAAAATTCAAACTCTTTAAATATTAAGTATTTTAGACCGTCCCTTCTAGCAAAATGGTTCCACTGTGCACCATTTCCTTGCATAGGAAAATATTTTTTAATTTTTATGAAATTTTAAATTTATAATACTAAATTGTAGTCTGCTTTTAATATTAACACCCATTATGGTATTCCTTGGCTATCTTCCAGTTACAGCTAACCAACAGTTATAGCTGGCAATTTGAATGGAACTTACAATTAACAAATGCCGTTTAAGTCTAACCAGGCGTGGTGATAATGACCCTTTAAAAATCGGCGCATGCGAATTTTTAATTAAATTTCAATGAATTTTGTAAACAATTTTAAAATTCTTTATTAGTTTGGAAAATAAACCACATTTTCCGATTGCAGGAAAATCAACAGCATAGAGCTTTGAAAATCATCAGTAAAGTTTTTCAAACTCAGAAAAGTTTTTTTCAACTCCAGAAAGTTTTTTCAACTCTGAAAAGTTTTTCAACTCACAAATTTTAGTAATAAAATAAACAACGTGCAACAACAATGGGGTGGCTTATACAAGGAAAACTTAATTTATGAGTTTAACAATGAAAATTATGATTATCCTCTATATCTTTGTGTTACAACGAACAGCAACCAGACTGACAGCCACGGCATTAACACCACCAGTATCAGCATCGCGCCAGCAACAGCCTAGCAATCAACAACATCTGCTGTAGGCTTCGTTTTATAGACTTTACACTTTTAAACATTTTATAAAGAAAAATTTGTGTAAAGTAGAAAAGCATTAAATGCAAATTCCTATCAACGAAGAAATACAAATTATTTTATTCATGATGAACTTTGAATTATCAGTTCCATAAAACCTCTTGATATGTTTTATGTTTATCTTTTCTTTTATATCCCCTCCTATTCCAAAAAAAAAAACGCTATCAAACCTAGAATATCCCAATTTTATGGCTATTAAAAGAGTCAACCCACGTAAAGAAGAAGAAGAAGAAACCACATGTTGCTGTTTAATGTATTTTTTTTATGTTGTTTTGGTTTATGCGTCTTAGCATAAATTTGTGTTTTAAACACAACCAAACAAAATTTGTTAAATATTTTACACTGCAATAAATGACACTAGGAATTATATCCACTAATGGCACATACCGTCAGCTTCCACACAAAAACGGCCCCACTAAGACAATCCCAACACCAACCAACCCAACCATCAATATTCAAAAATATGGTACATTATGTCCGGAGTTCCCGCGAATTGTCACCCTCTGCTGATAGACAATCTAAATAACATCATCACTTAAGCGTGATACCATTTATTTTCTTCACACTCATTCCAAATTTTCTCTCTCCATAAATTATTTAAATTTAAGGATTTTGTGTTTTTAGAAGAAACAGAGGAAGACAATGAATTATTGGGGTAATTTATATATTTTAAAAACAGAATCTCATGCGTCTTGTAAAAAAGAACTAGAAATTGAAAAACAAAAATGGGTCAATTAGATGACCCGGTTGGCTTCAATATAATCCTTTGTATCAACTCCAGATTTTTTATACCATGAACTGTACGAATGAGGATATGGCAAGTAGGCTTGGAAATTGCTAAGATTCATTTCTAAAATGAGTGGAAGACTGTTCCTACGAAAATGATATGAGCAAAATGAAATGAAAGAGCAGTCAGACAAAATGTTTCGATTGCTATGGATATGACTGCATTCAAACACACAAAGCGTAGCCGATAGCAACAGTCATAGCGATAATCGAAGCAAACTGTTTGATAGCAAAAGCAACAGTCGAGGTATTGACAGAAAGAACTACTGAAAGCATAATTTGACTAACAAGCATTGGAAATAATAACACTGTTCTACAAATGAATACAGTGGAATATTCGGTACTCTACAAATCAATACATTGGAATATTCGATGATTCTATGGGGGTTTCCGTAGATTACAAATATGTAATTAAAATTGTTCCATCACATTTTACAAGACAAAATCGAGTTTTGGACTCTTTACACAGGGCAAGAAAATGGAGGTGATTGTCTGGATGGTGCGTGATTCTTTTACGGAATGAAAGCCGTAAGCAAGTATAATAAAACTCCGAATGGAGTCACACCCTAATTGTTTATTGCCGGATAAAATTTTTATTTTGATCCAAATTGTAAAAATGTCCCATAAACTATGTTTGTTTATAGCGTAGCGCATTTTCGAGATATAATGCATGCATCTGAATTCCCTATCTCGATTTGTTACATGTCCTTTTTGTCCTTATTTCAAGAAATGTCAAAAAAGTACCTAAAAAGGGAAATTTTGGACATTCAAATGCTCCACGCGAATGTTGCCTAGAACATTTCAGTTGGGGTTGTTAAAGGCTATAAATCATTATGTTCAACTTTTTCCGGTCCTGTTGGTCCTTTTTGAAAGCAGTGTTTAAATGGCGACGTAGAAAAGCCAGTTTAAAGGCTTAAATATAGTAGAAAATGGTTACCTTTTGTTTTTAGAATAGATAGTGGAAAGTAAAAGTGGGATATTTGCATGTATACTACGGGTCTTTTTCGTCCGTTTTTAAAAATAGTTGCGAATTTTAAACTTAAATGCAAAATGTTCCTACATCTGAGCATCTTTAAACTAAAACGAAACATTTTAGTTTGTCCTCCATCTGAAATTTCAGACTAAGGATAACTATGTATTTCATTATGTTCAAAATAATAAAACAAACTGAAATTATTCTTTAATACATAATTCGTCCAGCTCCTGTTTGGGCTGCAAGTGCCAAATGTCCAAGACTACAGATTATCCAAAATAAACTGTTGAAGTTAATTTACAAGGTTGTCCTCCATTTAAAATTTCAGGATAACTATGCATTTCATTACATTCAAAATAATAAAGAAAACTTGAATAATTCTTTAATATATTATTTGAAAATCTTCGTTAACATGTTAGTCGTATTTATAACTTTCCTCAGCCTGGAATGAGTGTCTACTCCACCAACAAATTTCAGCAAGTAGTCCTGCGGGAAGTCGCTTTCCTCTATACCTGCGTGTGTTTGAATATTGTATTTAAATCTAAAATTCAAAAACGTTTTACAAAAAGGACGAAAAGACTCGCAATCTATGTAAATACAGGGTGGCTTTTGAAAGCAGCTACCAAAAAAAATTTAATAACTTTTAATAACTATTTAATGAATCTGGTTAATATTTTTTTTATTTTGAAGATTGATTTGTAGATTTAACAAAAATGTATAAATGGGACACTGAAATGAGAATTTGGATTGTCCGCCGCTATCACGCACTGGAGTCCGTAGTTTCGGTCCAAACAGAGTAAAGGCGCACATTTGGCGGCAATCCTCCGAGCAGATGGATCATAATGAGACTTGTTAACAATTGTGCCGAGCATGGGACAGTCAACAGAAGACCCCACCATCGAAACCCTTCAAATCGGATGGAGGAAATAGTCGCTGCTGTAGCTGCTGCCATACAAAAAAATCCAAGAGTTTCGACAAGAAGCTTATCTGCTCAAATGGGTATAAGCAGACAGTCATTGCAGTCAATTATACACAAAGATTTGGACTTATTCCCATATAAAATTCAAATGGCCAACAAACTGAACGTAGCAGACTTCGCGATTCGCTTGGAATTTTGCCACAAGATAATTCAAATAGTGGAAGAGGACGGAAACATGCTGAACTGTCTTTTCTGTCTGGCGAGGCCCATGTCGATGTAAACGGCAACATAAACAAACAAAATTGTCCAAAACCCACAGATACTCCATGATAGGGAATTGCATCCACTTCGTGTCACAGTGTGGTGTGCAGTTTCATCACGCTACACTGTCGGGCCCTACATCTTCGAAGAAAACGGTCACACTGTTACGGTTACTGGTGACCGTTACTTGAGCATGTTGAGAGAGTTTTTCTCTCCAGAATTACGTCGAATGAGAATTTCTTTCAATTCACTCTGTGTGGTTTCAGCAAGATGTTGCAACTCCTCACATTGCCAGGCCTGTTATGACAGAATTCCGACGAAAATTTCCCAATAAGCTGATATCCAGAAACTTCACATTCCGTTGGCCCCCCAGGTCGCCTGACCTTACTGCACCTGACTTTTTCTTGTGGGGTTATTGTAAACGGGAAGTCTACAAAGCAAAATCAACAAATTTTAATGAACTAAAACAATCCATTCGAGAAACAATTTCGGCTATTCCTGTCTCAACTCTCCAAGCAGTAATGAACAACTTTTTGGTAAGATGCTGCACATGCATCAACGAGCAGCGAGAGCATTTAAATTCCATTATTTTTAAAAATTATTAAGCGATATTTAATAAAATTGAATGAACTTTAATATGAATAAAAGAAAAATGAATTCCATACACTGAAATAAAAGTTATTTGAGTTTCTTCATGTAGCAATATTCATCAGCCACCCTGTATCAACAGGTAACCATTTTCTAAAATATTTATACCCTCAAACTGGCTATTCTAGGTCGGTATCTAAATACAGCTTTGATATCGATTTCTTGTTTTTCACGACCTCTCCTTGAATTTCTTGAGCAACCTTCTCGTGGATCATTTGAATGCCCAGGAGTTCCGTTTGAAGGTACTTTTTCGACATTTCTCGAAACAAGAATAAAAATAACACATTAGAAATCGAGAAAGAGGATTCATATGTTCTACGAAAAAAAGGCTCATTCAATTTCGAAGCTCAACAATGCCGTAGGCTATTGACAAACATAATTTTTGGAACATTTTCCAAATAATATTTTAGCACAAAGTTAAAATGTTATCAGCCCATAAAAAATAGTGAGACCTAAGAGGAGTCTGTCCTTCCGGGATTTGAATATACTCACCTAAGGCTTTCATTCTGCAAGGAATCATGTAACCCCAAAAAGTTGTTGCACTGTGTTATTATCATATAGCACTGACTTCATATTCAAACGAAACGGTTTATTCATAATTTTTGTTTTCATTCCCAGCTTTCTTCGGTTTTCTTTTACGAAGATGAACGAGACCGTCTAAATCAGCATTAGCCTTCCGAATTGGAACGTAGAGCAAAGACGAGGATGCAGACAATTTTTTGAAATAAGCGTGGCAGTGTGTATGTATACCTAATTTGAGTACGTTTTTATAGGTTGGCACTTGTTTTCGAGATATTTGAGGTCGAAAATTTTTGTTTCAAGCATCTACAAAACGGAAATTTGACTAATTTTTCTACCATTTATTGAATATAAATCGATGTACTATATCACATGCGTGCAAAAAATTAAAAACAAAAATTCAAATTTTAGTAGTTTCATAAAATGCGCAGTTTCGCAATTTCATCATGAAGTCAAATTGCAAAAATTTAAATTTTTTTTATTTATTTATTTCTTATGTTTTGCATGCATGTTATCGATAAACTGTTTTTTCGTCCGATATACATCGATTTATATTCAATAAATGGCAGAAATATTAGAAAAATTGCGTTGTTATGTACTTGGACCAATAGTTTTCGATCTCAAATATCTCGAAAACAAGAAACAATGTAGAAAAACGCTTAGGACCAATGGATTCATTGTTCTCACTGCGTGCCCGCTCCACTTGCTACGTTTTTGACCTAGCACAGTGTAACTTTTGAATACCAATTGACGTATTTTAAAGTTTCAATTGATGTATTTGTAATTTAAAATACAATTTTAAAATTTTACTTAATATTTTCCAAAATTATAGTTATATATTTTGAATTTTAATTACCAAAAATAAATTTTGCAAAATAATAAAAAGTTAGAAAAAAATTAGGAACAAAATTTAAAATTTGGATCTTTAAACCCTTCGCTATTTCGAAGCAGATGTGCGAATTGACATTTATGATTTAGAAAAAGGTTAGTAATTTATAAAATGGGTCGCTTTAAGCTTGAAGAAAATTAGGAGATATCAAAATTTTATTCCAAAGTTCTGGGTCTTTAACTCAAACTGTACGAAATCTACGAAATTCGATAGAAATGGAGTGCAGTTACAGGATCAGTTTGCGAACCCGGTTCATTAATCTGAGTCCTCATTGGACAAAAGAACTCGTGTACGTGCTCGTCCAGTGCGTTCAGTAGAAAATATTGCCGTTGTTGCCGAAAGTGTGCGCGAACAGCCATCAACTCCCCATCGTTCGGAGCAATTGAATATTTTTCGCACTTCTTTGTGCAGAATTTTGCACAAAGACCTCGGCATATAGTCAAATTAGTTCAAGAACAGAAGTTTCGTGACCATCCGGTGCGTTATCGCTTCGCTGAATGGGCTGAAGATCGCTTGGTTAAAGATGAGTATTTTTGCGGAAAAATCATATTTTCCGACGAAGGTCGTTTTCAACCCGGGGGCTACGTTAAAAAACAAAATTATTGCATTTGGGGTTCGAAAAATCTACATGTCGACGAGTAGAAACCAATGCATCCACAACGAGTGACTTGGTTGGTGGGATTTGTAGCATGGCGGCATCGTATTTTTTGTCAACATGTTAGTTCGAAGGAAAACTAAAAATCTTCTAATAAAAACAAAAACAAAACAATTATATAAAAATGAAAGTCAATAAAAATAAATCTTGAATCGAGAACTCATATCAGTGAAGGCGCATCTGATCCAGCGCCGATTCGGATCCGGTGTGCTTATTGGATACTAAAAGAAATTTGTAATTAAAATTCCATAATTTACCAGGGATGATTTTGCGAACACATGCATAGTGTAAAATTTTCACTTGAAATAAGTTTTCGTTTTCATTTAATTTGGTGAATTTTTCAAAAGCATCATTCCAAATACTCTGATGAAAATTTGTGGCTGGATCTGAAATAGCTATACGGTTTGCCAGGAGTTATGAGGATGTATTCATAATTTAATTATGTGCAACGAAGGTCATTTTTAACTAAATGGGGTCGTCGTTAATATGCAAAACTGAAGGATATGGGCTACGGAAAATCCAAGAATAGTTCAACAGCAATAATTACATCCCCTTGGCCATTGGGACATATTTTTTTTTTTGAAAATTGACACGGTGTCGCCGTTTCGATCACTTGTGTCGGATATCTGGATATACAATAATTCAAAATTTGTTAAGGCTAGCTTTTGAAAACCATCCACAAGTATGGTCCCCACAGTATGGACCCACAGCGCACACTACGAGGGACACAATGGCTGTTTTCCGCGACATCTTTGGTGAACGAATTATTTCGTGTACAAGCGATTTTAATTGGCTTCCACGTTCGCCGGATTTAATCGCTCCAGACTGTTTTCTTTTGGGGTTATTAGAAAGGAAAAGTCTAGGACCATCCAGTAATTAAAAACCAATATACGCGTCGGAATCAACAACATGACATCTGAAGTCTTGCGAAAGGTTATGAAAAATGTCTTGGAAAGAGCACGAATATGCGAAGCAGAAAATGACCACCACTTGCAATATATAATTTTTCATAATTAAATTAGAAATATTCTCCATTAATATACTGTATTTAAAAAAAGTATATATATAATAATTATGTCTTAAATAAAATGTTATAATGAATTTAAACCTTGTGGCCGTAGGTGGTGCAATGGCTGACCACCTAACATTTCCTTCGACGACGGCCACCTCGCTTAGTGATGGCGACACTATCAAGTACTTAGTCATGAAAAGACTTCCCAAAATACCGTTCGGAACCGGGGTAAAACTGTATGTCCCAATAAGTGAGCGAACAATTAGAAAGCCCAAGCCCTTCATGGCATGTAATAGGAAACGGCTTTTACGAATTCAAACCCCTTCGGATATTTTGCGCCACCCTGCATGTCTCCATTAATGGATATACAGAATGGTCTTGTGTTTGAATAATAAAATAAAAAAGGCTCAATAATTTACTAGACACTTCGATCCAAAATATGTCAATCCTATTCAATGAAATATAACTCGTTGGCGTTAAACGAAGAAAAAGTTGGGTTGTTGTACGGATTATTTCGTAGTTTCTGCCGAACATTTTTAGGTTCTGGGAGATTTGTTTGTTTTTTGAGATTGGGGTCGCTGTAACTCGTACTTAGTTTTTGGTAAACATTTTTAAAGTTACTTTAGAGTTGTTTACGGTTGTAAATTGTTGGCAACGGTTCTTGGTTCTCGTAAACAATTTTATTTATTTATCACAAAAGAAATGATATGTTTGATTCAACAGAGAGTCGTTTGCCGCAATAACATTGGCCAAAGGAAATTCTTTTACCCTGGGTTTCGTATGGAGGTAACAATTTTTTTTTTAATGGTGGCTGATAGAATTTACTTATATCATAGGTACTCTCCGTCGGTGGTGCAATGGTTAGTGTGCGCGGCTCTTGTACATGAGATCCTGGGTTCGAACCCGGCACTGACCACCTTCAAATTTTCTTTCGGCGGCGGTCACCTCGCATAGTGACGGCGACACTATCGAGTATCTAGCCATGAAAAAGCTTCTCAAATTACCGTTCGGAATCGGTGTAAAACTGTAGGTCCCAATCAGTGAGTGGAAACTGGAAAGCGCACAGCTCAGTGATTGTGAGAAGTTCTCCCCAGTCCCTTCATGGGATGTAATGGGAAACCATTTATTTTATTTTTCATAGGTACTCTCAGGTCAAACATGCGAACAAATCAATTTTTTCAAATGATACATTTTTTCAAATGAGCCTGTACAACTGGGTACTGAAAACTGGGTTTTTTGAAATGTCAGTTCGAGGCGTCTCAAACGATGCGTAGTGGAGAACTGATTGCGGGAACCTCAAACTTTTTTTTTATCCTGAAATTTTGATTCCCAGTGTATTTGGTTAAATATAAATTAAATTTTTGGATAATTTGGGGCTCAAACGACGTACGATGCTGACGTGCTCAAACCACGTGCCATAATTGGAAAAATATATTTCCAAAATTTTTACGGAGCATTTGTTTTTCACGGCAGCATTTTGAAGTCTTGCTCAAGCATATTTTTTCAGATTTTTCGCGTATTTCTCATTATAGTTCGGGATTTAGCTTTTAATTATATTCATTCTCTATATTTGATAGTGTTTTCATGTGAAATACAAGATAATAAAGAATTATAATTAAAATAAATAAAGTAAAAGTATGCATTTGCATGCTCTGGCAAAATTTTGAAAATATATTTTTCTATTTGTACACGCTGAAAAATTTGCCATTTTTATTGTTTGACTTGCAAATATAACATATTTGTAGCTTGCCGCCAATATAATATACTTGGGCCCAAACACATTGTGTTTGCGATTCAATATAATATGTTTGGGACACAATGATTACTAGGTTATAATATATGTATTTCTGACCTAAATGTGGATTTGTTTGTTGAAAACTGCTGAAAACACTGGTGTCTGTCACAATAAAGAAACAAAAAGCAGCAGATCTTCAATTCACGAAACAATGCATGCAAACATGCTCTTGGTTCCTGCAATATGTTGCTGGGGCCGTTATTTTTCAGCGTGTACTCGTCATGACAAGTCGTTTGAAGCTCATTTTGGACCAAAAAGTAAATGTTATTATTTTCCAAACTATAAAATCATCGAAATTTCAAAATTATTCAGTGAAAAAAAATGCTCTGTCAAAATTTTGAAAATATATTATTTTGGTTCTACTCGTCATGACGCGTCCTTTGAAGCCCATTCTGACCAAAAAGTAAATTTTGTTGTTTTCCAAAATATACCAATATTCAAAACTTCAACGCCAGGTAGGGGACTATAAGAAACCTCGTATAAAAAAAATTTAAGGTTCCTGTAATCAGATACTCGATACGCATATTTGTTTGGGACCCCCTCCACAAACAAAATGTTTCAATATACCCTACTGTACAGTCTCATCGATCATCGTTCGATTAAGATCTAAGGCTTCAGGCACTTCAATCAAAACATCCTTTATTCATTTACATTAAGAATATATTTGAAGATGTTCCCACATGAACGTCATACGTGACGATAATCAAAAACTTTGTCACTCAACAGAAAATCACAAGTCATAATCAGAAACAAAAACAAAAGTTTTCGCTTATAAACTTTCTGAAAAGGATTTTATGCAAAAAGTTAAATCAGTACAAAACCAAACACTATAATTTATCAAATCAGCAGATTTCCCTAATGATTGAAACTTTTCTTTGCACCCTCAAACCTAAATCGTATCGGTTAACGGCACAAACGTGTTTAAACAGGATGCCTGTGGTAAAAAGGGTTACTTTGTTTGGGGTTTGGACGTTTAATTGACTGCTGGTTGCGATAACAAGTTGAAAGTTATGGATTCCAAGGAAAAATAAAACTTTAGCACAATTTAAGACAGAACCCCATAATCTTTTTAACAAATAATAACACTTTCCTGCTCATGACATATTGGGATGATGAAAATTCATCTTCTATTGAAAGTCATTATCCATCAAAGCCAAACAAAACAAATATATATCCAATAAGATCAAGAGTGTAACGTTGTATGTGTTTGTATTTGTTTATGGGTTAAATGTGTTTGTTTGTGTGCACTCATGTATCTGCCCCAAGTCATTGAACTTTTGCCTTTTTCTCTTTCGTGTATCATTTTTTTGATCTACAAAAGTTAATGATACACTTGAAAAGATTTCAATGTCTGTTCAATGTTTTGACTTTTCTTTCGAATTTCCTTTTAACGTTCCTTTTCTGTTCTTCATGTCGTGTCTTTCATTAGAAGTTTTTGATTTGTTGGTGTTGTTTGATAATGTAATTAAATTAAACTTCAACAATTTGTAGACGGACATTAATCCAACATATTGGTTTAATATTAAGGTGTATCGAAAATTAAAAAAATAAAGGTTCTATGGGGGGTTCAATATTGCATGTTGAAAGTTTCATATAAAATGAGTTTCCGTTACCAAAATGCACTTGAAACTTAATTAAAATGCTGTAGAAAATTTTTATAAATAAATACTTTTCTATTTTAATATTCAAGCTTAAATTTTTCAACAGAAGTTTTGCAAACCGTATAGCTATTTCAAATCTAGCCATATATCTTCAAAATCGGTTGTTTGGAATGATGGTATTTAAAAATTCATTAAACTAAATGCAAACGAATACTCATTTGATTGGAGAATACCCCACTATGCAAGTTTTCGTAAAATATTGCAAGCACAAACACACAAGGAAACATTGGAAAACAAATTCTTTATATCGTATCTCCAGAGAACCGTCCGGTCCCATTACAAATGTTGTTTGTTGGTGCCTAAAAGACAACACATGTCGTAGTGGGGAATTCTCAACTCAAATGAGTTATCGACGATTTGCGGGGAATCATAAGGATGCATTTTGCAAGACTTCTTTTTGAAATACTACATCTTTATTAATTGAATAGAATGGGCTTGAGTTTGATTAAATAAAATAAAAAAGTACCAGCAAAAAGGACAAATAAAAAAATATCATTCCAGATCAATTGATTTATTATAAATTTCAATTAGTATCTTTGAAATTTCAACTGATATCTTTTAAATTGCAATTAGCGTCTTTTAAAGATCAATTGACGTCTGTTGAATTGCTATTGATGTTTGTTTGAATTTGAATTGACGTCGTTGAGGTTTTACCTGATGTACTTTAAATTTCCATCGATTTGCTTTAAATGTCAATTGATATATTTTGTAAAATTTTGTAAATATCAACTGATGGTTTATAAATCAGTTGATACTTTTTAATATTTTAAAATTGATTTCCTTTAAATGTTACTGGATGTGTTTTAGATTTCAATTGCCGTCATTTGAATTCCAATTAAGGTTTTGTGAATTTAAATTGATGTGAATTTAAATTGATGCATTTAAATTGATGTTTTTAAATTTTAAATGATATGTTTTAAAATTAACTATTTCAATGAAATTCTGAGGCAAAACATGTTCAATTATTCTGTTCGCGGTAAAATAGCCAAAAGAAATATCTCTATTTTCGGATCTCGAGTGTGACAAATTTGTAGATACGTTTTTCGTTTGAAAACATGAAATAAATTAGACAAATCTATGTAACTCGGAAACGGTGCATCTTCTCGAAAAAGTATTCTAAAAGATTTCGGGATAACTACCCCAATGGTATGGGGAGTCAAATTGTTATTTTAGTGACTTTTGAATTTACCGATTTAATTTTTGAAATCGCCATAGTCGCTTGGTTATAGCCAGCTTTGGAGTAAAATTATGAGGATATTTGGGTAACAAGAGGTACTATTTACAAGTTATATGCATTTTTAGTTCAGCGATTGTGTACAAATTTATCTTCGAAACCGCTGAAATTGATTATTTGTTCTAAGTAGGGATGTCAAACGGGACTGTGCTTTAAAAAGCCCGGGCTACGGGATTCTGAAAAATTAGGTCCCGGGAGGCCGGGATTTTTCGAGACGCTTATGTTTCATTATTAGTGTAGGAATTATAAAACAGAATCAAATAAGTATTGAATAAAAGAAACAAAACAACGAAACATTAACAAAAAGTGTATTTATTTTTAATATACATACATATCGTTACTTTGTTAAGCTAAGATTAGAAACAGAGTTTGGAAATGTTGCTCTTTCGAACGCTGTCTTCAGAATTTCGCTATCTGACTCGGTTGCTAAGATACTCAGTGGCAATGATGCTCTATAATCCACTTTCACCTCTAAACCAAGTTGATGGCGTATGGAGCTTTATAGTACTCAGTTGACGATTTGTGTGATATATCCGTATATTAAATTTTAGACTAAAGGAATTATTTTGTCAAGGAAGCCCGCAACAGAATTAGAGCACCTAAAGTGTCATCTGTTTGGGTATAAAAGCTGCTAACGATAAACATATGCTTGTTGATAAACAACAATTTTTCGATTTCAAATTTTAAATAATACATGTATGTTTCTACAATTCATACAAACCAGACTTTTTTTTCCTTTGGAATTTTCGGAAAAGGTTAACATATTTATCGGACCTTTTCCATAAGTGCGCTAATGTGGGATTTTTCTGTAATGCCATTTTTTGTTCCACCTAAAGAAATGTCGAAAGATTATAATTCTTCCTCATCTCTTAAAGAAGATAATTCGACAAAGGCCCATGCTGAAAAAACAGCCCCAGCAACATATTGCAGTAACCATGCACATGTTTGTAAGCATTGTTTTCATGAATTGAAGATCTGCTGCTTTTTTTGTTTCTTTGTTGTCTGTCAAGTTTTTGGTTTCAGTAGTTTCGACAAACAAATGCATATGTAGGTCACAAGACCATATATTACAACCTATTAATCATTGTCTATCTAACATGTAATATTGTGTTTGGACACAAGTATACAATATTTGCGACAACCTACAAACACGTAATATTTGCATCCAAACAACAAAAGAGGACCGATTTTTTAGCTTGTGGTTGCCCAAGCACAATTATCTTAATAAAATGGAAATACAATTTTTTAATTTCTTTTGGTGGGTATTTTTTTTTTCTTTCTAACAAAGCATTATATATTAAAGCGAAAAAACATCCCCACTATTTCGTCAAACCAATTTTCCATAACTTTGAGCATATCCCACGAAAAGCTAGAATGATAGTCGCGTTAATGGTTTGGATCGTTTCTGCTTTATTTGCATATCATCGATCGTTAATGGCAAAAAAGTCTAACGGGATCATATCTGCAGTGGAGACGGCTGTTAATATAGATACCGAAGTAAGAGTGTACACTATTGGTTGTGTGATGATCTCTGGGTGTCATTGATTACCATTATGTTGGAACCACAGATCGTGCAATTTCGGGCCATAAAAAGTTGATAATTGTGGCTTTGCAGCGCTCACCTTTGACCATAATGTCGTTAGCAGCAGCATTTTCGAAAAAAATGGGCTAATAATGTTACCACTCCCAAATCCACACGAAATTTTAGCACAAATTTGAGTACTTCATCTTCTGTGAGTGCTTAATTTTGGCCAAAACGTCTTTCCAATAAACGTACAGTTTGACCACAATAACACTCACTTTGTTAATATAAAAAATTATAGAACAACTCTAGATGGTGAAATATATGTGGTGGGTTTGAAAGTCAAGGGATATTTTCTTGATGGCGTAGCAATGATGGAAATGGGCAAATTTCCCTGGAAACAAAAACTATTTAACCATGTTTTGTTGCTTTTTGTATTGTCAAAAATATCAACCGCGATATGGTTTTCTATTGGGACAGGCCACGAGAAGTGTGACATAGTGGGTCAGTGATTTTGACCTTTGGTCCATATATCAAAAGGCTGTGTCAATATATAAAATTCCACAAAAATCAGAAGTACAATTGCTGAAGTTGTTGTTGTTGTTGCAATTTAAATATTGAAAATTTTAGAAATTTAGTACTCTTCGGAATTATTCAAAACTGTGTATCTCGAAAATGACTAGAGATATTTGAAATTTTTTTTTAGTTTTTTAAGGAGAATTAAGGGAAAAAACAGAAATATCTGAAAATAGCCTACACTGAAAAAATTTTCGCAAATGTAGTTTAAAGAAAAGAATCGCATTTTTAATAAAGAGCGGGAGTAAGGAAAATAATCAATCATTCGAGAGAATTTAGGAAATTTAATTATCTTTGAGAAACGGAAAAAATTGGTATTTTCAAGTAGTTTCTGAGATATACCATTTTTTGTAGGACGGCCTTTTCGCCTAAAGATGGAAAATGCAATGTTTACATCTAACCGGGTCAGGCCACGAGAAGTGTGACATAGTGGGTCAGCGATTTTGACCTTTGGGCCATATATCGAAAGGTAATGTTTAATAAGTAACTAAAGATGAACAATAAAGATAAACAGTTGTAAACGAAGCATTTTCGCTTTTTAGGCGTAAAGGTCCACCCACAAACAATGGAGTCCCTCAGAAACTACTGAGAACCTAGAAACTACTACAATTTTTTTTCTGTTTCTGAAAGACAATTAAATTTCCTAATTTCTCAAGAATGATTGAAATTGCAACAACGAGTGTACAATATTGGTTGTGTTGCAACAACAACAACTTTAGGAATTTTACTTTTATTTTTTGTGGAGTTTTATATATTGACATAATCATCTTTGGTATTTCTAGCATCTTTGGTTAATATTCTCAATATTTCCCAACGTTGTTCAAGCGTCAAGATTCTGATTTCCATAGAGTAATGCCGTATAGAGTAGCGAACTCTGTCAGTAAATTGATGACATTTGGGGTGTTGCAGAAAGGCGGTTGGATGTTGGAAAGCATTGCTTTAATAATACCAGATAGAGGCAATGGTTCAAACCAACCAACACCATTTCGTTTTGTGCGTTAAATTTTTTTTGTAAATACACACAAATATAACAATAAAATATAACAAGAAATTCGAAAATAGGTTTAAATTTCATAGTATTTCATCAAAACGACATGAAAAATTTAAGTCAACAATTTTTGTAATTCCACCTGGTGTAAGTCAATTTACGTCAAATAATTCTCTATGGCGCCAACAGCACCACCAATATCGAAATGTCAGATGAAAAGAATGGCAGCTCTATATAACATTACTCTATGCTCATATTATTCCCCGGAGGTACTCGTGATATTTCCTGACAGTAAAATAATTTGGGCATTAAAATATCTTGGAATTTAGGATAGAGTAATTTATTCTCTAAATATTTTTAACGTCATAGGTATTGTTGCAAGTAAACATTGGAAGGTGGAAAGTAAGGATTCAATAATACCAGATAGAGGCAATAGTACACAACGTGTTTTTGTGGCAAAAGAGTTGTGCTAAATACAATTCAAATGTATCCCGGCGATAAAAGTCAACAAAAAAGTGAAAAATTCATTTAAATTTCACAGTTCTACACCAAAATGAAAAAAAAAGTTAAGTTTACAGTTCTTGTAACTCCACCTGCTGTAATTTAATTTTCGCCGAAATTCTCTCATTTGCATAAACCTACGACGAAGAGTGTCAAATGAAACGTGAGATGAGAGAAAAAAAATACTCTATCCTAAATTCGTCTATGATTTTGGGCGGCAGATAACTGTCAGTGTCAAAATACCACATGCTTCAAAAAGATGCTTGAATCGGGGTTTTCAATAAGAGCGGTACAAAAGTTTTTTTAAATAAAACAAAACCGGTTTTAGATACCAATGAAATTCTCTATTCCTGGGAAAGTACGTTCGATGTCATTATATATGGAACTCGATTTCTTTAGCATGGCCACCACGGGCACGCTTGCAGAAGTCCAGACGCTGAACCCAATTTTCGACGGTTTTCAAGCATAAATCGGCCGATACTGCTGCAATTTCACGTTCGATATTCGTACGAAGTTCATCAATCGTCGCTGGCTTGTTGGCATAGACCATAGACTTGACGTAGCCCCACAGGAAATAATCTAATGGCGTCAAATCGCACGACCGAGGCGGCCAATCGACTGGGCCATTTCGTGAGATAACACGTTCACCAAACTTGGTTTCCAATAAATTGATTGTGGCATTCGCTGTGTGGCTTGTGGCGCCGTCCTGTTGGAACCACATGTCCTCCAAGTCCATATTATCCAATTTGGGGCCAAAAATATTCGGTTATCATTGAACGGTAGCGATTCGCATTCACAGTAATGTGCCGGTCTTGATCATCACGGAAGAAGTACGGCCCAATGACGCCGCCGGCCCATAAACCGCACCAAACCGTAATTTTTTCGGGATGCAATGATGACTCATGGATTACGTGTGGATTGCTGTCTGACCAATAACGCATATTTTGCTTATTGACGAAGCCATTCAGCCAGAAATGAGCCTCATCGCTGAAGATGATTTTCCGATGAAAATTCGAACGCAGCGCTCTAAAAGTTGAGGCCACTGACTCCAAATTTCGGTAGTAAATTTTAATAATTTGGACTCGTTGTTGGCTCGTATATCTTTCTGTGATGAAATGGCAAACCTTACTGAAGAGAAATGTCAAAAGAGCGGGGAAAAATATAGCGTCGTTTGCTGTCCCTATCGATTTACTTTTGTAGCGCCTCTGTTGAAAAACCCTTTATTTCGAAAATCCTGTATTTGATCAAGTAGACATTTTACATAAAACCTTTTTGGTCGTCGAAGATTTCGGCAATTATTAAGTTAAATTTGAATTCGTTGATGGTTTAAAATTGGTATATTTTTGTGGTATTGTGGGATTTTGATCAAATCGTTATTTTTTACTTTCTGTTTGTAACGGGGTATTCCAACCCAAGTCTTCCTCACAAATTCCCTTCCTTCTAATAAACTTAGGCTGTGGCAAGAAAAACCTCAAGGCAAACAATGTTCAGCAGAAAAGTTTAAATGCGAAAGAAAATTAAATCAAAAATCATGCAATTAGTCAAACACCTCTAAATTATAAAAGTTTTAAATACAAAAACCTCACTAAATATTAAAATCAAGGCAAGAAGTCACAAGTGTAGCATTTTCCCTCAGTCGGTGTAATTAAGATTGTGGGTTCGACATCTAAACAAAACTCATTACAAAATTCAATTCATCTACAGCGATCTCTGTTTAACGACTCTCATGTAAATAAGAAATCTAAACAAAATCATGTACAATAGGGTGTCTTTTATTATGATTATTTCAAAATTTTACAAATTTGAAAAACACTGTGTACCAGATATCTGTAAAAGGAATATGAGGCCTGGAATGAAGAAAGGAGGAACCTAGTTATGTCAAATTTCGATTTTGAAATTTGTATGTAGAAAAGTATGCAACATTGACTGGTATGTTGTCTCGAAATCCTATTGTTTTCGTACACTAGATCTCTTTATTCACTACAGGCCACATTAATTAAATGGCTTTTGATACGAAGTTAACGAACAGTTGTTTGAATAAGCCACTGTGTAATTAACTTTATGTCGAATGCAGCTTGGGGTGTTACTTTTTTTTGTGTCTCAGGAAATGTGTTAGTTTTTAAAACCTTTAAAATATGTTACACCTTAATGTACTCTATTTGTGTGGGTAAAACCCACATTGAGTTCATCTCATTAAAATCAACTTTATCTCTGTTAAACTGAATATGTTGTAATACCTTAATGTACAAATGTATATTCCATGTGGCAGACCTTTCGAAGATGAAGCCGAGAGGGGTGTGGAAAGGTTAGTGAAAAGAACAACTCCATTATTTTGAAAAGCAAAACACAACTTTTGGGGCAAACTTGTAGTTTGATATTAAATAAAAAAAAACTAAGAAAATTGTAAAGCAGTTGGAAAGTGTGAATACGCAATTGACATAAAATTTGCGTAGAAATGATAGAAAATTACGAAAATGCTAAATAAGCGAAAGAAGTTTTTGAAAACAAAACAACTATAGAAAAATTACAGAGGAATTTTTTCTTAAATTAATCGGGAAAATCAGGTGGGCTGAGTGGAGCTCGACCGAGGGTGATTTTGGGGCCGCAGCTGAAGCCAAACTTGGGCAAACTTCTTAAACGTTGGTCGAAGCCGATTTTTTTTTTATTTCAAATAATTAATTAAAATAGCAGATTTTTTAAATATTATCAAAGAATAGACTGTAGTTTTGGTTAGAGATCATTAAAGATGTTTTAATCCAGTGAATTGGATTTAAAATATGAAAACAAAATAAACGTTTCATTAACAAATATAATAAAGGGTTTTTCAACAGAAACGCCACAAAAGTAAATCGATAGGGACAGCAAACGACGCCATATTTTTTCCCGCTCTTTTGACATTTCTCTTCAGCAAGGTTTGCCATTTCATCATGGAAAGATGTGCGAGCCAACAACAAGTCGAAATTATTAAAATTTACTACCGAAATTTGGAGTCAGTGGCCTCAACTTTAAGAGCGCTACGTCCAATTTATGGTCGTTATAATCATCCTACCAGATCAACATTGAGCGTATAGTGGAAAAATTTGAATCCACAGGCACAGTACAAAATGTTCCCGTGCCAGTGAGAGAAAGAAGTGCCCGTAGTGTCGAGAATATTGCTGCCGCTGAGGCTTCAGTTCAACAAAGCCCAAATGTGTCTCCCACACGTCGTTCTCAAGCGTTGGGCATCCCTGTGACGTCGTTGTGGCGAATTTGGCGAAAAGATCTTGGCCTACATTCTTACAAGATCAAATTGACGCAAGATCAAATTGACGTAATCCATGAGTAATCATTGCATCCCGAAAAAATTACGGTTTGGTGCGGTTTATGGGCCGGCGGCGTAATTGGGCCGTACTTCTTCCGTGATGATCCAGACCGGCACATTACTGTGAATGCGAATTGCTACCGTTCAATGATAACCGAATATTTTAGGCCCCAAATTGTATAATATGGACTTGGAGGACATGTGGTTCCAACAGGACGGCGCCACAAGCCACACAGCGAATTCCACAATCAATTTATTGGAAATCAAGTTTGGTGAGCGTGTTATCTCACGAAATGGCCCAGTCGATTGGCCGCCTCGGTCGTACGATTTGACGCCGTTAGATTATTTCCTGTGGGACTACGTCAAGTCTATGGTCTATGCCAACAAGCCAGCGACGATTGATGAACTTCGTACGAATATCGAACGTGAAATTGCAGCAGTATCGGCCGATTTATGCTTGAAAACCGTCGAAAATTGGGTTCAGCGTCTGGACTTCTGCAAGCGTGCCCGTGGTGGCCATGCAAAAGAAATCGAGTTCCATACATAATGGCATCGAACGTACTTTCACAGGAATAAAGAATTTCATTGGTATCTAAAACCGGTTTTGTTTTATTTAAAAAAACTTTTGTAGCGCTCCGTTATATACAGTTGTGTTCAAAAAAATTGGAGTGACCTCAAGGAAAAAACTAAAGTTAAACATTTTCTGGAAAAATCAATATTTATTTAAATTTTTTTAAGGAGAACTTATTATTGATATACTAACTACATATATTTTTGACGTGTTAACATCAATAGGCACTAGTAGGGCAATCTATCAAAGTGAACACATGACAACAATACACAGCGTTAGCATCACATACGTGGTTGTTCTACAAGAATAGTCTCTGCCTGAAAGTAAGTATGATGGTATTGATGTAGCAAGCAGTTCGTCGTCGCCAAAGATTATTGAATAGGGTAGAGAACTCATGGAACGAATGGAATTGTAACTTGGTCCATTCATATTTTTGATGTGACACCTTGATGAGTTTTGAAACATTTATGCTTTTTGTATTGTTTTATGTAATAACATTGTCGAAATGGTGCATTTATATTGAAATATTCTATAAATAGTGTAAGACTCGTATATGCTCTTTTACTCAGACTCTCTACATGAGAGCGCAAAAAGAGTGCAATTAGTTCTCTATGCTATTCAATACTTTTTGTCGTCGCCCTCTTTATGACAAAACAAAAGCAATTATTTCAGTGAGCTAAATATTGCTTCATTTAGTTTTATTTGTATTTGAATTTTATGACCGACTTTTGTTAGTTTTTGGTTAATGTATGAGAAATAAGCTTGCAGTAGCTTACAAGTCATGAACATTTTTCTAATTGCAACATGGTGGGTTTTTGTTGGAAATAATAGAAAATTCAGTTACACACACACACTCACACACACACAATTGACTATTATTTCCAACAAAAACAAAAACTGCAGAATTGAGTTTGTATATATACGATTGATGATCAACCGATAGTATCAATTCAGGCACTGTAGTTAGGCATCTGATGATGAACTTGTCATGGAGTTCGAAACTAGTCATGCCAGTGAGTGTGTGTTGATCTGAATTGTCTGTCATTTCCAACAAAAACCCACCATTTTTCAAGTAGAAAAATGTTCATGACTTGTAAGCTTGTAGTATGAATTTCTCATACATTAACCAAAAACTAACAAAAATCGGTCATAAAAATTCAAATTCAAATAAACGTAACTGCTTTACCACGGAAAAATACAACTCAGTGATATAGATTAAAAACTCACCTCAAAGCACTGCAACAATCCGAGAATGCATAAGGAAAAGAAGAACATCGTGGAAAAATTCTGTCGATTCTTGTTGTTGGAATTATAGGCCTTTCAGTGATGTTGATACTTAGGGATCTTCGATCGATACTAATTCGCACATGTGAAATGTAGAATTATTTATTTTAACAATATTACATCTAATGTTAAAGCAGATGTAAGAAAAAGAAAGTGCAATAGCAAAAGAAAGAGAGTCAGACATACTCTCTAAAATCAGTTCCACCAAATAGAACGATTTTACTTTCGCCTCTTCACACTATATTTCACCATTTGTCTGTTATGGTAATGGTTTCACTGTAACCTGTTTGTTAGTCAACAATGGTACTTTCCGTGGACTCCTGGCGAATACATTATTTTCCATCAATCGTTTATGAATGGTTACATCCGTAACAGGTAGATTAACCTCCTTCTGGATCATTTTTTATTTTATCATTTTGGTTTTCTGTATCAGTTTCAGTTGGTTTTCCTGTCAATCCCGGAATCCCGGTAGGCAAATAAATTAGGAACGAAAATGTATTTGGACGAAAATTCAGGCAAAACTTTAACTTCGTATGAGAAGTTAGACACCGAATGACAGCTGGGTTATTAAAAATATAATTCTAAACTAAGACACAATGCAATTTAATACTTGAGAAATATTTTGAAAATAATAAAAGGTTTATGAACAAAATTATCTTCAATGAACTGACTTATTTTCATCCTGATTGCTTCAGAAAATACACGAAAGATAGTTGAGAAGATTTTGAAGTTGGCCCATCATCGAAATAATTTCTTTTGAAAATGCGGCTGGTCGGACAGTAGCAGTTGATGGTGCTCTGTCTGTGGATGTGGACGAGATGTGGTTTCACCAGGGGCAGTGCCACATGTCCTACATCCCGAAAACAATTCAATTACACTCAATCGTGCGTGAGTTTTGGGACACCCTTTGCAAATAATTGCTTATATTTTTGGATCATTTAGTTTGATTTTATTCTCTTCTTTTTCTAAATATATTTAGTAAAAGAATAGAAAATAATCGAACTACATGGTCCCAAAATAAAGCAATTAACCAGGGTAACGTGACGTGACATAGGGTGGCGCTTTCTGTGGAAATGCCCATATACATTAAAAGATTTACTGTATACTTTTAAAAACGTATTACAATACAATGAATACATTTTAGTTTCATCAGGGATGATTTTTTTAATTTATTAAAAATTATTAACTCAAATAGTATTAGAATATCTTGAACTAAATTCTTCAATTTTTGTTCATATATCTTAGTTTTTAAACGCAATTCGAGCTAAAGCGCCATGTAGTTTTATTATTTAGTCTTGATTAGAACATAAGCAACTTTTGAACAAAAGTTGTATAAAGCAGCGTTCAAGACAATCGCGATGCCGAAGATTTTAGGATTTTAGCCTACCAAACATTGTATGTTTGCTGCACAAAAATCAGTCTTTTAGTAGTGTACAAGGAAAGAAATATTATTATATGAAATGCCTTGAGTTACAATGAGGGGACACGAATGTGAAAATTGCAATGTGTATTGTGGATATTGTATTACTCAGCTTAACTTTTATTGATATAAAGAGTCCGGGGAATCCGCAGGAAATTTCCCGGGAAAGCCGAAATGAAAAAATACCAGAACTCCCGACGATTCCCGGGTGGGAAATCCGGGGACCCAATCCCTACTATGGGGTCGTTGATGGAGACTTCTAGTTGTAATCTGATTCTATACACTCTCAGAACTAATTGTTTCCTTTAGATCGGTTTTTGCCACCGAATTGCAGGTGCCAGAACAGAATTTAGGTTGTCACGACTGAATTTAGATGCCACAACTGAAATTCGGTCAAATAGGTTGTGACAATCTTTAATAGATTTTGAAAACGTCTAATAAATTTTGAGAACCTCTAAAATGTTGTGACAATCTCAGATGCGGTTGCGACAACTTATGATGCGGTTGCGACAACCTATGATGCGGCTGCGACAACCTTTGATTCAGTTGTAGTGAAATCTAATGCGATCGTAGTAACCTCTACTTAGTTTGTAATGACATCTAATGTGATTGTGGCAACCTCTAAATTCGTTTATGGGTAATTCGGATATTTTGTCTGTGGGTGTTCTACTAAAACCTAGGTACGAACAGATATGTACATGAATTGTACAACATCTGAGGAAGCGACAACCTTTGATTCGGTTGTAATGAAATCTAATGTGATTGTAACAACTTGTAATTCGTTTGTGGTGATATCTAATGTGATTGTGACAACGTCTAAATACGTTTACGGCAAATTCGGATATTTTTGACTGTGTAATGAAATATAATGTGATTGTAATAACCTCTAATTCGTTTGTGATGACATCTTATGTGATTGTGACAACCTCTAAATTCGTTTAAGGGTAATTCGGATATTTTGACTGTGGGTGTACTACTGAAACAGATATGTACATGAACTGTACAACATCTGATGCTGTAGCGGCAACCTTTGATTCGGTTGTAATGAATACCAATGTGATTGTAACAACCTGGAATTCATTTGTGGTGACATGTAATGTGATTGTGACAACCTCTAAATATGTTTACGGCAAATTCAGTTACTTGTGACTAATTTTTTACTGAAGCCTATGGATGAACAGATATGTACATGAACTGTACTGTATATATGTATCTAATACAGTTTGGATGTTTTAAACTGCTTGACATCGGAGTTGAAAACGTTTTTGTTGCGGGTGCAATGCAAACTATTTTTTTTCACAAACTTTCCTCGAATATTTAATAATGATTCCATAAATTTTACTCATTTGCATACATTTGTGTGGTTTCAATAACAAAAAGGAAACCCCCACACACAAACGCATATCTGTGTCATAAAATTCTAGGCGTTTCTTACAAAAGCACTAATTAAACATACCCCAAGCCGCGGGGTGGGTAGAGTTTAAAAATATGCAGTATAATACAACATTAATAATCATCATGTTATTTATATCTCTGGGCATGCATTAAAATATCATTATATGTTGTCCCACTTCAAGAAACATTTCAAGATTACAAATAAATTCCCACGTCTTTCCACTGCTTTCCTATAATTTACTGTTTTTCGTTCCTTTCTATTTTTTTTTTCAAAGAATCACAAAGAAAATAGAAGTAAAGCATTTAAAAGTAAAAACTTATAATTATATTTTCGCAGCATAAATACAAGAGAAAAAGCGCTTAAAAGTGGGGCACATATAAACCCATTTGACAACAATTACAAAATGTTGCTAATGAGCGTCTTGCACGCCATCTGTCAATTAAAATGGACTCAATGAAAGAAGAACAAGTCCACTTATTACCACTGCAAAAATCTGAAATATATCTAGTTATAGTTTGTTTCTTTAACACACATTGAATTTCAATTCATTATGAGCAAATAAGAAAATTAAATTCATAGCGCAAAATGAAGAGAAAAGTTTATGAAGGAGTTTCATGAGCAGTTTAAGGATACCTATCGATACATGCTCAAAAATCGGTCTCTTTTCTTGTTTGAATGCGAATATAACGAGTGTGGAGCTTGTCGCAAATACATACAGTATACTTGTGTCCAAACACATTGTGTTTGCTATTCAATATTACATGTTGGAGAGACACATGTAATGGAAATCGATGGATTTGAATCAAATACGATTTGATATAATAATGATGTTGTTATGTGAAAATAATGAATATTAATTAATCTATTCCTCTTTTTCTGCCATTAAATCGGTCTTATTTTGTTGTTTGGATGGAAATATAAAGTGTGTTTGGCGGTTGTCGCAAATATAATATATTTGTGTCCAAACACATTGTGTTTGCTAGTCACTATTACAAATTTGAGATACAATAATTAATATGTTATAATATATGTGTTTGCGACCCACATATATTTATGTTTGCGATACAAATACACCTGTGTTTGTTGCACTGTCTATGGTCTCTCCAGACCAAGAGACTAAAAGAGGGACAACGAGAGAGTCTATCTTGTAAGTATGTATCTGTATTTTTGCATTATTCTCTCAGTCAGTGAGTCAAACAGATTCCTGAATGTGCTTGTAAATTGCAGATGAAGTGTTTCTTATTTTGGCTGATGTACTGCGTTTTAGTTTCATGTGTAGAGGATATCAAAAGCGCTTGATCAGTGAAAAAAGAATAAACGAAGGCTCGGACGGTTAAATGGGATGTGATGTTACTTTGGTTTTAGCGTATGTGTTTCGTATATATGAATGTGTGCTACCAACGTGAGAAACGATTTTGAGGAATGACTCTGAAAAGGGCAACAACATGAGGCCCTTTGTCTGTCCGAGCCTTTACTGAGAAAATCGGAACGGCGGACCATTTGTGAAATATGTAAGTATAATAAAAAAAGCACAAGTAATCAATCAACGCTTGGCTTGCATGATCTTGATTTGAACATAAATATCTTGTTTGTGTACCAACGCATACTGATAACCAACGCATAGCTGAAACCTTCTGAAAACAAAAACGTGAGAGACAACAAAGAAAGGAGAAGCAACAGAGTAGCAGCTTCCCATTTCATGAAAAACAAACAAATAATGCATTCAATGCTAGCAAATGTAAAACGGACCGTTTAAAAACTTTTAATTTTTTGTATTAATTATTTATGAATATGTGTTTATATTGATAAAATTAATTATAATAATAAATAATATATATATAGTCAAATCAAAGAATAATTCGTTTCTAAATATTATTATGTTTGGGAGGAAATACGCATACGTTTCCACGTAAGTATTTGCAGGTTTGCGGGGAAACACGCGAATGCTTCCACGTAAGTATATGGATGTTTGGGATGAAGAACGTAGATGTTTCCACGTAAAAGCATACATTTTTGCCAGTAAACATGATACTGTTTACATTTAAATACAAGTGAGTTTGGGACTTGCAAACATATGTAAGTTTGAAGTGTGTTCCAAACATATACATGTTTCCTGCAGAATATGTTTGGGAGAATATGTTTGAGAGGCACATATTTTTCAGCGTGCAATATTAGGAATTATGCCAATAAAATTCGTCAAATAGTCAAATTATATTCGATTTTGACTCGAACGTTTATAGTTTTGAACTTTATAGTTTTGTAACCCACATTTGGGTTTGTTTGTGGAAAGCTGTTGTTAAGCAAAAACGTGACAGACAACAAAGATACAAAAAAATTGCAGATCTTTAGTTCATGAAAATAATGCATTATGCAATTTTTCGAACAAAATATTCAGTGATGTGGCTCATTTTTTTTTCTTGTTGGCTTCGTTAATCGTCAAAGTTGTCACATTTGGTGTTCAGAAATAAAATCTGGTTGGTGTTGATTTTGGCTGGGGCTATAATCGATCCATTTTCACCCGGAAATGTGGCTGGTCGGGAAATAATAGTTAATGAAGCTCTGCTGTGACATAATAATTAAGTTTTGTTGTTCATAATTTACGTGAAGTGGATGTGGACTACACACTGAAAAATTTGTTTTTTTTAGCAGTTTGGATCCAAATATAACATGCTTGTAGCTTGACGCAAATATAGTATACTTGTGTCCAAACACCTTGGATTTACTCTTGAATATTTTATGTTGGAGGCACAATGATTAGTATGTTATAATATATGTTTTTGTGACCCTAATATGACTGTTTGTTGGAAACTGCTGAAAAAACAAACGTGACAGATTACAAAGATATATAAAAGCAGCAGATCTTCAATGCATGAAAACATTCTAATCACTGTTTCCCCAACATGTAATATTGAATAGCAAACACAATGTGTTTGGACCAAAAAGTACTATATTTGCGTCAAGCTACGAACACAGTTTAGTTGCATTCAAGCAAGAAAAAATTATAGTTTTTCAGCGTGTATTAATTATATTTGATATATATTTTTTTAAAGAAATTTTGCAAAAAAGCATCCTCATGATTCCTGACCACAGATGTTCATCAGCGGTTGTTTGGAGTTTGTTAATGTTTTCCTGTGTGTCTTGCTTGCGATAGTTTTCAAACACTTGCATAGTGGGGAAGTCTCAATTCAAGTGAGTTTTCGTTTCCATGTAGTTTGATGAATTTTTCAATAGCATCATTCCAAACAACGGCTGATGAAGATCATTGGCTAGATCTGAAATAGCTATACGGTTTGTCAGGAATGATGAGGATACATTTCACAAAACTGCTTTCTGAAATCTATATCTCTATTAATACGGGCATATAATGGGCTTGAGCGTGAATAATAAAATAAAAAGTATCAATAAAAAGACCGAATAAATAAACTTCATCCCTGATGAAAAACTATATGTCTATTAATAGAGCTATAGAATGGTCTTAAGCATGAATCAATAAATTCAAATGGTTCTAATAAAAAAGCCGAATAAATAAATATCATCCCTGGTGTTTTTCTTGAGGGATCCGTTTCAACTTTTGCGTCAACAAAATGTTGTTTGGCGACAAAATCAACTTTTTTTTTGCAGAAAACGACTGCCACCGTTATTTTCTTTGCGTGTACAATAAAAAAAGTATAATAACAAAATACTTAAAAATATTTGTTTGCGGAGTTGAACCTACGCCACCTAGACATCTTCGGGTTTCTAGACAAGTGTGCTACAGGCACGACACGTCAAATATATACCTGGATTTGAATAAGCGTCTCAAAATCTGTTACTTGATTGGTACTTGATTGATTTGCTTAAGGCCCTAAGTAATTTCTATTAAATTGTTGCATACAACTATTCTTCAAGACGTTGGCAAATTGTATGCTTCTTTTTCAATTGTAAGTTACCTCATTTGTTTTCCTACAACATCCAGATAATGTGTCCTCTTAAAAATTTTTGTAACGCTAAAATTTTACTAAAATCCTCTCAGCCGGACCAAGGGTGCAAGAGAGTCCTTTACGAAAAGAAAAAGCAAAAACAAAATCGTTTCAAACGAACGAAATGGAGTACTGTAAAAGCCTCTTGTCTGGTTTGTATATTTATTTCATTATTATTGCACTATTCCTCATTTTATGAACTGTAAAAACAGAAGAAATAATTCATTTTTACGAACCATTTGGGATGTAAGTTACAAATTCTTTTATGTTTGAAAAATCAAGGAGAAAAATATAAAACTGTGATAGAAATGTTTATGTGTGATAAATTAAAGAAAGTGCTGATGTTTTTTGTTTGTCTCTTTAGTTGCTATAAAAACTCAAAAGCATTTGTGTACATACGATGTGGATACTTTTATTAAACTGGCGGATAAAAGTTCTGTTTCTCATTTTTATGAGTCTGTATAGAAACAGCTTGGTGGGATGCTATTTTAGTGACGACGCTAAACCTAGACTATATTTAGTCGAGTATAGATTTTATTTTTTGTTCGTTTAAAAAGGGAAGAATAACGAACAGACTTTGTTAGTGACACACTCGAGAAAAAATAAAATAGAAAAACATTTGGAGGTCCTTCGTTGTCAACATATTTCTTTTGATCTAAACGTATATTTTTCCTACGTATAGTGAACGTTAATCATAACAGTTGCAAAGTTTTACCCAAATAAAAATCATGTGTCGTAATAGCTGTTTCTAAAGTTATTTATGCTTTACGGCAAAAAAAAAATAAATTTATTATATATCATATTGTTTCATACAATTTTGGAACGAAGTTCCTTATCGCACGTATCGTAAATGAAACAAAATTAAACAAAATTTGTTAACACTATTATGCTACAACGCAGTATTATCAACTATATTTCGTACTTTTGCTTTGGTTTTTGTCTAGACTAACATATGTTGGAAAATTTCGTGTCTAATGCGAAGTGTTCTAGGTGGAGCCTGTAAGAAATATTTAGTACATATTGTAGTTTTGAACCCAACAGAAAGTAAATTCAGAAAACGCAAAGTGAAAGAAGTTTAAAAAAATAAAATTTTCTTAAATAAGTGCTGTTTGTTAAAAAAAGGAAATGTTCTCAAAAAAATTACCTATTCATGTTCTTAAACAAAGTAAAAAAAAAAAATGGTGTCCCTTAACATCCCATAAAGGGATTGGGGAGAGCTTCACACAATCAGTGAGATGTGCGCTTTCTAGTTTTATACTCACTGATTGGGACCTACAGTTTTACACCGGTTCCGAACGGTATTTAAACAAAGCACCTTTTCTTAAAAAAAATACCTTATCTTAAAGAAGTACCTTTTTACAAAAAGTGCCTTTGCTTAAAAGTAATTTTTTATAAAAAGTAATTTTTTTTTGAAATAAGTACATTTTCTTTAAAGAGTACATTTTTTGTGAAACAAAATAACTTTTCTTGAGATAAGTACCTACTCTGAAAAATTTACCTATTGTTGAAAAAAGGACCAATTGTAAAAAAATTCCCATTTCTTAAAAAAAACCTTTTCTTCAAAAAAAAAATACCTTCTCTTAAAAAATATATATAAAAAGAGTACCACTTCTTTAAAAAGTACGTGTTCTTAAAAAAGTACTTCTTTGTAAAAAAAGTCATACTCTTATGGCCTTTTCTAACAGAAAGTACTTCTTAAAAATAGTACCTATTCTTAAAAAAAATATTAGCTTTTAATTAAAGAATAAAAAACTAAATAAAAAAAATAAATTAAAATTTAAATAAAAAAATTACCTTTTCGGGAAAATATAATACATAATACAAGTGGCCGTCGGTGGTGCAACGGTTACTGTGCCTCTTGTACATGAGATCCTGGGTTCAGTCCGTCAGAGACCTTAAATTTCTTTCGGCTGCGGTCACTTCGTATAGTGACGACGACACTATCGAGTACTTAGCCATGAAGAAGACTCCCAAAATATCGTTCGCAATCGGTGTAAAACTGTAGGTCCCAATCAGTGAGTTTACAACTAGAAAGCGCACAGCACACTGGTTGTGAGAAGCTCTCCCCAATTCCTTCATGGAATGTAATGGGAAACCATTTATTTATTTTGTATTCTTACAAAAAGAACCTAAAAATACACTTTTTAAAAAAAAAAAATGCATTCCATAAAAAAAAAATCATAAAAAAAGTTTATCATTTTACAAAAAGTATCTTTTCTTAACGGTCCATTTAAATTATCGTATTTTTCAACGGCCGCCTTAGGCGTGTTGGAACTATCTGGTACATAATATACAGCGAAAGGGTTTTCGTGCCAACCGGGTGGCCCCTGACACCTCTTTATTTTTTTTTAAATTTTTTTACAGGTTTAAGTTACAAAAGACCGTCGGTGGTGCAATGGGTAGTGTGCGCGCCTCTTGTACAGGAGATCCTGGGTTCGATCCCTGCTCCCAACCACCTTAAAATTTCTTTCGACGACGGTCACCTCGCTTAGTGACGGCGACACTATCGAGTATATAGCCATGAAAAAGCTTCTCAAAATACCGTTCGGAATCGGTGTAAAACTGTAGGTCCCAATCAGTGAGTGAAAACTGGAAAGCGCACAGCTCAGTGATTGTGAGAAGTTCTCCCCGGTCCCTTCATGGGATGTAATGGGAAACCATTTATTTTTTTTTTAAGTTACAAAAAAATTAAATAATAAATTAAACCATGTACGCGGGTTTGAACGTTGACCACTTACGCTGCCTCCGTTTTCTAGTCAGATGTTCTACAGGCACGACACGTAAAATATGAAAGAATATGGAGCATTTCAAAGAAACTATTTGGAACCATTGCAAAACTGTGGGTTCCAATATTAAAATAAATGTTTTCCCATTAGATCCCATGAAGAAACTTGAAAGAGCTTTTCTTTTTGTACATAAACTGAAAAACTTCAACATGAACTTTTTAGAAATTGACCATGATTATGTACGATTTGGTTATTTCAAAAACTTAATTTTCTGCCAAATTGATACCCTAGAGTCTGTTAAGTTTTATGAAACTTTTTCCATTTTACAACTACACTGTTTCCAGTTAAAATCCAAAAAATATCAATTTAGTTTTGAAAAATTTCAATCGAAGTTTGAAAATTGTATCTGAAATCAAAAATACATCAATTAAACTTCAAATTCTATTTGAAATTTAAAAAACCATTAAATTAAATTTAAAAGATGTCAATTTAAATTAAGAAGACATAAATTGAAATTCAAAAATCATTAACGGATTTTATATATATATTAGGTTTATAAATTTTCCATTGATGTTTTTTAAATTTCAATTGATGTATTTTCAAGTTCAATTGGTGCAATTTAAATATGATGTTTTTAAATTTCAATTGATATTTTTTAAAATTCAATTGATGCATTATACATTTCAATCAGTCCTTTTAATTTCAATTGATGTCTCTTAAATTTCAATTGCAACGTTAAAATTTCAATTGATGTGTTTTTTAACTTCAATTAATGTGTTTTACAGTTCAAATGGAAATTTTTAATTTCAATTGATGTCTTTTAACCACCAAACAAATTTTCAGCAATTAAATAAAAATTGCAGATTTTCTAGAACATTAGAAGGAAGTGTGAAAGGGAAGGGTTTTGGCAGCGAATTAAACAAGAATAACTTCATATTTATTTTAGTAGCGTTTCTCATAATGAACGTTTTGCCCAAATACATAATACAGTGTCCCATCATTAAAAAATTGTTTTTTCTAAAGCTGTATTTGAAAGCTTATAGGGCAAAGTATTTTAGACTTTTTAGAAGAGGTTTAGGGGTTTTTTGAATTCTACTTAAAAATTGGTCAGTAACCAAAAATTTTTTAAAGCAAACCGTCCAAAATTTAGTTGTAAATTTGGAAATGATTTTTGTTTTGTTGTACCTTACCATATATCAAATTTTTTCGAAAATTTTGCTTACATTTTGTAAATAACGCTTTATAACTTTTAAACTTTCTACTAAAATTTAGAATAATTATTGGTGCAGTTTAACAGATGTATAAATTCAAACCAATTTTATAAAAAAAATGTATTTTTCGGTTTCTGAGTTATACCCATTTAAAGCTTTCTACATATTAATATGAAACTAATAATATTGTGAACTGTTTGTCACTTTTGCATCGGATTTGCTTTAAATATTGAATAAATTAAAACTGTTTTTCTGCATCTCTGAAATTTGGCAGCTGTCACATTTATTTATTCCAATTATTGAAAGTGGACCGCTTTACGACAGAACAACGAATTATTATTGTAAAAACTTATTTATTTAAAATTTAGGAATTCGGAGAGTGGCCAAACAATTTTAAGAAATTGGATCGTTTACGGACAGTGGGACTTCTGTGCTGCTGTGCTTCTGTAAACGAGAGTGTCGTCGAAAACCCGAAAACAGCAACTCGGTATCGTTCTCATCAAATTCAAATTTCACGATGCATTACACAGCGAATTTTGACATAAACTTCCACCTTCATGCGTATAAAATTCAGGTTACTCAGGAGTTCAAATCAGCAGAGCATGGCAATTCGTTCAATGGGTAATGGAGCAAAGTGAAGTCCATGCCAATTTTTCAAAAAAAGTCATCTTCTCCGATGAAGTGCATTGCCATCTGAATGGCTTCGTGAATACACAAAATTGTCGAATTTGGTGCTCAGAAAATCCTCATGCAATCCATGAGAAACAAATGCACTCACAACGAGCAGCGGTCCGGTGCGGAGTTTGGCCATTCGGTGTGATCGGGCCTTATTTTGTTTAAAGATGAGGCCGAAATTGCAGGCTATGCGAATAATCGCCCAAGTGAAAATCGCCCAAAACCCAAAAATGAACAATCGCCCAAAAAATATGAGAAAAAAATTGGGCGATTGTTCATCATGTTTGGGCGTTTTGGTATTTTTGATTTTTTGGATGTTTGTTCATGATGAATGATCGCCCTTTTACTTAATTGGGCGGTTGTGCGCTACAGTCTTGGGCGATTTCACCACAAAATAGTGGGCGTTTGTTCATAAATTGGATTTATATTTTTGGGCGAATGTTCTTAAATTTGTGGGCGATTTTACCTCTTTTTTTTGGGTCTTTTTTCTTAATGAAAAAACACCCAAAAATTTTGGGTCATTGTTCATTTTTCGTTTTGGGCGATTTTCACTTGGGCGATTATTCGCATAGCCGAAATTGCAGTGTCTGTGAACAACCTTCATTACAGGAACATGATAACGGAGTTCTTGTGGCACTACCTGGACGACATGGAGCTGGAAGACATGTGGTTGGAGCAAGACGGCGCCACCTGCCACACCGTCCATGAAACAATCGATTTATTGCAGCAACGATTTCGAGAACAAATGTTCTCAAGAAATTCGCATGTCAACGGGCCACCAAGATTATGCGATTTAACACCGTGCGATTTCTTTCTTTGGGGTTTTGTGAAATTTCGGATTTATGCGAATAAACCAGAAATAATTCATGTGCTCAAAGCCGAGATCCAAGGCGTCATCGGTGAGATACAGCAACATCTGTGTGAAAAAGTCATGGAAAATTTCATGAAAAGAGTAATGGCCTGTCATCAAAGCCGTGGGAGCAATGTGACGGATATTTTATTCCACACTTAATAGGAAAATGTATTCTTTACAACCCAGTAAAAAAATCACAATTATCTCAAAAATACGTGTTTTTATTTTATAATGTAAAAGTGCATTCTTACTGAGACACCCTATATTATAATTGAATAATTTTATTTGTAATATTAGACCTCATATTAGGTGAATTCTGCGTAAATGTATAAACTGCAGTCATTTTGGACTCCCGATTTTTGATATATTGAGCTAAAACATCAAAAGTTTTAGTTTATTCATTGTTTAAAGCAAATCTGATGCAAAAGTGGCAAAAACTTTATAATATTGGTTTCATATAATGAGTAAAAAGCTTTAAATCGGTATAACTCAGAAACAGTAACGGCAAATTTAATTTTTTTTTAAACAAAATTGTTTAGAATTTATTCGTATTTTAAACTGCATCATTAGTTTTTTAAATATTCGTAGAAATTTTAAAAGTTATAAAGCGCTATTTACAAAATGTTTGCAGAATTTACGAAAAAGTGTAATGTCAAAATTGATGGTTATGTATACACAAGTTAAGTTTGGACGTATTGTTTTAAACTGTTGACTTACAAACCAAGAAAATAGTGGTTATTGACCAAGTTTTAGGTGAAATTCAAAAATCGTCCAGAAAACCCGATTTTTGGGGGAAATTCGTCTTGTGAGACCTAGGAACCTCTTGCGAAAAATCTGAAAAAATACTTTGCTCTATAAGCTTTTCAACTAAGCTCGAGCAGCCATGTAAACCGAGAAAGATACATGTTTTGAGGCACCCTAATATACATCTATTCAGCTGATATTATATCTCTTAATAGCTGAGTCTCTAAAAGCAAAGCTTAAACTTTGCTTTTGAGATATTAACACATTAGCGATAATAGGCTAGATCGATCAAATTCCCTGCTATTTTAATGGACACACAATGTTTTTTTTTGTTTTGCCAATTATCCTCCCGGACATGTAAGATGTTTGAGAAAACCATGCCAGTTCCACCGTCCAAAGAACTCAAACTCTGTGCTCTAGTATAACAACCACACAACCAGACACTCACTTAAGAGTTGAAAGTGCATAAATACTTATTAGATGCTGTTGCAATAACTTCTTCTTATGACTAAAACATATTAGTTCTTAGCCTGGCACTTGAGTTATGCCACAGCATAAAAATGCAAAAGCACAAGCAAATACTTCAAAGTAGGCGGTTGTTTTTCCAAAAGGGCGAATATTTTTTCCTTTTTTTTGAGGAAACCACAGTTCTTGGAAATCACGAAATGAATTGAGGAAGAGCAAATAAAACGAAAGATCTTAACATATGCATAAACATGAAACGTGCTAATAATAAAATGCCTAACACATGTAGCAGACAGCACCATTCCCGTACCTAACGCCAAAGACCAAAGTGCTTCCAACGTTGGCTATGGCACTTGCAGCCAGCCAAGTTCTTCAAGAGCTCATATGTCAAGTATTTAAAGAGGAGAAAAAAAATTCCTAAAACTGAGCATCCAATAATGCAGGTTTCCTTATGCTATTTTTACTTTAAGCAAAATAAATTGAGTTTTTTTGAAGTTACGGCAGTGAGTGATTTTAGAGTTCAGTTTGGGTGTAAAAATTTCATTATTTCAATCTCAACTTTTTAGTCTTGGAAAACTTTATTGAGGTGAATTTGTGCTAAATTAGAATTTTGTACTTTTAGGGCATAAGAAAATTAATTGGCAAAGAGGGAAATTCAATTTATTAAGTTCATAATGGATTTTTACTCGTAACTACTCTGCACAATTAGAAGGTATACATTAAATTTGTATGTATTGGAAGTGCAGGAAATAAAATTAAAGAAGAGGACTATCGACAAATTTAAGAATCTACTACACCGTGCGACAGTACTTTTCACACATGATAAACATCTACTTATATATGCAGGTGAAACTTGTGACATATTGGTCTACGGCATTGTGGCTTGGTGGCCGGTACAACACGCAAAGAAAAAACAAACGTTTGTTGTTCGGTTCCCGCAACTGTACTTTGATTGATTTGTATTAATTTATTAATCGCAATCGTTCATCTAGTTCTCCCAAATAAACTCATATATCGCAAATATGTATCGTGTTGTGGCGAACGAGTTCTCATTTGCATCAAACGCCTACAAAATTACATTTGCCGCAAATTTAAAAAACGTTTGCGACAACTGAAATTAGCCATTTGTCTAATGAGAGCACATATTACGCAGAACGTAAATTTATCTCATTCTGTCAACTGTTTACACAGTTTTATCCACTCGTTTGGCATCCACACTCACGCAACACATAAAAGTGATAACACACTCTAATGCTTAACAGCCCAGCAATATATTGCAGGAAGCATGTATATGTTTGCAAGCGTTGTTTTCATAAATTGAAAATTTGGTGATTGTGTCAATGCTGTCTGTCATGGTTTTGTTTTCAGTAGTTTTCAACAAACAATGGGCCACAAAAAACATCTTATAACCTATTAATCATTGTGTCTCAAACATATTATATTGAATAGCAAACACAATATGTTTGCACACAAGTATCCAATGTATGCGACAAGCTACAAACACGTTATACTTGCTTTCAGACAACAAAAAAGATAGATTTTTCATCGTGTATATTCGGGGATAAATGTTGCTCGACTGTTTTATTCCTAGTGTTTGACGTGAAATTAAGCTTCCTATCGGGAATCACATCTAAATATCTTGGACTCAAACGCTGAACTATCATTTTGTTGTTGTTGTTTTTATGCACATATAACGTGTTTGTACTTTGCCGCAAATATATTATACTTGTGTCCAAACACATTGTGTTTGCTATTCAATATTACATGTTTGAGACACATTGATTAGTGGGTTATAATATGTGTTGTGTTACCCAAATGTGGCTTTGTTTGTTGAAAACTGCTGAGACAATAAAGAAAGAAAAAAGCAACAGATCTTCAACTCCTCTGTTATATGTTGCTGGGGCCGGTTTTTCAGCGTGTACTGCTCCTATCGGTAGTGTTTGACTTGAAATTAGTCTTCGGTTGGGACTCACACCTAGTTATCTGGCTCGGTATTCTCTGGATTTACACCCAGTCCATTCACCGTGGCCGCATATAGAGCCTCCTGATGAAGTGCTAAAGCACATCTCTGCACTTCGAGGGGCATTTTCTACCCAAACCTGTGACGAGATTATGCGCAAGTGCCAGGTCGTCCGCATCTGGTACGACTGTGCAAACTGATCCCTCTACCTGTAGCAGAACAGTGTTCTGTTGGAAATACCAAATGGTGTGCGTTTCCTTAGGTGGTGATTTTTGAAAGAAGTCCTATTTTCCAACCTAAATTTCAAAATTTCAGGTTGGGCTCCCTCGAAAGGAAATCTCACGTACAGTACTGGACGAGATTATTCGCCTTCTTGTAAATAATTCATAGATCAAATTATGGTCCCCTGGTCGACACAAAGTGTCGATAGAACTGATTTTATCGATGCCGGTATATATTAGTTGACGGTTCACTCCGTATAGTCATCTGCGACAAGATATTCCTTAAGATACATAGATTTGTGATCACCATATAACGTTCTTATTCCAATTATATGCACCGTTTGGGAGTTATGAACATTTCTTTATTTTTTTTTACCGGTGATCACGAAATTAGGTCCATGTTGCGATTACGAGTGGTTTCCGTAGATTTGCCCTTTTTGTAAGCGTTCTGATTTGTGGACAGATGAGGAGGAACTATGATCAATTGCAGATATTAGTCAATCTTCCTCTCCCATACCTGCAGATGGAAAGGTGAGAGATTGATTGCTCTACAGTTCTTTGGAGTAGTATGCGCTGATTTCCGCACTTTCGGAATGAATAAAACCTTGGAATCTCTCCACTAATGGGTATATACACGCTGAAAAATTAACGGCACCAGCAACATATTGCAGGAAACATGTACATGTTTCCAAGCATTGTTTTCATGGCTTGAAAATCTTCTGTAATTTTGTTTCTTTGTTGTTCGTCTCGTTTTTGTTTTTAGCGGTTTTTAACAAAGCCAGATTTTGGTCTCAAAACATATATTATAGCATATTAATCATTGTGTCCCAAACATGTTATATTGAATAGCAAACACAATTTGTTTAGGCACAAGTATAGTATATTTGCGATAAGCTACAAACACGTTATATTTGCATCCAAACAACAAAAACGACAGACTTTTCAGCATGTAGGATAGGTTAAAACAGCTTGTTCAACGTTTCAGAAGCCAGGAAGTCAACATGTGTAGTCCAATTTGTACCTCCACTGTTCAGTGCCGTAAGGGCCAGGTGATTTGTAGGGCTTCAAACATCTTACTGCCCAATATAGTGTTTCATTAGTTATAATTTGCCCACAACATACGAAAGGGCGTGGTTCTTCCGTGAGTTTGATCTTATGTCGTCGGACCAGTTGGACGAACAATATGTTTGTTGTTTTAGCAAAAATTTTGTACGGTGTTTTATTAGCTCTGCATGTATTTTGTTGCTATGGCACTAGAGTATCTGTAATAACAGAAAAATTGACTTCTCATAATATGATACTGTATTTGTTGTAAATAACGTACATTATTTTTTGAGTGTAATAGTAGTTGTATGAATTGTGTCCTTAGAGTGAACCATAATAAATGTCGTATTCATGTGTGGCCAAAAAATGGCTCTCTGCGGATTCAAGTAGAAAAACGCATAATTTTTTCTATCGTAACGCATCAATATTTACCAATGTTTTGATCGATTGTTATCACTACCATAATAGTATTTTACACTACCATGCATTTAAATCTTTTCAACAATTTACATAAAATATTCTATCAACAAAAGAAGTTCATTGTAATGGTGTTTTGCGTTATAAAATCTTTAAATATCGCAGGCTTTTTGTATTATTACAAGAGGAATATCAAGAAATCCCCAACAGCAAAAAACATCATATTTTTCTATATTTGCATAATATTCTTTTCAGTGACATTAAGAAACTAACATGAAAGAGACCAATTGTTAAACGGGTTAATAAGAAGAAAACAAAAAACGCTACAATAAAAATTGTTCACTTATAAAGTTCAAAGAAGAAACAAAAAAACTCCATCATTTATGAACGAGTTTAATAATTTCAGTCTTTGTCTGCATTTGAATGCATTCTAGTCCTTTCCATTTTCATTTCCTCTTCATTTCTGTAGCCTCAAATTAATTGCTCTCAAAGATAAAGTTGCGAGCTGTAGATGGCCAATCACCATACAACTAAAAAAAAAAAAACAGTGAATGACTTGATTGTCTGCATCCGCCTGCTCAAATGTTGCTGCAAGGCGGCAGTGGCAACACATTATGTCGATGCTGATTATTAATAGAGTATGACGTTATGTATGAAAGATGCTGCTTCTGATTGCTCTAAAGATCACATTTTTTAAAGAAAAAGGTCACTGCAATATAAAAAAATACACTGTGCTACAGCCGAAGATCTTAAAAAGAAAACATATTTTCTTATTAGACTCACAAAAATAATTGTTTGAAATGAGGTTGTGACAAAAGTAAATTCGCATGTTGTATCCGAATTGCAGTTGCCACAACGATGTCACGATTGAATTCTGTGCCCACAACTGAAATTTGGTTGAAGCAACTTCTAATAGATTGTGCCTATCTGCAGTGCACTCGTGTTAACCTGTAACTTGGTATGTGCGTGAAGCTATATTCTGAATCTAACTATCAAAGACACAACCAGCATTAGCTTACATACCTCTGTTACTGAGTTAACATATCAATGTTAAAGTATATAATGGTAGGTTAACGCAAAATTTCACAATTTTTACAACATTATGTTTAACATATTTGGGAAAAAATATTATATATAAGAAGATTTTATACAAAACTTAAAAAAAAGAGGTTCTTATTACACAACATGAAGGGATTGGGGAGGACTTCTCACAACCAGTGAGCTGTGCACTGGTTCCGAAAGGTATTTTTGAGAAGTTTTTTCATGGGTAAAGACTCGATAGGGTCGCCGTCACTAAGCGAGTTGAACGCCATCGTATGAAATGTTGAATTGTCTTCATTTCAAACATTTTTTCACAACATTTACGTCCACTGTGTTCAAAGAGACTAACTGCAACAACCCCGCATATGCGGTTTGAAGGAGTATAAAATGTACCAGCATGAGAACTATTCCATGCCATATTAATCTAATTTCAGAAAAAGATGTTTTGAGATTTTGGGTTGAATTAATTTTTACGGATTTGTGCCCACTGTGTTCGAATGGGACAAACTGTCGCAATTCCACATATACCATTAGAAAGGGTCCGGCGCGTGCTATGGAAAAAACAATTGGATACAATCTAGATGAATTTCGGAATCAAATATTCCGACAGTATGTCTCGTCTGGACACAATGTGCAAAAATAAAAAAAACAGTGTAAAAAAATTTACATGAGGTGTCAGGGGGCACCCGGTTGTGTAAAATGATAAACTTTGTTTAACAATTTTTTTTAATGAATGTATTTTTTTTAAAAAAAGTATATTTTTAGGTAATTTTTTTAAGAATATGTATTAAATTTTCCCGAAATGGTCCTTTCTTTAATGAGAGGTACTTCTTTTTCTTAAAGCTAATGTTTTTTGTAAGAAAAGGTGCAATTTTTAATAAGGAGTACTTTCTGTAAGAAAACCGCTAAGAGTATGAATTTTTTTACAAAGAAGTACTTTTTTTAAGAACAGATACTTTTTAAAGAAGTGGTTTTCTTTTTAGGAAAAGGTGATTTTTTTTAAGAAAAGTTACTTATTTTCAGAAAAGCTACTTATCGTAAGAAAAGAGAAGAAAAGAAAAGGTAAGAAAGAGTACTTTTCAGAAAAGGAATTTTTGTAACAAAAGGTATTTTTGTTTTTGTTAAGAAATGGGAATTTCTTTAGAATTGGTTCTTTTTTCAAGAACAGGTACAATATAAGAGTAGGTACTTATTTTATTTTGTTTTACATAATAGGTACTCTTTAAAGAAAAGCTGTTTATTTAAACAAAATTCCTTTTTTTACGAAAAGGTACTTTTTGTAAGAAAATTTACTTTTTTAAGCAAAGTTACTTCTTTAAGATAAGGTATTTTTTTTAAGAAAAGGTACTTCGTTCCAGAATATGAATAGGTATTATTGTTGAGAAAATTTACTTATTGTAAGATAAGGCACTTATTTAAGAAAATGTTCTCTTTTTAAACTTCTTTCACTATGGCTTTTCTAAATTTACCTTTTATTCGGTTCAAAACTACAAAATGTAATAAACAGGCTCCACCTAGATAATTTCCCAGTAAACAAGAATACTTTAGTCTAGACACAGTAAAATAAACCAAAAGTACGAGTGTAAGAGGATGTTTGCTGCCACGTGTAATTCCATGCTCAGGGTTGTAGTTCATGGATTTGCCAGTCTTGCACTTTGGCTTTTCTGAATTTACGTTTTATTGGGTTCAAAACTATGTAATAAAGAGGCTGCACCTGGTAAATTTCCCAGTAAACCAAACCAAAAGTACCCAATATAGTTGACAATAATGGGTTGTAATAAAGTAGTTACCAGGTGCTCAGAAGCTACCTTAGCGAAAGACACATCTACGTGAAAATAAACGATGAAACTTCTGAAATTAAACCCGTAAGAGCAGGGATACCGCAAGGAAGTGTACTGGGACCGGTGTTGTACACAATATTTACTTCAGATATGCCAACTGCAAGTAATGTTACAGTTGCGACATATGCTGACGATACCGCAATTCTTGCTTTAAGTGAATCACCTTCAGAAGCATCGTCACTTGCCCAGAAACAGCTTGATGACATGGGAGAATGGCTGCAAAAGTGGAATATAAAAGTAAATGCAGAAAAATCAAGCCATATGACATTCTCATTGAGACGTGGTGACTGTCCTCCCCTTCGACTAAATGGGAATGAAATTCCTAAAAGTGAAACGGTGAAATATCTGGGAATAATTCTTGATCGGCGACTAACGTGGAAAACACATATTAAAAATAAACAGCATTATTTAAAGCTAAAATTGAAAAAACTTTGGTGGCTATTGGGAACCAAATCTAAATTGAATCTGACTAACAAACTTACAATTTATAAAGTCATACTAAAGCCAGTGTGGACATATGGTATCCAGCTGTGGGGTACAGCAAGTAACTCCAATATAGAAATACTTAAAAGATTCCAGTCGAAGACATTGAGAGATGGTTCATTTCTAATAAGGCCATAAGGCGAGATCTAAAAATATTATCTGTTAAAGAGGAAATTAGGAAAGCCAGCGATCTATACTTGCAAAGACTTAGCAACCATGTCAATCCCAAAGCTATATCACTGCTAGACTCTACAGAAGAAACTAGAAGACTGAAACGATGTCACATTTTAGAGCTACCTTTTCGGTCTTAATGTAAACTTAACTTTATTTTCTATTTTTTTTTGTAAATAATAAATTAATAATAATAAGTTTGTAACTAAATTGTTAATAACATAGAATAAGTATAAATTTAAAGTAAATTTATTCTATTTTGTTTTATGTTATGTTGCTTACTGAAGCATCATAACCAAATTAATTTTTGTAATTAATAACGAATTTACTTATTGTCTTACCGACGAATTTACCTATTGTCTTACCATCCCGCAACGTGCGATAAGGAACTTCGTTCCAAAAAGAAATACAAACAGGATTTCAACCTGGGTAATTTGGCAGCTAAGGTTGTCTAGTCGGATGTACTACAGTCATGACAGGTTTTGCATTTATCATAATTTGAGAAATTTCGTTTGTCGAAAATAAAATCCTCAAATGAAGTTTAAAAATAAATTCGTTTACGGGTAACGAAATTTTTATTTGCGTGTAAGATAGTGAGTCAAGACCTTTAGTAATAGCTTCAAAATACCAGAAAATTTTGTGACATAAACACCGAAATGACAGTCACAACTTCGATCAAATCGCACTCATGACTGTCCCAAAATTTTTCCAGTAAGCAAAAAACTAATCTGCCAGCTCACCAGGAATTACAACGTTCTTATAAAAATATCGTTTCAATAAATTAAATATATATTTTCCCACTACATCTCATGAAGGGATAGGGGAGAGCTTCTCACAATCACTGAACTGTGCGCATTCCAGTTTCCACTTACTGATGGGGACCTATAGTTTTACACCGGTTCCGAACGGGTTTTTGAGAAGTTATTTCATGGCCTATTACTCGATAGTGTTGCAGTCACTAAGTGAGGTGGCCGTCGTCGAAAGAAGTGTAAGGTGGTCTTTGCAGAGATCGAACCCATGTTCTGTCGTACAACAGCTGCGCACAATAACCGTTGGCGGCGTTTAAATAACGTCTGGCGGCCGTTTAAATAAAGTAGTGAAAACAAATCACCAAAATAAGAAAAACAACGTCATTGTGGAAGTTTTGATAAGAACAATTTTTTATTATTTCAGATTGGATCATTTTATTTTGCCTATAATGTAATTTTAAAATTTTGGCGTAATAGATTTATTTTTTATTTCTTTAGAATTAAATATTCTTTAATTTGAGGAAGACCAAGACAGAAAATTTATAAGTTGTAAATGGAAACCCCTTTGGGTTATTTATAAGTTTGGGCTCTTATTCAATAATCGCCTTGAGCAATTTCATGTATTCACCGGATGTATCGTCCTGTTAAGAAACAAATCAAAATAAAAAGCGTGATGAATTAAATGTAAAACCATCAAAGATCTATTTAATGTTTTTTTCTTCTATTTAATGTTTATAAATAATGTTTAATGTTTATAAATAAATATTTAAACAAATCATAGCTGAGCTTTGAAAAAACGGAGTGTGTTTTGTTTTATCAAATTTTCGGGAATGGCTAAGCTCTTATATTTTCCGGGAACATTTGTTCCACAACTTAGACTCTGCTTCTTTTCCAAGGCAAATGGATTCGTGGGCAAAAGATTTGACCAAAAATGTTTTGCAGTAGAGCAATAAAACAAATTTCGGAAAATTATACAAAACTGACGATTATTTTTCCAAAATCCCTTTGGTTTCAAGAGAATCGAGTATTTTGTTCCAAAACACAGCAGTTTCTTAACGCATCACAGAATTGGATTCATGAGAATAAACGGATTCCCGTTACATCCCATGAAGGGATTAGGGAGAGCTTCTTACAAACCAGTGAGCGGTGCCCATTCCAGTTTAACACTCACTGATTGGGACCTACAGTTTTTCGGAACACCGGTTCCGAAAGGTATTTTTGAAAAGCTTTTTCATGGCAAAATACTCGATAGTGTCGCCGTCACTAAGCGAGGTGACCGCCGTCGAAAGAAATTTTAAGGTGGTCAGAGCAGGGATCGAACCCCCCCATTGTCATGCACAAGAGCCGTGCACACTTCCATTGCACCACCGACGGCCACGGCATTCATGAGCAAGAAATAAGTTCATGGTTATAAAAATGTTTTCAAACTATAGCGTTTACAACGATACCGTTAGGGTAATTCCAAAATATTTCGAGATAGTCCAGGACCCGACGCCTATTGAATTGTATGAAATTTGGACAAACGTTTCTCCTCGTCCATACGAATTCTACGACGCCAGAATTGAGTCAAAATTCAAAGTAATTTTTGTTTTATGGTTCGGTGAAGTAGATATTGTATGGCACTTACTGAAAAAGCACCAGACTTAAAAATTGTATAACTTTCGGATGCGTTAATGGATTTCAAAATGTTGGATATCATTTTAAAGCTTGCAATAACCGCTTTAATAATAGTCGATACAAAAGTCAAGTCGTTGTGGTTCAATGATATTGAAACCTCCAAAGTATCCTTTATCCTTCAATTTCCTGGCATAACGTATCTTTAATTTTTGATTTCCCCCACCAAAAATAAGGTGCATCTTTTTCTCTACATCATAGCCAAATTTTATAATGGGATCTCCATGGGATCAATAGATACATAAGGTTTGGTAAAGACTCCTCGAGTTTTGCTGTTTTAGTGTGGATTTTTCAAGATTTTTCAAGAATAATACAGTTACAAAAAATACTAAAGTAGAAATACCTGGGAAGTGATAGTAGTTTTCTTGTAGGTATTGTCGAGTGAAACAAGAATCTGTTTGTGAAATTTCCCAAACACCCCAAAAATCTTTAAAACCGGTTAAAAACCCGGGTTTGCGTACCTTTGCACACTTATAAGCCTGTTAGTTGATTATCAACCGATTTTCACTTTCTCACCGGATTTAAAAAGAATAAACGTAGGCCTTTCAAACGATATATACGATCTTTAAGAAAATAAGAGAAGTCTGTGTGTATTTGTCCAGCAAACAGATATTTTTTAATTTTTTTCGCCATTTTCAACATCGGCGATGATTCCACACAATATTTTATAAAGAAACCATAATACTCTTGAATTTACTGAAGAGGGACGTTTCCTAGTGAGTAAAATACAACTTTCTTTTTAAAAATCCGGTATTAATTGACTGAGTAATTGAAGTTTTTATTAAAACTAAAGCTTTATTTTACTTTACTTTTTATACAGCTTTATAAAAAAAAAGTATAATTAATTTTTGTTTTAATAAAAACTTCAATAACTCAGCCAATTGATACCGGATTTTTAAAAACAAAATCGAAAATACCGATTTTTGTGTCGATTGTTTTGGAATTACCCATTAATAACCGTTCAGTATTATCAACTGATTTATTAATTGGCTTTACAACAGGGTTCGCATTGGCTCGTCCGGTAGACAGAGTTCGGTAGGGAGCGAGCTAGCTCCCATACTTTTACTTGTAGGCTCTAGGCCCGAGAGTCAAAATCAAACCTGTCGGCTTTCTGCTCACGAGCCGACTCTCGAATTTTCAAGTTATGAGCCGACAGGGTTGACTTTTGAAATTTTTTTTGAAAAAAAATTGTAATTTGCGCGCCGGTTCGCTATCCGGAAGTCGACCGATTGAACTTTGGCTCTAGGCATGCAAGCCAGATTTTAGCGCAGGAGTGGTTGGCTGGCTCGCTAATACGAAATCTGTTTGAAACACATTCGGTGTGAGCTTCAGTTCTATGAATATTGTAACAAATTGTTAATAGAATATGTACAAGTCTTACCTCAATCATTGCAGCTAAACTCATGCCATATTTCTCATTAAATACCACTTTAATTCTTTCCATATCAATTTCCGAACGGGTGATAATGATGCGATTCAAGTCGTGTTCATTTGTGCCTCGTCCATGCATGGTATCATACAGACGTTGGGCAAAGTAAAGAGGTGCATCAATATGGACTCGAACTATTGTTGCATAAAAATGTTGTTAACACATTGTAGAGAATTTTTTTAATACATTGTAGAGACTGCAAGGGCGATTGTTAATTGTCCTACTTACTTATGGCCAATATGGCATTTTTAACAAGATAGTCTTGGAAATAGTGATTACCAATATCATAATCTAGATTATGTTGATAAAGCTGCTCATATTGAAAATATATTTCACGAATTTGCCCGAACGATCGATTAACAAAAATATCCCGCACATCATGTTCATCTTTCTCCCAGTTTTCACCCTGATACCTATATTCAATGATATTGTGCAAAAATTGGGCATCCTTTTTGGCGGCAACTTTATCAGGCTTCTGATGAAAGAATTAAACTATGAACATTACGCTCGTCTATCCCGGCATACACATATCGGCAAACTTACCTGACTTTCATTGCGTTTACCCGCAGTCACGGCGTCAACCATGTCATCAAAATGATAGCCCTCAGATTTTATATAATTTGTATAAAACTGTTTAGTCCACGAGTATCTATCACGAAAAGTGCAAATGCCTTTCCACCAACGGTTTGACAGAGTCGCAATAGCGTCAATTAAAGTTGTACGAGTGGTGAACGTAGGTCCGTCTTGATCAAACATGTCCAGCGCCATTATTCTTGTCATTGGCGTTGACATTGTGTAAAGGAGTTCAGCATAACTATCTTCATTAATAAAATCTAGACTAGAAGAATTTACAAACTTTAATAATAGAGTTGAAAAATCTCTGGGAGTTTAAAGAGAGGAAATTTTTGACACAAAATATTGCAGTGCCATGTCGAAATCTTTTTACACACCATACGGGCCGTTTTGTTAACTCTGTGATTTTTTGAATAAAATAAATGTTTGTCGGCAAAAAAGGGGGCTACTTCCCAACATAGCCCCCTTTTAGCCCGATGCCATTTGGTTCATCGTTTTTCCAATATTATATCTACAGCTTCCAATTGTTCGGTGTCTTATAGAAGAAAATTTTTTCAGTACACACCAACCCCTTAAAAGGCAGTTTTGCGGGTCATTTTAAGGCCAACTCAGAATAAGCAGGAAATTAACCCTTAAGTGGATTTTCAGTTTTGACTTATTTTTGGCATTCAAGTTGCGTTTTGAGCTTTAGTGCGTTAAGAAACTTATAGTAGAATTTTATGAGGAATATTATTGTGGTACATTTTAACACGTTGCACCCCTATTTTATGGATGTTTTATACCCTTTTCCTTAAAAAGAACAAAAAATACCCATTTAATGAGGCTGCAGAGGGTTAAAGTATTCCACAAAAATGTTTTTAGTAAAGTTGTACATAAAACTGCTGAAAACATGCTATACCTAAAATGTAAGGATAACATGAGTTCCTATGCCGATACGTCAGAACAATCTGCAAAAGGGGGAAAATTTTACCTCCCTTTAAAAAAAAAAATTCAAACGTAAACTTTGAAAACACCGACACACCTATATTTTTTTTACCCCTCTTCCAGAATCCGTTGGAAGATATTTGTTATTGTTTTTGTGTTCCACAGTATAATAGGGTTTCTCAAGTTTTTTTCAAATGGGATTTTCTCAGTGATGACCACCTAATTCGACCCAAATCTCTTCCTGTCGAGCGATGTCTTTCAAACAAGTAACTGGTGGATAATTCCGGATAATGTGGCGAATTAGTTAGTAATACGTAGCCCAATTTCTGAATTTTTGTTATGGTGACTGTAAACCTGTGCGCCGGTGTGTTTGTGATAGTAGAAAACCAAATTTTTCCTCGCCAAATGCGGGCAATTTTGGTTGAAATCAATGTTGAATTTGACCACCTGCTGTGAATAATATACCCTGGTAATGGTTTCACCAATTTCATGGAAATCGATGTGAATGTCACTGCGTGCATCTACAGCAATTGAACCTTTAGTGGCGACTCACTCAATCTTCTTATGTATCTTATCTTATCTTCCATCTCCCGAGCAACTCGCTGAATGAGGAGATCACCACAGGTGAACATACTCCTGGAAGATCAAAAGTAGCCATTGAAATTGTTGCTAAATACAGTTAGAAATTGGCTATTAGCAGCTTTGAGCTTAAAAAAAAACGGCCCCAGAAACATATTGCCGGAACCATCTACATGCTTGGAAGCATTGGTTTCCTGAATTGCTTTTTGTTTCTTTGTGGTCTGACACGTTTTTGTTTTTAGCAGTTTTCAACAAACAAAGCCTCATTTGCATCACAAAAAAATATGTTATAACATATTAATCATTGTGTCCCAAACAAGTTACATTGAATACCAAATACAATGTGTTAGGAGACAAGTATTCTATATTTGCGACAAGCTACTAACACTTTATATTTGCATCCAAACAACAACAAAATACATATTTTTCAGCGTTTAAGTCTCTTAGGCCCGAAATGGTAATACAAGTGGAACTTCAGGCTGTGGCAGATCTATTGATATCCTGGCTGATAAAATTATTGATCGCGATTATAAACTTCAGATACATACGTAGAGGTTGTTGGGATACAAGAGTGATGTTTATTCCCAAAGCGGGAAGGGCCTCATACCCTGGTGGTCCTAAAGATGTTAGGCCTATAAATATGTCCTCGTTTCTACTGAAAACTTTGGAACGGCTGATAGTCGTACAAATACGAGCGAGTATTGATGTAAGATTGTTATCTGGTGCACATCATGTACGCAAGGGAAAATCTTCAGAGACAGTACTACAAGAACTAGTAGGATACATAGAGAAATCCTTGGTTGCTAAGAAGAATACGTTGGTAGCCTTAGTGGACGTTGCGTTGAATAAAATAACTCCAATTGCAATAGAATTGACACTATCCGCCCCTCAGGTGAACGTGGATCTTATGGGGCTTGTGTACTAAATGCACACCAGGAGATACGTCTCAGCAGAATTGGGCATCTCGACCTCTACGAGGTATGTTGACAGGTGCACACCTGAAGGAGCAGTATTGTCACCACTTCTATGGAACCTTACGCTGAATGGAATACTGGTTAATTTCGAAAATGCTGGTGCGACAATTGTTGCTTATGCGGACAATGTGTCAATAGCTATAAGGGGCAAGTATCTTAGTACACTAAGGGACATTCTCCTAGGTAGCTTACAGGACTTAGGGCTTATGGAGATGGGCGGGAGCAAATGGACTAGGTGTAAACCCGGCCAAGACGGAGCTGGTTCATTTTACTCGAGGGTATAAAATACCTACCGTGAAACTGTCACTTAAAAGTCTTCTGAAATTAAGCTGACAGAGAGCACCAAATACCGGGGTGTTGGTTTGGGACAACATTCTTAGTTCCAGAACAAATATCGTGAAAAGGGTGGAAAAGCCAACCATAGCCCTACATATACATTAAGCCTGCAGGAGGGCTATAGGTTGAAAAGGAGGACATTCTTAGTGGCTTCAGCACTGGATGTACACAGCAGTTACTCGTGTGGTGGCAGGTTATCGTTTGTAGCTTGAGAAATCCAGGTGCTTGATAAACTCATATGTTGTGCACTACTCATTAGGGTTCAGAGAATGGCCATGTTGTTCACGGGTGCTCTGCACCACTGATGCACTCAATATAATGTTATTTATATTACCGTCGGTGATGCACTGGATAGTGTGCACGGCTCTTGGGCATGAGAACGTGGGTTTGATTCCGCGATCTTATCCATGAGAAAGCTTCTCAAAATACCATTTAGAATCGGTGTAAAATTGTAGGTCCCAATCAGTGAGTGAAAAATTAGAAAGCGCACAGCTCACTGGTTGTGAGATGCTCCCCAATCCCTTCATGAGATGTAATGGGAAATGGTTTTTTTACATGTTGCCGGAGGACATTATGGGTAGGCACATTGCTTCGACGTCTGCTGTCGGGTTAAAGCAATTATTGCAACGGGCTATGGTTGGAGTCGGTCACGAAATAGTGCTGGCAGGTACTCACTATGTTTCTTCAATTGTCGACTACTCGAAAACGGAACAACTATTCGAACGAAAATTCCACATTCTCGTAGGGAGTCCTGGAACAAATAAGTTCCTGGTATTGAGGGATATGTGCATTTCTACACCGATGGGTTTAAAATGAAATATCAGGAAGGGTACCGGGCCGACTCTAGGGAACTAGGGTTGTTCCCTTCTCGTAGGCTGCCTGCTCATTGTAGCATGTGTCAGGCAGAAAATTTGACTAATAGAGCGACCAACTGCCTGCGGGATAACAGTGTACCAGTCATTAGAGCTAATGTCTTCACGAACAGTTAGGCGGTGTTCCTGAAGTCAACATCTACCCAGGACTGCAGCAGACCTCTTAACGAGATGGACCAGCTTCATGATATTCATTACATGTGGGTACCCGGTCATGTGGGTACCCGGTTCCGGGGAACTGCAGATCGGATAAGCTAGCCAGACTAGGGACTTACTTGCATGTTGCGCATGAAGTGGACGTACCCCTATCGCCTTGTAAGAATATCCAGAAATAGCGCTGCTATGATGAAGGAGAGATGTACAAAGTACACATATTGTGTACGCCCAAGAAAATTATGGCCGATGTTGGGTACCGGAAGATCCATGAATCTTATATTTGTAGACAGGCGAATGGCATCAATGTGGCCGTCGGTGGTGCAATGGTTAGTGTGCGCGCCTCTGGTACATGAGATGTTGGGTTCGACCCCTGCTCTGACCACCTTAAATTTCTTTCGGCGGCGGTCACCTGGCATAGTGAGAGCGACACTATCGAGTATTCAGCCATAAAAAAAGCTTCTCAAAAAATATCTTTCAGAACCGGTGAAAAACCTACAGTTGAGTATATCAATATCAATCAGTGAATATAAAACTAGAACGCGCACAGCTCCGTGGTTTGTGAGAAGCTCTCCCCAATCTCTTCATGGGAAGTAATGGGAAACTATTTTTTTAATGCCATAAATGTTTGTTTCACACTAAATGGGATACTGTCTGATCGGTAGACATGTGGAGAGACTAATGGTCAGGGCAAACGACTTCTGTAGAAGCTATAAAGAGGAAGAATGCACTGAACATCTTCTTTGCACGTGTCCAGCACTAGTCGTCAGAAGGATGTGTATAATGGGATCGTACCTATTTACGGATCTGGGGGTATTATCTCAGATAGACATATGGACATGGACATGGCCGTCGGTGGTGCAAGGGTAGTGTGCGTGGCTCTTGTGCATGAGGACGTGGGTTCGATCCCTACTCTGACCACCTTAAACTTCTTTCGATGGCGGTCACCTCGCTTAGTGACGGCGACACTATCGAGTGTTTAGCGTTGAAAATGCTTCTAAAAATACCGTTCGAAACCGGTGTAAAATTGTCCAGTGAGTGTAAAACTAGAACGCGCACAGCTCATTGGTTTGTGAGAAGCTCTCCCTAACCCATTCATGGGATGTATTGGAAAACCAATTTTTTTGACATATACAGGATCTTGAGCTCCTTGGATCAAACCAAATCCTTGCCCGGTGTGGCTAATGCTTCATCTCGTTAGCCTGTGCTATCATCGACTGTCACCAACACCTAATCTAACCTAACACATTTAATCAGAAGCCAACTTATTGGTTGAGTACGGTGTAATTTGATGTAGATTTCATCTGTCTGTTTGCGAGTTTCATTCTTAATATGAATGCCTTTCAGGCAAGATACTATATCAATTTTGTCGAAGTAATTTGGTGCTTCTTCATTGTTCTATACGTACAAGCCATTAGGTTCTGGAAATAATTCCTCATTGTAAAGAGTCTTGTAAATGTGGGCGATATGGGCGCGTTGTTTTTGGCTACGGACCAAGAACACTGTATTGGCATGTACGCGTTTATCACTGGCTCTGCGGAAACCAATAGCATCAGCGGTGGCATTAAATTCCGACCGGGGTATAGGTGATATTGCGGCAGAAGTCTGTTGTTGGCAGTAACATGAAAATGTTGGGTAAACAAAACAAACAAACAATTCCAGAATAAACGCTCAATACTCACCAGGCAAACCAATCCAAAAATCAGCAGAAGAAAGTTTAGCAAGCACCAGTTCATAATTTTGGGCAATTTTTTAATGTACCCGGATTTGTAGAGGAATTTACTTAAGGAACGCACACGAGAAGTCCCTGTGTGTGTTAAAATTATAAGTGATAGAATATGCAAGAACTGCCATGAATTTATAGCCATTCTATCAAAGTGAGTGGAAGTTTCTTAAGCTATAATGTTCAACAAAATAAAAGAAATTTGGCTGCACGTGTTGTTTCGATATTAGCACAAGTCAACATTTTATTATCTATTGAATAAATAAAAACTTAAAAATACAAAAGATGATTTTATATAAAACCGTTTAACATTAAAAACACTTGTTATAGAAAAAGCCATTTCTAGAACACTTTTTAAGATAAGGCTGGGCTGAAAAAAATTTTTGTTTTTTTAAATTCAAATTAGAAAGGTCTCTTCTAGTGGTTTACGGTCGTAAATCCTATTTCAAGTGTTTTGTTTTGTCAGCAAAAGGAAAGCATTTTGCTGTTAATTTCGCCATAGAATGAAGAACATATGTTGAAAATTTTCACAGTGTTTTTTTTTCACGGCGGCATTTATTTATTATTTATTTATTAATTAATACTATCAATGATACAAATCTACAGTAATTTATTTACAATGAGTTGAGTTTTTATCTTAGAGATACTTCAGCAAAATATAAACTTTGTTTTTAAAATATGCATTTAAGTGTCAATTATTACAGGAAAAATAGTAAAAAATCTGTATTTAATACAACAATAAATATAAAAAAGGAAGTGGGATTGTGTATTATGGAACTCAAGAAACGGCGTCTATATTATTATATATATATATGTATATTTATATATATACAAGGTGGCGCAAAAGTAATCCTCCTATCAGGAAATGCTATAAATTTTGCGATTGGCCCCTAATGTCAGTTCTGTTTTGACATTTGTGTAGTAAACACATGCGAAATACACGTTAATAAACAATTTTACGCTACACTGCTCCAGTACGCGGAATATTGCTGACTATTTATTTGACCAATAATCGGTCGGTGACTTTGGCACAACGTGAATTTCGTCGCAGATTTCCTGGCTGTCCAACGCCTACTGGTGAAACACTGCAACGTTTAGCCGCTCGCCTCGAAGACACTGGCAAAACACGAGATACTGCCAGGCGTGGCAGACCCCGGAGTAGCCGTTCTGCAGAGAATATTGCTGCTGTAGCCGAGGATGTCATGGAAGCGCCGTCGACATCGACCAGACGACGTGCCACGCTACAGAGCAATGATCAACGAGTTCTTTTTGCCGCAACTTGATGAATTGGGATTGGAAAACATGTGGTACCAACAGGACGGTGCAACGGCACACACTGCACGTGCCACAACCGATATGCTGAAGGATGCATTTCCCGGGCGCCTAATCTCCCGTTTTGGCGATTTGCACTGGCCAGCAAGATCGCCTGATTTGACCGCTCCAGACTTCTTTTTGTGGGGCTTTTTGAAGTCGCGGGTTTATGTCAACAAGCCTCAGACTCTTACAGCTCTTAAAGACAATATCCGTCAAGATTGTGAGGACGTATCGCCGGAAGTTTTGGCCAAAGAGATGAAAAATGCCATAAAAAGGGCTCAAATGACAATCAACTGTGGCGGCGGCCATTTACATGACATCATATTCTCGACTTGATGTAAAAAAAATTAAAAGACCAGATAAAAATAATCCACAAGAAGAATCAAAGTTTTTAATTTTTTTTTAAATTACAGCCAAAAAACATCGGAAGTTTACTTTTGCGCCACCTTGTATATATATCAATATAAGCGTCGTTAAGTCAAGTTCCATAAATGATCATATGTTGACCTTCTGCATCGACCATTAAATGGCAGTGTCAAATCTTTGATAAATATATCAATAGTTTTCTGTTTAAATTTTCTATGTAATTCGACAGTAGAGGACCTTCTAGGCAAATTATATATTATTTTCAAGTTTATATTCTCTATTATCTGGAGACGTTTTTTGTGTGTCTTTGCACACTTTAGCTAAACTTGGCAACCGTCTGTTAAAATTGGCCTGATACACATTTTGAATAAAAGCACTTTGTTTTTGAAGTTTAACTAATGGGTCGATTATCTATAGCTTGCATTGGCAACTGACAACGCCACTGAAATAAAAATTGGTATTATGTATGTCAACTTTGGCTAGTTGCCGTAGGTAACTGTGTTTCCCGTCGATAACAGAGTGTTGACACTTCGCCAACTGTAAATAATGTAAACAAACAATAAATTTAAAGTGTGTTGTATTTAACTTAACTTTTTTAATGATTAGTTCAGTGGAATTATTTTTTGACGAGGAAGACAAAGTACAAAACGTGGCATCTATTAGAAGGCACTTAAGAGACAACTCTAATCCTTTAGAATTGCCGGCTACATTGAGTGAATAAATTAAGTTGTCTTAGATCCTCGTTATTTTTAAAGTTGTAATTTCCTTTAGGCCAAGAGGTCATGTTCTCTCCGATTAGTGAGAAAAATGTAAATGCCGCGGGTGGGATTCGAAGCATTTGTGAAGCATAATTTTCAGCAGATATTATTGCTGAGAATAATTGTTAATAAACAATTCCGTTTTAGGTCCAAGGCATATTTTCGCCTTCCAAAAAAGGAATAGTGTATTGAGTAGATATTTTGGAAAATGACTTCAAACGAAGTCATTGGGCGACAACAATACCTCCGCTCTTAAAAGTTTGTGCTATAAGGATTTTTGCGGATGGAAGTTTACAAAAGTCCCATGACAACAACTTCAACCTTGGCATGGCTCAACCCTACGTTGTTGGTTGTTTTGAAGGAAGTTGGGCATCTAATTGAAACAAACATTTGTAAGATGTGGATTATTTCAAAAATGACGGAGGAAGAAAATACCCAAAAATGCAATCCGGCATTACTATTAAACGAAGTTTCCTGGTGTTGTCGGATGTATAGATGGGACACACGTACGTATCATTGGAACGAAGGAAGAAGTTCGCTATTTATACATAAATAGGAAAGACTAAGTTTAGTTTGAATGTTTTACTGGTAAGCTATAATACTATAATAAATATTTTCAAAACAATGATCTAATTGTAGATGAGCGACTACCAAATGGGAATCGGGTATGTTGACGCCAGACATCCCGGTTCTACTCACGATGCCCTCATTTCCAACAAAAGTCCACTGAAGCAACAGGTTGCTGATTTCAGGTCAAACACATGGCTACTAGGGCTAAATTGCCGGAGTTCGGTCGCAGCTCAAAACTTGATAAAAAAAAGGCCGAAATTAGAGAAAAATTTAGAACACGAAAAATATGTTATTTGTTGTCGGACAAACTTATGTTCCAGACCTTTTATTTAAAGTCTGGAAAATTGTTCTTGAAAGTTTTTAAAATGACTAGCAATAAAGCAGATTCAGCATTCCCTTTAATTTGAACACCGACACTAAATGTCAAGACATACTATAATATGGTAAATTGGGGATACGTGGGTGCACAGATGCCGTTCCACAAAATTAAAGACACCATGAAATTTGGGACAAAAATACCTATCATTTGAGTACCCACAGTTGCGTGTTTCTAGCAGTCTCTAACTAAATTCCATGACGACAACAAAAATATATTCTTCATGTTCTTATGTTTTTCTTTAATTTCGTTTTTTCATAAGTTTTGAACTGCCCGAGCCCCGACAATTTTCCCACTACTAGGTTTAATTTCATATAAATAATATTGTATTTTATTATGCACAAATTTTTATAAACATTACAATTTAACAACAAAAATTAGGATTTTCTTTAGAACCACAGCTTTTGACTCCTTATCGTTCACCTGCACGTTTTGTTTTAAAATCTATACAGCAACCAAAAATTCGTGGTTGCCAATATAACCTCTATCAAGCAACTGGAATTGGGAGCTGTCAGTTGCGAGTTGCCATATGTTATAACTTTTCGGCAACTTGCAATGCAACTGAGGTTCGGTTGCTATCGATAATCGACCCATTAGACTTCTTGTTTAAAAGTGGGAATTAGCAGTGTATTGTCAATATTTTAAGCCTATCTTTTTATTCCCTGCCAAAACTAATTTTTCGACGACTTTGTATGGGGTGACGCTTAAAATCGATTAATATCGCTTAGTTGTCCATACAAAGACGTCGAAAAATTAGTTTAGCAGGGAATAAAAAACAGGCTTATTATCTACTCCAGGGTCTTTGGAGTATTTTTCGTTCACTTATAACAGATATGATCTCCTCTAGATTTGTAAATGTACTCAAATCGTTATTTCGCTCATTATTAAGTTCAAGTGGGCTAGCAACAGTCTCCACTTAAATTTCAGCAGATGTTGGAAGATGCGATTCCGCAAAATAATCAGTAAGAATATTAGCTTTTTCCAAGCGTTCTAAATCCTGGACACAGTAAAAAAATACAAATTTCGCCAGATATCTAAATTTCTCTTAAACTTTTTATAATTTAATTCACATTCCACGAATTATCCTTATATAAAGGGTGTCTCAGTAAGACTGTACTTTTTAAATTTAGTGTAATTTTTTGCTTGTGCAAGTGGCAACTCTGAAATTTGGCAGCTGTCACATATGTTTATTTCGATTATTAACAATGGAGCGCTTTACGAAAGAACAACGTGTTATAATTGTGAAAACTTATTACAGAAATTTGGAAAGTTATGCTGAAGCCGCTTGCAAACTTCCAAAATGTTTCAGTCGAGAAAGTGCACCTAATGTGTTAACCATTCGAAGGGTGGTCAAAAAATTTGAAGAAACTGGGTCGGTTATGTACAGTAAGACTCCTGTGGGTCAACGTACCGGTCGGTCTCTTGAAAACTTTGCTGCTGTAAACGAGAGTGTCACCGAAAACTAGATAACATCAATTCGACATCGTTCTCAACAACATCAAATTTCACGAAGCACTACGCAGCGAATCTTGGCAAAAGACCTCCACCTTCATACGTACAAAATTCAGCTTACTCAGGAGGTCAAACCAGCAGACCATTGAAAGCGCCGGCAATTCGTTCAATGGGTAATGGAGCAAAGGGAAGTCAATGTCAATTTTGCAAAAAATCATCTTCTCCGATGAAGCGAATTTCCACCTGAATGGCTTCATGAATTGTCGAAGTGGGGGCTCAGAAAACCATCATGCAATCCGTGAGAAACAAATGCACACACAAAGAGCAACTGTTTGGTGCGGATTTTGGTAAGATGGCGTGATTGGGCCTTAGTTGTTTGCAGATGAGGCCGAAATTGCAGCGACTGTGAACGGCATTCGTTACGGGAACATGTCAACGGAGTTCTTGTGACCTCATCAGGACGGCATGGATCTGGACGACATGTTGTTTCAGCAAGACGGAAACGCGCATTTAACAATCGATTTATTGCAGCAACGATTTCTAGAACAAATTATCAAAAGAAAATCTGATGTCAACTGGTCACCAAGATTTAGCGATTTACCGCCGTACGATTTCTTTCTTGGGGGTTTTGTGAAATCTCTGGTTTATGCGAATAAAGCAAAAATAATTCCTGAGCTCAAATCCGAGAGCCAAAGCGTGAACGATGAGATACAGACACATTTCTGTGAAAAAGTCATGGAAAATTTCATGAAAAGATCTGTCATCAGAGCCGTGGGGGTCATTTGACGGGTATTTATTCCATATTTAGTCGGAACATATCTTCTTTAAAGTCCAATAAAAAAATCACAACTATCTCAAAAAATATGTTTTTTTGTTTTAAAATGAAAAAGTGCACTCTTACTGAGACACACGTCACAACTAAAAATTGAAATTGTATAGAATTTTCATATAAACTACCACAAAAATGTAAAGAAACATATGCTTGATCACGTCTTCTGAAGATATACTGAGTAACATTTAAAACTATGATCAGGTACGATCTGCCTCATAGGCTCGTCGTGATAGGTCTTTTGAATTCCACAAAGAAAACAATTTTTTGTGCTAAAATAAACTAGAAATGGGATTTGCAGTCGATTTTGTGGGGGTCAAAACTACCCTGGCAAAATAAGTTGGACATTCCTGTATTATATCCATATCCTGTATATATGCATTATCTGAGAAGCACCATTCCAAAGAAAAAAAAAGTTTTGCGGAACACCCTATTGTAGATTTATAAAAATACAGTTCTGGCAATTTCGACTACATTTCGTCGGAAAGTAATGTCTTTAGTGGATTAGGGTATGTATTTTATTAGAGCAGTGTGCTCGGTTTGTTTGCTCTCAACTGAAGTTAGCTTAAGGAAATACTAAACGATTTTCTCACTTAACCCAACTGAATATGAAAAATAAAATCATGTTTCTTAATTCCAAAATTTCATTAAAATTCGAAAATCATAAATAAATTGTTCGAAATTGCTCGAAAATTACGATTTTTAAAAAACCGACAAATGGTTAATAGCAAAGAAACCGCTTAACCGATTTTACCGGGTTTTCAGGTTCGGTTTTGGACACTATATTGATAAAGCCCATTTTCATCTGAATTGGTTCGTCTTCAAATAAAGTTGTCGAATATAAGGCTCTGGAAATCCAGGCCTGAACCATGAAAATAAAGTGTATCCCCTACGAACAAATATCTGGTGCGGGTTTTTCACAAGAGAAAGGGTTACGCCTAACTTCTTTAAAAATGAGTCAGGAAATTTTCTGACTGTGAATGCCTGATATTCGTTACTGTACTATGATAACGAAGTGCTAAAACCTCAACTGGACGGCATGGATCTGGACAACTTGTGGTTTCTTCAAGACGTCGCCACCAGGAGATCTATTAGAACTAGTTTTATTATTTGAGATTAAAAAGATCATTTGATTTTGCTATATAATGGAATTTTAAAATTATTTATTATATATATCTTATATATTTTTCATCGGCTTTTTTTTCGAATCAAAAAACTATTACATTTTAGAATGACCAAAAAAGATAATTGATAAGTTGTAGTCTTCGATCCGCAGTGAGACTGAAACACCTACTACCATGACCAAATGTATCGTATGCACGATAATTAGTTTTTGATTATTAGTTTTGAATTTTATTCAATAATAGCTTTCAGCAATTTCATGTAGTCACCGGAAGTATCGTCCTGTTAAGAAAAAAAAAAAACAAAAAAAATATAAAGGCTTGCCAGCGTTATGAAATTTAAAGCCTAGAAATCCCGCAAATCAATAATTTTTTTTATGTTTTTTGTTTTATACAAACAAATATTAAAATAAATCATAGCGTAGTTTTGAAAAAACCAAGTCAATTTCAGGATTTTCTAAGCTCTAAGGTTGCGAGTCAAAATAAAATCACTCGGCTCTCGACTTCTCAAATTTGCCAGCCTACAGCTGACAGGTTTGACTTTGTCTCGCGACCGCCGAAAAGTTGATATATACGAGCCAGTTCGCTATCCGGAAGGCGACATATCGAAGTTTGGCTCCAGATTTTGGACCGTTAATTCGAACTTTGTTTTATCGGTGTGAGCTTTAGTTCTATGAATAATGTAAGAAATTATTAATAGCAAATGTACAAGGCTTACCTCAATCATTGAAGCTAAACTCATGCTATATCTGCTATTAAACACCAATTTAATGGCTTGCATATCAATTTCCGAACGGGTGATAATAATGCGATCCAAGTTGGCCTCATTCGTGCCCGAACCATGCATGGTCTCATACAGACGTCCGGCAAAGTAATGAGGTGAATTCATCTGGACTCGGACTAAGGTTGTACAAACAATTTGTATACACATTTCATAACATAAGCGATTGTAAATTGTCCTACTTACTTATGGCCAATATGGCATCTTTCACAAGAAGGTCTTCGAATAAGTGTTTTTCAATATCATGATCTAAATACGTCTGATAAAGCTTTACATATTCAAAGTATATTTCACGAATTTGCTCGAACGATCGGTAAATAAAAATATCGCGTACATCATGTTCATCCTTTACCCAATCTTTACCCCTTGACCAGGTACCAACGATTTTGTGCAAAAATTCGGCATCTTTTTTGGCGGCAACTGTATCTGGCTTCTGATGAAAGAACCAAGCTTGGACATTACGCTCGCCTGTAATAGCATATTGGTAAACTTACCTGGTTTTCATCGCGTTTACCCTCAGACACGGCTGTTACCATTACATCGAAATGATCCCACTCGGATTTTACATAATTTGTATAAAACGATCTACCCCAATTGGTTGCATCACGATAAATGCGAATATCCTTCCACCAACTGTTTGGCAGAGTCGCCATAGCGTCAATTAGAGTATTACGAACGGCGAACGAAGGTTTGTCTTCCTGTAACATGTCCTTGGCTATGGTTATTGTCATTGGCGTTGACATTTTGTGAAGGAGTGTATCGTAACTATCTGGATCAAAAATTAGTAGACTAGAAAAATTCCAAAAATTTTAATACTAGAGTTAAAAGAAAATCTGTGGTAGTTTTGAAAATGGAAATTTTTGCACAAAATATTGCAATGTCAGGTCGAATTCCACAGCAATTACACAGTATACGGGTAGTTTGATAACTCCGTGATTTTTTTTCGGCATAAACAAAACATTTTGTTTCTCATTGTATGTAGGCTCCTTTTGGCCCAATATATTTAGTCCGTCGTATTTTTATTTTATTTCTTCCAAATAATGGGGTTTCTGAAGGACCTTAAAATATGTGCTTGTTTCAATGATAACCTCTTCAATCGATACAATTTTCTTACCGCCGAGACATTTCTTCAGAATTGGAAATATTTCTTTTCTATTTGTGTACCGTCATTAATGCTAAGAAACCTTTTACATTGATGGAATGTAAATATGGGAAACTGTAGAAAAAAATTGCAGACATTTTATCGACATTGTAAAGTAGAATCTATTAAATAGGCCATCCTATACATTACACACATTTTATTGAATTTTAAAATATTTTTTCTAAAAATTTACAATTTCATTAATTTTGAACGATTCATTAATTTGGTTAAAGGATAATATGTACATATGTAGGTAGGCTTTGTATAAATGTATGTATTTTATGTATGTATTTACAGCAGTTGTGACACAATATATGAGTGCCAGTATGAGATAAGGAATAAAATAGAAAAAATAAAATGCTGAAATGCAGCATCCCGCTTCATTTAAAAAAAAAACCGAAAATCGAGCAAAATAAGGGGATTTCAAAAGCCAACATTTTTTTGTCGGCCGGACCCACAAGGTCCAAAAATTTCCCACAAATCAAAAAATTCCGAAATCCAAAAATTTGCAACAGAGATATTCCTCTCCCTGGCCCCGTCCCAGAAAACTAACAATCACCGAAAAAAATCGTGCCACAAAAAGCCCGAACTTTGGAGGCCCATAACTCCTAAAATAGGGATTCCCTCTAACTTTTTAAATATTTAAATATTTTGCATAGAATCGTGTGTTCTACCCCCCCCCCCCACAACATATTTTTTCGCCCCAATCTGACCATTTTTGGACCCTATGGGCTCCATAGGTCCGGCCGAAAAAAATTGGTTTTTGAAATCCTCTTATTTTGCTCGATTTTCGTTCTTTTTAATGGCGCGGGGGGGAGCATTTTTTCCAAATAATTTACATGATTGTGTGGCAAAAGTTAAAATTGCATTCAGTTATGGAAACTGACTTATACCATCAATGAAACATATTCATACCATCAATGAAGACGGTTCATACCATCAATGAAACCTGTTCATACTATCAATGAAACCTATTCATACCAACAATGAAACTTGTTCATACCATCAATTAAACGTGTTATGGAAACGTGTTAATGAAATATGTGCATACAATCAATGAAACCTATTCAGACCTTCAATGAAACATGTTCATACCATCAATGAAACATGTTCATTTCATTAATGAAACATGCTCATAGCATCAATGAAACATGTTCATAGCATGATCATTACATCAATGACTATATTTCATTACATCAATGAAACGGTCTATAATATCAATGTAACAAATTTCTTTCATTCATTCCGGTTAGAAAGTTTACATTAATTTTAGGTCTAAGAAACATTTTTCGTTTAATGTAACATTGTCCATAGCATTAGTGAAGCCCGACATTGGCTCAAAAATAATGACACTTTTCATTGATGCAATGTAAGAATTCGTTAATGGGATGAAGGTTTTTCTTTCAGTGTACCGGTGTAAAACTGTATGTCCCAATCGGTGAGTGCAAAACTTGAACGCGCACAGCTAACTGATTGTGAGAAGCTCTCCCTAATCCCTTCATGGGATGTAACGGGAACCATTTTAATTATCTTTTTTACGACTGTGGTCTTTTTGTGATTACACGTTCCCCCTAGAAACCCACTGCTTTAACTACTCCTTGGTATGTGGTGTGTTGTAATGTCTCCATGATTCGTCCAGGAAAACGAAACGGCGCATAAACTCCTTCTGATTGCGGTCCAAATTCTCGCTAGAAGTGGTTTCGCTAATGGTCGAGTGTAAGTAATCGCGGCACCCATAGCTCGTTTAGCGTTTTCATGTCCAAATATTCATGTAAAAAGTGGTTTACCCACTCAGTTGAGATGCCTACAGCCTCAGCCACCCCACACACTTTTATTCTCCGATCGTCCAATATGATATCAAGTGGTATCATGTGGACAGTGATTACCGATGGTTGGTCGGAAGATACTTTCCATTCGAATTCGTTTTTTGGAACGAAGTTCCCTATCGCACGTTCCGGGTTGGGGACCAAATGAACAAAAATTTAACAACTTTATTTAACACTATTATGATACAACCCAGTACTATCAACTCTATTGGGTACTTTTGCTTTGGTTTGTGTCTAGACTAACATATATTGAGAAATTTATTGTTTAATGGGAAGTGTTCTAGGTGGAGCCTGTAACCAATATTTATTATATATTGTAGTTTTGAACCCAATAAAAAGTAAATATAGAAGAGCCAAAGTGAATGAAGTTTAAAAAAAGAACATTTTCATAAATAAGTGCGTTTTCTAAAAAAAAGTAAATTTTCTCAAAAAAATACAAAGTACCTTTATCAAAGTACCTTTATCAACCTTATCTTAAACAAGTACCTTTACTTAAAAAAGTAAAATTTCTTACAAAAACTACCTTTTCTTCAAAAAGAATTTTTTTAAATAAGTACCTTTTCTTAAAAAAGAAAATTTTCTTACAACAAATTGCCTTTTGACATTTTCTTTAAAGAGTACTTTTTGTGAAACAAAATTACTTTTCTGGATTAGTACCATACTCTTAAAATTGTATATAATATTGAAAAAGGACCAATTTAAAAAAAATCCATTTCTTAAAAACAAAACCATTTTCTTCAAAAAAATACTTTCTCTTAAAAAATACATTTTCTTACAAAAATTCCTTTTCGTAAAAAGAGTACCACTTCTTTAAAAAGTACCTGTTCTTAAAAAAGTACGTCTTTGTAAAAAAAATTCCTACTCTTGTGGCTTTTTTACAGAAAGTACTTCTTCTTCAAAATAGTACATTTTCTTTAAAAACATTGGCTTTTACTAAAAGATTGACCTGTCTTTAAAAAATGACCATTAAATATAATACATATTCGTACAAAAAGGACCTAAAAATATACTTTTTAGAAATAAAAGGACATTCTATAAAAAACAATCTTTCAAATAAAAAGTTTATCATTTTACAAAAAGAATCTTTTCTTAAATATCCATTTAAATGTTCGTATTTTTCAGCGGTCGCCTTAGGCGTGTTGGAACTAACTAGTACATAATATGTAGCGAAAGGAACTTCGTTCCAGCCGGGTGTCCCCAGACACCTCATGTGATTTTCTTTCTGATGCTCGATATTTCTATTCTGGTCGACATATATATTCGACATATATATATATATTGTTTTTGTTTCCGACAACCATAAAGGCGAAGGTAAGATTGCTATTGTTGTTATTGCAAATGGCCCGCAGGTCCTTGCTGTTTCTTGTGAATTTCAACACTGTTATTTTGGTTATCCTGTGGACTAAAAGAGCATGTCCTGTGAATTTTGGGTAATAATATGGCGACATGGACGTTCGGTGTTACCTTTGTGGGTACGACCAAAACGCAATTCACTAAACCATTTTCTAAACAATGGAATTGATGATTCGTAATCTCCATACAATTTATCAAGCCGTTCCTTGGTGTCGGAGATGATTTTTTTACGCAAAAAATAATACTGCACTTATTTTCATTTCACGAGGCTGTCTGATTTCAATGGCTCTCAATCGGAAACTAAATGGCGCAGCTTGTTTAAAATATTACAGTGGTTTAACAGACGATAGTTGATGAGAACACTGTTGCTTTTTAATTTGTAAAAAGGGAAGTTCAAAAAGACACGGAGCTTTCAAACGGCCTGTATATAATTTTGCGATGATATTTGTAACAACCACAAATATAAGACAGAAACCCAAGACAAAACTGGTTGCTTCATTTCTGAATTTAGTTTTTTCTTTAAGGAAAATTTCTTAATTGATTTAACTTTAATGTAAAAAACTAACACATTTAATCAGAAGCCAAATAATTTGTTGTCTTTATACAGGGTGATTCAGGAAGCTCCGGACAAATTTCTCCAGCGTATTCCTTGGCTCATTTCATGAAGAAATGTCCACTAGGACCACTGGCTCAGAAGTTAGCAACTTTACCCTACTACCCTTCGACCGCTAATCCGAAAATTTTGAACCCGCTGCCATTTCGCACCCTTGCATTTTCGGACATGGTTCTAGTGGACTTTTCTTCATGAAATGAGCCAAGGAATACGCTGGAGAAATTTTTCCCGAACTTCCTGATTCACCCTGTATATAGGGTGTCATTTGCAAGAATCAGTCTTAATGGTGGCATTAAATTCCGACGGGGCCTTAGGTTTTATTGCGGCAGAAGTCTGTTGGTGGCAGTAATATCAACATTTTGAGTAAAGAAATTCATGAAACAATTCCAGAAGAAACGCTTAATACACTCACCAGGCAAACCAATCCAAGAATCAGCAGCAAGAAGTTTTGCAAGCACCAGTTCATAATTTTTAAATGCAACCAGATTTTTATAGAAATTAACTTAGGTACGCACACGAAAGGTCCCGGTGTGTGTTAAAATTTTATGTGATAGAATATAGAAGAACTGCCATGAATTTATGGCCATACTGTCAAGGTTAGTGGAATGTTCTTAAGCTTTAATGTTCAACATAATAAAAGAAATTTGGCTGCGCGTGTTGTTTTGATATTAACACGAGACAAAATTTTTTTATTTGTTGAATAAATAAAAACTTAAAAACACAAAAGATTATTTTATATAAAACAGTTTAACTTTAAAAACACTTGGTATAGAAAAAACCACTTGTACAACACTTTTCATGCTGGGCTGAAAAAAAATGTTATTTTATTTAAGTTCAAATTAGAAAGATCTCTAGTGGATTACGGTCGAAAATCCAATCACAAGGGTTTTTTTTTTGTCAGCAAAAGGAAAGCATTTTGTTGTTAATTTCGCCATAGAAAAATGAATAAATGTATGTTTATAACTTTCACAGAGTATTTTCGTTTACACGGTCGCATTAGTAAATTGTGGTCACAGTGAAAAAATAAAAAAATATAAAAACTTCTCTTAAATTTTTAATAATTTAGTTAAATTCCATTCTACTTATAAACTAATAAGAATTTAAATTTTAGAGCATTTTTATATAAACTACCACAAAAATGTTAAGAAAATATGCTTGATCATGTCTTCTCGATATACACTGTGCAACATTTAAATATAGGTGCTGCTTTATAGGTTCGTCATTACAGGTCTCCTGAATTCCATGAACATAACTATTTGTTTGTGCTAAAATACTCTAGGATGGGATATTCAGTCGGTTTTAGGGGGGTCAAATCTACCCTGACAAAAAAGTTGGACATTCTTGTATTCAGCTGTATTATACAAGGAGGGGCAAAAGTAATCACGCTATTGGAAAACCCTATAAATATTGCAAATGACACCAAATGTCAATTCGGTTCTGACATTTGTGAAGTAAACAAATGCACAATACAATTTGACAAACCATGAATCGGTTTACTCTGCAAGAACGCGGAATAATTGTTTCCGTCTTTTTGCGCAACAATTCGTCGGTTGTGTTGGCGTCGCAGATTTCTTGACCGTCCGACACCAACTGGACACAGACTACGGCGTTTGGCAACTCGACTTGAAGAGACAAGGACAATACGAGATTTTTTGTGTTTAATTGTTTATTGGGTCCTAAAATTCATTTACAAAAGTTTCTTATAAGATAACTTAAATCTATCGCTACGTATTTTTCTACATTTAATAATATTTACAGAACTATATATGTACTTCACACTAACTTCAGTTGTAATAATCTACAGGAAAAACAATCAAAATCAAAAAATTAAAAATCAACAGTCCATTAAAGTCTTCCCCAAAAAAGGACTACTAGAAAGGGGACAAATCAACATTTACAACTACTAAACTTAAAAATTAGTACTAGAACTGAAAGATCAAAAGATCCCATCCTCCTATGATGGAATAGGTGTTTGTCATCAACGAAGACGAGTTCCCCCCTATCCAAGGTCACGTGGCCAACTGGCGGTCTATACCCTAATTCAAGAACTCGCTCCAGGCGCTCGTCCTGGACCAAACTACTCTCAACAAGTCTATTTTCTAGAAAGCCTGCCCTTTCCAGAAATTTAAGTGCACGCTTAACAAGGTGCACGTCTATTCTGTCAAAGTCGACCATCCTGTACGTCGTAACCGAACCATCGTCGGCTATCCGCATCCGTAAGCCCTTCATCTGGAAGGAAGATATTCCAAAAAAAAAGGGAACGCGTATGCCATAATGGGTCTTATGGTCTGGCGGTAGATCAAAAGTTTAACCTCAGTCGAAAGGCCTCCACGGCAACGTAGCGCGTGGAGGTATGTACCGAAGATCACCTTCACCTTGGCAAAGTTCGTACGGGCAAAGTTCGTACGGAATAAGACACCTAGGTACTTAAATACGTTCGCGATCCCGATCACGAGGCCTCCAACCTGTACGTTAGGTGCGAACGTTCTAGCATTGGGGAACAAAATAATACATTTCCCCTTGAAGATCATTCCCTCGCATTTGTCAACATTCAGCGTAAGTTTCCTCCTGTCGCATCGCAATATTCCGACAAAATCTCCAGGTACTCGTCGACCCTGGAGTTTGTGCTCACCGCCTTTGGGCCTGACATGGCCACAAGAATATCATCCGCGTATACCAGAAAGAGCCCAGCCTCAGGTGGTTCTCGTATGTCACTCACGAAGATGTTATATAGCATAGGTCCCAAGAGCGAACCCCCAATAACATTTGAGTACGCTTTCCCTACTTTTGTACGGAATTTGCGTCCCTTCAAGAAGCTCGCCACCATACGACAGTTGTCCTTATCGAATCCAAACTCTATCATTTTAGAACCAATTCCGGCCTGCAAGACGGAATCGAAAGCCTTGGCGAAGTCAAGGCTCACAACAATCGTGGCGTGTCTCCTATTCAACGCTCGCGTCACATAGTCTCCAAAGACCATGAGCGCATGTGAGGTTGAATGTCCTCGCCGAAAACCAAATTGGTTGTCCTTGAGGACCCTTTTATCCTCTGCCGTACCTTTAACCCTTGACAATATGAAATACTTAAAGAGCTTGCCAAGGGATGATAGTAGAGATATCGGCCTGTAACTCACACTCCGCCTGGGATCTGCACCCGGCTTAGGGATAGGAATCGTTACCGCTTTCTTCCACGCCACCGGAAAATACCCCAGGTTTAGGCAGTGGTTGAACAGCACTGCCAGGAAACTCCAAATAGCGGCATTAACCCGCTTTTGAACCCGGGACTCCGTCAAGTCCACAGGATCTACGGTTCTTTCTCGTAAGTAGTACCTCGCCGACTTCAGAAGGCTTAATAATCCATGCTCCCGCCAGCTATCGCACTCCGCGCGCAATGTTCCGTCTGCTGTGATATCTTGTCCTAATATCACAGCTGGTCCATCATAAGCAAAACGTGCTGTCTCGTCGTCAATGCCGTTCGATCCACCGTCAGTCACCAGGAGGAGTGCCTGAATGTAGTCAGCAAGGTGATTAGCCTTACTTTCATCAACTACAATTAGCGAGTCATTATCGTCCAGAAGGTCAGGCATGGGGCGTCTAGCCCCAATTCCAGTTGCCGCCTTCACTCATCGAAAAGTCTGGCTGTTGACTACAATCGTTCGCTGTTCAAACTCATATATGGATCCCGGATGATCCTTTCGAGATTGCGTACCACGGAACGCATCGTCATCATCCAGCCAGGATCACCAGTCCTGTCAGCTATTCTTCGAAGCCGCTTCTTCTCACGTATAAAATCTAGGATATACGCTGGAAGACGACGAAGTGCCCTCGGCCCAGTTGGCACCCTGAGTGTTGAGGCCTCAATAGCTCCTCTGAAAGCCATGCCCACAGATTCGACACACGAGTCAATCTCTGAGCATGTAACGTTTTCGTTGATCGTGAGTTCGCTCCCAGTCAACCCTTCCGCCAGTACCCGGTTGAATCGCCCTCGATACATCGAAATGGATAACACGAGATTTCCCAAGGCTGACCGGCCTCGGAGCAGCCGTTCTGCTGAGAATATCGCTGCTGTTGCCCAATATGTCGAAGAGCACCCCAGTAAATCGACCAAACGACGTGCCACACAATTGGGCATCATTAGTCGGCGGTACCTACTCAGAATTTTGGTGAAAGATTTAAAGATGTCCCCTTTCAAGGTAGAGACAGTGCATCAGCTGTTAGCTGTTGACCGCCAAACGAGTGTAACTTACGTTCAAGCCATCCTGCATGTCAACGAAGAGGTAGAAGATTTTTTATCGAAAATTATCATGGACAGTGAGGCTCATTCCTATCTTAGCGGTTACGTGAATAAACAAAAACTCATTTCTTGGTCACCGAAAATCCGTGTATCACCCACAAACAACTATTACACCCGATCAAAGTTACTTCGTGGTGTACTGTTTACGCTGGACGAGTCAACGGGCCATTTATTTTAGAAAGCCGCAAGTCAAACGCGACTGTCGACGGCGACAGTCCCAATCATCCAACAGTCCCAATCAACCAATTTTCTTACTCAATTGGATGATTAGGGACTGAAGAACAAGTGGTTCCAACAGGGCAGTGCAACGTAATACACTGCTCGAGCCACAACCGATATTCTGAAGGAAGCAATTCCGGGTCGTTTAATCTCTCGTTTTGGTGATTTGTACTGGCCGGCCAGATCTCCCGATTTAACCGTTCCAGACTTCTTTTTATGGGGGTTTTTGAAGTAGCGGGTTTACATCAACCAGCCTCAGACTCTTGAAGCCCTTAAAGAGAATATTCGCCAAGAATGCGAGAACCTGTCGCCCGAAAATATGGACCGATTTAACCGTTCCAGACTTCCTTTTGTGGGGGTTTTTGAAGTAACGGGTTTACGTCAACAAGCCTCAGACTCTTGAATTCCTTAAAGAGAATATTCGCCAAGAATGCGAGAACCTGTCGTCCGAAGTTCTGGAAAGAGTTATGGAAAATTCCAAAAAATGAGCCCGAATGTTCATCAACTCTGGCGGCCAAAGATCCAAAGTTTTTCATTGAAAAAAAAAATACAGCAAAAGAACATTGGGTGGTTACTTTTTTCCTACCTTGTATATGCATAGTTTGAAAAGAAACACGCATAATAAAAAAAGAAGCAAATTTTTAAGGAACACCCTATTGTAGATATATAAAAATACAGTTCCTGCATTTTTGACTACATTTCGTCGGAAAGTAATGGATGTAGTGGGTTAGAGTATGTATTTTATCAGCGAGGTGTCCTCGGTTTCTTTGCTTTCAACTGAAGTTAGCTTAATGAAATACTTAACGATTTTCTCACTTAACCCAACTGAATATAAACAATAAAATTAAAAAGCGCAAATATCTCGGGAACTATTCGTTTGGTTGGGAAACAAACCTTCGTTTTGAGCGTTTCTAAGGCTTCGGATGAAGTGGTGTCTAGAGTGTAAACCTAAAAACCGTGTGCCGGCGTTTGCAAAAACGTAATTTTCGAACAAACCAAAAACCAGTTATTTGGCGTTGCTTAACCGGTTAGGCGGTTTCCACTAAATTCGTGTTCATATTCTTAAAAAAAAATTAATAATAAATGATTGAAAAAAGTGATGATTTATCTGACCTTTCGTATTATATTCAATAAGAAAATATTCGAGGGTATAGTCTTTTTTTTTTTGATGTGTTAACATCTATAGGCGCGGGTACGGCCTAAATTCAGAAAGTGAATACATCCAAAGACAGTTTTTCCGACTGCGATTACACAGATTGTCCGACTGCGATCACAGATTGTTTAACGATAAACTCCTCCGAAACGGTTGGACCGATTTGTATGAAATTATGTGTACATATCGTGTAGGTCTCAGGATCGGCCAACATCTATTTTTCATACCTCTATATGATAAGGGTGACCCACCCCTATATAGAACACAGATTTGTCCAACTGCGAAACACAGATTGTCAGAATGCGACAAAAACACACAGTTATGTAGCGGCAGCGAATAGTTGTCTTGTGTGGGTGCGGAGGGCTCTCAGAGCAAAGATAATAATGACGTGTTTATACGTATATAAAAATGAGATAGCAAGAGATCAACGAAAATTGTGTGAACTTGTGTAGCGTATGCACGAACATAACAATGTATGTATGTTCATGTGTCTGTTGCTTTGCATTCTCTTTGTTTTTTGTGGGAATAAAACAAAAAGTATTAAGCAAGAAAATAATGACACATGTGCTTGCACTGGTCTTTAAATAATTTTAAGTATTACTGTAATTTATCGTATGATTGAACGCTGTTTTTTATTTTCCAATGTAACATTTACTAATGTGTTCATAGAAATCGAACAGGTACCGTGTAACAAAAAGGTGTTAACACATCGCCCGTGAGAGCGAACACTCATTGGAGTTTTTTTTAAATAATTTTATTCCCCAATAACACTTCCAAACGCTCCAACTATTTGGATTTAGAAACATGATTTCTATGTTCAAATATGATTGTATGCTTTCAATAAGTTATAGATGACATATCCAAAGAATTTTTTTTATTTAAATTTCAAAATGATTTTATGATTTGAATAAAAATTTAATTTTTCTTTCGAATTTCATAGCGTAAATAACTTTATTATAAATGTTATGAACTTTTTTGGATTTGTTTTCAAATTTGGAATTTGATTTTGAAATTTTACTCAGTATAATATTAGTTTGAATAAAACTTTTCAATTTTATATTAAACACGCATTCCAAATTTGAATATGATTTAAATTTAAATTTAAAATTAAAACGTGATTGTCAAATTTAAATAAAGTTGCAAAATTGTTGAGTTTTAATCACGAATACTGTATCGGATGTGCTACGTGTGTAATTTAATTTAAAATAAAAAAATCGAAGAAACCGGTTTTAACGGTTTTTGCCAAAATAGAGCACCGAAAACCGGTTCCTTGGAAAACAAATTTTTCATAAAAACCGAAAACCAGTTTTTACAGAATGCCGGCTTTTAGAGTAATGCCATATAGAGCTGCTAGAATTCTCATCTAACATTTTCGATTCGTGGTGCGATTCGTGGTGCGGCCGGTGCGATAGAGTGTTGTTTGACGTAAATTAACTTACACCAGATGGCATTACACAAATTGTTGACTTAAATTTTTCATGTCGTTTTGATGAAAAACTGAAATGTAAACGTATTTTGGACTTTTCTGTTGTATTTTATTGTTAGTATATATGTATGTATTTACACAAAAGTTTTAACGCACAAAACGAAGTGCTGTTGATGATTTCTTGTTGGTTAGGTTGAGCCATTGCCTCTATCTGGTATTTTTAAAGCAATACTTTCCAACATTCAACCGCCCAACTGCAACAAACCAAATGCCATTAATTTACTGAGAGAGCTGGTTATTCTATATGTCATCACTCTATGTTGTGGACACTCTAGCGGTGTCTCTAACATTGAATAAACTGATACTTCTAAAATGTAAAAAAAAATCGCCAAAATAAAAACAATTGCTAATAAACATAAATATGACCACAACTCGGAAACATAGCATTTGACAGCAGCTGGGTTTGACTTCCTTCCATCTACCAACCATTCTAAGGTGAAAACAATAAAATCTTACAGGAGAAGGTTTTCTTTGGGCTCATACTTTTAGTGTTCCCTTGCAAATATCAAATTAAAACCTATATAACGTGCACCATTTCAAATAACTAATTTTTTTTCTGTCCACGTGGCAGCGGTGAAATTTGACAGCTGTTGTCTATCATTCGTTTTTGTCATCAAATCATTTTAGAATTTGAAAACAAAAAAAACATGAGTGTTCCAACTCATGGACTCACGAGCGATGTGTTAACTTCTTTTTGTTACTGCAACAAACCAAATGCCAAACCAAATGGTACCTGTTCGATTTCAACGAACAAATTAGTAAATGTTACATTGGAAAATAAACAAAAGAATAGCAATTGTGCTAAAGGCTCTTTTGCTATTGCACGTTCTTTGTTCTTACATCTGCTATAACAATAGATGTAATATTGTTAAAATAAATAAAGCAATATTTAGCTTACTGAAATCATTGTTTTTGTTTTGTCATAAACAGAACGACGACAAAAAGCATTGAATAGTATAGAGAACATATTGCAATCTGCTTCCGCTCTCATGTAGAGAGTCTGAGTAAATGAGCATAAACGAGTCTTATTCTCTTTATAGAATATTGCAATATAAATGCTCCATTTCGACAATGTTAGTACATAAAACAATACAAAAACCATAAATGTTTCAAAAGGTTTCAATGTTTCACATCAAAGTTATGAATGGACCAAGTTATGGCAAAAACAGAGTAATACGTTTTGAATCATTCACAATATGTAACCAGTGCTGTTGAGTCATACAATTCGTTCCATGAGTTCTCTATACTATTCAATACTTTTTTACGACGACGACCTGCCTGTTTGTTCGCTGCCGCTACATCAATACCATCATACTTATTTTCAGGCAGAGACTATTGTTGTACAACAACCACGCATTTGATGCTAACGCTGTGTGTTGTTTGCATGTGTTCACTGTGATAGATTGCCCTACCCGTGCCTATAAGTGTTAACAAATAAATAAATAAATGGTTTCCCATTACATCCCATGAAGGGACAGGGGAGAACTTCTCACAATCAGTGAGCTGTGCGCTTTCCAGTTTTCACTCACTGATTGGGACCTACAGTTTAACACCGATTCTTAATAAAATCTGACAGGAGAAGGTTTTCTTTGGACTCATACTCTTAGTGCACCGTTGCAAATATCAAGTTAAAACCTTTATAAAGTGTGGGATTTCAAATCACGTAAATTTTGTTTCTGTGCACATGGCGATTGTTCCGATTATAAAAAATGGTAATCCCATTGTGAAAACCCATTACAAAATAATTCGGAAAGTTACACTGAGACCTCTCGCGAACTTTGCGAAAATTTTGGTCGGGGAAGGGTGTCAACAATTCGAGGAGTGGTCCTACAATTTATGTAAAATTTGCCGCTTGTGTACAGACTATATCCTGGGCGTCGACGCACCGGATGGTGTCTCGAAGACATTCCTGCTATAAACGGAAGTGTCGCGCAAAACCCGAGAACACCAATTCGACATCGTTCACTACAACTACAACGCTATTCATCTCTCTTGACGAAAGACTTGCACCTTCACCCATACAAGATCTAGTTCGCTTTAGAGCTCAAGCCAGCAGGCCATGCACAGCGCCGGCAATTCATTCAATGGGTGACGTAGCAAACTGAAGTTATTGGCGATTTTTTGAAACAAATTATCTTCATTGTTAAGGTGCATTTTCATATGAATTGGTTCGTCAACCAACAAAGTTGTCGAATTTGGAACTCAGGAAATTTACAATGAGAATGAAATGCATTCTCAACGAGCAAATATCTGGTGAGGATTTTCCACAAGCGAAGATTTTGAGCCTTAATTGTTTAAAACTAAGGCAGGAAATTCTCTGGCCGTGAATGACTGACTGTTACTGTACCATGATAATGAAGTGCTAAAAGCCTCAACTGGACCGCGTGGATCTGGACGACTTGTGGTTTCTTTAGGACGACGCCACCAGGAGTTCAATTAGAACTAGTTTTATTATTTGAGATTAAAAATATCATCTTATTTTCCTATATAATAAAATTTTATAATTTTGGGGTTAATTGATATTTTTTTTATCAGCTTTTATTTTTCTAGAATCAAAAAACTATTACATTTTAGAACGACCAAGAAAGATCATTGATAAGTTGTAGTCTTCGATCCGCAGTGAGATGGAAACCCCTTCTACTATGTACAAATGTATCGCATGTACGATGTTTATTTTTCGATACTAGTTTTGAATCTTATTCAATAATGGCTTTCAGCAATTTCATGTAGTCACCAGAAGTATCGTCCTGTTAAGAAAAAAAAACAAACCCAAAATATAAAGACTTGCAAGCGTTATGAAATGTAGCCCAGAAATCCTGCAAATCAATGATTTTTTTACTGTTTTTTACAAATAAATATTAAAAGAAATCAAAGCTGGCCATTGCAAAAAACCCAGTATATTTTTTTTTATCAAAATTTCTGGATTGGCTACGCTCTAGTGTTGCCAGTCAAAATCAAATAAGTCGCTCTCGGGTACCGAGCCGGTTCTCAAATTTGCGACCCGGGAGCTGGCAGGTTTGACTTTGGCTCGCGACCGCAAAACCGACAAGTTGAAACAAGTTCGCTATCCGGAAGGCTACAGAGTGAAGTTTGGCTCCCGACATGGGAGCCAGATATTGGATCGTTAATGTGAACTCTGTTTTATCGGCGTGAGCTTTAGATCTATGAATATTGTAAGAAATTATTAATAGAAAATGTACAAGGCTTACCTCAATCATAGAAGCTAAACTCATGCCATATCTTCCATTAAACATAATTTTAATGGCTGGCATATCAATTTCCGAACGGGTGATAATGATGCGATCCAAGTTGGCCTCATTCGTGCCTGAACCATGCATGGTCTCATACAGACGGCCGGCAAAGTAATGTGCTGAATCCACCTGGACACGGACTGAGGTTGCACAAAAAATTTGTATACACATTTCACAACAGAAGCGGTGGTAAATCGTCCTACTTACTTATAGCCAATATGGCATCTTTAACAAGAAGATCTTCGAATAAATGTTTTTCAATATCATTATCTAAATACGTCTGATAAAGCTTTACATATTCCAAGTATATTTCACGAATTTGCGCGAACGATCGGTAAATAAAAATATCGCGTACATCATGTTCATCCTTTACCCAATCTTTACCCCTTGACCAGGTACCAACGATTTTGTGCAAAAATTCGGCATCTTTTTTGGCAGCAACTGTATCTGGCTTCTGATGAAAGAACCAAGCTTGAACATTACGCTCGCCTGTAATAGCATATTGGTAAACTTACCTGGTTTTCATCGCGTTTACCCTCAGACACGGCTGTTACCATTACATCGAAATGATCCCACTCGGATTTTACATAATTTGTATAAAACGATCTACCCCAATTGGTTGCATCACGATAAATGCGAATATCCTTCCACCAACTGTTTGGTAGAGTCGCCATAGCGTCAATTAGAGTATTACGAACGGCAAATGAAGGTTTGTCTTCCTGTAACATGTCCTTGGCTATGGTTATTGTCATTGGCGTTGACATTTTGTGAATTAGTGTATCGTAACTATCTGGATCAAAAAATAATAGACTAGAAAATTTCCGAAAATGTTAATGCTAGAGTTAACAACAAATCAGTGGTAGTTCTGGAAATGGAAATTTATGGCACAAAATATTGCAATGTCAGGTCGAATTCCAAAGCAAATACACAGTATACGGGAAGTTTGACAACTCCGTGACTTCTTGAATAAAATATACTTTTTTCGGAATAAACAAAAAACATTTTGTTTCTCAACAAAGCGAAGGGGCTCCTTTTAGGCCGATATATTTTGACCGTCGTATGTTTATTTTATTTCTTCCAAATAATACGTTTTCGCAACAACCTTTTATCAGTGATGACGTCTTCAATCGGCAAAATTTTCTTACCACCGAGCCATTTCTTCAGGATTGGAAATATAATGTAATCACTGGGGGTTAAATCAGGAGAATTTGGGGGACTGGGTAGCCATTTGTAACCCATTTAAGGAGTTTTGTTATGGCGATTGCGCACGTGTTTTTCTTCACTAAATGTGGTCGTTTTTGCTTAAAATCAATGTTGAATTTGTCCAACTGCTGTGAATAATATTATCCGGAGACCGTTCTACCCTTTTCAAAGGTAATCGATATGAATGACACCTCATGCAAGCCAAATAACTGTCGCTATGATTTTGTTGGCCGACCCACTATGGTCTTTTTTGTTTACACGTTCCCCCGTAGAGGCCCACTGCTTTAGCTACTCGTTGGTTACTGCTGTATTGTAATGCAGTTTCCACGACTACGAAACGGCACACAAACTCCTTCTGATTGCGATTGAACATCGCCAAATTCTCCGTAGAAGTGTTTTCGCTACTGATCGAGTGTGAGTAATCTCTGCACCCAAATCGTGGATAGCATTTTTATGTCCAAATATTAAGATAAGAACTGATGTACCCGCTCCGTTGAAATGCCTACAGCCTCAGGCACCTAAATACAAAAAAATAAATGGTTTCCCATTGCATTCCATGAAGGAATTGGAGAGAGCTTCTCACAACCAGTGAGCCCTGCGCTTTCTAGTTTTAAAATCACTGATTTGGACCTACAGTTTTTAACCGGTTCCGAACGGTATTTTGAGAAGATTTTTCATGGCTATATACTCAATAGTGTCGCCGTCACTATGCGAGTTGACCGCCGCCAAAAGATATTTTAGGTGGTCAGAGCAGGGACAACTCACGGAATCATGTACAAGAGACGCGCACACTAGCCATTGCACTGCCGGCGGCCACCACGGTCACCTCAGCCACCTTACACAGTTTTATTCTCCGATCGTCCAATATGATATCAAGTGGTACCATGTTGACAGTGATTACCGATTGCTGGTCGGAAGATACTTTCCATTCGAATTGGTTTTTTCTTTCTGGTGCTCGATATATCTATTTTGGTCGACATATATATTCTGGGAAAATTACTTCTTTTGCGACAACCATAAAGGCGAAAGTAAGGAAAGTGAATCTGGTGTGGAAGCATCCAGTTTGAAACCGTTTGCATGTCCTTGCTGTTTTTTCAGAATTTTTTTGTGAATTTGGTTATCCTGTGGACTAAAAGAGCATGTCCTGTGAATGCTATCAATTCTATGACAACCTCTTTTGGGCGACATGGACGTTCGGTGTCACTTATTTTGGTACGACCAAAAGGGAATTCATTAAACCACTTTTTAATCAATCAAATTTATAGTGCGTAGTCGCCATAGAATTTATCACGCCTTTCTTTGGTTTCGGAGATGATTTTTTTACGAAAAAAAAAAAAAAAAATTCACGTCGAAATTCACGAGGTGGTCGTGTATTCAATGGCTGTCAATCACAAACTAAATGCGCAGCTTACAGTGGTCTCTAACAGACAATAGTTGACGGGAACACGGTTGATTTTTTATTTCCGACAAGGGAAATTCAAAAAGACACGGAGCTATCAAACGGTCTGTATATAATTTTGCGATAATATTTCTAACAACAGAAATATAAAAGGGAAACCCATGACATTTCCAAACAACTGGTTGCTTCATTTTCACTTTCTGAATTTAGTTTTTTTTTAAGGAAAATTTCTTAGTGAGTTTAACTTCAATGTAGAAAAGACATTTAAACAGAAGCCAACTTATTGGTTGTCTTTTTATATAGGGTGTCATTTGCTGTAGATTTCGTCTGTCCGTTTATTAGGATCAGTTTTAATATGAATATTTTCCAAATACTATATCAATCATGTCAAAATAATTTAATGCTGTTTCGTTTTTTTTTATACATACGAGGGTCCAGGTTCAGGAAACAATTCTTCATTGTACAGAGTTTTGTAAGTTTTGGCGATTTTGACGCGCTGTTTTTGGCTACGGACCAAGAATACTCTACCGGCAACCTTGCGTTTGTCATTGCATCTGCGGAAACCCATAGCATCAGCGGTGGCATTAAATTCCGACGGGGCTTTAGGTTTTATTGCGGCAGAAGTCTGTTGTTGGCAGTAATATCAACATTTTGAGTAAAGAAATTCATGAAACAATTCCAGAAGAAACGCTTAATACACTCACCAGGCAAACCAATCCAAAAATCAGCAGCAAGAAGTTTTGCAAGCACCAGTTCATAATTTTTAAATGTGAGCAAATTTTTATAGAAATTAACTTAAAGAACGCACACGAAAGGTCCCGGTGTGTGTTAAAATTTTAAGTGAAATAATGTGGAAGAGTCACCATGAATTTATACCTATAATCTCAAGGTTATTGGAATTTTCCTAAGCTTTATTGTTCAACATAATAAAAGAAATTTGGGTGCGCATTTTGGTTTGATATTAGCACAAGAAAAAATTTTATTATTTATTGAATAAATAAAAACTTAAAAATACAAAAGATGATTTTATAAAAAACTATTTGTTTTAAAAACACCTGTTATGGGAAAGCCGCTTCTAGAAAACTTTTTTTGATTAGGCTGGGCTGAAAAATAATTTTGGTTTATTAAATTTCAAATTCTAAAGTTCTCTAGTGCATTATGGTGAAAAAATGAATTGAATATTTGCTGCTTTTCGTTTCTTTGTTGTCTGTCACGTTTTGTTTTCAGCAGTTTTCATCAAACAAAGCTATATTTGGGTCACAAAAACATATATTATAACCTACTAATCGTTGTGTCTCCAATATGTAATAAAGAATAGCAACCACAATGTGTTTGGACACAAGTATACTATATTTGCAGAAAGGTACAAACGCGTTATAGTTTCGGCCAAGCAACAAAATGTGACAGATTTTTCAGTTTGTACTCTGTGAAATTGTACAACTAGATACTCCTTTATATGCTGTGAACTCTATAATGAACAGAAAAAAACAGTTTTTTTTTTAAATACGCTCGCATACAATTACTTGTTTAAAGGATCAAAACTACATTGGTTAAAATAACTAACACTCCCGTAATCAACTTTTTAATATGCAGGGTTTGAGAGGGACAAATCAAAAATTACGGTTTTCAGAACACCCTACTGTTTTATTATTCTTAAATTTCGACTACATTTGGACGGAAGTTATTGATTTCAGTGCTATGGAGTATGTATTTTATCAGTGCGGTATCCTCGGTCTATTTGCTCGCAACTGAAGTTAGCTTAAGAAATTAATTAACGTTTTTTTCAGTTAACCCAACTGAATATATAAAACAATTTGTACTTCTTGTGGTGGTTAAAACAGGGTTCGTATTAGCGTGCTCATAAATCGCTTCCCATCGCATGGGTCTGGAAGGTTCAACTTTGGCTCTTAGCTCTCGAGGAAATTTGTTAACTAAAAATACTGGAAAATTTACGAAAAAAATAAAAACAAAAATAAAATAAAAAAAATAATATAAAAACAAAATAAATCACTTTACTATTGCATCATCGACGGCCACTGTAAATGCGCAACAGCCTCGAGAAATCGCACAGCGAACGTCAAAACAAAAATGTTCTCATAGAAAACGTATTGCAGAATTGTATAAATGATCCTACACCTTTTTCAATTGTAATTCAGTAAATATCAATTGAAATACGGAATTTCCAATTGAAATTAAGAAACGATCCAATTGAAATTCAGATAATATCAATTGATATTCAAAATTTGTAGTTGAAAATCAGAAAATATTTCTATTTGAAAATCAGAAAATATGACTTGAAGTTCCAGAAAAGTTAATTGAAATTCAGAAAATATCAATTGTAATTCAGAAACAAACCATTTGAAATGCGGAAAATATCAACTAAAATTCGAATAATATCAATTGATATTCGGAAAGTATAAAATGAAATTTAAAAAATATGATTTGAAATTCAGAATATATCAATTAAAATTCAGAAAAATTAGTATAAAGAACTAAAATGAGAATTGAAATTTCATATCGTTATATACATCTGTATGAATTTCATTTGGTATTTTCTGGATATCATCATCATTTGATTTTGATGTTTTCTGAATATTAGTTGATAGGTTATGAATTTTAATTGATGTTTTCTGAAAATAAATTCTTAATTTGAATTGATGTTTTCTGAATTCCAATTGATATTTTCAGCAATTCAATTGATGATGTTTGAAATTCAATTGATGTTTTCTGAATTTCAGTTGATGTTTTCCAAATTTCAATTCTTTCTGAATTTTAGTGGATATTTTCTGAATTTGAATTATATATTCTTACGATGAATTGATGTTTTCTGTTTATCAGTTGATATTTTCTGAATTACAATTACACTAGGTCACAAATAACAAAATTTTCTCTGTGATTTGTTTCTAGCATACTTTTTCTCATTGATTTTGACCTACTAAACACGAAAATGAGTTTTAAAAATTTTTCTGTCGATTGGTTTTCGAGATACAAATTTTTGAACTTTTTTTTTTAAATTTTTGGAGGTACACTTACAATTTTGAGCATATCTTTCGTCTTCTTTGACGTATTTGATCCTACTACTACTCAAATTAAAGCAAATTGAGCCGTCTACAACTCATTCTCAGAAAATTTTCAAATCGGGTGAGTAGTTTTGATGTGGTCGGCTTAAAAAGGTTAAAAAACTGCGTTTTTTTAGTAAAAATGTGGCAGAAAAATTCATATAAAAATTCATATAAAATATAAAACGCGATGCTAACAGCGATTTTGGTTTTTTTACGTATAGCTGGCATTTTTCCAAAGAAAATAAGCACTTACTTAACAAAATCTGACAACAAATGGCGGACTTATATTTTTTTTGGTAAAACACCGAAATTCCGCTATTTCACGATATTTTGATTTTCATTATTTGCACAGCTAACCTACTAGGAGGGATCGAAAAAGCAAGTTTTTTATAATCCTTTTGGAATAGAACGGAACAGTTGCTCCTATACATAAGTTACTTCTGTTCAAAATTTCACCACCCTGGGTTAATGTCTTCTGTTCTGGCAAGGGACGTGAAATTTCAAAAATTTAGTGAAACCAGCAATTTTTTTTTTGGAAATTTTGTTCAAATGTCACAGCACTTAGCAGTTTTGATAAAATTTTTAAATTAATATTAATAACACAAATATTTCATAATTGTAAAAAACCTATTTACAATACCGTAGGGACGTTTCGTCGATGTTTTTAAGAAAATGGTATAATGAAAATGCAGAACATAGAAACACAGGTGCATTTTACGATACGAATTTTGGCAAACCCACTTTACATGTACAAAATTGTTTGGAAAAAACGTTTACGTAATTTTTATGATTCTCAGAATTAAAAAAAATAAGTAATACACAAATAGTTATTTAATTTTTATGATTGTGGTTGCAGAGTAATATACGCTTCTGAATGTGCGTGGACGCTCTTCGTGTTCCTTTATGACTGCTACTCCGTTCACAGTCAATTAAAGGGAATTACACTTTTTTATTGATGTGTGTTTTCCCGATGGCTACCTGTATCGGATTTTTTTACAGAAATTCCCCCCACATTTGTGAGTGGTCATTATTTGGAAACTTTTCCACAATTTGAAACGCACACTAGCTGAATCAGGTATATAGCCAGGTATAGTATTTATAGGTGTTCATTTATCGTTTTTTTGTCATTCAACAAGTGTCTACGAACGCGAGTAGTACGAGTAAAAAGTGAAACAAATTGAATTTAAGTGCATATAATACCTACCCAACAAGTAAGACAATGAGTAAAAGACTACGTGTGTTCGAGTGTTTGAACAATCCAGACAATTTCTGCAATGTTTGTGGCGAGTTTATAAAGAATAATCACGCAGACGCGTTTACTCCAGCAGTGGAATTGCACTATTTGAATTATTTTGGTATTTCACCAAATATCACAGAATCATGGACACCTAAGTCGCTATGTGATCTTTGCTATATAATCCTAACCAACTGGGCAGCTGGCGGAAGGTAAGAATTTTTATTTAAACACATTAAGCAAAGCAAATATAGTAATTTATTTTAATTTTAGGCCCCATATGAAATTCGATACACCAATGATGTGGAAAAAGCCGCTATGCCATTCCACAGACTGTTATTTTTGCCTCACCACAAACAGTGGGGTAGGGAGATTTTTAAAATGGAACTACGCTCAAGTGGGATCGTTTGCACTTCCAGTACCACACTCGAATGATGTACCATATCCAGTGTGCCCTGGTGCATCTCTTCAAAAAGCAGAATCGTCAGATCAAGAGTCCGAGTCAAGTGCAAGCGAATTTGGGGCGTGCAGAAAGCGAAAATTACTGTCACAGGCCGAACTAAACGATTGGGTGCGCGATTTTGGTCTCACTAAGGAGAAATCCGAACTTTTTGCGTCTCGGATGGTACAGTGTGGATTTGCGGATTCAGAAGTGAAAGTAACAGCGTACAGGAAGCGTCACCAGCAGTATGCAAAATTTTATACAAAGAAAGACCAAATATGTTTTTGCAGCGACATTTCCGGCTTGTTCCAAGAGCTTCACCAAATTCACAATCCCAATGAATGGAGGTTGTTTATTGACAGCAACAAAGAGAGCTTGAAGGCAGTTCTCTTACATAATGGGAATGAAAAGCCATCTCTTCCTATTGCTCATGCGGTTCATTCAAAGGAGAACTATGAAACTATGAACATTTTGCTGAAATGCATAGAGTATAGCAAATATAATTGGAAAATATGCGCCGACCTCAAAGTTGTAGCCATTCTGTGTGGACTCCAAGGAGGCTATACGCGACATTGCTGTTTTCTGTGCCTTTGGAATAGCCGCGCTGATGATCAGCATTATATTCAAAAAAAATGGCCGGAACGAAGGAAACCTGTAGTTGGAGAAGCGAATGTTCAGCGCAAACCACTAATAGAGAACCGTGAAAATATAATACTTCCGCCGCTGCACATAAAATTGGGTTTGATAAAAAATTTTGCGAAAAAATTGGACAAAGAAGGTGAAGCTTTTGCCTATTTACGGTCAATTTTCCCTTACCTTTCGCAGGCAAAAATTAAAGAAGGAGTCTTCGCAGGACCCGATATAAAAAAAATGTTGAAAGATGAAACATTCCCGAAGCTGTTATCACCCATCGAAGCCGCAGCATGGAATTCCTTCAGGCTTGTTGTGGAAAACTTTTTAGGAAACAACAAAAGCCATAATTATAAGGACATAGTTGAGGATCTGGTAAAGAACTATGAAGCAATGGGTAGGTTTTTTTTGAAACAAATGTTAATTTAAATAGCGTTTTAATTCTCGTTTTTTTTCATTTTTGGGTAGGAGTGCACATGTCACTTAAAATACACTTTCTGCATTCTCATTTGGATTTTTTCCCTGAGAATTTAGGAGACGTGAGCGACGAACACGGCGAGCGCTTTCATCAGGAATTGAAGGCTATGGAACGACGCTATCAGGGCATCTATGACACGGCTATGATGGGTGACTACATTTGGACCCTAATACGTGAGACCAATTGCAGCGAATACAAAAAACAAAGAAGAAGTCAGTTGTTTTTCCACATGGCATAAAATGTACAGTTATATCTTTGTTTCTACTCATTTTTTATGGGCGTTGATTTGGTTAATTTCGTTAGTTTAGCTAACCTGGCACATCCATTTCTAATTGTGCCATACATTGAGTATGTAGTGCTCTAAATAAATTAAAAAATAATATACTAAGACTAATTTGTTTATTTTAAATTAAGTTCAAATGTATTTATTCGTTTGCGTTGGGTAGGTAAGCTGTGCAAATAATGAAAATCAAAATATCGTGAAATAGCGGAATTTCGGTGTTTTACCAAAAAAATTATAAGTCCGCCATTTGTTGTCAGATTTTGTTAAGTAAGTGCTTATTTTCTTTGGAAAAATGCCAGCTATACGTAAAAAAACCAAAATCGCTGTTAGCATCGCGTTTTATATTTTATATGAATTTTTATATGAATTTTTCTGCCACATTTTTACTAAAAAAACGCAGTTTTTTAACCTTTTTAAGCCGCCAACATCAAAACTACTCACCCGATTTGAAAATTTTCTGAGAATGAGTTGTAGACGGCTCAATTTGCTTTAATTTGAGTAGTAGTAGGATCAAATACGTCAAAGAAGACGAAAGATATGCTCAAAATTGTAAGTGTACCTCCAAAAATTTAAAAAAAAAAGTTCAAAAATTTGTATCTCGAAAACCAATCAACAGAAAAATTTTTAAAACTCATTTTCGTGTTTAGTAGGTCAAAATCAATGAGAAAAAGTATGCTAGAAACAAATCACAAAACGACTGTTGGCTAGTGTTAGTAATGGACAAGTCAATTTTGCTGAGCAAACATCGAAAGCGAAACGTGTAGAATTTTGACGCGTCGGTGTCACGTGTTTTGACAACAAATGCAAAGATACGCAGAGTACCTTGGTTTGGTGTCTCATAAAAAGCTTCGAGGTAAATTAAAGCCTGGTAAAAGATTTTGGTAGATTCTGTTGCATGAATACAACTAATAATTCAAATTCTTATTTCAAAATTTTTATCTGTTTTAGAAATCTTTGGAAATTGTCGGATATAAATGAACAATATTAACAAAAGGGAAATATTTCGGTAACTGTGCATTAGACCGGGTCGGCCTCCTTATAAAAAAAATCCCAAAGTCGAGGGCAAGTATTCAGGATCACCTCGAGACAATTTAGAATTTTTTCCTTTCCGAGTCCGTGAAAAATAGCCAAAATCGGGGTTTTATCGTAGTTTTTTTGGTTATGGCTCGATCGTAACATGCAGGACATCGTTGTATAGCTGTCGACGAGCATTACGTTGGCCTCATTTAATGCAATTTCTACCCCTAAAATTTAAAAATATCATTTTCTAGGATTAAAGTCCTTTAGAAACCAAGAACATTTTGCTTTGGAAGTATGCAGTTTTATTCAAAAACAAAAAAGTTACATATGACGAGGTGTATGTATTTACAGCATTAAAGCAAATGTTTTTCATGTTGTTTGCATTATTACCGCCAATTATTGCATACTTTTTAGCGCTACTGAACAATTTTTTTAATTAAAATTATTGCATGCTTTTAGATCGTAAGAATATTTGACAGAAAAACAAATTTGGTACAAACAAATGCCAATTTTTAAGATACAAAGAGGCCTTTATGTGCTAGTTAGGGTGACTAGACACGTTTAGATTATATTAATAAGTCCACAAGAGTTGTTCAGCTTTACTATAGCTACAATTTTGCCAAATATTATGAGTGAAAAATTTGGAGTCCCTTCAAGTTATGCTGAAAAAAGTGAAAAGAATAATTTAAAAAAAAAAATTCAGGAAAATCTGAGAATTGGTAAAAAATCGATTTTTTTAACAAAATTACGAGATATTTATACGGACGTTTCATGGGTACAGATTAACTCAATAGACTTGACTCTAACCGATACAATTTCCTAGAACGTTGATACATTTTCCGACTATATGTGCGTAATCATTCGTCAGGCTCTTTATTTGGGTAAGATACGATGGTGAAAAATGCCTTGAATGAGAAAGTGTGACTTACATTATCCGGCACTAAGTGTCTAAATAGTGGCAGAAACTTCTACCTACACTCATAGAACTAATTGTCTGTAAAAAGTGTGTAACAACCATAAATTCGGCTGTTCCTACAGAATTACAGTTGCCTTAACCGAATTGAAGTTGTCACGGCTGAATGTAGACCCCACATTTGAAAATTGTTGACGCAGCCTGTAATAGCTTGTGACAATCTCTAATGCGGTTGTAGCAACCTCTAATGCGGTTGAGACAAGTGGTTGTGACGTCCAATGCTGTTGTGACAACCTCTAACGTGGTTGTGACCATCTCTAACACGGTTGTGACAACCTCTAATGCGGTGACAACGTTAAATGCGGTTCGATAACCTCTATTGCGGTGGTGACAATTTTCAATTCAGATCTGATGACATCTAATATGGTTGTGACAACCTCTAGTGCGGTTGTGACATAACCTCAAATGCGGTTGTGTTAACCTCTAATGCGGTAGTGACAACCATTAATGAGGTTGTGGCAACCTCTAATGTGGTTTTGACAACATCTAATGCGGTTGTGACGTCTAATGCGGTTGTGACAACCTCTAATTCGGTTGTGACAACGTCTAATGCGGTTACGGCAACCTCGAATGCGGTTGTGGCAACCTCTAATGCGGTGACAACGTTAAATGCGGTTCCATAACCTGTAATGCGGTTGTGTTAACCTCTAATGCGTTGCTGACAATCTCCACTTCAGATCTGATGACATCTAATATGGTTGTGACTACAAGTGGTGTGCGGTTACACGTATTTGAAGAACCGATTCTGTCGAGTCCGGTTTCGAGAAGAACCGGGTATATGGATCAGGTCCGGTTCAAAACGAATTTGCTGTCCCAGAGAGACTTAAGTGTATTTTAAGAATATAAAATTGGATAAAAATACACAAATTAATACCCTCGAAGATTAACAATTTTGGTTCCATTGGAACCGAGTCCTGTTATTCTATAAAAGTTTTACTGTTGTTTTCAAATTCGTCTTTCAGTTCTGTTAGCATCGGACCCGTATTTCGGTTAATTTGAAACCGTTTTCAGTTATTTTGGAACCGTTATTTGGTTCTTTTAAGAACTGGTCCGGTCGGATCTTATAAAGAACCAGTTCCTCAATTCAGTTCGTCGGTGGTGACTACCCCCAAATTCGGTTGCGGTCGGTTATTTTTTTCAGTGGGTATACGCCCATAGAACTAATTGTTTGAAAGAGGTCAGCTGTTCCCACCGAATTGCAGTTGCCAAAACCGAATTGAGGTTGTCACAACTAAACTGAGACAGTACAACGGAAGTAACCTCTAAGAGGTAGTGACAACCTGTCAAGCAGTTATGGCAACCTCTAATGCGGTTGTGGCATTGCCTCTTATTCGCATGTGATGCTATCTATTGTTGTTGTGACAACCTTTGAATTTGGTTACGTCCAAATCGGTTGATTTTTCTGTGGGTGTACGCTTCCCTAACCTAACCTAACAGTTTCTTGGGACGAATGAATTCTTTGGGAGGAATATAACGAAAACATTTGTAATATTTCAAAAGGAATTTTGTAATATTTATGAAGTTAGTACATATCACTGCAGGCAATTCATTTAATTGAAACAACACATAGAAAAGAATTTTAAACAATATTCAGGATTAAGGATTTAGGTTTATGGCTTATAAGATTCTGCTCTGACAAATATATGTAGATATAAAATACTGTTGAAATATGTAGGTCAATGTTATTATATTAGACTATGAAAATATGTATGGGCAAATTTTGGATGCAACCCTTGGGAAATATATCATATACTCGTATGTATTGTGTTGACTTAAAAATAATCCTTTAAATAGCTATTGTTGTTTTTCTCTCGAAGCTACAAATATAGAATGTAAATGCATGTATTTATCTCAAAATACGAAGACTCAGTAATAGTCAAATAATATCATAACTATGATGTGATGAATCTACAGCATATGGAGATGAACATATGAATATGTTTAACAATATTACTGAACTGCTAGTAAAAATATTTCATTTTATTATATATATAATGAACGTTTTCAGTTTTTGTTTTGCCTGAAATACGAAAATGAAACATACTTTCAAATAGAACATTTGTATAAAGTAGAACAAGAGGTAGGAAAATTTCTCCTACATCGAAGGAAAATATATAAAAACAATTTGCTCCAATTGCTATGGAATTCATTTGTGTGTTTTTTTTTTTGTTAATTTCTCCAAATATTATACAATTTTGAATTTCAAGCAATTCATTAAGAGAAATTCAATAATGTAGTTCACCTCAACTGATAATTATGTGAAACACCAACGATAAAGTATTTAGAAATATATGCAGTTATTAGCGTTTATCCATAAGATTTGGAATGTGCATAATTTCTCCATTTCGAAAACGCCAATTCATATTGCATTAGTCATAATTCCATTTCGTTATAATCACGTTGGTAATTAATTATATGTATATTTCTGGCCATGTTCCCAGTTACCGCCAGTATCAGTTTCATTTCTTGTCAGATACAAGGGTCGACCGGCTGGTTGGTTGATTGCTTGTAATGATGGTGGTGTTGGCGATGACTCATAACCTTTTCGACCAAGAAATTAAAGCTTGTATTGTATGGCTTTAAACGAGTTTTTAAGTATTCTTTGCGTATTCGCGTAAGTTTTAAGTATTCGTTGGCTTTAAATGTTTTCACAGAATGTATTGATTCACATCAGAAGTTTTGTCAAGCTAATCACTTGCATTTACTTCGTGAGGCAGACGTCTATGCAGCTAAAAAGCGATTCGCATTTTACCATTACTGATGAGTAACAAAATTATAAAGAAGATATGAGACGCGAAGGTTGGTGGAATATAGGCTTGCCAGCCATTTTCCACTTCCCTTTCCACTTGCCAGGCAATTCGGTCAATATCGTTCCTATTATAGCCTAAACCCATCACCTTTAACGTTTCGAGAGATTGATTGTGATTAATAATAAATAAAGGAAAAATATACAAATCTTTTCAAGCTAAAGACCTTTCTAAATAATATAAAGCTTATTAGCTTTATATTACTTTCAAAAAAGTCGAGCATAAAAATATTCCAATGATACCAAGGCTGTCTGTATAGCTATTTCGGATCTTGCCTAGATCTTCATCAGCAGACGTTTTTGGTGATAGTGCTTGGTATTCTTCACACGTGTATATAAAGGAATTCTCATTAATATGATGACTGTTTCTAGATATATATTTTGGAAGAATTCACCAACAACGTCTGCTGATGAAGATCTTGGCAAGATCCGAAATAGCTATGCAGACACACAGCCGTGGTATCATTGGAACATTTTTATGCTCGACTTTTTTGAAAGTAATATAAAGCTAATAAGCTTTATATTATTTAAAAAGATCTTGAGCTTGAATAAATTTGTAAGTTTTAGAAAACAGACCGAATAAAAATTCCCGTAAGGGAAATGATGAAAGGAAAAATATATAATTCTCCAATTTTCTGGTCGAAAAATTACAATTTTGAAGAAGAACAAATAGACTAGGATTCGGAACACGAGCATTCATAAGGACGAAATAATAGCTTCCTTTGACGTGGTCAACTTAGTCTCCAGCATACCAACTAATCTAGCTCCAAGGCCTATGGTCAAGTATCTGGGAATAATTCTCGACAGAAAACTGTCTTGGAAACCGAATGTGGAGGAGAGGGCGAAAACGTCGTCTGTTGCTCTTTACTGCTGTAAAGGGGCGATAGGAAAGCGCTGGGGACTGTCTCCTAAGACCTCCATGTGGATTTATAGGGCAATAGTCAGACCAATACTTCTCTATGGCATCGTAGTTTGGTGGAGGTCCTCCAAAAGAAATATATTCTGTATTCTTTGATGAAAATTCAAAGATCAGCACTGATTAGCGTTAGTGGGGCAATGAGCATGACTTTAGGCACTGCACTTAGTGCTATCCTGAACATATGTACTCCTGATATCATGTCCGAATCGGCAACCGCTACATCCCTGGTGAGAATCAGAGATTGTGGCGTCATGATATCGGTGCATTCCGGACACGCTGAATTGCTACACCGGATCAACTCTATTCCCGTACAAAAGGACTACTGTATCCCCTACCTTCTACCAGCGATAAATCTAAGGACTTCTATTCCGAACAGGTACCTGGGTAAAGTCATTGGAAGGGGACACCAGTAGTATCAGATTTTTCACGGATGGATCAAAGTTGGACCAGCAAGTAGGCCATTCACCGGACCTAAATGTAAGTATCTCCTTCAAGCTGCCTGATCACTTTAGTGTATTTCAGGCGGAAATTACCGTCTTTCTGAAAAGTAGCCAAACTACTGAAAAGTAGTGTCAGAACCCTCCGGAGAATATGTATCTACACAGACAGCCAGGCTGACATAAAATCCCTGGAAGCCATGTTTGCTACGTCGCTGACGGTGACAGAATGCAACACATCACTTAGGGTGATGCCAGAGTATTTTGACATCAAGCTCATCTTGGTACCGGGACACAGCGACATTCCAGGCAATTGCGTTAGCTAGCCAGGGTACTACGGCACAGGTTCTTCCGGCAAAAGAAGGTGTTAGTATGCCCATCTCTACCTGCCGCTTGCAGATCAGGCAGTGTCCCGATAATATGATCAAGGACAATTGGAGACTTACTTCAACTTGCAAACAAGCCAGGGTCCTCTGGCCACAGGTGGACAGGAAGAGGACTAGGTAACTACTTAACTTGCTGAGAGGCAGGTTATCCACAATAATAGGAACACTTACGGGACATAGTCTTGTAGGAAAACACGCCCTAAGATTGGGACATAGAAACTTCACTCTCTGTAGATGCTGCTGCATGGAAGAGGACGAGGAAACGACGAAACACCTTCTCTTGGATTGCCCTGCTCTGGCAGGACTGAGAAGTGGGATATTCGGAACACATTTAGTTAGCACCGTAGCCCTACAGGATATTCCTGTAAGTCTTATAGACCAATTCATTGAAAAGGAAAATTGGCTAGACGACTAGTCAATAGTTGCTATAGAGGAATCTGCAGGTATCACAATGGGCTTCTTTAGCCTAAGACAGCGTGCTGTCTTCCAGCCTTTTCAAAAAACCAAGGCCTATGGTGGGCAACTGTGACGGAATTGGATCCTACGCATGTATACTGCTTGAAGATTTCATGGAAATTTTGACATGCTGCATTAAAGACACACGCTATTTCCAGTATGAAGTTAAATTGTTCAAAGAGAGGAAGGGTATGCCCATGGGTTCCCCAGCATCACCAATTATACCCAATTATATATTATTGGATACAGTACTCGACACATTGGGGAGAAACCGAGTATCTTGACAAAATATGTGAACGATTTATTTGTTGTTATCAGAAGAACTGAAGTGGACGCAACAGGTTAACATGAAATTTTTTTAAGGGACAACTACAATTCACGCACGAAGAGGATAGGGACAATAGGCTACCATATTCAGGCAGTTTGGTTTTCAGACAAGGAAATGTTCATAAAACGGGCTGGTACTAAAAACCGACAGCGTCGGGATGATTGATAAAATATCATTCCAAATACCTCAGATTAACAATTATTAATACTGCGAGCAACTATATTAAAAGAGTTATGAAGATAAGTGACGCTGAATTCTATAAGACGAATAAGAATAGACTTAAATTGAATAGCTAGTTTCCCCAGGAAACTTATAGACAATTAGAGATCACGGCTAGAGACGAACAAGCAGACAGAACGCCCTACTGCGTCTGACAGAATGTATAAAAGCACATCATATGTTCCGGGTTTCTCCAAAAGATTGAAACACTCCAATATATATGACAACGGAAAATATGTATTGGCATTGAAATCGAATTTAATCGTGAATAGTTTGTTTAGCAGGACAAAGTTGAACATGCCAGGAGGTATATGTTTGTGAGCAAATTGAAGACTAGAATATCTGCACAGAAATCGGACCAAAAAGCTCATTATAAGCCGGTAGCACAAAAGACAGCACTCGCAACCCACTGTTCTTTAACACAAATCTAACTTTGAAGAAGTGGAAATTCTACCTGAAGAGAAAAATTACTCGCGATGTCTCTTCCAGTAAATGCTGCATAATTGACGTTGTATCGGAGAAAAGGCTTAACTACAAACGAGATTCAGATCAATGTATGCAAGTATATAAGCACACAATTGAAAAATTCAAGAGAAGAACAAATCAGTTGACATAATCCTGCGGAAAAACTAGGATACGGTCTGTGTTATCTGAAAATTTAATTAAAATTAATCGTTCTCCTTTTGGGGAACATAATATATTTGCTTATATTGATACTTGTTTGAACTGTTCTCTAATGTTTCTGAATACTTTGTATTTATTTTCATTTTATTACACCCTTGAAAACGATCAACGAAGTTGGTCGAAATATTTTCAAATATTAATAAAATTCTAACAAAAAGATATTCGTGCAGTGTTTTCTCTTTATTCTTATGACCTTAAGCCCTAACAAATAGAAAACAACAAAAAAAAGTTTTTATTTTTACACTTCGAAGAGTTACTGTTCAGAAATAATAGGTTGGTTACTCACGGAATGTGTACTTTACAGTGAGATCTTGATATATATTTCCAGGTAGGAAATTACAACAGAAATCATATCTATGTTTGGTTGCTATAGTTTCATCACAACTTACCTGTAAAGAAATAGAAAAAAAAATTTTAGAATTTTAGTTTTTTCGTAAACATTAGTTTTAAATAAGTTGATAATTAAATAATAATCATAAAATACCTCTCATACCTCTGTGTATGAATATAATGTCGAAAACAAGTGACATATGTCTCCCTCAAAGCAATTGACAGAGGTCTGTTAACAAATTAACAGTGCTATGTTAAACAGATAGTAATATAAAGCATATATACATAATCATGAAATACCACAAATCTGACGTATTTTTAAATTACGTGGAAGATTTCTTATATCAGCACCGGAGTTCTGTAACTGTTTAACTTTAAAATGAACTTTAACTTTGAAATTAAAATAAAAATTCAGTAATTAAATTGTCAAAATTGATAATAACAATATGTGTAATTTTTTAAGTCATGGAAATATAACCATATACGGACACCACTACGTGATAAAAGACCAAGAAAAAAGACCCGTATCTCCCGGTTTTGCCCAAAGTCATGCACGTTTTTTTCGGAGTCATTTTTGCAAAAAAGTGATCATTTTGTCAGGCTCATATCTTGCAAACCGTTCGGAATTTTGATTTACTTTCTGAGGGGAAGTTATAGCTCTTATCATAAAGAATAAAAATTGCGAAAACATAAAGTCAAAAACTTCATCAACCGAATTTCTCATGCATTCGGTTACCACAACAGAATTTTATATTTATCAAACCCAACGTTTAAAATTCAATACCAATTATTATGTTAAAAAATAAAAACAACATAAAGTTGTTGCTGTCGCGGCTCTAACAATTTTTTCTGTGGTTATTATGAAAGGTATGTCAGAATATTGTGAGTATGGATTATTCGATAAAACGTCATATTTGACAATTAAAAACAAAATTGTTTCCCATTATAAATACGCCCTAGAAAGGGACTAATAAGAGATTTTCACAACAAGTGGGCTGTGCGCCCTTCCTCGTTTTTACCCTGTCTTATAGCGACCTACAATTTACACTGATTCTGGACAGTATTTCCAGAAAGTTTTTCATGCACGCTGAAAAATTTGTCTTTTTTTGTAGTTTCGATATAAATACAACGCGTTTGTGTCGTGTCACAAATATAGTACAGTTGTGCCCAAACACATTGTGTTTTCTATTCAATACATAATTTTTGGGACATAAAGATTATATACTTGTGACCTAAATTTTGCTTTGTTTGTAGAAAAGTGCTGAAAACAAAAACGAGATAGACTATAACGAACCAAAAAGTGGCAGATCTTTAATTCACGAAAACAATGCTTGCAACATGTACATGGTTGCTGCAGTATGTTACTGCCGCATGAGAAATGTGAGGTGGTCCGAGCAGAGATCGAAGCCACGTTCTCATGTACAAGAGCCGCGTGCATTACTATTTCACCACCGACGGCAATGTCCCTATTTATCAGCATTCAGTACGAATTTAACCAATTAATTCGGTTGGGACACGCTCTAAATTCGGTTGTGTCAATTTCTAATTTGGTGCTGACAACCTCTAATGCGGTTGCGACAACCATTTATGCGGCTGTGACAACTTCTAGTGATCTCGTTAATGCGGCTCTACAAATGTTTATAAGGTGTTGGTACTTAGGGATCTCCGATCGACACTAATTCGCATATGTTAATTGCAATTTAGGGTTTGTAAATATACGATTGATGATCTACCAATGGTATCAATTCATGCACTGTAGTTAGGCAATTGATGACGAACTTGTCACGGAGTCCGAAACTACTCATGCCAGTGATTGAGCCTAATTGAATTGTTTATTATTCAAACTGAAATCAACCAGTTTTCAATTACATATACATATGTTTCCATATTTGATGGAAAATATGAAAAAAATGGAAAAAAGTCTATATCTCGGAAACTGAGCATCCAATCGAAAAAAGAACCAAATTTTACGGGTTTCTAAACGATTTTCATAAAGTATTCCAATTCGCATGTAAGATTTTTTTAAATCGCCAAAATAAAAAAATTTCTAAAATAAAAAATATCTCGGAAACAGTTTATGAAAAATCCTAAGAAACAGTGAGCAATTAGTTATTTTTTCTAATTTTTTCATATTTTCGATCAAAAATTGGTACCCCGTGTCGTAGGTACCCCTTGGCTACCCCATGTCGTGGGTAGCTACCGATAATTTCAATAGATATTTATAAATTTCAATTGATATCCCCTTAATTTATAATGTGAGTGAAGATGAATTCCAAATTTATACATCCAAGACACAAATCTCTTCGCTTGGACACAGTGGGGGGAAATGTTAAAATAGTTCAATATTGGAATTTGAAAAATTTGGTATTCCGAAGGAGTTGTTGTTAAAAATTATGGACCAGTTTAAATGTTTTTCTGTATATGAAATTTAAAAATTTCGTTTCGTAGCTGTTGGTATTAAAAAGTGTAGCCCAGTTAAAATGTTAGGGTTTGGAGTTTGATTGACGCGGAATTCTACGTTTGAAGACAGTGGTTGAAATGTTAAAATATACCAAAATTTAAAATTGAAAATTCTAGTTCAGTCTATAAGTACCTGCTCAAATACATCGAGGCATAAGTCCCACTTTCGCTAGGAATTCTTCTACATTATTCTGCAGTTTAATCAAGAACCGAAACCGGCATATTTCTTTTACTCTAGATGTTATGAGCAATAATGTTAGAAAATGTGGAACTTTAACGGGAAGAGTTATTCAATGATAAAGGTACAGTTGGAATTGTATAATTTTAAGTCTCAAATTTTATATTTTAATTGATATTGCAATTGCAATTTTTCAATTTCAATAAATATTTTTTAAATTTCAATAAAAAATGGTGTAATGGAAAATGTTTTAGAAAACTGTAACCTATGAACCACAACTACCTAGCACGAGCGAAAGTACCCCATACAGCATTGCAAGTACCTACTTCCAAAATAATTGACTTGAAAGAATTTGTACTCGCTACTTTGTTGAGAGTTGACCTTTTTTGCCGTTGGCCCACTACTGTTGTTGCCATTTGTAAAGATAAACAAACCTTTTTATTGTTCAATATTTGCTTGCACAAATACAATGAATGAATTGTACTGTGATATACAATTCATGTTGTGGTATTGGTCGAAGCATTATCCCAGCGGCGGAATTCACAAGGCCTTCCACAATTAAGGCATGCGGGAATGATTCCTTTGTAATACCTTCCTAAAATAAGGCATGCGGAAGGCATGATTTTTTTTTCCAGATATAACCAAGATGCAGATTTTTACAATTTTGAGAAATTTCTTTTACGATTCTTTTTAAACGGAATTTAATTGGAAAATTTGAACAAATTTTAAAATTTTTCCTTTATTTAAAACTTTCAGGGTATTTTTAAAATTTTCAATTTGAAGTTGGGCGTGGTACAACTTTGTAAGATAGATACATACATACTTGTAAATTAATATGTACAAGTGGATAATGATTGTGTGATAAAATAATTATTTTAATTTTATTTTTGTTTAACAAAAATTAATAAAAGTAAATGCCTTCTAAGGACGTCGTCTTTGCATGCCTTCTTTAGGCAATGGGCAAGGAAGGACTTGCCCTCCAATCTATAAATAAATAAATGGTTTCCCATTACATCTCATAAAGGGACCGGGAGAAGTTCTCACAATCACTGAGCTGTGCGCTTTCCAGTTTTCACTCACTGATTAGGACCTACAGTTTGTACACCGATTCCGAACGGTATTTTGAGAAGCCTTTTCATGGCTATATACTCGATAGTGCCGCCGTCATTCTGGGAGGTGACCGCCGCCGAAAGAAATTTGAAGGTGGTCAGAGCAGGGTTCGAATCCAGTAGCTCATGTACAAGAGCCGCGCACACTAACCATTGCACCACCGATGGCCAGTGCCACCCAATCTCATGCAATGTTAAAAAGAAAGGAGGAGGTAATGTGTAGGGAAGGCCTTCCGTATAATAAAGAAGGCCTGTTTAGTCATGATTTCAGGCCTTCCAGGTCATGACTTCCGCCGCTGGGTATAGATGCAGTTTGACATGTGTGCGAGCGCAATCTCTTGCACGTGTTTGTATACAAGTGTGAGTATTCAACCGTTGTATTGTTTATATACATTCTGCATTTATGTAGATTGGTTACCAATTCAACATTGTGTTAACCTAAATTTTGCAATTTTTCTGTGTGTGTGCTGCCACATCTGCAACTTCTTACAACCAATGTGGTGTATTGGTTGTGGTTTTGTTATACTGCAATTTTTCATTGTTTGGTTCTTGATGTTGTTGTCTTCCCAGAGTGTTGGTGTTTTTTTTATTGTTTGCTGGTCTTGTTATTTTGCTATAGATCAATATTCGTAAACAAAGGCAATCTGGTGTACAAATGTAAAAAACAAACTGCAAAAAAATGAATAAGAAACGCATCAAACTTGTAGTTGGGTTAGTGAAAGGAAGCCCAAGAAGTAGTTGTTTATCGAAAATGTAACCACATGAAAGGGACTGGAATTTGGGCGCATAACATTGTTAGAGTGAGATATGCGTGTTTTGAACCATTTATTTAACGAAAGGACTACACAGTCGTATATAAAAGCTACTACTGTATTGTATTTGTATTTAACTTCCTGAAATCCAGTTAAAAAAGTCTATACAATAATACCCTAACATAGGAAGGTCCTACTTTGGGAAGAACGTAGTTTGGAGAAGAAAGAAATAATTTGATAAAGTTTGAAGTAATTCAGGTACAGATATGCTGAAGATGATGCTTCACAAACATCGCTCCGATCGTCCAGCGATTGTATGTTTTAGAGTGCTCAAAAACAAGACACTTTCGTATACCCGATTTTCGCTTTATTCGAAAAATCACTGTTTTGGAAAACCGGGTTTCGGTTGCAAAACAACCAGTGAAATTGTTTAATTTTCGGTTTTGAATACGGGTTCTTTTTGATTTCTTCGCTTTGCACGGGTGCAAAATTGATAAATTTGTGCGAAAATATATAACAAAACTCAAATTCCAGACTTTTTCCAGTCGCTGTAAAAAGGACAATTATTATTCAAAAGCTAGAACACCGTTACCAGACTTTTATAAAATTTGAATTTAAAAAGTCAGATCAGTTAATATTTTTCTTATAGAAAGAATTGAAATGAATTAGAAAAAATTAGATTAATTGATTAGGACCGTCGGTGGTGCAGTGGTTAATGTGCGCGTCTCTTGTACATCAGAACGTGGGTTAGGTGGTTAGGTCAGTGAGTGTAAAAACTGGAACGCGCACAGCTCACTGGTTATTTGAAGCTCTCCCCAATCCCTTCATGGAATGAATTGAATTAAATTGAATTGAGTTGTTTTGAATTAAATTAAGTTAAATCGAATTGAATTGAATTAATTTGAACTGAATTGGAGTGAATTGAATTGAAGTGAGTTGAATTTATTGCATTAAATTGAATTGAATTGTATTTTATGGAATCGGATTGTATTGAATTGAAATGAGTTGAATTGTATTGAATTGAATTGTGCTGAATTGAATCGGATTGAATTAAATTAAGTTGAGTTGAATTCAGTTGAATTAAATTGTGTGGATTTGAACTGAGCTGAATTGAATGAAACTGAATTGAATTGAAGTGAATTTTAAGAGAATTCAAATGAACTGAAGTGAATTTAATTGAATGGGACTGAGTTGAATAGAGTTGATATAAATGGAATTGAACTGAATTGAATTGAATTGAATTGGATTAAATTAAATTAAATTAAATTAAATTGAATTGAATTGACTTGAATTGAATTGAATTGAATTGAATTGAATTGAAATGAATTGAATTGAAGTGAGTTGAATTTATTGCATTAAATTGAATTGAATTGTATTTTATGGAATCGGATTGAATTGAATTGAAATGAGTTGAATTGTATTGAATTGAATTGTGCTGAATTGAATCGGATTGAATTAAATTAAGTTGAGTTGAATTCAGTTGAATTAAATTGTGTGGATTTGAACTGAGCTGAATTGAATGAAACTGAATTGAATTGAAGTGAATTTTAAGAGAATTCAAATGAACTGAAGTGAATTTAATTGAATGGGACTGAGTTGAATAGAGTTGATATAAATGGAATTGAACTGAATTGAATTGAATTGGATTAAATTAAATTAAATTAAATTAAATTAAATTAAATTAAATTGAATTGAATTGACTTGAATTGAATTGAATTGAATTGAATTGAATTGAATTGAATTGAATTGAAATGAATTGAATTGAATTGAAGTGAGTTGAATTTATTGCATTAAATTGAATTGAATTGTATTTTATGGAATCGGATTGAATTGAATTGAAATGAGTTGAATTGTATTGAATTGAATTGTGCTGAATTGAATCGGATTGAATTAAATTAAGTTGAGTTGAATTCAGTTGAATTAAATTGTGTGGATTTGAACTGAGCTGAATTGAATGAAACTGAATTGAATTGAAGTGAATTTTACGAGAATTCAAATGAACTGAAGTGAATTTAATTGAATGGGACTGAGTTGAATAGAGTTGATATAAATGGAATTGAACTGAATGGAATTGAACTGAATAGAGTTGATATAAATGGAATTGAACTGAATTGAATTGAATTGGATTAAATTAAATTAAATTAAATTGAATTGAATTGACTTGAATTGAATTGAATTGAATTGAAGTGAGTTGAATTTATTGCATTAAATTGAATTGAATTGTATTTTATGGAATCGGATTGAATTGAATTGAAATGAGTTGAATTGTATTGAATTGAATTGTGCTGAATTGAATCGGATTGAATTAAATTAAGTTGAGTTGAATTCAGTTGAATTAAATTGTGTGGATTTGAACTGAGCTGAATTGAATGAAACTGAATTGAATTGAAGTGAATTTTAAGAGAATTCAAATGAACTGAAGTGAATTTAATTGAATGGGACTGAGTTGAATAGAGTTGATATAAATGGAATTGAACTGAATTGAATTGAATTGAATTGGATTAAATTAAATTAAATTAAATTAAATTAAATTAAATTAAATTAAATTAAATTAAATTGAATTGAATTGACTTGAATTGAATTGAATTGAATTGAATTGAATTGAATTGAATTGAATTGAATTGACTTGAATTGAATTGAAGTGAGTTGAATTTATTGCATTAAATTGAATTGAATTGTATTTTATGGAATCGGATTGAATTGAATTGAAATGAGTTGAATTGTATTGAATTGAATTGTGCTGAATTGAATCGGATTGAATTAAATTAAGTTGAGTTGAATTCAGTTGAATTAAATTGTGTGGATTTGAACTGAGCTGAATTGAATGAAACTGAATTGAATTGAAGTGAATTTTACGAGAATTCAAATGAACTGAAGTGAATTTAATTGAATGGGACTGAGTTGAATAGAGTTGATATAAATGGAATTGAACTGAATTGAATTGAATTGGATTAAATTAAATTAAATTAAATTAAATTGAATTGAATTGACTTGAATTGAATTGAATTGAATTGAAGTGAGTTGAATTTATTGCATTAAATTGAATTGAATTGTATTTTATGGAATCGGATTGAATTGAATTGAAATGAGTTGAATTGTATTGAATTGAATTGTGCTGAATTGAATCGGATTGAATTAAATTAAGTTGAGTTGAATTCAGTTGAATTAAATTGTGTGGATTTGAACTGAGCTGAATTGAATGAAACTGAATTGAATTGAAGTGAATTTTACGAGAATTCAAATGAACTGAAGTGAATTTAATTGAATGGGACTGAGTTGAATAGAGTTGATATAAATGGAATTGAACTGAATTGAATTGAATTGGATTAAATTAAATTAAATTAAATTGAATTGAATTGAATTGACTTGAATTGAATTGAATTGAATTGAATTGAAGTGAGTTGAATTTATTGCATTAAATTGAATTGAATTGTATTTTATGGAATCGGATTGAATTGAATTGAAATGAGTTGAATTGTATTGAATTGAATTGTGCTGAATTGAATCGGATTGAATTAAATTAAGTTGAATTGAATTCAGTTGAATTAAATTGTGTGGATTTGATCTGAGCTGAATTGAATGCAACTGAATTGAATTGATTTGAATTGAAGTGAATTTTAAGTGAATTTTAAGTGAATTCAAATGAACTGAAGTGAATTTAATTGAATGGGACTGAGCTAAATTGAGTTGACATAAAGTGAATTGAACTGAATTGAATTGAATTGAACTAAATTGAATTGAATTGAGATGGGTTGAATTGATTTGAATTTAATAGAATTGAACTGAATTCAATTGAATAGAACTGAGTTCAATTAAATCGTATTCAATTACACTGATCTGAACTGAATTGAATAGAATTGAAGTGAATTGACGTGAATTGAATTGAAGTGAATTCAATTGAAGTGAATTGAGTTGATTTGAACGAAGTTGATTTCAATAGTATTGTATTGAATTGACTTGAATCGAACTGCATTGAATTCAATTAAATTGAATCGAGTTGATTGAGAAGAATTGCATTGAGCTGAATTGCGTAGAATAAAATTGAGATGAATTTAATTGAACATAATGGAATTGAATATAAATTGAAATGGATAGAATGAAATTGAATTGAGTTGAATTGTGTTGAATTGAGTTAAAGTGATTTCAATTGAGCTGACTTGAATCGAATTGTGTTAAATTAAATAGAATTGAAATTAGTTTTGCATTGCACAGAATTGAATTGAGTTGAATTAATTTGAGTCGAATTGATTGAAGTGATTTGCGTTGAGTTGAATTGCATAGAATACAATTGAGTTGAATTGAATGGAGTTGAATTGAATTGAGTTGACTTGAATTGAGTTAAATAGAACTGATTTCAGTAGTATTGGATTGAATTGAATTGAATGGAATTGGCTTGAATTGAATAGAATTGAACTGAATTGAGTTGAATTAAACTGAATCGAATTGATTGAGGTGATTTGCATTGAGATGAATTGCATGGAATAAAATTGAGTTGAATTGAATTGAGTTGAGTTGAACATAATGTAATTGAATAAACTTGAATTGATAAAGATAAATTGAAGTTGAATTGAATTGAGTTGATTTGAATTCAGATAAATTGACCTGAGTTAAATTGAATTGAATGGAGTTGATTTAAATTGTGTTGAATTGAAGTGAATCGAACTGAATTGAATTGCATTGAACTGAATTGAATGGAAGTGAAGTTAAGTGAATGGAATTGAATTGAGTTAAGCTGAACTGAGTTAAATGGATTTGAATTGAATTGAGTTGATTTGAATTCTGATTAATTGAATTTAATTGAGTTAAATTGAATAAAGTTGATTTGAATGGCATTGATATGATTTGGTTTGACTTGAGTTGATTTGAATTAAATTGAGTTGAATTGAATTGAACTTGATTTGAAACATTAAAATGTAGAGTGTAGTCCAAATACAGGTATCATAAATCATGTTATTTAGTCATGATATTTTGACACTGAAGATTTTTTCTGTTCGAAATATTGACTAAAATTAAGAATCCACCACCACTAAAATTAAGAATTGGCCCAAAATTAAGAATCCATCACGCGTGCTGTACGCAAGATTCTGCAAAAAGTTCATGAGGGTGGCTGGAAGTGGACACCACTCATCGTCGCCGTCGTCGTAGGGTGCGTACCAACGATAGTGTGACTGCTGTTGCCGAAAGTTTGCAACTCAGTCCAAGAACAACGACTAACCATTTATCTGAACAACTTGACATTCCACGCACCATCCTGATGAGAATTGTCCACAAAGATCTCGGATTATTCGTTTAGAAGATCCAATTAACAAAGCAACTGAAGGCAAACAACCATCCAATTCTTTACGGGTTCTTACTTTGGGCCATAAAGAACCCACAATCGAATATCGAATTTGGCTGAAAATCATTTTTTCTGACGAGGTGCATTTTCATCACGTGTGATATGTCAACAAAGAAAATTGCCGCATCTGGGGATTGGAACCCCGCACGTGATTGTCGAGAAGTTAATGCATCCACAGAGACTGATGGTTTGGTGTGGATTGTGGAGTGGTGGCATCATTGAACCATACTTTTCGAAAATGCTGCTGGAAACGCCATTTCAGTCAACGGCAAGCGCTACAGAGCCATGATTATGAACTTTTTACGGGCTAAAACAGAAGATATGAACTTGGAAAATCTTTGGTTTCAGCAGGATGGCGCACCGTGATACACAGCTCATCAAACAGTCTATCTTTTGCGCACTAATTTCGGTAGTCGTGTTATCAGCGATCTCGGCGATGTTAATTGGCCGCCTCGGAGCTGCGATTTGACCCCTTTAGACTTGTGCGGTGTGAGGTGCCGTTAAAGACCGATACTATGCGAATAATTCAAAAACGATCCACACCCTAAAGGCTAATATCGTCCGAGCCATTCGTGAGATAGAACCATAAACCCTCAACGAAGCTATACTAACAGGATGAGCTACAGCGAAGTCAGCCGCGACAGCCACATCAATGGAATCGTGTTACGTAAATAATGGGAATATTTGTTATTTCTGATAAATCCATAATATACTGAAAGAAGTACGACCTTATTCATAAAATATTGTGAGAGGTTTGATAGACAGTTTATCATACAAAGACTGCCTCTCAAACCTCTCACAACCTCTTATGTATAAGGAAGATAAAGTTTAGTTAATTTTATTGAATTTTCAAAAAGATACTTGAATTTGGAACACCCTTTAGAAAGGCAATATAAATTTGAATTTTGATTACAAAATCGATTAATCGACGTGAAGAATTGGGGTTCTCAGTCAGTCGAAAAATCCGTTTTTCAAAAAGCTGACAAACGGTTAGTGATAATGAAACCGGTTAACCGGTTGTTTGGTTTGAATACCCTAGTGAGTTCGAATCCTACCAGCGACTATTTTAAAATTGTTTTCACCAATAGAAAAGTAATGAAATTTCTACTTAAAAGGAATTACAACTTTCTAGAATTAACTCGGATCGCGAAGACAACGAAAATTGAGAAAAGATTTTCGTTAACAACAGCAAGAAATAACTAGAGTCAGCAAGAAATAACTCGATTTCGCAAAATTTTAATACACTTATAGTACATTTCAAATATTACGGTATCGGTATAAATATATTCATAGTTTTAACAGTTGAATATCCATCACCCCAATGTAGCTACTCTTTGTCGCATTCGTACCACAATAACCACAAGTACAAGTACCACAACATAGTGTAGTTCTACTACTCCTAACACTCGCTTCAATGAATAGTATCGAGAAGAAGAACACATTTAAGAATATTAACAAAGCAAAATCTGCAATAAGAACAGCAGCAGCAGCGGTAGCGGCAGAACCAGCAATTGCAAAAAAAAAATAAAATTACCGACTCCAGCATCATTCTCAATGAACGTAGCAACAAATCGGATACTTCAGCCATCAATTGTTGGTTAAGCGTTAAAAGCTCAAACACTTTGGTGTTGCAGCCACCGATAAATCCAATTCAATTCAATGCAACCAGGCTTAGAGGCAACAGCAACAGCAACTTAGGCAGCAGCAATTGATCGTTTACGGATTTGGTTCGACATGGTTGAAAAGAAGAAGAAGGAGCAACACAAAATCGTGTCTTATATATTGTGCTATGAGAAATTTACCATTTTGTACTTGAGATAGTGAGTAATCGTCTGGAAAGTTGCATATTTTTCATGAATATAAATAAAATACAAAAAAAAAATCACTACAAAATCATGACCCAAGTATGAGGAGGTTATGCGAGAGAAAATAAAAACATACGACTACAAATCTGGGCAACTTAAGTGGGAGTTTCCATTAAAGTAATACCTAGTAGAACCATAACTGCGTTAGGAGATACCTGATGCATTTTAAAAATCCAGTTGAAAAAATGATATTTAAATAAATCTAATATATTGTCACCATACAGAATTGTGATTTACCTTGTATATTATCGTGCATTCTTTCGAAATTGATAATTCATATCGACAAGAATCAAATTTTTTTTAACAGTTTGTTAAATTGTTTGGGAAAAAAATTTAATGTATCGTTACAAAATTTTCTGCTGTGATAAAGTAAAGTTTGGCTAAAATAAATCCATGTGCGTGAAGATAAATTTCGAATCTAACTAGCACCGACACAAAACAACTACGGTTCACATAGATATGTTACGACCATAACATGACTAAGTTAACTTATTAAAACCAGTACCATATTTAATGAAATATTATTTTTAACCGATCGGACGTATATATAGAAAAAAAATGTATAACTGACAAAGGCCATGCTGGACACTATCGAAAGGCATTGCCCTTGTTGGGCAAGTGGTATCATTTGCGCACAGTGGGTCAAAGTAACTTTGGTATATGAACATTTAAGTGGATCTACTTTGCGAAACAAGAAATTCACTGTGCTCTCACATACATCATTGGAAAGGTCTTCTGAAATCAAAATATGATGGGCGGCCATATCATATGATATGAATAATATCAGGGGACAGCCGGTTGGAACGATGTTCATTTTGCTATATATTACACTGTGTGTAATTTTTTAAGTCATGGAAATATAACCCTATACGGACATCACTACGTGATAAAAGACAAAAAAAAAGGGCAGTGTCTCCCAGTTTTGCCCAAAGTCATGTACTTTTTTTATGGGCCCCCAAAAATTTGGGGCCTCGGTGTCATTCTTGCAAAAAAGTGATCATTTGGCCAGGCTCATATCTTGCAAACCGTTCGAAATTTTCATTTACTCTCTGAGGGAAAGTTGTAGCTCTTGTCATAAAAAACAAAAATTGTGAACCATATAAAATCAAAAAAACTTCAGCTTCAAGGTCAAAATCGCAAAAAACCTAAAAAGATTTAATTTTTTTTTACCATTTTTCCCCTGTTCGGGTCCATAGGATCCGTTCAGGATTCAAGGAATTAATTCACTATACCTAAGATCTCAATAAACAACTTTCTAGAACATATGAACTTCCTAGGAATGAATCTTAATACCGTTTAGGTAGCCCGAAAAGTGACAAATTTCCCGAAAATTTTTTAATTTCACTCTGTGTAATTGTTTAAGTCATGAAAATGTAACCATATACGGACACCAACTACCTGATACAAGACAAAATACAAAAGACACGTGTCTCCCAGTTTTGAACAAAAGTCATGGACTTTTTTTATGGGAAAAAGTAAAAAGAAATCGAATTTCTTAAGGTTTTTCCGAATTTGACCTTAAAGATGAATTTTTTTGATTTTATATGTATATGATTTTTTATGCTACAACTTTCCCTCAGAGAGTAAATGAAAATTCCAAATGGTTTCGAAGGTATGAGCCTGACAAAGTGATCACTTTTTTGCATAAATGACATCGAGGCCCCAAATCTTTGGGGCCCATAAAAGAAGTGCGTGACTTTGGGCAAAACTGGGACAAAACTTTTTGGTCTTTTATCACGTAATGGTGTCCGTATATGGTTATATTTTTTCTTGTTGCACTGTGTTATGTACTAGTTAATTCCAACACGCCTTAGGCGCCCGTTGAAAAATGCGATAATGTAAATGGATCTTTAAGAAAAGATACTTTTTGTAAAATGATCAACTTTTTTTAAGAATTTTTTTATAGAATGAATTTTTCGAAAAAAATACAATTATATTTTTAGGTCCTTTTTTGTAAGAATATATATTATATTTTCCCGGAAAGGTAGTTTTTTAATGAGAGGTACTTCTTTTACTAAAAGCTAATATTTTTTTTTGAGAAAAGGTACTATTTTTAAGAAGAAGTACTTTCTATAAGAAAACGCCATAAAAGTATGAATTTTTTTTTAGAAAGAAGTGCCTTTTTTAAGAACAGCTTCTTTTTAAAGAAGTGGTACTCTTTTTAGGAAAAGGTTATATTTTTAAGAAAACTTACTTATTTCAAAGAAGTCTACTTATCTCAAGAAAAGAAAAGAAAAAGTATTTTTTTTATTTTTAAGAAAAGGTACTTTTAAGAAAAGAAATTTTTGTAAGAAAATGTAGTTTCTTTAAGAAAAGTTTTTTTTAAGAAATGTGAATTGTTTTTAGAATTAATCCTTTTTTCAAGAATAGGTACATTTTTAAGAGTAAGTACTTATCTCAAGAAAAGTTATTTTGTTTCACACAAAAGGTACTCTTTAAAAAAAAGGCAGTTTTTTAAGAAAGGGAAATTTGTTGTAAAAAAAATATTTTTTTAGAAAAGGTACTTATTAAACCAAATTACTCTTTTTAAGAAAATGTACTTTCTGTATGAAAATTTACTTTTTTTTAAGCAAAGACACTTTTTTAAGATAAGGTGCAATGGCGGTGGTGCAATGATTAGTGTGCGCGGCTCTTATGCATGAGAACGTGGGATCAATACCTGCTCAGACCACCTTAAATTTCTTTCGTCGGTGGTCACCCCGCTTACACTCATATAACTAATTGATTAAAAAGAGGTTATAGCAACCGTAAATTCGGCTATTGCCACCGAAGTGCAGTTCCCACATCCGAATTGCAGTTGCCACAACCGAATTGAGGTTGCCATTACCGAATTGAGGTTGTCACGAATACGGTTACGGTTAATTCTTGTATTTTTCTGTGGGTGGCTGTAGTGACGGCTCCACTATTGGGTATTTAGCCATGCAAAAGCTTTTCAAAATACCGTTCGGAACCGGTGTAAAACTGTAGGTCCCAATCAGCGAGTATAAAACTAGAAAGTCCACGGCTCACACGTTGTAAGAAGCTTGCCCATATTCCTTCATGGGATGTAAAGCGAAACGACCTTAATGAAACTAAATGCCAAATGCCACTAATCAACAAAAATGGACATCCCAGGAGATCCTTTTAGGCAATAAGTCCTGGGACAGAAATTTGACAATAAACGGTTTTAATATATAAAAAATTGACTGAAAAAGCGTAAATTCGGTAAAATAAAAAAACTTTAGAAATCTCTAATTTTGATTATTTTTGACTTGATTTTAACAAAAACAATTCAGTGTAGTTACAGTTATATTGTAAATCGTTTTTATTTATTTTCCTCTTTGGCTATCGAAGACATTGACGTTGAAAGAATGCATAAACGGATTATGTTGCAATGCGGTAAACCCCAATGACTTTTTGTACATGATCCGAACATAAGCAGCTAAACCCTAAGGTTGGCTGCTGAATGATACCATGGCACTTCAATACTACTTCGTTGAAATTGGTGGTAACACCAATCAAACAGACAGCCAACCAACACAAACCACCAAATGCAACCAAATACTTGTAAAAGTTCTAAAAGGCGAGTCTGGAAAACTTTTGAAATCCATAGTTTCAAGGAACCAAACTCGTTTGGCTTGTTTATGTGAATGTGGATGGATGGAGAAAATATGGCTGCTGGCGATGTTTAAAGTTTTTTTTGTTTCATTGGAGGGACTTTTTGTAAAGCAATCAGATGCTGCTGCTGATGTACCAAATATGCACGTGTACATGTTAGGGTTACTCACTTTAACCGTAGTAAGTGATACACAAGGAAACACGCTACAAAGACATAGCGTGGAACAATTACGCTACGAGCAAAGAAGAAGCAGTTTTACAAGTGTTAAGGGAGAAGCCAAAAACTCCTTTTGTTCGGTGTTTTCGATTACCCTCATTGCCAATGATTACGAGTCAGAATAAAAACGCAGCACGACATGATCTATTTTCGCTTCAATTATGATACTAATCTGAACATAATCTATAATTGCTGCCTTCAGTTTGATTATTGATTTCTGTATTCAATGACTTGTATTCACTATTACAGGATATTACAACTATTGCCGGTGTGTGTTGAGTGTAGATTATTATTGGTTTGAACAATATTTACTTGAGTGTTATGACATTTTAATTGGTCTGCAAATGTAGTTAGTTATCTTTGGGGTTGTTTAACAACCAATTTGTTGAATGAACCCTAAACAATGAGATTATTTTGTATTAATAGAAACCCTGGGTTAACTTGATTATACCTGCAATTAGAAGATTATTATCCAACGGTTATATAGGACACCAAAAATTATTTGGTTATTATTTATTTGTGATATTTGGCTCTTGCCTATTGACTATTGCACAACACATTAAATTCTGCACTAAATTATGAATGGGATTTCTATATTAGGTAGTAAATACCTTCAAAATAATTCAACTCATATGTAATTCTCTGCAAACATCAGGTTTTAGACAAATTCAAAAGTAGTTGGAATTTTATTGGAAAATGTTTAGGCAGAGCTGAAACTTCTTTACTTATAAAAAGTACAATATTGCCATCAGAATCAACAGTACAATACTTTGTAGCATAGGAATTTTTATTTTCAATCTTTACCTACTTGCTGAAAAATTTGCTCTTTTTTGTTATTTGGGTGCAAATATAACTTGTTTGAACTTTGTGGCAAATATATTTTACTTGTACCCAAACACATTGTGTTTGATATTCAATATAACATTTTTGGGACACAGTGATTAATGGGTTAAAATATATGTATATGTATGAATCTACATTTGGATTTTCAATCTTTAACTACACGCTGAAAATTTTGCCCTTTTTGTTGTTTGGGTGCAAATATAACGTGTTTGTAGCTTGTGGCAAATATATTATACTTGTACCCAAACGCATTGTGTTTGCTATTCAATATAACATTCTTGGGACACAGTAATTAATGGATTCAAATATATGTATATGTATGAATCTCAATTTGGATTTTCAACCTTTACCTACACGCTGAAAAATTGGCATTTTTTTTGTTGTTTGGGTGCAAATAAAACGTGTTTGTAGCTTGCGGCAAATATATTATACTTGTACCCAAACACATTGTGTTTGCTATTCAATATAAAAGTTTTGGGACACAGTGATTAGTGGGTTAAAATATATGTATTTGCGACACAAATGTGTTTTTTTTTTGTTAGAAACTGCTGTAAACAAAAACGTGACAGACACTAAAGAAAAAAAGCAGTAGATCTTCAATTCGCGAAAACAATGCTTGCTAACATATACATGGTTCCTGCAATATGTAGCTGGGCCGTTATTTTTCAGCATGTAACTGCCCATTAGGACGGCTTTAGTTTGCAAACAAAAGAAATACAATTTATGTACTACAGAAGAGTAGTTCGCTTCGGAATCTTGTGACGCGGAGTCTAAACAAATAATGCTAGAAATTTGGGAGCCCTGGGAAGTCCGACAATGTTTAAATGTGCCGTTGCGAGATCAAAAGAGATGGATTGATCTTTATATATTTGCATGTCTATTAGCAAATCTTAATTTTTGTGGTTTTCCAAGAAAATCTGGAAATAGCTTTAGTTAGTTCGGACAATAAAATGATAAATGTTTGAGCAGTATCCAGTAGATAACAAGTTTAGAACTCGTTTAACGCAAACATATTTATTTTGCTACAAAAATCGTTCATTTGCTGCTTAGTCCCACGAACTTTCTTTTACTCCAAAACTGTTATAATTTAATATATAATTTACATTTGTGTCCAATTACCCGTTAATTATAATCGAAAAAGTATATACACACACGCATATACTATGATCACACGCATATAAAGGGTCCGCCATCTAACGTTTTTTTTTCAACTAGTGCTTATTTCGTGAATGATAACACTTAGCTCATGTCTGATTTGACAGATAATTAGTTTTATCCTTCCGCTGAACGCATATGGTTGTGTATACGCTTGAACAACGCTGGGAAATACTGCGTCAATACTTTAAAAATCATGATAATGTTGCAGAATGTGTGCGAAAATTGCGTACGGATTTTGGAAGAAGAGAAGCACCGTCAGCTCCGTATGTTCGTTATCTTGTGAAAAAAGTGACAGAAACTGGCATCCTCATCGATAAACCAAAGCGTGAAAAGCCAAAAATAGTGCGTACACCCGAGAATATTGCTGCTGTGGCAGAAAGTGTGCGTGAAGCGCCATCAACATCAATTCACCGTCGTTCTCAACAATCGATAATGTGCTTAATCGATAATGTGCTTAAAAATTGGACCGATCGTGTAGGCTACTGCATGGCCAGCTGAGGCAGCCATTTGAATGAAATTATTTTCCATTATTAACCGGAAGGATTGTACTTTCAAATAAAAAAAGAAATTTGACAAAATATTCAGTAGTTTTTTTTATAGCATTTTCAAAAAAAATATTATTTGGCGGACCCGTTACTATGATTCCTACTAATCTTTTCCCATGTGTGTGAAGATAAATTCGAATTTAGCTAGCAGATAAACAAACCAATTAAGTTCTATTAATGTTAATGTAGTTACAGAGCTCTGCTAACATAGTTGGTTTGTGTCTCTGTTAGTTAAATTTGAATTTATCATCACACACATGGGAAAAGATTAGCTGGAAATCAATTCAGTCATTGGAAATTCCGTAATAAAGTCTAAATTTTGATTAGACTTCATAACTATCATGGACTAGCAGGATTATTTGTAGATTCTATTGATATATTAAAAATAGGTCGTACTAAATATAAGTTGTTACAACAGAAATTAAGTTATCTTAACTAGTTTGAGAATTTCTAAAACCTCATTCATCAGAAATGGAAGATACAACGCATAAAATGTACAATATTATAAGTCGCGTCCAACTATATGATACTGTAATCATAATTTAGTTTCTGTTACAAAAACACTTGTTACAAAGTTATGTATTCGATTTTTTATAAGAGGCTTTGCTGTAAAAGATAAACTATATTTGAATGTTACAGGAGGACTTTTCAGAAAATCTATCGTTTTAAACTGAAAGTGACAAACAAATTTGTGGAAAATCAATAAAGTATATAGATATTATCCACCGAAGAACATGGTAAGTAGACATATTCACATTTTACGCCGTATAGACCCAGTATTTGATATGATGTGGACAAAAACAATGGTTGACATATATTTTTCTATACGAAATCAAAAGAAGGTCATTGAAGTCCATGTACATTTTACTGTTAACGACAATACGAATATGCCCAGCTGATATATCTCACCACACTAGTTTCTGAATCGCATGTATTTTTATATTTTACTAGTGCTAAGGTGGAGTGAGACTTCTAAATATAATCGTTGAATCTGACGCCACTATAGACGCCTTCACCAAGATGCAACAAATTGTGGACACTTGTCTGGAGGAACTAATATTATGGGTGACACAAATTACTTAAATATACATATGATATTTACAAATTATAATTGTGTGTATGTGGTTACAGAGTTCTTATTTACTCCCCCCCATGTGTAACTCATACACATCACCGTGGGGAATGGGTAATAAACGTTTAATCAGTACCCAGAGAGTAGGGGGAAATAATGCCCACGATGATGGGAAATTACCCTGCACGATTATCCATTACACATAGGGAATGGGTAAGCGGCCTTTCTCCAGAGTAACCCACACCATTTTTGTACGAGATTGTGAACAATTTAGAAAAAATGTCTATATCTCGCAATGGAGCATCCAATCCAAAAAAATACTTCATTTTTGGTAGTTTCTAAGGGTTTTTCATATAGTCGTCCCACTCGTATGGAAGAATTTTTTTTTCAATAAATTGCCAAAGATAAGAAAATCGCTAAGGCCAATAAATTACCATAACTCGGAAACGGTGCCTAAATCGTGAAAATAATAAATTTTATCCTACGGATGGATGTCTTGAATATGGCATCACTATTTAAAAAAAATCACATAAGGTGTAAGGGGACACCCGGTTGGAACGAAGATACTTTTTTTAAAATGATCAAAATTTTGTAAAATTTTTTTTTCTAGAATGTATTTAAGAAACATATATATATTTTTAGGTCCATTTTGTAAGAATATGTATTATATTTTCCCGAAAAGTTTCTTTCTTCTAAAGAGATGTACTGCTTTTATTAAAAGCTAATCTTTTGCTTGAAGAAAATCTACTATTTTAAAAAAAAAAACTACTTTCTGTAAGAAAAAGCCATTAGAGTATGAATTTTTTTTACAAAGCAGTAATTTTTTAAGAACAGGTTCATTTTAAAGAAGTGGTACTCGTTTTAGGAATAGGTTATTTTTTAACAAAATGTACTTATTTTTAGAGAGTCTACTTATGTCAAGAAAATAAAAGAAAATGTATGATTTTATTTTTAGGAAAAGGTACTTTTAAGAAAGGGAATTTTTGTAAGAAAAGGTGTTTTTTTTTTTAACAGAAGGTATTTTTTGAAGAAAAGGTTTCTTTAAACAGATTTAGAAAAATGTTCATGACTTGTAAGCTTGTAGTATGAATTTCTCATACATTAACCAAAAACTAACAAAAATCGGTCATAAAAATTCAAATTCAAATAAACGTAACAGACACTAGCACGGTCTTCGAAAATGCTATACCAAGGAAAAATACAACTGTGTGATATAGATTAAAACTCACCTCAAAGCACTGCAACAATGCGAGAAAGCATGAGGAAAAGAAGAACATAGTGGAAAAATTTCGTCTATTCTTGTTATAGGCCTTTCAGTGATGTTGATATTTAGGGATCTTCGATCGATACTAATTCGCACATGTGAATTGCAGATTTGAGTTTGTATATATACGATTGACGATCAACCGATGGTATCAATACAGGCACAGTAGTTAGGCATCTGATGATGAACTTGTCACGGAGTTCGAAACTAGTCATGCCAGTGAGTGAGTGTTGAACTGAATTGTCTATTATTTCCAACAAAAACCAACCATTTTTCAATTAGAAAAATGTTCATGACTTGTAAGCGTTTAGTATGAATTTCTCATACATTAAAAAATCAGTCATAAAAATTCAAATTCAAATAAATGTATCTTTTTTGTGAAACTTTACTTGAGGTAAGTACCTATTCTTACATATGGGCCCATTCTTGAAAAAGGACAAATTCTAAAAAAAACTCCAATTTCTTTAAAAAAAAAACTTTTTCTTCAAAAAAGTAAAATTCCTTTTCTGAAACGCACCTTTTCTTAAAAATAAGATAATACCTTTACTTTTTATTTCTTGAGAAAAGTAGCCTTTCTGGAAACTAGTAACTTTTCTTAAAAAATTAACCTTTTCTTAAAAAGAGTACCACTTCTTTAAAAAGTATGTGTTCTTAAAAAAAGTACTTCTTTGTAAAAAAATGCATACCCTGGAGTTTTGTTACAGAAAGTACTTCTTCTTAAAAATAACGGGTTTGCCAAATAACTTTTTTTTTTGAAAATGCTATAAAGAAAACACTACTGAATATTTTCTCAAATGTCTTTTTTTATTTGAAAGTACAATCCTTCCAGTTAATAATGGAGAATAATTTCATTCAAATGGCTAACTCGGCTGGCCATGCAGTAGCCTACACGATCGGTCCAATTTTAAAGCACATTATCGATTGTGTGCAGCTGTATTTCACCAATGGCTTCACGAATATTGTCCTTTAATTGTTCAATTGTCTCTGGCTTGTCGGCGTAACACTTATCTTTCAGAGCACCCCACAAATAATAGTCCAACGGTGTCAAATCGCAGCTCCGAGGTGGCCAAACGACATCAGCTCTACGGCTGATAATGCGATCTTCAAAAACAGGGCGCAAAACATCGAGTGTAGCTTCGGCTGTGTGGCACGTAGCGCCGTCCTGTTGAAACCAAATGTTGCCAATATCCTCCTCTTCAATTTTTGTGAACAAAAATTCGTTCAACATGGCCCGATAACGATCGCCATTGACTGTAACGGCCACTCCTTGCTCATTTTCGAAGAAAAATGGCCCAATTATGCCTCTGGACAAAAATCCGCACCAAACAGTGACTAGTTTTGGATGCATCAGCTTTTCAATGTATGCGTGCGGGTTTTCGGTGCCCTAAATGCGACAATTTTGCTTGTTTACGTACCCGCCAAGATCAAAATGAGCTTCATCTGAAAAGATGATTTTTTTTTGGCAAAATCAGCATCTTCTGTAAGTCGATCGCAGGCCCACTTAGCGAAGCGAAAACGCGTATACACAACCATATTCATTCAGCGGAAGGGTACAACTAATTGTCTGTCAAATCAGACATGAGCTAAGTGTTACCATTCACGAAATAAGCACTAGTTGAAAAAAAACGTTAGATGGCGCACCCTTTAGTACCATTTCTTAAAAGAAAAAAATAGCTTTTAATAAAAGAAGTACCTCTCTTTGAAAAAAAGAAACTTTTCGGGAAAATATAATACATATTCTTACAAAAATTACCTAACAATCTATTATTTTTTCCATTTTACAAAAACCATCTTTTCTTAAAAATCTGTTTATATTATCGTATTAATACATAATATATTGCGAAAGGAATTTCGTTCCAACCGGGTGTCCCCTGACACCTTAGGTGATTTTTTTTAATAGAATAGAAGTGGGTAGTGGCCGTCGATGGTGCAATGGTAGTGTGCGCGGCTCTTCTGCATGAGAACGTGGGTTCGACCCCTGCTCTGGCCACCTTACAAAATTTCTTTCGACGGCGGTCACCTCGCTTAGTGATGGCGACACTACCGTATACGTAGCCATGAAAATGCTTCTCAAAATACCGTTCGGAACCGGAGCAAAATTGTAGGTCCCAGTGAGTGTGAAACTAGAATGCGCACATCTCACTGGTTTCTAAGAAGCTATCTTTAATTCCTCCATGGGATGTAACGGGTATCTATTGAAAAGCTTGTTAATTTCCAATGCAATATAATAAAAAGTTCGTTCTTATGGTCTTTACTTTCCAGCAAATGCAGTTTTGCAAACACACTATAGTTGGGCATCTATTTCAACTTTGGTAGAATATAACTTAACAAGTGTCGGTTTATTGTAAGCGATATTACTCAAAGACGGTATATTATTCAATACTCTAACTAATTAAGAAAACCCTGGCTGGCCGACCCTGCCCATTTACATGCTAAAACAACAGAACTGCAGCAACCTCGCAACAAAAATATACTGTAGGTGGAGTAGAAAAGTTATTGAGTGTTTGGTTTTATTACTAACCTAAAAAGGAAAGTTGGAAAAACCAAAAGTGTTACAGGTAGAGTAAACCAAAAAGAGTCACAAGGGAAATTTTACAGCTTATTAAACAAATAATGTAGAACACAAACAAAATTTGTTACAACGAGATTGAAAGATGTAATTACATATATTCAGTATAAATAAATAAATTTGAAAAATGTTTCGTCAACTTTTTTCAACGTCTTCCCATAGTCGCCTGATTGTTACGCGTCGGTTTACGGCTGTTATTTGGGTGTTTTAACTATTGGTCATGTGTTAAATTATTACACTAAAAAAATATAGTTTAAATACCTATACTTGTGTATTTTCGAAATCCGCTAAGCCTTGCTCCTTAATACCTAAAATTAGCGCCTGCATTTGTATACTTTGCCCTTAAATATGCACCATGAGACACATACAACTTTGGACTTTATAAAGCTCAAGCGAACTTAGAGCAACTGGTATATAAGCAAAATCTTCAAAAACGACATAGAAAACAAGAATATCCAGCTACACCAGGACAAGTTAAATGAAAGGAGAAAAAAAACTAAGAGCTGAAAATCCACTCCGTAGTAGAGAAGGTGAAAGGAATTCACATGCCTTGTAACAAATGCAAACAGAAGAACAAGGAAGGAGAAACAAAAAACGCTTCGAGAAATAAAGGCATTTGATTAAAACTGGTTTATTGGCAGGCAAGTTGTAAAACTTTTATATATGTTCGCCTGTTTTTGAGCTACGGCATCGTTAAGTTACAATTTTCTTTGGGCCTTAAGAAGTGATTGGTGGTATGAAGTGGAAAGCAAAGAAGAGCGAACCTTAATCATAAAAACAAAAGAAATACAAAATCTTTACTGTTTCGGCGAATAGCCGCAAGTGTTTCATGTGATATTTTTTTTTGTTCCAAAAAATTCGATAAAATTGCAAAAAAAAAGTCACACGAAAAGCATGACACATTCCTAAAGTAAAAGTTTAACGACGGCATCATGTCAACAGGAATGCTCCACACTCTTTAATCCCCCCTAAGCCGTCGAAGTTACAGACAGTGGGTGTATTGCAAAAGCTTAATCGAGTTGAGTTCATGCTTAATGTGTCTCCCTTTATTTTCCAAAACAATGAACTTTTAGACTCCATATTCGCTTTAGTTAAAATTTTTGCAAATAATTGATTAGTCATTAATCATTGAAATCAGTCTATCGGAACTTAGTCACATAATGATGACCTTGGCCTTAGCAACATTTTCAGGCATTTAACTTGTGATTAACGATTTAGATTTGATGGGTTTTGAACTTTGACTTTGAGAGTTCATCTGTAACATGGTCGTCTGTCGTGTATGCAAATTTTGTGATGAAAGTATAAGCATCAGTACACTATGGCTGTCACGCGCGTGTTCGACGCGTGCCTAGCGCGTTTTGTGGGTGAGGAGTGTGGTGTTGTGGGCGGGGTAGTCATTCACGCACGCTACGAAAATTTGTGGGCAGTTTTAACGTTTCTCTTTCTTCACTTCTGTATTTCTGTCATTTAGTTTCATATTAATTCTCATGTCGGAGTGAAAAGGTGTAAGCGATCGGTACAAAAATTAAATTTTTTAATAAATTAACCGAGAATACAACACTTTTACTATTTTTACCAATATAAGACAAGGAATACAACACAGAGAATTTCCATTTTTGATAAATGTAATTAGAATACACCACTTTTAAATTTTTTTACGAATTTAAGAATGCCGGACTGGTCGATTAAACGTCGAAAACAGCGGGGGTGGTATCAAGCCAAGACGCACAATGTAATCTAATCGTGATTTACGTAGGCTTTTTAAAAGATAATATCGTAATAATTGCAGCCTGACAAGCATAATCTAAATGGGGACTATGTATATTTGGGCTGGTTGGTTTGTATGGAAGAAAAAAGGAGATTCGGTGGTCGGCGCCTAAAATGAAAGCTGACTACGTTATCTGAATAATCTGAATAATAAAATATAATTTTACATTATTGTTCTTTACTTTTTTATGATCCTGATTCCTGACGTTGCAAAATGCGCATGACAAATTTTAAAAAAATACAATCTCCGTTTGTACGGCATTCACATGTCAAATGGAACATGTTAATTTCATGGAAAAATTATATGACAATGAAATGATTTATTCACTTCTTTCCTCTGAAAATTTAAAGATTGGGAAGAGCTTCTCACAAGGTGAAGAGGATAACAAATTAAACCAAAATTTTTACTGTACGATTATGATTCGATCTGAAGTAATATCTTAGAAGAATATTTTTCTGTTTCTTTCTAAAATCCAAAAAATATTTCGGCAGTATCCACTCGGTTGTATTCTGAGCTAGAGCGATTCAACATAACCTCCAAAAGTTATGTATCTCAAAATGTACAGATATTTTACAGTTTTTGAGGAAACTGGATTAATATAGTATGAGCGGCCGTCGGTGGTGCAATGGTTAGTGTGCGCGGCTCTTGTACATGAGAACGTGGGTTCGTTCCCTGCTCAGACCACCTTACATTTCTTTCGACGACGGCCACCTCGCTTAGTGTGGGCGACACTATCGAGTACTTAGCCATGAAAAAGCTTCTCAAAATACCGTTCGGAACCGGTGTAAAGCTGTAGGTCCCAATCAGTGTGGGTAAAAAAATGGAAAGCGCACATCTCACTGATTGTGAGAAGCTCTCCTCAATCCCTTCATGGGATGTTATGGGACACCATTTTTTTTTTATGAGCGATTCCGCATATAAGAAAATGGTGTTCCATGAAGGGATTGGGAAGACGTTCTCACAACCAGTCCGCTGTGCGCTATTTAGTTCTACACTCACTGATTGGAATGGTACTTTTTGAAGCTTTTCATGGATAAGTACTCGTTAGTGTTGCGAAGTGACCGTCGTCGAAAGAAATATAAGGTGGTCAGAGCAGGGATCGAAACCACATTCTCATGTCCAAGAACCGATCACACAAACCACTGCACCACCGATAGCCACAACTGATTCTGCATACAACGTCATCAAAATGGAGGCAATCAAATTATATCTTTAAAAATCAAAATCATGATATATATTTTTGATACCCCAAAATACCAGAATTTCAAACTTCGGGCCGAATGGAAGAATGTTGGTGATGGGGACATTATTGTTACATTGGCGAGGAATGAATACCGTAAATGAGCAGAAATCTTTTAGGTGGACAGCATATTGTTACGAGTTTTATCTAAACGTGTTGTCTTGATTAACATTTATGTCAAAATAACATTAGGATGTGTTTTATATAGTGCAGCTAGATTGTCTAATGTTATTTAGGCCTAAAAGAATGTTGTCGCTGCAAGTTGAAAAACTAACACATACCAACTAGTATTGGAATTTTTGCATTATATTTTAATTTGTATTACCTTATCCAATGCAAATACAAAAAATTGTATTGTTTGCAATTAAAATTCTACAATTTTCCATTTCCAATTACTCAGACAATGCAAATATTTGGTTGTGGAATCGGGTGCTAATTGTCACTTTACTGCTGGCAATTCTGTTTTATAGTATTTTATATGTACAGGTTTGTGGCTTCAATTGGTGATGCCACGTTGAAGTTATCATATCCATGGACCTATGTCTGATACCAACTCACCACGAATGTTAGAGGACAGTCTGATACAAGCGACAACAGATGTCATCTCACATCTAGCGATTATGTTAGTGTAAAAGTTTCAGGAAGAATCGAGAACAGGCACAGTTCTGGAATCGGCTATGGAGGGATAGTTGAAACATATGAAATAGACTTGAAACGAATCTAAAGTCAGTCTCATTTCAAATGATACATCGTCGAGTAATAGTGTTACTGAGTAAAGACATCGTATAAAATATTAATGTCCGTCGGTGGTGCAATGGTTAGTGTGCGCGACTCTTGTACATGAGATCCTGGGTTCGAACCCTGCTCTGACCAATTTCAAATTTGTTTCGGCGGCGGTCACCTCGCATAGTGAAGGCGACACTATCGAGTATATAGCCATGAAAAAGCTTCTCAAAATACCGTTCGGAATCGGTGTAAAACTGTAGATCCCAATCAGTGAGTGAAAACTGGAAAGCGCACAGCTTAATGATTGTGTGAAGTTCTCCCCGGTCCCTTCATGGGATGTAGTGGGAAACCATTTCTTTATTTTTATATATATTTGCATATAACTAGCAAAGACACAAACCACTTCAGTTAGCTGTGCTCTGTTATTGTGTTAACAGAGCTATGTTAAAGCGACTGAAATGGGAGAATATATATTAATACATATATATTTGAACACATTAAAATGCGAAATTCAGAAATTAGAAAGTATATATTCTGAATTCACATTTGTGTCGCAATAATTCCAAAACATATTCCAAAGTGCATAATTGTGCTGTTCAAAATCTTCTAGCTTTAAAGTTCCACAATGAACACTGTGGTGAAATGGAGCTTCAAAAACTAACCAATTATATACCTGCTTATAGGCCCTGGGTGTACTTTTCGAATTTACTATCCCAATTTTTCAGAACTTTTTCTGAATCTCGAAATTTCAGATTTTCAATTTCGGGTCCCTTGTTCCAATTTAGACAGTTGTGATCAACTGCGTCGTTAACCGTGAACCAAGTGAATACGCGTTAAGACACTTTGATGTTCGTACTCTTAAAATAGTAGCCATATATTTCAGAACGTTTTCGGAATGTCGAAACACACATCTTAAATTCATAGAAAAGTAATTGTGGCTAACCACGAATCAGATATATACCTGCTTATAGCTCCTGAAGTTAACAACGCATTTAACCATAGTGTACCAAATTCGACCTAGGTACCCGAAACTGAAAATCCTAAATTCAGAGAGTCCGAAAACTTTATGACAAATTGGGATAGTAGCTTCGACAAGTTCACATCAGGAGCTATAAGTAGGTATATATTTGATTGGTGGGTGAAGCCCCATTTCTGTCTTCGTATAGGAATTTAAAATGTATATATTGACATTCTGAAAAACTTCTGAAATATATGGCTACGATTTTCAGAATATTTTCCCCAGCGGCTCTTCGAACATATGTATATACTTGGTCCATGGTTAACAACGCATTTGACCACAGTGGGCCAAATTCGACAACAGGAGCCGAAACTGAAAAGCATATATTCCGAGCTTCTCAAACCGTTTTGAATAATTGGGGTAGTAAATTCGAAAAGTGAATCTCAAGAGCTCTCATCAGGTATATATTTGATTCATTGTTGAAGGCCCATTTGGCTACAATGGTCAAATTTACAGGCTTGAAGTTATTGAACGACACAACTGTGTACTTTGGAATTTGTTTGTGAATTATTGCGACAAAAATATAAATTAGAATTACTGACTTTGATATTGTTCAAATCGACTAAAAATCGATTCTATTTATATATCCTCAAATTTCAATTAACATAATAACAGAGCTCAGATAACTGTAGCGGTTTGTGTCTTTGCTAGTTATATACGAATTCACCTTCACGCCCATAAAATAAAGATGCTCCATTTGCCATCTGAATGCCATACCCGACGGGGGATTTTCTGCCTCTTTATCATGCGAATTTTGCAATTACGGTAGAAGATTCATTCGAACAATAAAGCAAATTTATTAACAATTTGTAGAGACATTGCACAAAGGAAAACGATTAAAAAAAAATATGAACAAGTAAAACAAAAATAAAACAAAGTATTAAATTTCCATGCTGGCACAGATCTTTAATTGAGCTTAAAAGAAGTCTAACAAATTCTCAGCTGCATCCCATTGTTAAATCAAAAGCACTCAGAGCACACGCAAATTGTTCAGTAATAATGATGAAGATAATGGTGCTGGCAATGGGTCACAGCACTGGTGGTGCTGTACGTGATGTTGGGTTAAATGCAGTTGAGCTTGGTTGAGCTTAATGCTAAGAAATTGCAAGTGTCTGTTGTTGCAAGGTAGAGGACTCTGTCTCTTTCACGGTTGAGTGAATGCCAGTCTTAATTACAACGAACAGGAGCATTCAGAAGTAGAAAAAACATTGGAAATATCTTCATATATGACAGAAGAAAGAAACATGTATGCATTCGTACATCGCATTGCATTATCTTTTTGGCTTATCTCTGCGTCTACTTGTCTGAAGGAATGTCTGCCACTTCGCTTTGATTACTAGTGATGAATGGGGGAAAAGCACACTCTATTTCGTTTGGATAGGGACACATCGAAAATTAACATCGGAGTCATGTATTTGAAAATATAGTTAAGTGAAAAATTTTAGTAATAGAAAATGATTGGTTGTAGTGCCATTTTAAGGGTATACAAATGTTAGATAAAATTAAGGGGTTTGTATTGAAAAGTTGCCATTCCAGAATACACTATGCTACAAAGGAGCCTACTTGGGCATTATTTAGGTCTTATAATAATGTTGCTAGGATGTCTGTCCTATCTTTAACGGAGTTATAACTAATTATTGTCAAGTGCATTTAATTGAAGACCCTGGTGGAAGAAGGTGTTAAGTCACTTTAGAAAAAAAAAAAAATTTTAAATTTAATTTTAATATTTTTTTATTCTGTTGTTCGACCTTTTCTTTATTAATAAATAATCAATATTCTTCGAGCTATAGGTCAGATTTGCTGTTTTTGTATATATTTTCCTCGATAGAAATATCGAATATTGATTATTTTTTAATTTTTGTAATTAAAATATCAGATGCTGACATTTTGCTTATCTAAAACAAAATCAGATACCATGAAAACACTTAAAGAAGAAGGAATATTGTTTTTGAAAAAAAAGTGAGTTGAACCTTCTTCCACCAGAGGCTTCAATTGTTTCAGTGATTGGCGCAGACAATTTTTTTTTATTCATTGAAACACAGAAATTCAAAACATCAAAAGAAAAAAAAACAATATTTAATCCGACCTATATGTAGAGTTATCAACAAGAAAATTTAAAATAATTTGTCTGCTGCGTTCGCTCATAATGGAAAATAAACGCTAACATGTTTATGATATCATGAGTGTTTTCCTTGCATTTCCTACTCGGACAAGTTTTTCGGTTCTATATTCATCAACCTTCATATTGTGAAGGGGGTGCAATGGTTAGTGTGTGGGGCTCTTGTACATGAGATCCTGGGTTCGAACCCTGCTCTGACCACCTTAACATTTCTTTCGGCGGCGGTCACCTCGCATAGTGACGGCGACTCTATCGAGTATATGGTCGTGAAAAAGCTTCTCAAAATACCGTTCGGAATCGATGTAAAACTGTAGGTCCCAATCAGTGAGTGAAAACTGGAAAGTGCACAGCTCAGTGATTGTCAGAAGTTCTCCCCGTTCCCTTCATGGAATGTAATGGGAAACCATATATTTATAAATTCAAATGGAGATCGTCATAACGCCCTCTAGATTATTCAACAACTATATAATTTTATTTGTATTAGAATATTCATGTAATTTGTGGAAAGTTAATTTCCCGTGCTGAATTTACTATACATAATTATTATTTTAACAGCCCAAAAGTATGCAAAGGTATTACTACTTATTGTCAGCACGTATTTATTACCAGTACCTGTCACTTACTCGACAAAACTATAGAACAACTGTTGACTTTCAAATATTAGTAAAATACATTTAAGATTTTCCAACATCTATATCAAATCACTCATATTGGAATATTGATGTAATTCCTCGAAAGTGTGGAATTAATTCGCTATTCATAATTATATTTTTTACAGCCAACAGGTATGCAAAGCTGTTACTAGTTATTATCAGTACCCATATAATAACATTACCTGCAACCAAGACTCATCTAAGAATACACTGGCACCTTATCGTCACGCGTTTTCTGCGCTTTCAACTGCGAAGCGCGTCCTAGAACAACACGACGTTGAGTTGGAACAACGTGCGCACAATTTTAGGTTTTTCTCCCTCCGTTAGGACGTTGTTGCTACTAGCACATAATTTTCTGAAATGGTTGTGTTGTTTTACGAGTATTTTGAGTATCTATTTACTCTTCACATGAACCCCAGTACCAAAAACAAAAACAGCTTTTCAAATCGTGTGACAACAAATTGCTAGTGTGGCACCCTAGGGGCGTACACAACATTGAGCTTTTAGACACGCGTGTCAACAAAATACTTGTTTGGCTCGTGCCCGACCTGACAGAATTATTCGAACAAATGTTAGTTTAAAACTAAGTGTCACACATTTTTGGTAAAATAATTTACACAAAATTAAATTTACCAAAATCGTCTAAGGAACTTTTTAAAATAAGTAATTAATAAATTTAAATAAATAAATAAAAAATAAATAAACATTATAAATATTGTTCTTAGGCTAGTCTTTTATCTCTTTCCGTTTGAATCTAGTCGATCATGAAGCATTACAATTATCATATCTCAACGACTTGACTAAATGGACATACACTTCAGAAAATTTCGATTTAGACAGCGGTATTAGCAGTAACTGAATTTATAGGTTGTCACAACCATATTTAGAGAGTGTCACAACCGGATTCAGAGGCAGTCAAACCCGAATTTAGAGGCAGTAAAAGCCGAATTTTGAGGTTGGCACAACTGAATTTAGAGGTTGTGGGAACGGAATATAGAGGTAGTCATAATCGAATTTAGAGGTTGTCACAACCGAATTTAGATGTTGCAATAACCATATTTAGAGGTAGTCACACCCGAATTTAGATGCAGTCAACTACGAATTTAGTGACAGTCAAACCCGAATTTAGAGGTTGGCACAACCGAAGTTAGAGGTTGGCACAACCGAATTTAGAGGTTGTCGGAACCGAAAATAGAGGTAGTCACAATCGAATTTAGAGGTTGTCACAACCGAATTCAGAGGTCGGCGCAACCATATTCAGAGGTAGTCACAACCGAATTTAGAGGAAGTCAAACCCGAATTTAGTGACAGTCAAACCCGAATTTAGTGACATTTAAACACGAATTTAGAGGTTTGCACAACCATATTTAGAGAAGTCACAACCGAATTGAGAGGCAGTCAATCCCGAATTTAGTGGCAGTCAAACACGAATTTAGAGGTTGGCACAACCGAAGTTAGAGGTAGCCACAACCGAATTGAGAGATTGACGGAACCGAATGTAGAGATTGTCACAACCTAATTTAGAGGTTGTCGCAACCGAATTTAGAGATTGTCACAACCGAATTCAGAGGCATCCACAGCCAAATTTAGAGGTTGTTGCAGCCGAATTTAGAGGTTGTCACAACCGAATTTAGAGATTACAATATATTTCTTTATCGTTCGTAAAAAACACAATAAATTCTAGTTAAATCGGCGACAGCATCAATTCTACGTTCTTTTTATTTTTAATATAGATATTATTTTTTGAATTTTGAACCCTACATTTGAAATAAAAATCCCTTCATGGGGAAACACTGGCTAGGCCATGTCACTGTAATTGATCAGAATGAACCAGTGCGAAGGGTATTTGAAGACGTATTCGAAGGACATCGAAAAATAGGACGACCAAGACTTCGCTGAAAAGACCAGGTCGAATATTGCCTGCGAGAGCTTGGTGTTACCAACAGGAATAGAAAAGCTGAAGAAGGAGCCGATTGAGCCTCTGCCTTGCCCCTGTAAAGCCCTTGACCCCTCAGGGTTGTTTGAGGCCACCTAAGTAAGTAAGTACATGCGGAGTATTAATTATATGACAGTTATAATTTGTAGTTTAATTTAAATTATCTCTACAAATTCAAATTCAAATACAAAAAAATTTTAAATTTTAAATTAAATACGATTTAAATACCAATTGTACTTATTTTCAAAGAATTATTTGGTTGAGGTTTGGTTTTCAAATACGAGTATCTTATACTCGTATGTATGTATTTCGTTTGGAAAAAAATTTTAAATTTAATGGATCGCAATTTTAAAATGCTGCGTGAAAAAAATTCTCTGTTAATGTTTTAAAAATTAAAAAGTAAAATTTTTTATTTACCCAAATGCACGTGCAATCGAAACTTCAACGGCCTGTAGGGGACAATAAGTACTCTCGAAATAAAAAACCTTTGACGTTCCCGTAATCAATTCTTCAATAAGTATTTTGTATATTATATACAAAAAGCGGGACAATCCCTCCAAAAGCTGGACAGTTGGTCACGTTAATTTTACGGCATTCGTACTGATATCGATTTTCTACATTTGATTTTAAGTAGAAAGCAAGAAAACTTGTTATATTTCAAATACATTTTGACACACAACAAATCAGTTAATTTTTCAATGCGTCTTGACTTTTAATCAAATCCACAAACAAACGAATGGGAGCACATCATTTGTTATTACTTTTGACACGAAATCGAAGAAAAAGAATTTCACTGCGAAGGTTTAGAATCTCTAAAAGAGTAAAACCCTCTAAAATCTCAACTGCTAAAACCCGAACTATTTGGTACTGAAACAGAGACAACAAGTAAAAGGTGCTTGTTATTTCGTTGCGCAATATCTTCAACAGCTTAGTGGCGATTTTGTACAAGGAAAATTAAGTATTTTACCCAAAATTGAGAAATGACATTAGCTAATTTTTTTGTAGCTAAGGAAGATGATGCCATATTAACATATTTCAAAGAATAAAGAAATCTCAGTCCGATATTTTCAAATTAAATTTTTTTTCTTAGATATTAATAAAGAATCATAAATAAAAAAAATCCACCAAACTCTAGTCCTTTTTATAATACTTGCCAATAGAGTCTTTATTTATTTCAGCCTATAAAGTACAAATATTAAATATTAACAAAACTTAAAAATAAAAATCACATGAGGTGTCAGGGGACACCCGGTTAGTACAAAGTTCCTTTTGCTATATATTATGTACTAGTTAGTTGCAACACGCCGAAGGCGCCCGTTCAAAAATACGACAATTTAAATGGAACTTTAAGAAAAGATATTTTTGAAAAATGATAAACTTTTTTAAGATTTTTTTTTATTTTTAGGACCTGTTTGTAAAAATATGTATTATATTTTCTCGAAAAGGCCCTTTTTTAAAGATAGGTACTTCTTTTATTACAAGCTAATGCTTTTTTTAAGAAAAGGTAATATTTTTAAGAAGAAGTACTTTCTGTAAGAAAAAGCCTTAAGACCATGAATTTTTTTTTACAAAGAAGTAATATTTTTAAGAACAGGTGCTTTTTAAAGGGGTGGTACTCCTTATGGGAAAATGTTATTTTTTTTAAGAAAATGTACTTATTTTCGGAAAGGCTACATAAGGCTCTGTACTTATTTCTCCAGAAAAGAAAAGAAAAAGTATTATTTTAATTCTTAAGAAAAGGTACTTTTAAGAAAAGTAATTTTTGTCAGAAAATTAATTTTTTTCAAGAGAAGGTATTTTTTGGAAGAAAATGATTTTTTTTAAGAAGTGTTAATTATTTTTAGAATTGGTAATTTTTTTCAAGAATAGGTACATTGTTAAGAGTAGGTACTTATCTCAGGAAAAGTTATTTTGTTTCACAAAAAAGGCACCCTTTAAAGAAAAGGTAGTTTTTTATGAAAAGGCAATTTGTTGTAAGAAAATGTACTTTTTTAAGAAGTGGTACTTATTTAAAAAAAAAAATTACTTTTTGTTACGAAATTTACTTTTTTATGCAAAGGTACTGCTTTAAGAAGAGGTATTTTTTGCAACAAAATGATTTTTTTTTAAGAATATGAATAGGATTTTTTGGAGAAAATTAACTTTTTTTTAAGAAAAGGTACTTATTTAAGAAAATTTCCTTTTTTCAACTTCTTTCACTTTGGCTTTTCTAAATTTACTTTTATTGGGTTCAAAACTACAAGATATACTAAATATTGGTTACAGACTCCACCTAGAAAACTTCTCACTAAGCAAGAAATTTTCCAGCATATGTTAATCTAGACGCAAACCCAATATAGTTGATAATACTGGGTTGTAGCATAATAGTGTTAAAAAAGTTGTTTAATTTTTTTTTGATCCCGCAACGAGTGATAAGGATCTTCATTCCAATAATTTAAATTTAAAATACTTTTCAGCATAAAATAACACAAGAAGCGGCACAAGAATCCTATCTAAATGTAATGGAGTAACGAAAAAATACTGACATAGGTGTTGTTAATAAAGCATACATGCACGTGAATTCTGGCTTTCATTTCATTTTGCTGCCAAACATTGACATATCTTCCAACCACCAATGGAAGACAGCACTTCCGGGCGTTGATATTGTTTGGTTGCCATTGCTAAATGCCCGAGATTGGCATACTGTTGCCATGCATCCAAGGACCTTCGCAACATCTTTTAATTCATACATTATAACAAATCCTTGATGGGATTTTTATGTCGCTTTAAAAGTATGTTCGCGTAAGAACTGTGTTTGTGTTTAAATATTTGTTGAAACTTCTTTATACCCAACTACATTGTGTAATATGTTAATAATACAGTAGGGGGTTCCCCACCACATGTCTGTTGTTTTCCGACAAAACATTTAACAAAAACCTAAAATGCTTTCATTTGCAACATTTTAAATATTCCCACAGAAGTGGCATTAACAAGTAAAAAGGAGTTGTAATTACAATGACTTTTTGTGAATTTGTTTTTTCTCCCATTGAAACAGGTAAGGAAGGAATGCCTTTTGTCATTCCTAAAATATTCAGAAACTGTTATATTTTTAATGTTGCAATGTATAAATAATAATAGCTCATATAAAATGTATGAGTAAATTGTGGTAATTACGAGAGTATTATAAAAGTTATGGGGACAACTATTTGTAAATGCTAGAGATTTATGATTTGTAAATCGTGCAAGGATTAGGAAACGTTGTACTAGATTATTGTTGTACTATTAGTTATGGTATAAAAACTACTGTGTTAACACAAAAATCAGATTATATTTTAAAGTAATTGAGACGTTCTTGCTGTAATCCATAAGTGCCCCAACAATATTTTATTTTCGAGCTTTCTGATGAAAATTTTTAAACAAATGCTTCCGATAAAAAATTGATACATAAATTTAGTAATAGCGCATTTACACCGGCTAGGCCATGTCAGTAGAATGGACCAGAACGAACCGAGGCCATGTCAGTGGAATGGACCAGAACGAACCAGTATTCGAAGACGTAATCGAAGGACATCGAAAAATAGGACGACCACGACTTCGCTGGAAACACCAGGTGGAATATTGCCTGCAAGTGCTTGGTGTTACCAACTGGAGGAGAAAAGCGGATGATGGAGCCGAGAAATAAATTTATAAAAAATATTTTCGGTTTATATATTAATCGATTTTTAATTTTCAAGTTCGCTTATGTATTTAATTGAATAATCAATTATGTGCATACACTACTAGAACTTAATATTTGAAACGAGATTGTAGCAACCATTAATTCGGCTGCTGCCACCAAATTGCGGTTACCCCAAACGAATTATGGTTGTCACGACTGAAGTTAGTCCTCACAACTGAAATTTGGGTGAAATATCCTCGTATCTTAGGTGATACGATTGTAATAATAAAAATGCCAGATATATATTCGCTTCTCAACTAAATGTTTCTATAAATGCGGTTGCTACAGCCGAACTTGGAATCAACTGGGTTGCACCAATAGAATTTATTACCGATTGGGTTGCAACAACGGAATTTGGTTTGAATTCGTTTGCAGCAACCGAATTTGTCACCATTTTGCATGCAATAACTGAATCTAACATCAATTCAGTTGCGATCTTCGAATCTGGTATCAAGTCGGTCACAATAACAGATTTTATGTTTATGTCAGATGAAAAATTAGGTTGCTGCAACCAATTTACTTGAAGTATGTTGATGCAACCGAATTAATTTTTAATTCGTTTACCACAGCATAATTCTGTATATTTCAAACCTGATGTTTAATATTCTAAAAACAATTAATATATTAACAAAAAAAAGAAAGAACGTAGAATTGTTACAACATTTTTAGTTGTGGTTGTTAGGAAGCTATGTAGAAGTATTGTAATTATGGATTTTGCGCTAAAACCCCTTAATTTCCAGATAATGTCCATATTTATCAGCGTGCATTACAAGCAGATGGCATCAGTTCCGAAGATTTGCAAGGTTGGTGCTTTAAGATATGCTGATATACCCTTCAACGATAAGGAATTCTAGTATCATCTTTATATAGAGCGATCGAATGGTTGAAGTTAAAACCTAAATAGACAGACACCCAAAGCTTCAATTATATTCGTTATGTCAACTAAATTTTGCATGTTTTCGGTTGTAACAACCAAGTTTCGAATTAATTCGGATGCGGTAACCGGTATTGGTACAAAATTCGGTTGCAGCAACCGAATGTGGCATCAATTCAGTTGCAACAACCGAATATGACTTCAATTCTGTTGCAGCTATCGAAATTAGTATTAATGCAGTCGCAATAACTGAATTTTGCCCTAAGTAGGATGCAACGACCGAACTTGGCGTCAATTCGGTTGCTGTAACCGAATTTCTCATCAATTCTGTTGCAACAACCGAATTAATTTTCAATTGGGTTATCACAACATAAATATATACAATACAAACTCAAACGTTTACAATTCTAAAAGCAAATATTGTACTTTTTTTGGATTATTAAAGTTCAAGAACATTCTATATATCTCTTAATAGAGATAAAGTTTTTACAAATTAAGTTTTGCAAAATGCATCTTCATGATTCCTGGCAAACCGTATAGATATTTCAAATCGTAGCAACAGATCTTGATCAGCGATTGCATGGAATGATGCTATTGAAAAATTCATCAAAGTAAATGAAAATTGAAACTGATTTCAATTGAGAAGTGCAAGTGTTCGAAAAATATCGCAAGCAAAACACACAGGAAACCAAGAACCAATGGTGGTTCTCTGGAGTTGGAAAAAAGTTTGCATATATTTTGATGAATTTGTCAATAGCATCATTCCAAACAACCGCTGATGAAAATCTATTACTACGTCTGGAAGCAATACGGTTTGGCAGGAGTCATGAGGATACATTTTGCAAAACTTCTTTTTTCAAATCCATATATCTATTAGTAGAGATATAGAATGGCTGTGATCTTAAATAATAGTATAAAAAAATTCCAATAAAAAGGGCCAAATAAATAAAAATCATCCCTGGTGCCTTTGAACGTAGAGCCAAACAAGCTAAAAAAAATTACAATTGTTGTGGGTCGCGGTGATGTCAAGTTTTTTGTGGTTTTTGTGGTCAAGATTATTGTGGTAGTAAAAATATTGTAGACGTCCTATTTTGGAGAGAATGTCCACATTTGCCAGCGTGAAGTACAAGCAGATGCCAACAGTTCAGGTTTACAGAGTTGATCGTTTGTGTTGTTCTGACGTCGTCTGTTTATAGAAAGGTTTAGAGGCCAAGTCGACGACACGACTCGACAGAGTTTATGCGTGGAACCTTATTGACAGGACTTTTAAAACGGTCGGAAATGGTTGTAAAATGAATTTGTTACCCTAAATATTACTCTGTATAAATTATTTCCTCGCTTTGTAATTATTTATGAGAATATAAAGGAAAATAATAAAAATTTGACAATTCAGTATTTAGTTTACACTTTAAAAATTCGGTTGAGAAAAACACTAATTCAGCTGTAGTAACCTCAAATCCGGTTGTAACAACCTCTAATTCCTTTGTGACAACCTCTGTTTCGGTTGTGCAAACTTCAAACTTCGGTTGTGCACACCTCTAATTCGTGTGTCATAACCTTTAATTCACGTGATAACCTCCAATTCACTTGCGACAACCTTTGATTCGGTTGCGACAACCTCTAATTCGTTGGTGACAACCTCTTATTCGGCTGTGATAGCCTCCAATTCGATTGTAACCTCTGCATCGGTTGAGGCAACCTCTAATTCGATTGTGATAACCTCGCATTCGGATGTGATGACCTCTAGGGTGGTTGCAATAATATTGAAATTCGTTTACGGCTAATTCGACTGCCTCAATGAAATTTTTCAGTCAGTGAGTATACAATTCGGCATTCATCATCTTTGGCATTCATCATCTTCAGCGATTAGGTCACTTTCATCTTCGTAGCTTCGTTGGTCATTAAAATTGTTGTATTTGGAGATCCACGAGTGTTAGTCTATAAACAAATGCCTACAAACGTATCAATGTTTGGGGGCATATTTTGCGTTGCAGGCGTCATCGGACCATTCTTGTTCGATAATGCAGCTGGTCATTCAACAACAATGAATGGTGCTCGATATCGGCATATGAGAATCCAGGCTTTTATGCTAAAACTGCAAGACGTGGATGGTAGCGGCAACAATGTTAGCGGCATGTGGTTTGAATCAGTGCTCTGGAGTTGGAGTCGGCGTTTGAGATATTTGCCTGGAGCAGGAGTTGGAGTTGGAGTTGTAGAAATTTGGTCGACTTCGACTCCAAGCTTTGAATTTCCATCAAAAGTCGAAATTTTCGTAAAGAATAATTTTTTGACCGATTTTTTCAGTTAATGTATGTACGAGTTTCTTGGTTTCTCATGCGAAAAATGATATGTTTGTGGCGGATATATCTCTCAACAAAGCCGATATACGAGTAGTTGCTAAATTCTTGGCACCAACAAACGTGTTCCAATTCACATCTAAATTATACTTGGAAATATAGAATTGAAGTGCTAAGAGATTTGCAAAAACGAAAATAAAAATCGAACTTACATGTTTGTTTCCAATTCGAGAAATTTGACGTTATTAGGACAACTGAATTGTGTTATATTATTTTGGTCAGGTTACTGGTTTTTTATTAAAATAAATATTTCTTCTAAAGGGTGTATCATTAAGAATGCACTCTTCATTTTAAAACAAAAACACGTAGTTTTTGAGATAGTTGTGATTTTTTTTATTGGAGTGTAAAGAAGGCATGTTCCGATTAAGTATAGAATAAAATAGCCGTCAAATGGTCCCACGGCTCTGATGACAGGCCATTACTATTTTCATGAAATTTCATGAAATAATTTTACAATTATTTCTCCAAAATTGCGCGATTTTTTGACTTAAACACAATATAAAATGGCTATAAATGGCTGAGATTTATTCTTTTTCAAATATTGAAGTTTTGGACTCCTACATGTATTTCTTATTTCTTTGTCACTATGATTTTTGGCTATTTTTCATATGAACATTTTAAAAATTGGGCGATTTTGCATAAAATTTTTGGGTCATTTTTCTTTTGGGCGATATTTCATGGCGCCATTGACGTTACCTTGCTCCATTACCAAATGAACGAATTGTCTGCGCTTTTCATGGTCTGCTCGTTTGAGCTCCTGAATAAGCTGAATTTTGAACGCATGACGCTGGACGTCTTCTGTCAAAATTCGCTGCATGATGCTTCGTGAAATATGAAGTTTTTGAGAACGATGCCGAAATGATATGTTCGGGTTTTAGGCGACACTCTCCATTACAGCGGAAATATTTTCAAGAGACCGATAGGTGCGTTGACGCATAGAAGTCTTAGTGTCCATAACCGACCCAGTTTCTTCAAACTTTTTGACCAATCTTCGAATGGTTGACCCATTAGTTGCACTTTCACGATTGAAAATTCTTCGAAATTTGCGAGCGGTCTCAGCATAACTTTCAAAATTTTTGTAATAAGTTTTCACAATTATAACGCGTTGTTCTTTGTTAAAGGGCTCCATTTTTAATAATTGAAATAAACATATGTGACAGCTGCTTAATTTGAGAGTTGACGCTGGCACAAAAAAAAAATTACACTAAATTTAAAAAGTGCAATCATAGTGAGACACCCTTTAAAACAAAATAAATATTGTATATGATTCGATCAAAAGTTATTTCTTAGACGAATATTTTTCTCTTTCATATGAGCTACACAGAGATCAGGGATTTTTTTCTACAATTAGAAAAAGTGAAAACAGTCGGCACAAGGATTTGCACTCACGTTGGAGGACGATCGCTTCGAAATTTGTGACTCTTCTCATCAGCTGGCAAGCTCAGTGACGAACATCCACGACCATTGTTGCGCGAATTTTGGACATTCGTTAGGAAGATCTTTTGATTCTATTGTAATAACCTGTAATTTCGGTTATGACAAGCTCTAATTCGCTTGCGACGACCTCTAGTGAAGCTGTGGCAACCTCTAAATTCGTTTGGGGCAACCTATAAATTCGTTTAAACGAATACCTAATGAATGATTCGTTGTAGTAAAATCTGAAATAAGGCCCTGACCCACCTCCTAAATTTTCTTCGGCCTGTAAAAAAAAAATTGGGGGGGTTTTTGATACTACGTCCAAGTACTTTCACATTTTTTTGTTTTGGTTGAGGCCCGAAAGAAATTTCTTTCATTTGTGTCACAGTGTTATCAGTAAGTAGAATAACATTTTCATATTTATCGATGTATTTTCTTGTTATTCTATTTAGAATAAAAAATATACTTGTCCGTAGCAGGGATTCTTACATACATACGTATATCAGTGTTGATATTTAGAAAATTTCTATATGATTTTTCTATTTTTGAAAAAATTTTTATTTTAATTAATCAACCATCGACTTCCGTTTCTTAAATAATTAACTAATAGTTGATGTACTTCTACGAAATGAAGGAGACGGAGTCGTCTTGGTGTCGTTCCTTTCCAAAGTGCAGCAGAGTTGTGCATCTGCAAAATGCTGGTGTCTTAATCGGTGCCATCCAATTTTGGCCGGACGCCACAGCCCTAAATTTAAGAGGTTATTTTATTTAGTTCATGCTTTAGGAAACATTTTTTTCTCTGAGCCGATATGACCCTTTTTCAATATAAAACTACCAGCGATTATAACACATATATCTGGGAAATTTCAACTACCTGAAGCAATTCAGACGCTAGCATATTAACAACAGGCAGACTACCATCATTTTCAAACTAACCTCGTATTCACATGGTAAAAAAAGTTTATTATAAATCACATATCCTCGCTGTGTGCAAAAACCGGAAATATGCAAAATGATGAAAACAATTAAATTTTATTTGCATATTACTCTAAACTGCGTTTATTGTCTTTCTGTCATTCTTAGGGGGCTGTTCCGCCTTTTTTTGTCTCCTGCGGTGAATATGAAAAAACACATGTGAATACACTGAGTACTTACAGGATTATGTGACGAAATGTGAAAAAGGATATTCATATAAGCGTATCCTTCGGCTGTTTGTGAACGTTGATATATGCCAGTTTGTCCACAAAACTTTTTTTTTTAAACATTTTTTTTATCTGGTTTTTGGGTGTCCTTTTTTTTATATACAGCGTACATCCTTTACGGGTGTTTTGAATGTGCCTTGGCTTAAAAGTATAAACGAAAATGTATCATATTACATTTAACTAAGACAGATGCTGTTCATCATCACAGGGCAAAGAGGATTTTAACATAAAAAGGAGAAAAAACGAATACTGCACGTATAAATATATCATCGTTATGAAAATTCTAAAGAATCTTAGAGAATGATTGAAATTTAATACATTCCCTTTTGCAATCATTCTTTTGCTTGGCACAAATAAGCTTGAGAACAAAGGATATGAAATAAAAAGAATACAATTTTGTGATATTTTTGCCAAAATATAAATAACCCTGGAGTGAAAGTGGCGTATGACAATGACATGTAACCATGCAGACAATCACACACCTTTGAAAAATTGTAAAGAATTTTAGATTTTTCAGAAATTTTGTATTAAATAATCTTATAGTCACACCAGTAATTCGATACTTAATTAGTTTGCCCAACAGTTTCAACATCATGTAGGTAACAAAGTGCCCACCTTTAACAAACAAAAATTGAAAAGGTTTTGATAAATCTAATCATAGATTCTAGAAAATTTTATAAATTGTTTAATTACGAAAGCCTTATTTTATTTTTTTATTTTATTTTAATGACTGAGAAAGAAAAAGAAGACGTAGTAATTCCAGTCATTAGTAAAGATATAAGCGCCATACTTCATCTTTCGTTTGCCTTGGCGGATAAGGTGGAAACCTCGGAATAGTGAACACTTTCTTTTTTCATCTCCTAACTGGACAATGTTTAGGGCTGAATAATTTAAATTTGTACTGCATTTTATGTCTCACAAGTTGACACCTTCAAATATTGTACAACTTGTAGCCAGATTTTTCAGAAGAAGCCACTTTTTACCACTTGGTTGTATGCTGCTGACAAATGAGTTTATACCCTGCAGTAAGACTAATTATTTTTATAAATGTTCCCTAATAGGTAAGGACTTAGATTGGTTCCCTTTTACATATAAATATATGATAGATCTTTTAACAGTCGCATGTCCTATAAGCTGACAATTGTCAATTCTGCATTACGTCGGTACTAGTCCTGGACTAGTTCCAAATGCACAAGTTATAAAACTAATTGTCAATAACAAAGTCTGAATGAACCAATATAGTCATGGGTTGATAAAACCAGACAATCTTAGTAAAAACAGGGGAAAAAATTGTACGAAACCATCATTATATTGGGCGGCGCAAAAACCCTCGCCCGATGTTGTTTTGCTGTATGATTTTTAAAATTAAATAATATAATATCCTCATTTTAATTATTAGGATTCGATCTGAAGTTATTTCTTAGAAGACTATTTTTCCATTTGTTACGGGCTATACCGATCAGGGGTTTATTTCAGCAATTAGAAAAAGTGGAAACAGTCAGCACCAGGATTTTAACTCATGTAGGCGGACAATCGTTTCGAAGTTTGTAGACTCTTCTCATTAGCGTCTCAGCGTTCTAGGCCAGTGACCATATTGTTAACATTGTAACTAATTGCAGTTGTCGCCGTCGCGGTTTCTCTCCTCTCTTTATCTAAGGCTAAGGGGCTGATGAGAAGAGTCTCGGACTTCGAAACGATCGTCCGCCAACGTGAGTTCAAATCCTGGTGCCGACTGTTTACATTTTTTCTAATTGCATAAAGAAACCGCTGATCTTTGTAGCTCGTAAAAAATATTATCAGAATGTTTTTCCAAATTGATTATGTCATTTTCCATTACTTCTTCACTTCCAGAAAATTTCGGTTGAGGCAGTCGAATCAGCCGTAACCGAATTTACACACAAGAGGTCATCACAGCCAAATCAGAGCTTGTATCCACCGAAATAGAAGTAGTCACAGAAGAATTAGAGGTTAACACAGCCGCGTTAGAGGTTGCCAGATATCGAATTTGAGCTCAGGAATTGTTTGTGGTTTATTCGCATAACCCCAAGATTTCACAAAATCGCACAGCGTTAAATCGCATGATCTTGGTGTCCAATTGGCAGCAGAATTTCTTGAGATAATTTGTTCTGCAAATCGTTGCTGCAATAAATCGATTGTTTCATGCGCCGTGTAGCAGAGGGCGCCGTCTTTCTGAAACCACATGTCGTCCAGATACATGCCGTCCAGTTGAGGCCACAAGAACTCCGTTATCATGTTCCTGTAACGAATGCCGTACACAGTCACTGCAATTTCGATCTCATCTTTAAAAAATTAAGGCTCAGTCATGCCGCCTGACCAAAATCAGCACCAGACAGTTGTTCATTGTGGGTGCATTTGATTCTCATGGATTGCATGAAAATTTTCTGATCCAATTTTCGAAAATTTTGTTTATTCACGAAGCCATTCTAATGGAAATGTGCTTCATCGGTGAATATGACTTTTTTTGTTGTTGAAATATTGGTATTGACTTCACTTTGCTCCATTACCCATTGAACGAATTGCCAGCATTTTTCATGGTCTACTGGTTTGAGCTCCTGAGTAAGCTGACTTTTGTACGTATGAAAGTTGAGGTGTTTTGTCAATATTCGCTGGGTTGTGCTTCGTGACATTTGAAGTTGTTGAGAACGATGACGAATTGATGTTTTAGGTTTTCGGCGACTCTCTCGTAAATTTGTGACCACTCTTCGAATGGTTGAGACATTGAAAATTCTTCGACAATTGCGAGCGGTTCCAGCATAACTTTTCAAATTTTCGTAATGAGTTTTCACAATTTTAACGGGTTGTTCTTTCGTAAAGCGCTCCATTTTTAATAATCGGAATAAGCATATATGACAGCTGGCAAATTTCAAAAAATTGCATTAAATTTAAAAAGTGCAATCTTACAGAGACGCCCTTTATAAGCGTGTTCATTTTCTTATTTGTATGGAGAAACACAACAAAAATGTAAAATCGATTCTATGTAAAGTGTATTCAATTTTATGTATACTTTGCTTGAGCGTGCATCTGGGATTTCGTTTTGATGTTATTGATTTTCAAAAAAAAAAAACTAAAATATGTAGTTGTGTCATAATATCAATGTAAAGGTAGCATTATAACAATGTAACCTTTACGCGTCCAATTGAGTCAGAAAATTTACAAATGATGAATTATAAAGTTAAAAGACTCGAGAACAGTAAATGTAAAAACCTTCAAATCTTTATTCCTATTTTGCGCTTAAATACAATATAAAATATGTCATTGCATTAACGTCAACCCAATCATAATATTTATGACACTGAGAATATAACAAAACTCGGTTAAGTAACGTGTCATATGATATACATATGCCCGATTTTATTCCATTTTATGTCGTTTGTCAAAGCATTTATGTCAACAGGGTCATGTATGTGTGTCATCAATACCATGACGTACTTTTTTTGAGTGTAGCCTGAAGTTTAAATAAATAAATGGCTTCCGATTACATCCCATGAAGGGTGAGGGGAGAGCTTCTCACAATCACTGACCTGTGCGCTTTCCAGTTTTCACTCACTGATTGGGACCTACTGTTTTACACCAATTCCGAACGGTATTTTGAGAAGCTTTTTCATTGCTATATACTCGATAGTGTCGCCGTCACTATGTGAGGTGACCACCGCCGAAAGAAATTTTAAGGTGGTCGAGCAGGGTTCGAACCCAGGATCTCATGCACAAGAGGCGCGCGCACACTAACCATTGCACCGCCGACGGCCACCTGTAGTTTACTTCTTTTCATATTTTTCGATTTGAAAAAACAACAATTTCTTTAATTTTTTTTTTTTGCAACTTTTGTTGATTGTTCGTTATGCAACAAAAAATTTATTTTTTTATACGTTTTACAATTTTTAAATTTTTCAAATTTTTAAAATTTAAAAAATTTTATTTCTTTTTTTCGGCTTTCTGGAACTGAATGTCATACTGTTTTTTGTGATGGCCACAAAACTTGAACCTACATTTTCCCACCAGTTCCGCTCATTTGCATTGACATAAGGAAATGTAAAAAAAAAAATTCGTATCATCCATGCAAGCTTTGTTATTTTCATACATAAGTAAATTGTTAAATGTTATTCACATTTGCAATCTTTGGGGGAATATCTCTTAGATACCTCTCGAAAATTCACACATTTTTCTTCCCACACCCGATATGTTGAGGGAGGGGTACCAATTCATACATTTCTAGTTGAGTACGGCTGAACTCAAGTAGACGCGGTAACTAGAAATTTTTCCCAACAATTTTTAGTGTATAATAACCTGAAGTTGATAGGGAGCAATGGGAATTTATGGTTGGTTGCCCTCCTATGGTTGGGCTGAAAAGAGTTCTGAGAATTGGCAAAGGCTTTGTTTAAGCAATTTCAACTTGTTTCAAGTACGAATTATTCCCTAAATGGTGAAATTGTTTATGCTTTATATGGCTGTATGATCTAACACAACTGCAAAGTAGAAACGAGAAACTGAAAATCAAAGCAAAAACACAAATGATGTTGCAGAAAATCGCGATTCAAGTGAAAGAATCATTCGTAACAAAAGCCCGCAATGGTGCGCAATAGTGCATCACAGTGTCTAACGTGGTTTTATTGTCAATTTATTTATTTAGAATTTATTTTTTCATATTGGACGACTAAGACCCCGAAAATCGAGAAGATTTGAAAAAATTATATGATGTGTCGCCTAAGTTTTGTATGGGAGGTAGCAGAATGATAGTGGCAGTGTCATCCATTTTTAGTTATCTTTACTAATACTAATACTATATACTATAATATAATATTATAAACAGGAAATGTTTTCGAGTTTGGTAGTTTGTATGTAGGGGGTAATCTTCTAAACTACTCATCCTACTTTAAAATTTCTTTCACCAGTAGAATGCTACGCTATCACTGTGTGCTATAGGCTATTTTTTCGTTTTTTGTTTTACCCTACTAAAATTCAGGACGAAGTCTGCCTTGTTTGCTAGTGGAGTATAATTTCACAAAATATTGGCCAGTATCAAATTTCAAAACATTTGTATGGGATGTACCAGAATGGGTGTGGCAAAAACCGCCAACTTTTAGAGCACAGTAGCGTTTGACGAAATATTACCTAAATCTAAATTTCATTTTGATCGCTTTTGTTATACCTCAGTTATTTTCCCGACCAACAAGCCTCCCACCATCACTTTGTATGGGAGGTACCAAATGAGCCTGGTATAGTTTAAAACCAAATTTCAGTCTGATAGGCAGTATTTTAAGGGATGTTATCATAGTAACCGGCATACCTAGTACGTTACAGAATCAACAAATTCAAATTATCTAGAGCTGTTGTAATTTCGTAAGTAGACATTTTATACATAGTTGGAAAGGAAATTTTTGATGTGTTAACATCTGTAGGTACATCATTATCTATCAAAGTGAACACATGCAAACAATACACAGTGTTAGCATCACATACGTGGTTGTTGTACAACAATAGTCTCTTCCTGAAAATAAGTATGATGGCATTGATGTAGCGGCAGCGAACAAACAAGCAGGTCGTCGTCGCCAAAGAGTATTGAATAGTATAGAGAACTCATGAAACGATTTGTAGGACTCAAAAGTACTGGCGACATCTGGCGAATGATTCACAACGTATTACTCTCCTTTTGTCATAACTTGGGCCATGCATAATTTTGATGTGAAACATTGAAGCCTTTTAAAACATTTATGGTTTTTGTATTGCAAAAGTTCTCTATACTGTTCAATACCTTTAGTCGTCGCTCTGTTTATGACAAAAAAAAAAACAATTAATTCATTGAGCTAAATATTGCTTTATTTATTTTAACAATATTACATCTAATGTGGAAAGCAGGTATACGAAAAAAGAAAGTGCAATAGCAAAAGAGCCTGCAGCACAAAAACTATTCTTTTTTTTATTTTCCAATGTAAGATTTACTACTAATGAGTTCATAGAAATCGAACAGGTACCGTGTAACAAAAAGGTGTTAACACATCGCCCGTGAGTTCGAACACTCATTGAGAGAAAATGCGAACCAAAATTTGAAATTATTTGAAGTAAACTACGTATTACAGCTACAGTGACGAGCAAAATTGTAACACTTTCCTATAATGGAAGTTTAAAACTTTAAGTTTCAGCAGCGTTTAACTTAGAACTATAAGTAAAACAATATTTTGAATTTTACTTTGATATGGTCTACTTCATAATGAACACTTAACTATGCAACATGTATATGTACATATGTGTGTAAAACATCGTAATATGTAAACAAACCCAAATGTTACAATTACGCACTCGCTTCAACGCTTTAAAGATCCAGAAACTCAAATGTATCCATAACGTAGCGCAAAAATGTACTGTTAGTCTCAGAATCGGCCAACATCTATTTTTCAAACCCCTATATGATAAGGGTGACCCGCGCCTATATATAACAAAGATTTGTCCGACTGCGAAATACAAATGGTCAGACTGCGATAAAAACACACACTGATGTAGTGGCAGCGAATAGTTGACTTGTGTTGGCGCGGAGTACTCTCAGAGCAAGGAGAATAATGACGTAGTTATACGTATATAAAAATGAGATAGCAAGAGAGCAACGAAAATTGTGTGAACTTGTGTAGCGTATGTACGAACATAACAATGTGTCTGTTGCTTTGCATTCTCTTTGTTTTTTGTGGGAATAAAACAAAAAGTATTGAGCAAGAAAATAATGACACATGTGCTTGCACTGGTCTTTAACTAATTTAAAGTATTAATATTATTTAAATGTAATGTCACAATATGATTCAACGCTCTTTTTTATTTTCCAATGTAACATTTACTCATGTGTTCATAGAAATCGAACGTGTAACAAAAAGGGGTTAACACATTGCCGTGAGTTCGAACTGTCATTGGATTTGTTTTTCAATTGATCTTTATTGTCCACGTGCTGATAAAAAATGGAAGGATCTAAAGTAGTTGAAATTATGGAATTATTAAAAATTACATTAGGTGTCAGGTGACACCCGGTTGGAACGAAGTTCCTTTCGCTATATATTATGTATTAGTTAGCTCCAACATGTCTAAGGCGCCCGTTGAAAAATACGATAATTTCAATGGATCTTTAAGAAAATATACTTTTTGTAAAATGATAATATTTTTTTAAGAATTTTCTTTTATAAAATGTATTTTTTTTAAGGTACATTTTAGGTCCTTTTTGTAAGAATATGTATTATATTTTCCGAAAAGGTACATTTTTTTAAGAGAGGTACTTCTTTTATTAAAGGCTAATGTTTTTTTTAAGAAAAAATACTATTTTGAAGAAGAAGTACTTTCTGTAAGAAAAGGCCATAAGATAATTATTTTTTTTTTTACAAAGAAGTACATCTTTTAAGAGCAGGTACTTTTTAAAGAAGTGATACTCTTTTTAGGCAAAGGCAATTTTTGTAAATAAAATTTACTTATTTCCAGAGGCTACTTATTTCAAGAATCAGGTATTATTTTATTTCAAGAAAAGGTACTTTTAAAAAAAGGAATTTTGTAAGAAAAGGTGTTTTATTTAAGAAAAGGTATTTTTTTTTGAAAAACGTTTTTTTTTTAAGAAATGCGAAGTTTTTATTAGAATTGGTCCTTTTTTTAAGAATAGGTACATTTTTGTGCCCGTCGGTGGTGCAATGGTCAGTGTGGGCGGCTCTTGTACATGAGATCCTGGGTTCGAACCCTGCTCCGACCACCTTAAAGTTTCTTTCGGCAGCGGTCACCTCGCATAGTGACGGCGACACTATCGAGTATTTAACCATGTAAAAGCTTCTCAAAATACCGTTCGGAATCGGTGTAAAACTGTAGGTCCCAATCAGTGAGTGAAAACTGGAAAGCGCACAGCTCAGTGATTGCGAGAAGTTCTCCCCGGTCCCTTCATGCGATGTAATGGGAAACCATTTTTTTTTTTTACATTTTTAAGAGAAGGTACTTGTCTCACGAAAAGTTATTTTGTTTCATAAAAAGGTACTCTTTTTTTATCAAAATTTAGTCGTTTTAAGAAAATATAATTTGTTGTAAGAAAATTTACTTTTTAAAGAAAAGGTACTTATTTAAGAAAATGTACTTATGTAAAATAAATTCGTTGTTTCAGAAAATATCCTTTTTGTAAGAAATTTTTCTTTTTTGAAGCAAATGCACTTCTTTAAGATAAGATTTTTTTTAAGAAAAGGTACTTTGTTTAAGAATATGAATACGTGTTTTTTTTTTGAGAAAATTACCTTTTTTGTTTTCTTTCACTTTGGCTTTTCTAAATTTGCTTTTTCTTGGGTTCAAATCTACAATATATACCAAATATTGGTTAAATGCTCCACCTAGAAACCTTCCTATTAACCAAGAAATTTCCCAACATATGTTAGTCTAGACACAAACCAAAGTAAAACTACCCAATATAGTTGATAATACTGGGTTGTAGCATAATAGTAAATGTGTTTTTTTTTACTCCGCTAAAGTTAATTATAACTTAATTTGTAGGGCCCAGCTAAGCCATATTAAGTGGCATTTCAATTTCCCACTTAAAATCCGACTTGAGCAATGACAATGTTGCCACATGTTCAATTTCAAGAAATGGAAACAAAAAATTATCTTAGATACATTTTGTTAACATTTCTTGTGAATGAAAATGTTATCGAGGAGAGACTCAAAATGTTGCCACATGTTCAATTTCAAGAAATGGAAACAAAAAATTATCTTAGATACATTTTGTTAACATTTCTTGTGAATGAAAATGTTATCGAGGAGAGACTCAAAATCAGAAATTTGCAAAAATCGCTAACACATTTTAAGTTCATTAAAATTATTTTATTTAATGGAAGACTACGAGTATTTTAATATCTCTAAACTTGAAGGATATCTTTTTATATCCGATAGAAAACAAAATTGGAATTAAATTGTTAACAACAACGCGGTAATTGTTATACATATCGAACATGGTAGAATTATGTTAGGTATAGTGGTGACAGGTGATGGCATTTTAAAAATCTGTATTTCGTTTTTATACGTTTTTGTATTCTTCTATTGTTAGTATATATTTGTGTAGAGTTTGACAACTGAGAAGAATGAACTAAAATAAAATATCTGTTGTTGCGGCTTATAACTACAACAACATCTGCTGCTACCATGTATTTGATGGCACTGGCTACAAACGTGTTGCCGTATCGCATTTTTTCACCCATTACAGCAAATGTTGCCACATTTCGTAGTATTAAGTGTGGATCGTATTATTTGGAAAGTCGTAAGTGGTGATAGCTTAATGGAATAAAAAAACAGCCTCAGCGTTAAAAAAGAGTTGTTTAATTTTTTTTTATTTAGCCCCCGTCCCGCAACGTGCGATAAGGAAAAACTAAATATTTTATACCTGTCTTAAAACAAATGAAAGATTCATGCACTGAAAGAAAATCTTTACATCAAATTGATGATAAATGTTCATCAATTGTTTTTCATTGAATTTATGACAAATGTCTAGACGGTGCGTTTAATCCGAGATCACCTCTATAAAAATATAAAAATGGTCATATATTCTAAACGGTGCGTCTAATCGTAAAAGGGATGTTAATTCAATATCAGCTCTATAAAAACATTAAAGTTGCCATATTTTTTAAAAGGTGCTTCTAATCGCAAAACGGATTAAAATTCATGATCACCCCAAAAACCATAAAAATGGCCACATCTTCTAAGCGGTGCGTCGAATCGCAAAAGCGATACGAGGCCCGTGTCTCATCCATGATTATAAATCGACGTATAAATTCGGCTTTATTGCGGTGAAATATCCCCAAACACTCTACTGAAACATCTTCACGACGCTGTTTTTGCTCTATTGAAAGCAAACGCGGCACCCATCTTGCGCATAGCTTTCTCATCTTCCAATCCTCTTTTTGAAATGCCTATCATTTCAGCTAGCTCACGCAGCTTCAGCCGGCGATCATCCCATACCATTTTGTGGATTTTCTTCATACCTCAATTGGTCGACCACTACGGTGTTCGTCTTGGCAGCTCGTACCGGCTCGTTTAAGCTCTGCTACCCGGTGTTCGTCTTGGCAGCTCGTACGTCATCGTTTAAGCTCTGCTACCCAATATTTTACAGTCGTAAACGAAGGAGCTGACTCTATCTCGGCTTTAATATTGCTTGGACTAAGACAATGGATACAATAGATTTATCCGAGACAATGGATACAATGGACTTGGGCCTGAGACAATGGATACAATGGAAATTCACTGAGATTGTTTACTTTTCATGGCTCTAACGAAAATACTAAACAACGTCAAAACGTTTTTTTTTCAAGCTACTGGCACCATCTATATGTCAGGTCGGCTAGTTTTGGGACCTCCCTCGTACCAAGTACATTCTAAAACAATCATTCTAAACAAATATTTTGCCAGGTATTTCATTAACACTATCTGCAAATGATTCATTGTTTTGGTAGAACATTTGCTGTAATAGCAGACAAATTGCCTGCGGATATTAGCAAAGTATAATGCAGGGAAATTCAACAAAGAATCCGGAGTAGACTTTTACGCCGCTGAGCCACGTTGTCGCCGTCGCCATTTTTGAGTTTATATTCCCGCCGTCGCCCGATTACGTAGAAATCAATCAGTTTGTTTAAATTTTCATATAATACATCAATTAATGTCATTATCCAGATTTACCACACACTTTGCAACCGCAACAATAGAAAAACTACAAACTATAAAATACACACTGCCACAATCAGAATATTTCATAATAACAGTCAGCTTAATTTCCCAAGTATTAACGTATGGAGTTAAACGACACTTTGAGTTTTGCATAACAACAGCCTGGCGAAATTCCACACGCTACAACACCAACAGCCAGTCCCATTCCCTAATGTGTTAAAGCACACATTACATTTAGAACAACAGCAGGTCAAATTTGCTAAGAATTTAACTCTCTCTGCACATCAGTAGCCAGGTCAATTTCCTAATAATTAGGAACAGCCGTTGCCGCCGTTAGCCGCTGTCAGGTTAGCCGACTAAGCCGACGTCGCCGGTTTTCAAGGTCCCTACGCCGCCGCCGAAACATAAACAATCGGACACCTCTAATTCCGAGGTGCGTTTATTAACAAAAATACTTTTGGTGCGTCGGATAAAAGCAAAAATGCGTTTAGGCGTTTTTAGTCTAAAACCACTTCAAACCACTGTGCAACTCTATGATGACGAGGGTACTTGAAACAAACAAACAACAACAAACTACATATGAACACCGCAGAATTCCCTCTCAGTGCCATCAGACAGCCAGAATTACCGGCTGCTTTTATAGATATAAAGACGAAAACAGTATAAGAAACAAACAATGCAAAACGTATAAACATTATAAATTGTTTCCCCCATAACCATCAGCACTGGGGCTAACTTTTAATGAAAGATGGCATGAATTCTATGACTTGGCATCATGAACATCCACCCAGCCAAAGAGCTTATCGACCGACCGGGGCACAATCAACCAACAATATAATTGTTAGTTAAGACTTGAGGCCATCTCTGATATAAAACTGACCAAGGCAATAGACTGGACGCACACTTTCCTCTCTCTCTCTCTCTTCTATAACGATGGCTTTAGCCGTAGGAAAACGAATGTTAATACTTGTTGGTTAAACGTATTTTATCGTTTTGTCTTTTGCAGGTCTTAATGAAAAAAAGCCAGGAAAAACAAAAAGGAGAATTACAAGAAAAATGTTGAATTTATTTCCACTTCTTCGCACCATAGTACTTTTCACGGGAAGTTCATTTATAAAAAGCAAAAAAAAAAGGTTGACGGGATGGTTGAGCTCTTTGCGTTAATACTGCATTATTACACTGACACAAACGAACTTTCCGACACGCAGTCAAACAAAGACACACATAGAGTTACAAGTGGTAAAAACCAGTTAAGGATTACTTAATACCATACAGCTCTACCAAGTCGAGTTGTTGCCGGCTAGCTGAATGACTACTGCCTGCTGCTGAATGAGTTGGCTGAATTGCTGTTGCTGTACGTTGCACACATGATATTGGTTTAATGTGGTAGGGATCACTTGTGCTACTGTTACCAGTTGTGGTGTATACAAATCTTCATCATTAACATCAACGTCATTATCACTATCACCATCATTGGCGGTTTCATAGTTTTTGTTTTTATCACTTTTGTCGCCACCGTCAGCCAGTAACATCATTAAGCTTTGCCATTGGACCGTTAAAAGGTTATAATATTAAATAAACAGAACCTTTAAATATATGACTGAGAGTTGTAGCCATCAATTCGTTTTTCCTAACACCACGAATGCTTAAAAATATTTATACTTTAGATTCATGGCGGAAGAAAATTTATGGAATATTTATCTTTTTTTAGCTGGGCAAGTACGCTCTCTTTGTCTGAGGTACTTAATCGATCATTCTATGTTAAACCAAACAATTTCAGATTTCTACACAATTGTACAAACAATCTAGACGAAATAAAATATTGAGTTAAAAATTAATAAACTATAAACTAAATACAAAGTTGTTAACAAAATGCCCAAGATGTACAAATAAAGAACCCAGTTTTAGACCTGGCAGATTACTATCAAGAGACATTAAAATTCCTTAAACGGATAAAACAGAAACCAAAAAATATAAAAACTTTACGATTTTCAGAGAAGATGAAGTATAGAAGACAAGTGGAAATGTCGAGACAATAATATACTTATAAAGTTAACAAAATGAAACGAACGAGCAAAAGCCAGCAAAACAAATTGTCAATGGCCAATGTAAAAAATAACGAATAAAGCGTCGTTGTTAAGACCCAACCATTTATCTGCAAACAAAATGAAGGTTTCCTCGTGCAGAATTAAAAATACAATATGGATGACATGCAACCTGTTTCCTGTTTCACATTTAAATCAGGCAACGCGGCACGCATGTAACTACTCGCATAACTATAGTGTGTGTAGGTAAAAGGGTACACCAAAGTGGACGGTACACCAATGATATTTAGATTTAAAGATTTAAAACATTAATATTTATAAATATCCTGAGCAATATTTTCAGTCTTTCGAATACTTATATTGATATTTCTAAGAAACATTGAACAAGATACGACGATAATAAAGGCTGGTTTTTTTAAGTCCAATAAAAATTGAAATCGTAAACATTATCACAAAAAAAAATTAATTTTAATCAAAAAAGAAAATTCTATTCGAAACATCAATGCATGTTATTTAAATTTGAAAATGATTTTCGGCATATGGCCAAAGCGACTGTTCATAACGAAACGCATTCTAGACGTCCAATTGTGGATCACTTTTTCAAGCGCTGCTGGCCGTATGTCTCGAATAACACGAACAATTGTGGCCTCCAGGCGTCAACTGTTACCGGTTTATCAGCATAAACCAGTGACTTCACACAGCCCCACAGGAAAAAATCAACAGGTGTCAAATTACACGATCTAGGAGGTCAATTGACAGGTCCATTTTTCGAAAACTCCTTATCTCTAAATATGGATTTCAATAAACCGATGGTTGCGGCCGCTGTATGACACAGCGCCATCCTGTTGAAACCACATCTCGCCCGGATGAATGTCATTCATAAAAAAATGGTGTCCTATAACATCCCATACAGGGATTGAGGAGAGCTTCTAACAACCAATGCGCTGTGCGCTTTCTGGTTGTATACTCACTGCACGGGACCTACAGTTTTACACCGGTTCCGAGCGGTATTTTGAGAAGCTTTTTCATGGCTAAATACTCGATAGTGTCGCAATCACTAAGCGAGGTGACCGTCGTCGAAAGAAATGTAAGAAATGGATCGAACCCACGTTCTCATGTACAAGAGCCGCACACACTAACCATTGCACCACCGACGGTCGTCATCCATACACGTTGAAAAATAACGGCCCTAGCAACATATTGCAGGAACCATGTACATGTTCGCAAGCATTGTTTTCTTGAATTAAAGATCTGCTACTTTTCGTTTCTTTACTGTGTGTCACATTTTTGTTGTCGGCAATTGTCAACCAACAGACTCATATTTGGGTTACAAATTCATATATTATAACATATTAATCACTGTGGCCCAAACATGTCATATTGAATAGCAAACACAATGTGTTTGGACACAAGAATACTATATTAGCGACAAGCTACAAACACGTTATATTTGCATCCAAACAACAAAAGAGCCAAAATTTTCAGCGTGTATTTTCAATCAAAAAGTCATTGAGCATGTTGCCGTAACGATCTCCATTGACCGTAACGCAAACTCCAGCTTAAGTTTTAAAGAAATAGGGACCGATGATGATACAGTAGTGTAAACCGCACCAAACGCTGATTTTTTCTGGATGTTATGGAGTAAGAAGGACCTGTTGTGGATTGGTCTCACTCCATATGCGGCAATTTAGTTTATTAGCAAACCCGTAAAGCCGAAAATGAGCCTCATCGCTGAACACAATTTTGCGATAAAACATCGGGTCAGTTTCCAACTGCTCTAGAGCCCAATCAGCAAAAGAACGACGGCTATGATGGGTTCGTGGCTTTAATTCACCATGTTGTTATACATATATATTTGCTCAAAACTGTCCATTTAGTGGACGTAGAGAGCCTCAATTCCTGCGACCGACGACGAATCGATAAATTTGCATCTTCTTCAACACTTTCGTTTACAGCGGCGATATTCTCCTCCGTACTCACATTCCGTCGATGTGTTGGTATTATTGCATCATTTAGAGTGTATTTGGCATGAAATCTATCCACAGTTCGGCGGCTGGCTTGCTCAGATGGACGATTGTGTGTGCCATTAAAATCACGAAGTCGTCTGTAAGTCGTTGGTAACGTTGTTCAATCATGCGTCTACTCGTGATGATGTGCCAGAGTATAGTGATAGTAAATGTCAAAAAGTGAGCACAATATGACAGTTCGTTCGATAGCTAACTCATTGTGTAAGTTCTATCTGAGCAAAAAAACACCCTGTATAGTATACATATGCACACGCAATGACGTTACGCAGGAACGAAATAGCTAAATATTTTGACGTAGAATACGTCTTACCTTACGGTATGAGGAGTCATGTCAGGTTTTTATTGTTGTAATCTTTATTTCATTGAATTTGAGGAAACGGCTAGATGAATTTTTTTAAAATTTTTTTGTAGGTAAATGAAGATGTAATCTTTCGTTTGATATACATTTCATATTGGTTGATATATTTCTAGTATTTTAATTTCTCAAATGAAAATTGTTTAAACACATACACTCAAACATATGTGTGGTGTTTGGTTGAGTGTTTTTGGTTGCTCAACATTGCTTAGGAACATGTATCTAGTAAAAAGTGAAACGAACAGCAAGCTAATGTTGCTTGGCAACATGTATCTAGTAAAAAGTGAAACAAACAGTAAGCTAACGTAATAAAGCTTTTTTGCGAAAGCTTCACTAAAGCTGTTGTAACATTAATTTTGAATTGTAAAGCGTAAAGCTTTCACACAACGCTCGAATGCTAATGCGAAGACTCGATAAGGTAAACCTTTTTTAATATTAGGGCGGCCCTCTCAACATTCGCAGAACTTATTTCAATAAAAATATTAATTAAAATACATAAATTAAATTAAGTTTAAAAAAATTGAACGTAATATTTTTTTTTTAAACGGACTTGAATCAAATGCCGTTGGTAAATATAAAAATTACAGCAGACAGTTGTGCGAGGCCTTCGGCCACGGACTGTCCCTGCAGGCTGTGTCAGAGACACGGCCATTAAGTTTAACGTAGAATACGCCATCCGATAAGACAGAAAACATATATAACAATAAATGATAAATAATATAAGCAAATGAATTTATTGTTATATATGTTTTCTGTCTTATCGGATGGCGTATTCTACGTTAAACTTAATGGCCGTGTCTCTGACACAGCCTGCAGGGACAGTCCGTGGCCGAAGGCCTCGGACAACTGTCTGCTGTATTTTTCTAAGTTGTAAATGTTGCCGTAGGTGGTGTAATAACTAGTGTGCGCGGCTCTTGTGCATGAGAACGTGGGTTCGATCCCTACTCTGATCACCTTACATTTCCGTCGACGACAGCCACCACGCTTAGTGACTTAGCCATGAAAAAGCTTTTCAAAATACCGTTCGGAACCGGAGTAAAACTGTAGGCCCCAAGCAGTGATTGGCAAATTAGAAAGCAGTTTGTGAGAAGCTCTCCCCAATCTCTGCATGGGAAACGGGGTTTTTGGAACGAAGTTCTTTATCGCACATTGCGGGATGGGGGCTAAATGAAAAAAAAATTAAACGACTTTTGTTTTAACACTATTATGCTAATACCCAATATTATCAACGATATTGTTTACTTTTGCTTTGGTTTGTGTCTAGGCTAACTAGTTGGCTCACATATGTTGGGAAATTTCATGTTTAATGGGAAGTTTTCTCGGTGGCGCCTGTAACCAATATTCAGTATATATTGTAGTTTTAAACCCTATTAAATTTAGAAACGCCAAAGTGAAAGAAGTTTAAAAAAGAAAATGTTCTTCTATAAGTGCCTTTTCTTAAAAAAAGGCTAGTTTCTCAAAAAAAAAAAAATACCAATTTATATTCTTAAACAAATTCTTAAACATAACGAGGATCTAAAACAACTAAATTTGAAACATATGGTAGGGACAAACCAAAACAGAACGAGACAACTACAATTAGAATAGTTCGTTCTATAAATAGACCTTTCAAAACTTCTGCATCAGTGCGTGTAAGTAGGAAAGAAATGTGTAAGTAGCGACAACCAATCACTCTGCACAATCGATAAATGTCTTTGGTTAGTGACTTGTGTAAATACACACCGCAGTGGCTTACCGGGCTAGACGCTGCTGAAGATGATGCTTCACAAACATCGAAACGATCGTCCAGCGAATGTGAGTTCGAATCCCACCCGCGGCATTTAAATTTTTTTCACTAACCGGAGAAAACATGATCTCTACAGCCTTAAAGGAAATTACAACTTTCAACATAACGAGGATCTAAAACAACTAAATTTCTTAAAATTCCTTATCTTCCTTATAAAAAATACCTTATCTTAAAAAAGTACCTTTGCTTAAAAAAAGTACATTGTCTTACAAAAAGTAAATTTTCTTAAGAAAAGTATTTTTTTTAAATAAGTACATTTTCTTAAAAAAGTAAATTTTCGTACAACAAATTACCTTTTCTTAAAAAACTACCTTTTCTGTAACGAGTACCTTTTTGTGAAATAAAATAACTTATCTTGAGATAAGTACCTACTCTTAAAAATGTACATATTCTTCAAAAAAGTACCAATTGTAAAAAAAATTCCCATTTCTTAAAAAAAAACCTTTTCTTCAAAAAATAAAATACCTTCTCTTAAAAAAATACCGTTTCTTAATATAATTCATTTTCTTACACAAATTCATTTTCTTAAAAGTACCTTTTCTTAAAAATAAAATAGTACATTTTCTTTTCTTTTCTTGAAATAAATAGCGTTTCTGAAAATATGTAAGTTTTCTTAAAGAAATAACCTCTTCCTTAAAAGAGTATCAATTCTTTAAAAAGTACCTCTTCTTAAAAAGTACTCCATTCTAAAAAAAAATTCATACTCCTATGTCTTTTTCTTACCGAAAGTACTTTTCTTAAAAACACATTAGCTTGTAATAAAAGAAGTACCTCTCTTTTTAAAAAATTACATTTTCGGGAAAATATAATGCATTTTCTTACAAAATTACCAAAAAATTTACTTTTTTAAAAAAAAATACACATTCTATAAATTTTTTTTTATCATTTTACAAAAAGTATATTTTCTTAAAGATCCATTTAAATTATCTTATTTTTCGACAGGTGCTTTAGGCGTGTTGGAACTACTAGTACATAATATATATGCGAAAGGAACTTCATTCCTACCGGGTCTCTCTGACACCTCATATGATTTTTGGTTTATAGCAAAAGGTTATCTTTATTTGCCACAAAAGTATGTTATGAAAATGTTGTGGGTAAATGAAAATTTGTTTACAGCAAAAGAAACTACTTTTATGTTGAAACATTTTTTTTTAAAGAAAAGAGTCAACTTTTGCGGTCAACTCAGAAACTAGGTGCCAAATGAAATACTTTTGGGATAAAAGGAATATTTTTGCACCAAACGAAAAAATCCTTCGCGTGCGTATTAATTCTGTCATGTATTTTTATTGATCTAATCAATAAAAAAATCACAAGACAGCAGTAATATTTCTATTCCTTAATTTCGTTTAAAATTTGGGCCTGCATTTTAGAGAACCCTTTTCACATATTCCCACATTGCCAATATATTTTTTTTATATTTTCTGGGGTTTCTTTTCGATAATTTACTTGTGTGGATTAAATACTCAAAGGATTATTTGTTTTGTGGGTTTCTTTGTTGCAGTTAAATGAAATCTTCTTTATACGTTTTGAGAATATTTAATAAATTTTCTTTGTGTTGGCAAAAAAGAACAAAACTTAAAAGGTCGCAAAATACCAACAACGTGAATAGAACACATTGCAATGTGTCAGCATGAGTCAACCAACGTCGGTAAAAATTAAGAATTTTGAAATATTTAAAAAAATGAATTGGTTTTGTAAATAACATTTTAAATCAGTGAAACCGGGTAGTCATCATTGTTGCCTTAATTTTTTAAAAATTATAGTCACGTAGTCTTGTCACTAACGTCAGTGTTTGAGCCAAAAATAGAGTTAGTATGATTTCAGTTTCGGACATATTATTGATATTTAGACACTTTTGTAAGATGTATTAATTATTTGTGAAAACTTGTAGTTTTTATAATATCGTAATATCTCTTTAGAAAAAATTTGCACGACATCTCCATAAAGTCACTGATAGGAAAAATTCTACGTCACAGATATAAAACATATATTTTAATCTATTTACGTTGCCGCGATTAAAAATTTGGTATATCCAATGATTTTGTCATTGCTGTAATGTAAGCGTTGCTTCCAACAGCTCAATTTTCGTTGGTGTAACGAATAAATTAATTGCAAATTAAGGGTTTTTTCAACAGAGACGCTACAAAAGTAAATCGCCATATTTTATCCCGCTCTTTTGACATTTCTCTTCAGTAAGGTTTGCCATTTCATCATGGATAGATATACGAGCCAACAACGAGACGAAATTATTAAAATTTACTACCGAAATTTGGAGTCAGTTGCCTCTACTTTAAGAGCGCTACGATTCGGATTTTCAATGGAAAATTATTTTCAGCGATGAGGCTCATTTCTGGCTGAATGGCTTCGTCAATTAGCAAAATATGCGTTATTGGTCAGACAGCAATCCACACGTAATCCATGAGTCATCATTGCATCCCGAAAAAATTACGGTTTGGTGCGGTTTATGGGCCGGCGGCGTCATGTCATTGGGCCGTACTTCTTCCGTGATGATCAAGGCCGGCACATTACTGTGAATGCGAATCGCTACCGTTCAATGATAACCGAATAGTTTTGGCCCCAATTGGATAATATGGACTTGGAGGACATGTGGTTCCAACAGGACGGCGCCACAAGCCACACAGCGAATGCCACAATCAATTTATTGGAAACCAAGTTCGGTGAACGTGTTATCTCACGAAATGGCCCAGTAGATTGGCCACCTCGGTCGTGCGATTTGACGCCGTTAGATTATTTTCTGTGGGGCTACGTCAAGTCTATGGTCTATGCCAACAAGCCAGCGACGATTGATGAACGTGAAATTGCAGCAGTATCGGCCGTTTTATGCTTGAAAACCGTCGAAAATTGGGTTCAGCGTCTGGACTTCTGCAAGCGTGCCCGTGGTGGGCATGCAAAAGAAATCGAGTTCCATACATAATGGCATCGAACGTACTTTGAAAGAAATAAAGAATTTCATTGGTATCTAAAACCGGGTTTGTTTTATTTAAAAAAACTTCTGTAGCGCTCTTATTGAAAAACCCGTTATTAGAAGAAAATAATGACTAACTACTACACAGTTTATGTGCTTGAGATTTAAACTATTTTCGTTTGTTTTATCTATTTTTTTACAATATTTTGAACCACACGCTGAAAAATTTATCTTATTTTCTTGTTTGGATACAAATATAGCATGTGTTTGGAGTCCGTGGCAAATATAGTATACTTGTGTCCAAGCGCATTGTAGTTGCTATTCAATATTTCATTATTTTGAGGCAGTGATTAATATGTTATAATATATGTGTTTGTGGTACAAATATTCCTTTGTTTGTGATGCAAATACAGCTGTTTTTGATACACTGTGGATTTAATTTTTACTACCGCCAGGCTCCGTCGGGGGCAAAGTAGTATAGAGACACACCAAGAGATTGTTCTTAGGCAAAGTAAAGTTACAAGTGTATAACTGTATTTTTGCATTATTCTTTCAGTCCGCGATTAATAAATATTCCGGAATGCGTGTGTAAATGAATTGAGTGTTTCTTATGTTGACTGATCTGTTGTGTTTTAGTTTATGCATTCAGTCGTCAATAGTTCGTTTGAGATATGGAAATTTGGGATCTACACCTACATCCATATAAAGTCCAGCTCACACAACAACTGCAGCCAGCTGACCATTCACAACGTCGTAGATACGTGGAGTGGGTGCTTGAACAACAGGCGGTGGACGGCGATTATTCAAACAAAGTTTTCTTCAGCGATGTAGCACATTTCTCACTCGGTGGGTATGTTAATAAACAAAATTGACGTATTTGGGGTTCTGAGAATCCTCAAGTAATTTAAGAGAATAATACATCCAGAAAAAGTCACTGTTTGGTGCGCTCTTTGGTCTGAAGGTGTGATTGGACCTTACTTCTTCGAAAACGACGATGGAACGACTGTCACCGTCAATTCGGAGCGTTATGGTCATATGATAACCGGCTTTTTTTCCCTGCGATATCAACTGGCCACCAAGATCATGCGATTTGACACCATTAGACTTTTTTTTTGTGGGGCTACACGAAAGACCTTGTTTCTTCAGATAAACCCTTAACTCTTGAGCAACTAAGAACCAACATTCGTCAAGTTATGGCTGAGATACCGCCCAATATGTGTCAAAAAGTGATCGAAAATTACCTCAAAAGAATCAATGCTGGCATCACTTGGCGTGGTGGTCATTTAGATAATGTAGTGTTTCGCACATAATGTTAACGTTCCAACTTTATAATAAAAAAGAAATATCAATAAAAAAAAATATTTTATATTGTTATTTTTCCCAAAAACACAAAAAGAGAGGGTTTTAAGCGTGAATAGATGCATGATTCCTCGCATGTCGCCATCTTACAGACATCTTTTGAAGCACATAGATCCCATATTTTCATCATAAAAAATTACATGCCATGAAGGGATTAGGGAGAGCTTCTCACAACCAGTGAGCTGTGAGCTTTCTAGTTTTACACTCACTGATGGGGACCTACAGTTTTAGTCCGGTTCCGTACTGTATTTCTTCACGGGTAAATACTCGATTGTGTCGCCATCACTAAGCGAATGGTCGAAAGAACTAAAAGGTTCTCTTAGAAGAGATCGAACACACGTTATCATGTACAAGAGCCGCGCACCCTATTAATTATATTCAACATTTCTTTGTAAAATTAGGAGGTATTCCTTGCTTGGAAATCTTTTTGACATCCAAATGTACATTGCATACTAAATGCATTAGAGTGGAACTAATGCTTAAGCATCCCTCACTTTCACAATAATTCACATGACAATCAGTTCCCCCCATAGCAACGATGTTTTCTGGTTCATTAAACGATATTGGACGACCTTCACGGAATTCGTTCCAAAGCGATCGACAACCTACATTACATACGGAGACTCAGCGACACATGGAGGGCTGAGCTAGTGGTTTGTCACGAAAAGTCGAAGCGATCTGCTCGCCATAGAGGTTGTATATTTCATCCATGTCGAAAATCATAAAAAAGTCATCGTACGGAAATGTTCACGCTTCAATTCCATTTTTAGGTGGCGATGACTTTTTCATGTCATTGTAAAAAGGGCAAAGAGCATTCGTATGACAAAATATTCTGAGCATTAAAAATGCCAACCTGTACGTACGATGATGATGTATAAGTAGCAGCCCCAGTAGAAAGCTCTAAACGGCAAGTTTAAATTTTTTTATCCGATACTGTCCTGGATAAATTTAGAAATCAAGTATAAATATTGAATTGAGCTAATTCTTGTGATAATATTCCTTCAGTAAAATTTTACAAGGATCATTTTCGTAGAATATTCAAACGCTCTATTTCAAAGTTTAAAGGGTCCTTTTCGTCCTTTATTCAAAAGGTACTAAAAATTTACACTAAAATGGACCCAGAATTTTCCACGAATTTACTCCTCATTAAATTTCATTATGGGTCGTTATAGACAAAAATTCTATATCTTTATTTGCAGACGTTCTTTTTGTCCTTTTTTAAAACAACGTCAAGAAAACCGGCAAAATATCCAATTGCCTTTATAAGCCTTCAGACCGACGTTTTTATGCAAAATTCAGCTCAAAGAAATACGAGAAATTGCTGATAATGGTGGCGAGTTGATGTTGATAGCTGTTGAGCACACTTTTAGCTACAACTGCAATATTGTCCACAGAACACACGGGACGAGCACGTAAACGATTCTTTTGGAACGAAGTTCCTTACCGCACGTTGCGGTATGAGAAAATAAAATAAATAAATGGTTTCCCATTACATCCCATGAAGGGACTGGGGAGAACTTCTCACAATCAATGAGCTGTGCGCTTTCCAGTTTTCACTCACTGATTGGGACCTATAGTTTTACACCGATTCCGAACGGTAATTTGAGAAGCTTTTTCATGGCTATATACTCGATAGTGTCGCCGTCACTATGCGAGGTGACCGCCGCCGAAAGAAAATTTTTTTTAAGGTGGTCAGAGCCGGGTTCGAACCCGGGATCTCATGTACAAGAGCCGCGCACACTAACCATTGCACCACCGACGGTATGAGAACTAAACGAAAAACAATTAAACAGCTTTTGTTTTAACATTATTATGCTACATCCCACTATTATCATCTATGTATATTGTTTACTTTTGTTTTGGTTTGTGTCTAGACTAACTCGAAGTCTCACGTATGTTGGGAAATTTCGTGATTAGTGGGAAGTTTTCTAGCTGGCGTCTATAACCAATATTTAGTATATAATTATATTGTAGTTTTGAACCCAATAAAATGTATATTTAGAAAAGCGAGAGTGAAAGGAGTTGAAAGAAGGATATTCTTAAATAAGTGCCTTTTCTTAAAAAAAGTAAATTTTCTAAAAAAAAAAATACCTATTCATATTCTTAGACAAAGTACCTTTTCTTAAAAAAATAACCTATTTTACAGAAATACCTTCGCTTACAAAAAGTAAATTTTCTTTCAAAAAGTAAATTTTCTTAAAAAAATAATTTTTTTTTTAAATAAGCACCTTTTCTTAAAAAAGTAAATTTTCTTACAAAAAATTGCCTTTTCTTAAAAAAATAACTTTTCTTTAAAGAGTAAATTTTTTGTGAAACAAATTAACTTTTCTTGAGATAAGTATCTACTCTTAAGAATGTACCTATTGTTGAAAAAAGGACCAATTCTAAAAAAAATTCCCATTTCTTTAAAAAACCTTTTCTTCAAAAAATAACTTCCCTTAAAAAATGAATTTTCTTACAAAAATTCCATTTTTTAAAAATAAAATGATACCTTTTCTTTTCTTGAGATAAGTAGCCTTTCTGAAAATAGGTGCATTTTCCTAAAAAAAAAATTCCTTTTTCTAAAAAGAGTACCTCTTCTTTAAAAAGTACCTGTTCTTAAAAAAGTACTCTTTGTAAAAAAAATTCATACTCTTATGTCGTTTTCTTACAGAAAGTACTTCTTCTTAAAAATCGTACATTTAAAAGCAAAACGTTCGCTTTTAATAAAAGAAGTACCTCTCTTTAAAAAAGGACCTTTTCGGGAAAATATAATACATATTGTTACAAAAAGGACTTACAGTTATACTTAAAAAAATGCATTCAATATAAAAACAATTTTTACAAAAAATAGTTTATCATTTTACAAAAAGTGTCTCTTCTAAAAGATCCATTTGAATTCTCGTATTTGTCAACGGGCGCCTTACGCATGTTGGAACTAATGAGTACATAATATACATCGATATAAACTTCATTCCAACCGGGACACACGTCATATAATTTAGTTTTTTACAATAAAATCTCTAATCAATATAATTTTTATGTAAAGCATTATAATGGATATCGGCAAGTTACCAACGAAGTCATCTCTTAGGTTTACTTAATTTTCTACTGTAAGAGTGTTAACCAAAACTTTGGTAACATCCCTCGCTTGAACCCTCAAACAAAACTGTATTGCGTTGTAGAACCTTTTGTTACAAAGAGAACAAAAAACTTCTTTAACCCAAGGGTAAGAAGACTACAGGAACTAAACCCACACAGTGTTCTGAACCCAATGAACAATGACTTACATACTTGTTCATCCTTGATGAGTGATTAAATATGTGATTGTTTGTCGGTCTAAACGTCTTTCAGTCTTTTCATTCTACACATTCATTAATTTTTGAATTTCTCATGAATTAATTTTATAATTCAGTTCGAAACCACTCATATTCATGGTTAAACAATAAACCCTTAAATGAACATTTGACCTGCACCTCTGACTTATTTGTTCTGTGGGCTATAATTTAAATTCAGTTTAAACATTTTGTTTTCCTCCAACTATCCTCAATATATATTAATAAAATCGGAGTAGGAGAGAGAGGGAGAGAGACTGATTTGAAACTGATTTTATATTACTCATACTATAATTAATGATTAATATTTTAAGGCAACTTTAATGATATCACAGTTAATAAACATTTATCATTATGCTGACAGCAAGACAAGTGATGAATTTGAAAATACTTTGTGATGATTCTTCCGCCAACCATGATGATTGTGATGATGCTGTTGCTGCTAATGATTATGAATAATTTGATATTAATGATGAATAATTTAAATGACAGTTTATGTCAAATTTCATTACATTCATATTTACATTTAATAAGAATTAATTAACTCTGTTCATAATATCATATTTAATTACGGTCTATGGCACTCTATCAACATGTACTTCACTTTAATTAGTTTATGAATTCCTCGAGTGTTATTATTGGGGTTTAGTGTTCAAACTGAGTTATAAAAAGATTTGTATTGAAGAGTTGTTCGACTAGGATCGTGTAGGATATCAGTTCCGAGAATTTGTTATACTTTATTTATGTATAAATTCCTAAAAATAGTTTGTGTGATATTAAACACGCATTTTAGATTTAAATATGATTTAAAATCTAATTTATACATGACTGTTAAATTAAAGTACAGTTATGAAATTTTGTTGGAGCCGTATTGTGTCCCTTCATGCGATGTATTGGGAAAATAATTCAAGGATGTGCCATGTAAAATTTAGATCTTGAACCCCACGATATTTCGAAGTAGATGGCCAATTTGACAATTATGAAATCACAGATTATTAGTTAAAGGTTAGACATTTCCGAAATGGGTCGGTTTACGCTTGAAGAAATTTGTTAAATATTTACAACTTTCTTTGAAAGTTCTGAGTCTTCAACTCAAACTGTAAGAAATCTATGAAATAAATTCGATAGAAATATATGGCCATCAACGCAGATTGTGTAACAATTTGTGAAGCGAGTTCGTCAATCCGAGTCCATATTGGACAAAAGAGCTAGTGTACGTGCTCGTCTAGTGTGTTCAGTGGTAAATGTTGCAGCTGGAGCTGAAATTGTGCTGGAACAGCTATCAACATCATGTCACCACTGTACGCAACAATTGAACAGATCTCGCATTTCTTTGTGCATAATTTTGCATAAAGACCTCGTTATGAAGACCAATTAGTCCAAGAACTGAAGCGTCGTAGTCATCTGATGCGTTTTCGCTTCGCTGAATGGGCTGAATGTGGCCGTCGGTGGTGCAATGGTAGTGCGTACGTCTCATGTAAAGGGGTTTTCAACAGAGACGGTACAAAAGCAAATCGATAGGGACAGCAAACGACGCCATATTTTTTCCCGCTCTTTTGACATTTCTCTTCAGTAAGGTTTGCCATTTCATCATGGAAAGATGTGCGAGCCAACAACGAGTCGAAATTATTAAAATTTACTACCGAAATTTGGAGTCAGTGGCGTCAACTTCTGTGGCCTCAATCATCTTTAGCGATCAGGCTCATTTCTGGCTAAATGGCTTCGTCAATAAGCAAAATATGCGTTATTTGTCAGACAGCAATCCACGCGTAAAAATTTCGGTTTGGTGCGGTTTATGGGCCGGCGGCGTCATTGGGCCGTACTTCTTCCGTGATGATCAAGACCGGCACATTACTGTGAATGCGAATCGCTACCGTTCAATGATAACCGAATATTTGTGGCCCCAATTGGATAATGTGGACTTGGAGGACATGTGGTTCTAACATTACGGCGCCACAAGCCACACAGCGAACGCCACAATCAATTTATTGGAAACCAAGTTTGGTGAACGTGTTATCTCACGAAATGGCCCAGTCGATTGGCCGCCTCGGTCGTGCGATTTGACGCCGTTAGATTATTTCCTGTGGGGCTACGTCAAGTCTATGGTCTATGCCAACAAGCCAGCGACGATTGATGAACTTCGTACGAATGTCGAACGTGAAATTGCAGCAGTATCGGCCGATTGATGCTTGAAAACCGTCGAAAATTGGGTTCAGCGTCTGGACTTCTGCAAGCGTGCCCGTGGTGGCCATGCAAAAGAAATCGAGTTCCATACATAATGGCATCGAACGTACTTTCACAGGAATAAAGAATTTCATTGGTATCTAAAACCGGTTTTGGTTTATTTAAAAAAACTTTTGTAGCGCTCTTATTGAAAAACCCGATACATGAGTATGTGGATTCGATCCCTGCTCAGATCACCTTACATTTCTTTCGATGGCGGTCACCTCGCTTAGTGACGGTGACACTATCGAGTATTTAGCAATGAAAATGAGGTGCCAGGGGATACCCGGTTGGAACGAAGTTCCTTTCGCTATAGATTATGTACTAGTTAGGTCCAACGCGCCTAAGGTGCCGGTTGAAAAATACGATAATTTAAATGGATATTTAAGGAAACCTACTTTTTGTAAAATGATAAAAAAATTTTAATTTTAAAATTTAAAATTTTATTTAAGGAAACCTACTTCTTGTAAAATGATAAAAAAAATTTTAAGAACGTTTTTTTCTTATAAAGTACAATGTATTTTTTTTGTAAAAAAAGTTAAAATATACTTTTTGTAAGAATATGTATTATATTTTACTTCTTTTATTAAAAGCTAATCTTTTTTTTAAGGAAAAGGACTATTTTTAAGAAGAATTACTTTCTGTAAGAAAAAGAAATAAGACTATGCCTTTTTTTTTACAAACAAGTATTCTTTTTCAGAACAGGTACTTTTGAAAGAAGTGGTATTCCTTTTAGAAAATGTTATCTTTTTAAAAAAAATTTACTTATTTTCAGAAACGCTACATATTTCAAGAAAAGAAAAGAATTTTAAGAAAAGGAATTTTTGTAAGAAAATGTATTTTTTTAAGAGGTGGTATTTTTGAAGAAAAGGTTTTTTGTAAATGGGATTTTTTTTAGAATTGGTCCTTTTTTCAAGAGGTACTCTCTGTAGGAAAATGTTATTTTTTTAGGAAAATTTACTTTTTTCCAGAAACGCTACCTATTTCAAGAAAAGAAAAGAATTTTAAGAACAGGAATTTTTTTTAAAAAAAGGATTTTTTTAAGAGGTTTTTTTTTGAAGAAAAGTTTTTTTTTAAATGGGATTTTTTTAGAATTGGTCCTTTTTTCCAGAATAGGAACATTTTCCAGAGCATATTCTTACTTCAAGAAAAGTTATAATGTTTTACAAAAAAGGTACTGTTTAAAGAGAAGGTAACTTGTACGAAAAGGCAATTTGTTGTAAGAAAATTTAGTTTTAAAGAAACTACTTATTTAAAAAAAACATACTTATTTTAAGAAAAGGTAATTTTTGTATGAAAATTTACTTTCTTTAAGCAAAGGCACTTCTTTAAGATAAGGTATTATTTTTAAGAAAAGGTTTAAGAATACGGATAGGTAATTTTTTGAGAAAATGCAGATTTTTTAAAAAAGGCACTTATTTAAGAAAATGTTATTTTTTTCAACTTCGTTCCTTTTGGCTTTTCTACATTTTCTTTTTATAGGATTGAAAACTACAGTACGATATATACTAAATATTGGTTACAGGCTCCACCTGGAAAACTTCCCATGAAACAAGAAATTAGCCAACATATGTTAGCATAGACACAAACCAAAGCAAAAGTACCCAATAGAGTTGATAATACTGGGTTGTAGCATAAAAGTGGTTTAATTTTTTTCATTTAGCCCTCATCCCGCAACGTGCGATGGAAAGAACTACGTTCCAAAAAGATTCTCAAAAATATCCTTCCGAATCGGTGTAAAACTGTAGGTCACAATCAGTTGGTGTAAAAGCAAAACGTGCAGAGCTCACTGGTTGTGGGAAGTAATGGGAAGCCAGTTCTTTTTTAATTTTTTTTTGAATGGGCTGAAGTTCGCTTGGCTGAAGATGAGCATTTTTACCAAAAAATCAAATTTTCCGATAAAGCTCATTTTCACCTCGGGCATAGATAAATCTAAAACCATAGATGGATAAAGATAAGTGGTGGATTTCAAAGTAAAGGGAAATTTTCTATATGGCGCCGGAGTGATGGATATGGGCAAATTTCCCTGGAAACAAAAACTATTGAAAAAACTATATAACCAACAAATATCAAAAGCGATATATTCTGATTTCGAAACAAAAATGATGTTTGAGTGCTTTTTCGTCGCATCCAAGTGAAAAAAGTTCGTACGGAAACAGCATGTGGCCTCTGGTGAAAATGGTGATTAAGCAAATGAATCATCTAGGGTTTTTATTTATCTATGCCTAGGGGACTACGTTAGCAAAAAAAATTTCGCATTTGTGACTCGGAAAACCCACACTTCGTCGAGGAGAAGCCGTTGCATTCACAACGAGTGACTGATACGGTTTTTGAAATGGCGGCATAGTGTTCATATTTACCTCTGAAAATTACAAAGGGGCAACTTTCAACTTTAAAAATATCGAGGATCGAAGACAACTAACTTTGAGCCACCGGTACTGTCAACAGCGAGCATTACCGTGTCATTCTAAGGGATTGTTTGTACCCAAAACTTTAAACGGAAAACATGAACGAGGCGTGATTTCAACAGGACGGCGCTACGTACCCCATAGCCTACGTTACAATCAGTCTTTTCGAACTGTGTACGAAAACCGAATAATTAGCCGAAACTCGGAAGTCAGTTGGCCGATTCGCTACTGTGATTAGACCCCATTAGACTAAAATCTCTTGGGCGCCGTGAATGATAAGTGTTACGCCAACAATCCCGAGTTTACTGAGATCTTAAAATGAGAAATCGATGCTGCCGTTTACGAGATAGAGGCCCCAGCAATTGAAAACGTACTGACTAATTGGGTAGATGGAATGAGGTACAGTAAAGCAATGGTGAGATGTCATTTCAATGATGTTGTGTTTCATTAATAAATCTCAATGATGGGCCTTACCACTAATATCATAATTTTTAAAAAATGTAGTATGAATTTCTCATATATTAACTAAAATCTAACAAAATCGGTCATAAAATTCAAATTCAAATAAACGTAACTGACACTAGCGCGGCTATAAGAAAAGCTTTACCACGAAAATATACAACTCTGTGATACAGATTAAAACTCACCTTAAAGCACTGCAATAATGCGAGAACGCATGAGGAAAAATAAGAACATGGTGGAAAATGCTGTCTGTTCCTGTGTTGGAATTATAAGCCTTTCAGTGTATGTTCATTCTTAGGGATCTTCGATCGATACTAATTCGCACATGTAAATTGCAGACTGGAGTTTGTATATCAACCGATGGTATCAATTCAGGCGCACTAGTTAGGCACCTGATGATGAACTTGTCACGGAGTTCGAAACTAGTCATGCCAGTGAGTGTGCGTAACTGAATTGTCTATTATTTCCAACAAACACCAACCACTTTCCAATTAGAAAAGTGTTCCTGACCTTGTAAGCTTGCAGTATGAATTTCTCATACATTAACTAAAGTCTATTAATATTATTGTTAAAGCGAAATTAAATTCCAAATTTTACATGACCCACCGGTTAAAAAAGAATCGTAACTCAAAATGTACAACTTTTCAGTACAAACAAAAAAATTTGTTTCCGAAGTTAGAAAATGTATGAAAATGCTCAATGTACACATACGAGGGCGGTCCCAAACTAGCCGACTTGGTGAAGGTGCCAGTAGTTTGAAAATAAATATACGGGTGAAACGTGGCAACTTTATAAAACATCCGTTTGAAGTTTCAATGCACCACGTTGCTTAGTATTGTTAGTGGAGCCTTCAAAAGTAAACTATCTCAGTGAATTCCATACTTCCATTTGAAAGATCTCAGTGCGAGCAATATTTAAGCCGAGATAGATTCTATTCTGGGGGAGTCTGCTCCTACGTTTATGACTATAAAATATTGGGTAGCAGAGCTTAAACGAGCTGACAAGGCGAACACCGTAGTGGTCGACCAATTGAGGTGTCCGCGCCAGACACGGTTACGAAAATCCCTAAAATGGTATTGGATGAAAGTCGGTTGAAGGTGCGTGACTAGCTGAAATGATAGGCATTTCAAAACCTGCTATACATCGTATTATATTGCGCTTGCATTCAATACAGGAAAACCAGCGTCGTGAAGATGTTTCAGTAAAGTGTTTGGCGATGTTTCACCGCAATAAAGCCGAATTTTTGCGTCGATTTATAACCGTGGATGAGACATGGGTCCACCACTTTATACCTGAGACAAAGGAATAAGCAAAGCTGTAGACTGGAATGGGAAATTCGAAAATGTTTCCCAACTTTTTGTGTCTTCTTTCGGACCGCCTTCATATTTGTATTGTATTTTTTGACGAAGGGAAAGAGAAGAAGTTGTTTTTAAGAAAAAAAAAAAATTAAATAAAATCCGAAATTTTTTCGTCATGACTCTGTCGATTTAGGGTGGGATAGTTTGGTTGGTTGGTTGGTTGGTTGAAAAGGCTGCAAGACAGCACGCTGGTCAGCACACTTAGGCTGAAGAAGCCCATTGTGATAGCTGCAGTTTCCTCCATAGCAACTATTCACTAGACGTCTAGCCAATTTGCCCTTTCAATAAATTTGTCTATACGACATACAGGAATATCCTGTAGGGCTACGGTGCTAACTAAATGTGTACCGAATATCCTACTTCTCAGTCCTTCCAGAGCAGATCAATCCAAGAGGAGCTGTTACGTCGTTTCCTCGTCCTCTTCCATGCACCATCTACAGAGAGTGGAATTTCTATGTCCCAATCTTAGGTCGTGTTTCCCTACAAGACAATATCCCGTAAGGGTTCCTGTCATTGTGTATAACCTGCCTCTCGGCAAGTTAAGTAGTTGCCCAGTCCTCTTCCTGTCCACCTGAGGCCAGAGGTCCCTGGCTTGTTTGCAAGTTGAAGTAAGTATCCACTTGTCCTTGAACATATTATCGGCCCACTGCCTGATCTGCAAACGGCAGGTAGAGATTGACATACTAACACGTTATTTTGCCGGAAGAACCTGGGCCGTAGTCACCTGTCTAGCTAACGCATCCGCTACGCAATTGCCTGGAATGTCGCTGTGTCCCGGAACCCAGATGAGCCTGTTGTCAAAATACTCTGCCATCACCCTAAGTGATGAGTGACATTCTTTCACCGTCAGGGACGTAGCAAACATGGCTTCCAAGAATTTTATGGCAGCCTGGCTGTCCGTGTAGATACATATTCTCCGGAGGGTTGTGGCACTACTTTTCAGTAGTTCAGCAACCTCCAGTATAGCGGTAACTTCCGCCTGAAATACACTACAGTGATCAGGCAGCTTGAAGGAGATATTTACATTTAGGTCCGGTGAATGAACCCCATATCCTACTTGCTCGTCCAACTTTGATCCATCCGTGAAACATCTGATACTACTGGTATCCGCTTCCAGTGACTTTTCCTAAGTATTCGTGTTCGGAATAGAAGTCATTAGATTTGTTGCTGGTAGAAGGTAGAGGATACAGTAGTCTGTTTTTACGGGAATAGAGTTGATCCGGTGTAGTAATTCAGCGTGTCCCGAATGGCCCGATATCAAAACGCCACAATCTCTGATTCTTACCAGGAATGTAGCGGCTGCCGATTCGGCCATGATATCAGGAGTACAGATGTTCAGGATAGCATTTCCTGAGTGCAATACCTGACGTCGTGCCCATTGCCCCACTAACGCTAATCAGTGCTGATCTTTGAATTTTCATCAAGGAATTCAGAATATATTTCTTTTGGAAGGACCTCCACCAAACTACGATGCCATAGGGAAGTATTGGTCTGACTATTGCTGTATAAATCCAGTGGGATGGTTCAAAAAATACTGTGAATTCTATAGACGAAGGCCTACATACAAATATTTTTTGGGCAGTTCATGTCATTCAAATAATGATATGAAAGACACACATTTAATATGAAACAACAACTTTTGATACTTACACAAATAACTTAGATTGGTTGCAAATAGAACTCACCTAAAAAGAAAATAGAAAACAGAAGAAAATATTTTAGAAATTTCAAATTTAAACATAGTCAAATTAATGTAATCGTTCTATTTTTAAAATTTAATACTCGTAACATAATGAAAAGCCTTATAAAATAATTTCTATTTGATTATGTGTCAGCTGAAACATAGTCACTGAAAATGTATATGTAATGTAAGAGCAGATAATGTAATTATTATAATGTAACCTTTATGATGTGGACATTTGACATTTTAATTAACACTTAAGAAAATAAAACTATGTACATATGTCTTACAGGTCGTGTATTATATTCCTCAACTTTCGTGCTGCACGAAAGTATAGACATGTACTATATAGTGCAGAGACATATGTTATATATGGTCTTGAAATATAATAAATTTCTATAAAATCGATGTGAGTGATAATAGGCGTAAAAGTAGTCGTCATTTCATAATGACGTTGAAATAAGATTTTAGTTAAATGATTGAATTACTAGTCAAATTCAATAAAATACCCCGCTGTAAACATATCAAAAACTGGGGCCTTCCAAGCCGATAAGAGCAGACGTTATGAAAAAGTTATACTCTCCTCTCAAAAGAAAACAAGTGAACGGCGCTAAAGCCTCCATGCATTATATCACTTAGACTCTATACTCGTAGTACACTAACCGACAAATTAAAGCAGAGCTTTTTTTTAAATTATTTTGTCTGCATAAGTACAACTTTTGAGATTTTACTTAAAGTACTTCAGCGAATGATATCAATAATATGGATAACTATTCTTTTAGGTACCACAGATAAGGAAAAATAGAGTTAAAAAACCTTTGCATTTCGTAAAATTTTTAAAGAATTTATATACATTAAACGTCACTGAATCTTTTACATAAAAAGATTAGTGAGTAAATGTCAAACTAAATTTTTAATAATATTCAATTTAGAACTTCTGCATTTCTCTTTAAATGACAGATTTAATTCTCTCATACGCGTAGAAATCAGGTTGTAATTGTAATTTAAATGGAGCTGCTCAGTTGAGTACCGGCGTGGTAAATTGTGTATTATTTTCAAATTCTTGTTTCCAATTATTTGCAGTTTGGTTGATGTGTGTTTTAGCTGCCTTTCCAAACCATATTTGGCATCCGTATGTTAAAATTGGACGAGTACACATTTTATATAGGAATATTTTATTTTTGATATTTAACTTTGACTTTCTGTTTAGCATTTTTATCCAAAATATTTTACTTCATCTTATATACTAATTGGGTCCCCCTGAGCGACCAGCTGTAATGTAGGAATTCGTTTCGGTCACTTATTGAAGGAGAATATTATAGCGTGTGTTTTCTCCTGATTGAATTTAATTTTCCACACCCAGAGAACTAATTGTTTGAAAAGAGATTGTAGCAACCGTAAATTCGGCTGTTGCCACCGAATTTCGGTTGCTATAATCGAATTGAGGTTGCCACAACCGAATTTAGTCTCCACAACTGAAATTCGTTTCATAATCGATTCGGTTGTGACAACTGAATCTTCAACTATATTCGTTCTGTCAACTAAATTTTCTAAAATTTCGGTTGGAGCAACCGAATTTGGAATTACGTCGGATCCAACAACCGAAATTGGTACTAAATTCGGTTGGAGTAACCGAATGTGGCGCCAATTCAGTTGCAACAATCGAATTTGTCATCAATTCGGTTGTAACTATCGAATTTGGTATCAATTCGCTCGCAATAACCGAATTTAGCCTTAAGTCAGTTGCAACGATCGAATTTGGCATCAATTCGGTTGCTGTAACCGAATTTGTACTGAATTCTGTAGGTACAACCGAATTAATTTTCAATTCGGTTATCACAATATAATTCTAAGCATTTCAAACCTGGCGTTTAAAATTATATATGGGAATATTATATCATATCAAGATTTTTTTGTAGTTATTAACAAAGGTAAGTGAGTGCAACTATTGTAATTATAGATTGTCTTAAAACGAATCTTTTTTGCAGAAAATATCCAATAAAATATCAACGGTTTTGAAATTGTTCAAGGTCGGGCGTTTGAGATGTGCTGCAATCGTCAACATATAAACGGACTTCAAAAAAGTCAGAAGTGGCAGGTATATCAAATGTATTACCGTAAAGATTACCCTATATAAATGACTTGATTTTCTCCTTTTAGGTTTTTATAAGAATTCTTGAAAATAAATCATCAGTTACTTATTAAAACAAACTTCAAAATGCATTTGTGAAAATATCTAAATTCGGTTGTAATAACCTCTAATTCGGCTGTGACAACCTCTAATGAGGTTGCGACAACCTCTGATGAGGTTGTGTCAATCTCCAATGAGGTTGTGTCACCTCTAATGAGGTTGTGTCAATCTTTAATGAGGTTCTGGCAATCTCCAATGAAGTTGTGCCAACCTCTAATGAGGTTGCGATAACTTCCGATGAGGTTGTGTCAACCTCCAATGAGGTTGTGTCAACCTCCAATGAGGTTGTGTCAACCTCGAATGAGGTTCTGTCAACTTCCAATGAGGTTGTGTCAACTTCCGATGAGGTTGTGTCAACTTCCGATGAGGTTGTTTCAACCTCCAATGAGGTTTTGTCAACCCCCAGTGAGGTTGCGTCAACCTCCAATGAGGTCGTGTCAACCTCCAATGAGGTTGTGTCAACCTCGGTTGTCTTAACCGCATTTTTCTGTGAGTGCATTTTTGGAAATACTTTTGTATGGCATTAAGTGAATCTTGCATTTTCCTTATGAGTGTATTAGAGCTTTTTTCGGCACATATAAGCGCAGTGTCATCAGCGTAAAAAGCTGCATCGTTGGTTCTTTTTATAGGTACTTCCCATGTTAATGTAAAGGGGAAGTTTATAAAAAAGAAATTTTGCAAAATGCATCCTCATGATTCCTGGCAAACCGTATAGTTATTCAGATCTAGCCACCGATCTTCATCAGACAAAACTGTATTTATATTAATAGAGATATAGAATGGTTTTGAGCTTGAATAATAACCCAGCAAAAAAAGAGTATACCAAGAAGTAGAATTTGCACCACAACTACTTGGTAAGATGTAGTGCTACTTTAGGTGCAGAAGTACTTCTTTTAATATGGCGTTGTCCAACGCAGCACTACTTCTTATTTGACTGTTTGGAAGAGCAGTTTATGCTAACATTTTTATGCTACATTTCGTCCGTAAACGAGCAACCAAAACTATTATTTCAACAATTTTTAAATTTCTTGTCATTTGAAACTTTGCAATAAGTTATGGCTTTAAGCTACAACTTTAGGTCTTAACTTTTTAACCTTTTATATAACTAATTATTTTATTAATTGACCTTTTATTAGTACTCCAAATGCTTCTGTCAACAGGTGAAAAAGAAAGGAAATGAAAAGCGATTTGAAAGAAAGTAAATACAAATTAAAAACAAGTAATATTTTATGACCGTCGGTGGTGCAATGGGTAGTATTCGCGCCTCTTGTACAGGAGATCCTTGGTTCGATCCCTGCTCCAACCACCTTAAAAATTTCTTTCGACGACGGTCACCTCGCTTAGTGACGGCGACACTATCGAGTATATAGCCATGAAAAAGCTTCTCAAAATACCGTTCGGAATCGGTGTAAAACTGTAGGTCCCAATCAGTGAGTGAAAACTGGAAAGCGCACAGTTCTCCCCGGTCCCTTCATGGGATGTAATGGGAAACCATTTTTTTTTTTTTAATATATTTAGGCATCTTTGCACTTGTCCACTATCCTCTTTAATAAATTTGCATCATAATGGATGTGATGCAAATGTAGATTCTTCGGAGTTGTTTTTGATCAGAATCAAAACTGCATTAAAAATGCGCATAATGTTGAGAAGATGTACAAAAATATTAACTTCTACTAGAACTATTTCATTTTATTTTTGCTGGGAAACTAAAAAAGTGCCAGTTAAAAGGCTGAATATATAAAAATTATCCCTGATAAAATATGGATATCTACAAATAAAAATATGACGTTTCTATATATGAATTTCCAAATTTGTCAACTAGAGCAATAACAATTTTACACATAAATACCATATATATATGTACTAATTAACCATGGCTTTTGAGGTTCATTCTTTAATGAAGCAATTTATGACGACTACTTCTGTCCCTCACTGCTTATTCACATGTAACATGTCTCCATTGAACCTAATAAATTATTAAATTCTCTTTGCTACATGTGACTAATTGAACATCAATTAAAATAATATGGCTCCAACAAACGACCAAGTATCTTTTTTGACTACATACAGTCCTCCTCTGTGTCAATGACCACAAGTGTATTAAAATATAATGACCCAAAGAAGACAACAATAGACATTGGACGGACAGCAACACAAACTGGAGCTGGAGCTGGAACTATAGCAACAATTCTGAATCCACTCTAAGATCTTGAGCATGGCAAAGAAAGAAAAAAGAAAATATTTTTAAATTATTGAATTCCCAACAAACGAACTCCATCCATGTCTACAAGCATATGAGTTTACAAGGAGATGGGTTTAAGGGGTTATTTGTGTGAGTAAAGTCTACGACTTTTTTGGGGCAACATGAATGGACCTTTTAAGAAAACCAGAAATAAATCATTCTTTATATTTTGTAGACAAAGGCATGGAAAGAGGGAGAGAGAGATAGATGAATAAGTAACGATATTTTATTGTTTTGCACAGACATAATATTTCTTCAAAGTATTGATCGAAAATGTTTAAACAAAATTAAAAATAACTACTATGAACAAGACAACAAAGAAGTTGTGCAGTCTGTACAAATGTCTATTGAGATTTCAATTAAAACAGGCCAATAAGTTGATGAATGATTTATAATTGCGACAATACAAAATCGTTGCAAATGGAAAGGCAATAGATTTTCTATCATGCATATGTTATTGAGACTGGAACTAAAAAATATTAGACAAATGACAATATCATATGTGCAAATGAAATATAAAAAATATTCGTTCATTGCCAATGAAAAGACCCTAGGAGACTTCGTGATTGTCTCGACATAAAATTTAAAATAATCATGGAAGAAACCCTCGTAATAGTCCCATAACCAGCCACATCACTGTATGCGATAGAAAACCCCGAAATTGACCCCAACACGCGACATCACTGTATTCGAAATGGCGCTAATATATATGGACAATTTAGTCGGTGTTCTAAATTAAATTTATATAAATGTTCTTTTCTTCCCTTTCATTTAAAAGGTACAAACGAAGTTATTACCTATTTATCGTTACTCTTTAAAAATAATAATAAAAAAAGTTTGAAAATATTTTATAAATTAATTAAGTAGTTAAGTAGTTACGCAAGAACAAAGTTGAACAATCAAATACGTCCACGATTTTCTCATATCGCATAGCACCGCTGTTTAACAAAATTTCGCTTTCACTGCAATTAAAAAACTTTAGACTGAAACTTTGAATTTTCGTTGCAATTGAGTGATCACCGGTCAAAACCCCCCCACATAAGTATGGAAACAGTTTCCCCACCACCGCCACAGCACAACAAACTTAATTTCTCTAACATTAATGAGGGGGAACTGTAGAGGTTTTTGTTTGCTGTTGTTGTTATGAATTAATTTAGTTTTTTTTTTCTTGAATACTTTACAGAAAAAGTTATTACTGCTGCTCTGAATAAGAGGATTGCAGTTCAATTTGCAGTTACTTTAATTGAATGCTGCTTGACTTATCATTCTAATGTTTTTAATTTTTATAAAATTAATGGGTAGAATTCTTGGCCTTTGACTTCTAACGTAATTGTTTCATGAGCCCAATAAATAAAACTCATTTTTTTACTGACCCTAATGTGGCTTGGATCATTTAATTAATAACCCGAGTCATTAGTCGTGTCGTGTTAGTACTACTTAGCATTCAAGGGTTGATGGGATGATGATGATGATGATGTGGGTGCTGTGACCACTTCAAATTGCTGTAATCTAACGCATGACCACATGAATAAGCTGAGGAAATATATTGAGTATGTTTGAAGATATTTACGTTATATTTACATATGAGCTACTCAGAGGCCAATTGATCTAAATCCATAAAACATAAAGTGAAGAAAATTGGAAAATAAGTTTGGGGCTGCTATGTATTCTTGTACATATATGTATGTATATACAATAGGGTGGATTGAAAAAAGTCACCCCCCTGAAAAATTCCATTTACATCTCGACATTAACCAGTTCAAAGAATTTTGCAATATTCGGTTGTTTAACGATCCCAATCTTAACCTCAAAATGACGGTTTTTCATACGGTTTCTCATTCTGGTACGATAAAACTTTTTCAATCTGGTAACAATATTCATCTGTCAAAACGTGCACATTCCTATTCAATTGAAAAATTGAGTCAAACATAAAAAGGTAAATTTCTCTATTCAAATGCAAAACTTCATTTCCTCCAAATGTGGAACTAAATTATCTGAACATTTTGGGTGACAATGCAATTTTTGCCGATTTCAGAATGGATCACCGGAACAATATTGAAAACGGGGAAATGAAATGCCCAATCATAGATGAGAATAAACTACCCACGTGGAAGAAATAAATGTGATTCTTAAGAATGTGTGATAATTATTATTATAGAATCAGATGAGATGAATCCTTTGAACTGGTTAATGTCGAGATGTAAAGGGAATTTTTCAGGGGGATCCACCCTAATATACAACAGTTCAGGCTTACTACTTCCTTTTGATGATTATTAAATACGACAAGATTAATATATCGACATTTTAATGCATGCTAAACAAAACGGCCACCAGCATATTGTAGGAACCATGTACATGCTTGCAAGCATTGTTTTCATGAATTGAAGGTCTGCAGATTTTTCCTATCTTTGTTGTCTGCCGCCACGTTTTTGTGTTCAAAACACACATTATAACTTATTAATCATTATGTCTCCAACATGTAATATTGAACAGCAAACACAATGTGTTTGGACACAAACAAACATGTGCCTGCTGAAATAACAAACATATGCTTGCTAAAACATCAAACACATGTCTGCTGAAACAACAAACAACTGTTTTCAGAACTAATAAATGTGTTTGCTTTCATATTTTCAATAATAATTATTTTCTGCTGTGTGTTGTAACATATTTTTTTGAGTGTATCCCTACAAAGTACACTACATCATTTTACAAGTTTATGCAATTTTTTCCACTTCATAGCATACTGTTATTGTTCAGTGACAAACATTTTTAACATGTTTGCTAAAATTCTTAACATATGTAAATGAGGAACGTTGAGTGGCTGAAATATTGTGCTCAGTACATGACATTAATTGGTTGGAAAATTTAATGCATTTTCTTTTTTTACATTATGTTAGGCAGTTATGGCTTGATATACGGTAATTGACAATTAGGTCAACACTTTCTCGTTAATATTTTAATTATTTTGTTAAAACATTTTGCATTTTCTCATTTGAGGGGGCGTTTGTGGAAGTTATGTTAAAAAACTACACCACAAATTCCGATATTGTTGTTGTAAACCATTTAATTTATACGTTGAATGACACAAAATATAAGTTAATTATCTTTTTAGAAACCCTAGAAACTTCATTGTTATATGATTAACGTCAAGTCTATCACTTGAATTTATGTTATTATTGTGATAATGGGAGCAATTTGCGGAATTTGTGCGTAGCAATTATGATGGAGTCCAATAAAAGGTACTCAATTAGTATTTAAGTGATGAATAGAACTATGCAATTGTACTAAAATGACTTCTTAATTACTCTGCGAGATGTTGTATATGTTCCGACATTGATAGCGGAATGATAGCGCATTAGCAATATCAAACAATCTATGAACAAATGTGTTTAGGAATAATATATGAGAAAAATGCTGTCACCTAACATATGTATGTTAGTCATATTAAGGATTACAATCGGAGAGGACAGTGGGCAGAACAAGTTTTTTGTATGCAGAAATGCGAGTCGCTTTTAATTTGATCTTTCTGGAAGTGGATTGATAACACATTTGCATGTGGTTTAACAAATCCAGAGCCATCTGTTTAGAAAAATGATGCGGAGTGTTGTCTAAAATACAATTCGTACAGACTAGCAAAACTTAAAAATAATTTAAATCAAAAATTCTTTTAAACTGATTTAAGGCTAACGATTCATGTACGAATCAATGTCAAATTTAGTGTTACTATAATTATATTCTTTTACAGATCTCAAAATAGACTCAAATGTAAAGTAGGAACATGAAAAAATGCATTATGTCTTAGAAAACGTAGGGGTATTGATGCCAATACAAGTTAAAAATCGAGGAAAAAAATTATCTAATAATACTTAACATTTCAATCGTCAATTAATTAGCGATTCCAAATGTATAAGGCGGCACCTAGCTTCGTTTGATGGAATGAGATTATCAACTAAAATCTAAAATATGGCAAATTTAAGAAATTTCTTTTGTAACGCTTCAAGGCGGATACTGTGTACAGAACAATATGGGTTCTAGACAGTTGCACCATATTCAAGCTTCGATCTCACGATATTCGTATGCGGGTTGCTTTTTATATTTTGGATCCTGGCCATCGGTGGTGCAATGGTATGTGTGCGCTGCTCTTTTACATGAGAACGTGGGTTCGATCCCTGCTCAGACCACTTTACATTTCTTTCGACGACGGTCGCCTTGCTTACTGATGGCGACACTACCGAGTAGATACACAGCCATGAAAAAGCTTCTCAAAATACCGTTCGGAACCGGTCTACAACTATAGGTCCCAATCAGTGAGTGTACAAAAACTAGAAAGCGCACATTTCACTGATTGTGAGAAACTCTCCTCAATCCCTTCATGGGATGTAATGGGACACCAGCCAATACTAGTATTGCCAGATGCAAACTGGAACTTCCATTGGAAAGTTTGACATTTTTTTTATCTTAAAAATACATAGAACGTTTTCACTTACGAGCACTATTTTTTGTATTTACAGTGTGTTGAAAATATCATCTCGGTAGAAAAAGGGAATTAAGCCGTGTAATCTTTCGTGCGATTATTGTTTACGATTTTCGGCATGGATTATCGAGAAAAGAGTGTCTCAATCAATTTGATTGCTTCAAAAACCACTGTAAATCGCTGGTACCAGGAGTTCAGTCTCGGACGCCGTTCGTTCCAAGATGAACTTCGTGAAGGTCGTCCAACTTCGGTCGTTTTGCCGGAAACCCTCGCTGCTGTGAGTGAACTGATAAAAAAAAGACCGACATGTGACACACCAAGAGATTGAGGCATGTTTGGACATTAGTATGACAAGCATCAATAAGATATTGCATGTTCATTTGGCCGTGAAAAAGATTTGTTCTCGTTGGATCCCACATAATTTGACGAATGCTCGAGAATAGGCTCGTGTCGATTGGATCAAAGAAATGTTGAAAAAATATTGTGTATAACATCATCATTGGTGACGAATCGAATATGAGCCTGAAATAACAGCAAACAACAGTATGGGTCTTTCAAGACGAGTTAAATTCAACAAAAGTTGGTCGTGGAGGAAGCACATCGAAGCAAATAATCGTGTTATTTAACCGGTCATTTTCTGAGTGGTATACCACCAGCTGTTTGCCAACAGTGTTCGAAGAAATAAGGAAGAACAACAAGAGAACACGAATTATTTTGCATCATAACAATGCGATGTCTCCCACACCGGCTGACACAATGGGCTGGTTGAGCCCTCAACATGTCGTATTGATGTGTCATTCGCCGAATATGCCTGATTTGGCATCCAATGACTTCTTTTTACTGCGTGGTCAATGTCTGTCGACACCCGAAGCAGCTGTTGAAGCGTTCAAAAACTATGTTTTGGAGGTGTCTCAATCGGAGTGGAAAAAGTGCTTCGAAAATTGCGTTGAGCGCATGCGAAACTGTACTGGTCTTCAAGGAGATTATTTTAAAAACAAAAAAAAATCATTTCTTATGACCTTTATACTAATTTACGTGTGTAAAGGTTAGTAAAATCGTTGCATTCGTTTAAATTAAATTTTAGATTTATATTATTTTTGAGATTTCCTAGTCCGTAAGGTTTGTACTCCATAGACTGAAATAGATAAATATGTTTGAAAATGTATCACCACAACGTAAATATTCATTGAACCAACGACAAAATCGCAGGATAGCCAAACATTTTCATTGCTGCAATAATTACACAGTGCAACACGAAAAAATATAAACATATACGGACACCACTACGTGATAAATGACCAAAGCAAAAAGACTCGTGTCTAACAGTTTTGCCCAAAGTCATGGACTTTTTTTTATGGGCCCTCGATGTAATTTTTGGAAAAATGTGATCATTTTGTCAGGCTCATATCTCGCAAACCATTTGGAATTTCAAGGTCAAAATCGCAAAAAACTTTAAAAAATGCAATATTTTTACCTTTTTTCCTCTGTTTAGGTCCACAGATAGCAACCCGTTCAAAATTCAAGGAAACAGGGAAAAACTCGAATTTTGTAGTTTTTTTTTTTGGGATTTTGACCTCGAAGATGAAGTTTTTTGATTTTATATGTTCTTTATGACAAGAGCTACAACTTTCCCTCAGAGAGTAAATCAAAATTTCGAACGAATTGCAAGATATGAACCTGACAAAATTATCACTTTTTTTTTGCAAAAATGACACCGAGGCCCCAATTTGTTTTTCAGTATTCTTTAACAAAAACGTATTTTATTTGTTTTGCGAAATAGATTTTTAACTTTTTGGTTAATTTAAAGTTTGGCGACCCTAAAAGGCAAACAACATAAATAACTTTTTAACAGAAATTCACCATCTACCCCTAGCTATCTGTTGGAAATCATAATTTTCATTTTGCAACATTCTGGTATATATGTATGTCAACTTTGGGCTGATTTTTGAAATATTCCCAATTATACGGTTGCCAGTGTTATTACTAAAAATCGTGGTTTTTACAGAAATCAGAAATATTTACTAGATCAAAGGCTATTGAATTTTGGCAGATGGAATGCAATTCTGAACTTCAGTTTAAACAGTTAAATTCCTGAAAAAAATACTCAATTCAGCTATGAAACTCATTGATCGCAGCATTGAAATATTTTCCACTGTGCTCACTATCTTTCTGAAAATTAATCAATGTTATATTTATTAAACGGATAAATATTTCCTGAATTTATTTTCCTTCTGATTGTATCAACATATGGATACACTGTATCAAAACTGATTGAATGTGGTTTAACAATAAAGCGAAATTTGTATCAATCGGACCTAAAAAAAATCGAAGTATTTCGTTTTTATCCAGCAATACTATGCCTGACTTCATATTGTACGCACCAACAAAAGCCTATTGTTCTTATCAATACTTTACCAAATCAATACACACACACACACAAAGAAGAAAACTCTAAATGGAAAATAGTATTTCTATTATTTTCTAATACAAAAAAGTTAACCTATAAATTCGGAAGCCAGGCAAAACAACAGCAATCATATTTCTATGGTTACCACTGGGGAAGGAGTGATACAAAAAAATTATGCTGTTGATTGAATGACGACTTATAAGGGGACAAATGGATTTGATAGATAAAAACGCTTGCATGCAAGCGAATGAACTACATTCAGAACAAAACATAGAGCAATGAATGATGTCATTAATGGATACGAATTTAAAATAAAAAACAAATGACAAGTATGTAGGTGTCACGAATGAGTTTTCAGGTTTGATGAGATTACAATGCTATTAACATTACTTTTATTATTATCGAAATTTCTGATTGAAAATGTTAAGTTGTGCGTAAATAGCACGTACATTAAAACCTCTTAACCCTCTGACTACCATACATTTTATTTTTTTTGAGTATTTTCGTGATGTAGGAACTAATTAGAGCTACGCCGCAAAAAATGGCGCCAACAATTTTGTTTTTTTTTTATTGGACCGTGTAACAACGTTAAAATTCTATCTTACATTTATTTAAAGTTAAGCTATGAACTCAGAATTTATCTGACGTTTCCCCCAAGTGAAGTACTTTTTTCGACCCGTTGCATTCATTTTGTAGTATGACCACTTTTTGACCCAATTTGATGGCTCATAAGAGTCAAATCGGACCAGTTAGAGAATTGACGTCTACTATACTGTTGTCGCCCGTGCCGTCTTTTATAAATCACCCGTAGATACATTTGCTCTACCTCCTACCTGTACAGTAGGGTGTCCCAAAAAATTTTTCTTTTTCGATTTTCATGGTTGCTCAAGCTTGATTGGCAAACTTATTGGGTAAAATATTTTTGAGATTTTTTCAGATTTCAGAAAAAAAGGGGCCCAGCAACGTATTGCAGGAAACATATATATGTTTGCAAGCAATCATATATATGGTTCCTGCAATATGATTGCTTGCAAACATATATATGGTTCCTGCAATATGTTGCCGGGGCCATTTATGGCTGCGTGTAATTCTTTGTCGTTACTTAACGCATGTAGATTTTTTCAATAATACAATGTTTAGAGCAAATCCGATGAAAAAAGACAAACAGTTTATAATATTATTAGGTTCATACAGTGGGTAAAGAGTTTTAAAGTGGCATAACTCTGAAACAGTTACTGCAAATTCAAAATTTTTTTTTACAAAATTGCTTGGAATTTACCCATCTTTTCAAGTGCATCATTATAATTTTAAATTTTCATAGAAATTGAAAGCAAATTCGATACAAAAATGGCAAACAATTTATAATAATTTTAGGTGCATACAGTAACAGGCTTTAAAATGGTATAACTCAGGAACACTAACTGCAAATTCAAATTTTTTTTCTACAAAACTGCTTGGAATTTTTACGTATTTTAAAGTGCATCATTAGTTTTTTAAATTTTCATTGGAAATTTAAAAGATATAAAGAGATATTTACAAAATTTACGAAAAAATATTAATACGTTTAGCTTCAAAAATGTTGACTTACAAACTCAGAAAATCGTGGTTATTGACCGAGTTTTAAGTAAAATTCAAAATACCCGATTTTTGGGGGAAATTCGTCTCGTGCGACCTCTAAACCACTTCCGAAAAATCTGAAATAAGCTTTGAAATAAAGCTTGAGAAAATAAAATTTTTATTGATGGGACACTCTACTGTACAGTTGTAGGTGCCAAAAAAACCCACGCAAACATAATTTCATGTGGTCAACAAAGGATTAACAGGATTAACAGGTAACAATACTAATTGATCATGGAATTATTAGCAAACAGAATATCTGGATCGAACCAACCCAAACCACGATAAGCTTATAAATACAACTTGTCTGAATATACCTTGGCTCGAACAGAAATCTTAAACAACCCACCATGGTGGACAGAATCCCCAAATGAAATTTGGGGATATGTCCGCAATGCTTAATTGGGGTTAAGTCCGTTGGGAGTTATGTCACTACAAAAACGATGTACAAGTAGAGAAAAAAAAACCGCGCAATTTGGCAACCCTAGTAAATTACAACAAAAAAGTCGACGCGATTCACTCAAACGCATTTCTCTCTCGCGTCATAATTTGATTATTTCATACTTTTTACATACTTTAGAGTCCAAACATAATCAAACAGGCTACAGACGACGAAGTTTTTTTTTAAATAGGTTACTTATGGCAGGGAAAAATCGCCATGAAAATCCGCTGCGGCTCTCACGAAGCCTCTCAATTGAGATAAGGGAGTTGCCACATTTTCACAAAAATCATAAAAGTAACCAACACATATATAAAGGGTTTTTAAATAAGAGCGCTACAAAAGTTTTTTTTAAATAAAACAATACCGGTTTTGGATGCCAATGAAATTCTTTATTCCTGTGAAAGTACGTTCGATGCCATTATGTATGGAACTCGATTTCTTTTGCATGGCCACCACGGGTACGCTTGCAGAAATCCAACCGCCGAACCCAATTTTCGACGGTTTTCAAGCATAAATTGGCCGATACTGCTGCAATTTCACGATCGATATTCGTACGAAGTTCATCAATCGTCGCTGGCTTGTTGGCATAGACCATAGACTTTACGTAGTCCCTCAGGAAATAATCTAACTGCATCAAACCGCACGACCGAGGCGGCCAATCGACTGGGCCATTTCAATAAATTGATTGTGGCATTCGCTGTGTGGCTTGTGGCGCCATCCTGTTGGAACCACATGTCCTCAAAGTCCATATTATCCAATTGGGGCCAAAAATATTCGGTTATCATTGAACGGTAGCGATTCGCATTCACAGTAATGTGCCGGTCTTGATCATCATGGAAGAAGTACGGCCCAAAGACGCCGCCGGCCCATAAACCGCACCAAACCGTAATTTTTTCGGGATGCAATGATGACTCATGGATTACGTGTGGATTGCTGTCTGACCAATAACGCATATTTTGCTTATTGACGAAGCCATTCAGCCAGAAATGAGCCTCATCGCTGAAGATGATTTTCCGATGAAAATCCGAAACATTTTCAAGTTGTTGCTCAGCCCAATTCACGCTTATGGTGGTCAAGCGGCTTCAGTTCTTGCGCCAATTTGATCTTGTAAGGATGTACGCCAAGGTCTTTTCGCAAAATTGAGAACGACTTGTGAGAGACACATTTGGGCTTTCTTTAACTGAAGCCTCAGTGGCAGCAATATTCTCCATACGACGGGCACTTCTTTGTCTCACTGGCACGGGAACATTTTGTACTGTGCCTGTGGATTCAAATTTTTTCACTAGACGCTCAATTGTTGATCTGGTAGGACGATTATGACGACCATAAATTGGACGTAGCGCTCTTAAAGTTGAGGCCACTGACTCCAAATTTCGGTAGTAAATTTTAATAATTTCGACTCGTTGTTGGCTCGCACATCTTTCCATGATGAAATGGCAAACCTAGCTGAAGAGAAATGTCAAAAGAGCGGGAAAAAATATGGCGTCGATTGCTGTCCCTATCGATTTACTTTTGTAGCGTCTCTGTTGAAAAACCCTTTATTATGTTACATGTGAGCCCAAAAGAAAATTAAAGAAAAGAGATGAAAATGATTTATTGTTAAACACAATACAATTAAAGTGAATGAAAAATTGTTAAAAGCTGTAAAAACAATTTAAATTTTGCACATCAATAATATTGGTTCCAAACTTTCAAACAAATTCCAGAAAAGAGCCGCAACTGTACGCGACGCAGGGAGAAAAAATAGACTGAAGTCGCCAGACGCTGTCTCTCGCATTTCGTTTAGATGCTGGGTATTTTTTCGTCGTCGTCTGAAGCGTGTCTGGTTCTGTTTGGACTCTTATGTAATTTTATTTAAACATGGGCTGGAATTTCTATAGTTATATACTATAACATCAACAAAAAACTGCTCGTGTATTGAAATATTCAATGAAGAGAGTAAGAGAGAGAGAGAGAGAGCAGAGAAACGAGGCGCTTCACTCGTTTACGTTGTTAGCATTCCACTTCGTGAGTAAATTTTGTTCTCTATTTAAAATTCCACTCTTTTGTCATTAAGCATTAGGCCGGGCCAAAAAAAGCTCAAGCTACATGATTTGGTTAGCTAACAACCCTATGCGTCATGTCATTGAATTTCAGAAAATAATTTGAAATTTTTATGGAAATTTTTTTTTCATTCTTTTCGCAATGATTCTTTTTTTATAACTGCGAAACTGGTTATTACATTGAAAATTAGATAACTAATATGTTAAAGCTGTAATAATTATAAATTTTGGTAAATTTATTCGGACAAAATTGGCCACGTCGTTCTCGAGTAATGATTTCATACATACAAATGAGCATTTTTAAGATATCGTACAAAGTGATCTTTATGTGTTATTTAGGGTGAGAATACACGTTCAGATTGCACTAATATGTTCACAAAAGTTGTTAGACTTTACATTGGCAATAATTTTGCAGAATATTGTGAGTGAAAAATTTGGAGTGTCTTAAAGTTATGCTGAAAAATAGTGAAAAAAAAATTTTTCTTTTTCCCAAAAAATCTAGGAAAATCCAAGAAATGGTAGAAATCGATTTTTTTAAAAAATTTCATGGGTACCGATCAACTCAGAATACTTGCCCTTAACCGATACAGTTCACTAGAACGTTGACAAGGGCAACCTCGCTTAGTGATGGCGACATTAACGCGTGACTAGCCATATAACAGCCTGTCAAACACCGTTCAAAAACGGTGTAAAACTGTATGTCCCATCCGTAAGTGTGAAACTACAAAACACATAACTTACTGCTCTCGTTTGTGTCTTTATGGGACGCAATGGGAAAATATGGGACGTAAATGGCAAAACAAAAAAAAATGATTTAAAGGACTTAAAGGATAAAGGGAAAATTAAAACCAATATTGCCGAACATTTTAAATCGGAAAAAATATTATTTAGTGCCAGAGGAAAATAATTGTAATTGCAGACAAATTGCCTGTAGCTAATTTGTTATACCCTCACCTATAGAGACGGAGGCCATATCATTTGATACGGGAAAATTTTAGCGCATCCATGCTGGAAAATCTGTATTTGATTGTTATTTGGATGTAAATATAACGTGTTTCTAGCTTGTCTCAAATATAGTATACTCGCATCCAAACACATTGTGTTTGCTATTGAATATTACATGTTTCAGACACAATGATTAATAGGTTATAATAGTTTCTGTGACCCAAATGTGGATTTGTTTGTTGATAACTACTGACAACAAAAACATGACAGACAACAAAGAAACAACAAAGCAGCAGATCTTCAATTAATAATAATAATATCTTGCAAACATATACATGTTTCTCACAATATGTTGCTGGGGTCGCATTTCTTTTCAACGTGTATACTTCAACAGTTTTGAATTTTTTTTTTAAATTTTTGCTCTTTATAACCGCGACTACTTAATTTTGAGAATTTGGAAAAACTGGGGTTTATAGAAGTGGTAATTGCCGATAAAGCGAATCAAAAATACCCTGAAAAAATTTTATAGGGTACCTGCATTCGGAACGGAAACTCAGCAGTATCAACTCTTCGAGTTGAAAGTGGAATAAAAAAAAACACATGTATTTTTGGCTGCTACTCATTGATCTTGTTGCTTGTTATTTATACTATGGTCATTATTAAAGTTCAACACAAAGGTGTATCGAATTGAAACAAGTTGGTTTTTGGTTTTCGCTACACCTTAATGAGCTACGTCAATATTTAACACAATGGTCTTCTATTAGTTGGAAACCAGAATATTAACGAGTTGCAATATTAACAATTGGTTCCCCTTATTATTCCATGCACTTCATGGTAGACATTATGATACCATCTGATTCCGGTCCTAATTTTAGAAACCCTGTAACAGTTTTTGAGGATATTCATCATGCGCTGTGGCAGCAATTAGTTCTTCTCTATAATCCATTTGTATTAGTTGTCAAAATTGTGTTGTTTTAGTTATAACGTACAATAACAGAGAACTGTTTTCTCTGAAATTTTGTTTGTGTATTGTAACTTAACTCATGGAACGATGTTTTTGCTAATCAAATCCTGTAACTTTAATTTTATTTTCGGCCGGGTCAACTGACAGTTGACGAAAAAGGTCAAGTATCTAGGATTAATTCTCGACAGAAAACTGTCTTGGAAACTGAATGTGGTGGAGAGGGTGAAAAAGGCGTCTGTTGCTCTTTACTGATGTAAAGGAGCGATAGGAAAGCACTGGGGGGTAATAGTCAGACCAATACTTCTCTTTGGCATCGTAGTTTGGTGGAGGTCCCTCCAAAAGAAATATATTCTGAATTCCTTGAAGAAAATTCAAAGATCAGCACTGATTAGCGTTAGTGGGGCAATGGTCACGACGTCAGGCACTGCACTTAGTGCTGTCCTGAACATCTGTACTCCTGATATCATGGCCGAATCGGCAGCCGCTACATCCCGGGTGAGAATCAGAGATTGTGGCGTAATGATATAGGGGCATTTCGGACACGCTAAAGTACTACACGGGATCAACTCTATTCCCGTTAAACCTTCTACCAGCGACAAATCTAAGGACTTCTATTCTGAGCAGGAATAGCTGGGAAAAGTCACTGGATGGGGACACCTGTAGTATCAGATTTTTCAGATTTTTGGATAAAAGTTGGACGAGCAAGTAGGCTATGGGGTTCGTTCACCGGACCTAAATGTAAATATCTCCTTCAAGCTGCCTGATCACTATTGTGTATTTCATGCGGAAATTACCGCCATACTGGAGGTTGCTGAACTACTGAAAAGTAGTGTCACAAGCCTCCGGAGAATATGTATCTACACAAACAGCCAGGCTGCCATAAAATCCCTGGAAGCCATGTTTGCTACGTCCCTGACGGTGAAAGAATGCCACTCATCACTTAGGGTGATGGCAGAGTATTTTCACATCAGACTTATCTGGGTACCGGGACACAGCGACAATTCAGGCAATTGCGTAGCGGATGCGTTAGCTAGACAGGTGACTACGGCCCAGGTTCTTCCGGCAAAATTACGTGTTAGTATGCCAATCTCTACCTGCCGTTTGCAGATCAGGATGTGGGCCGATAATATGTTCAAGGACCAGTGGAGACTTACTTCAATTTGCAAGTAAGCCACAGGTGGACAGGAAGAGGACTAGGCAACTACTTAACTTGCCGAAAGGCAGGCTATCCACAATGATAGGAACACTTACGGGACATTGTCTTGTAGGAAAACACGGCCTAAGAGTGGGACATAGAAACTCCACTCTCTGTAGATGCTGCTTGGAAAAGGACGAGGGAACGACGAAACACCTTCTCTTGGATTGCTCTGCTCAGGCAGGACAGAGAAGTAGGATATTCGGAACACATTTTGTTACCACCCTAGACGACTAGACAATAGTTGCTATAGAGGAAACTGCAGGTATCACAATGGGCTTCTTTAGTCTAAGTGTGCCAGACAGCGTGCGGTCTTGCATCCTTTTCAACCAACCAACTTGCACAACTTTTGACATCTTCCTCAATTTATTGGAAATTTTGCTCCTGACTATTGCTAAAATAAAATATGTTGCAAAAAATTCCACAGAATCCTAAATATTTAGTATCTCTATAATAAACAAAAATTTGCTTAAATATCCTTAAAATAAAATGTTATTTTGTTTTTGTAATTGGGGTCCCATAATACAGCAAAACATCTATAGTTGCCTCTGGATCATCATATTTTAGGTGTTGTCACATTTTTTTTGAGCAATTATATCAAAACATTAAATGTCCTTGTGCAAAAACTAATCAACTTTATGAAAATTAATTAATTCTAACCACATTTTTTAGTTTTTCGTGATTTCAACTCCTGTGGATTATATCTTAAATTCGCCTTTGACATGTATTTTCTTTGCAATGTATTCAGGTAAACCCCATGTACCATGACACTGTCAATTTCAAAAGAATTCTTAATTTCAGGGCCGACACAAAAGAAATTTAAAACATACAAATGCAAACACGTATTTAGAAATAGGAACTCACACACGTTCTTATCTAAGTCCCTGATGAAGTAAATCCAGCCACCGCTCACTGATGAGTTATACAAAGACTATGAACCCAATGCATCAGCAACAGCAGCATCAGCACCACCAACACCACCTCTCTACCAGCAACATGAAAAACCTCTTCTATTAACACAATGAATGCCTAACAATTATAATAAAACAGAGAAAGGCAAACAAGTATTGTTTGAGGACAACCAACCATGAATGCCCCTTAATTTGTACTCTCGTGTTACAGCATCACATCAAATGAGTTGCTGGCTGCTGGGTCTATTGGTGATTCCCTTGGTATCTTTGTAGGGGCTTAAGCAAACCCAAATTACCTTTAACTGGTCACAACACAAGAAAGCAGACGATAACATCAGTTACGAGCACAATAACAAAAACACAAAACAAATAATTTTGCTGTCATTGCTGCAGCTCTTGAAAGCTAAGGGTCCCTCAGTTGTCTTGTGCTTTTACAAGCACCGGAAATGCCTAATGATTGCTGCTACTTCAAAAGTGAAGCGAGACTGAAGCGAAATGAAAATCCCTTGTGGCATAAAACAGGCAATTTTACACCTGAAACATGTACAGGATCTGTTAAGTAATACCGGTTTCAAGGAAGAAGATAGAGAGAGAGAGCGTCACACGCGATGGAGATGGTTGGTGTCTACATATTTATGCCGCTGTGTTTGAAATTGGGACCATTCATTTGTTGCAATTTTTTTTGAGGCGGTAAATGCATTTTATATTTTAAAACACTTAATTTATATTGCAAATGGCCTGACGGTGGTGACTGGAGAAGTATTGCTCTCAATACAGTGTGCATCAAAAGTTTTCATGCCATTTTCATCATAAAGGGTGTCTCAGTAAGATTGCACTTTTAAAATTTAGAGTCACTTTTTCTGTGCAAGTGGCAACTATGAAATTTGGCAGCTGTCATATATGTTTATTCCGATTATTAAAAATGGAACACTTTACGAAAGAACCACGCGTTATAGTTGTGAAAACTTCTTACAAAACTTTTGAAAGTTATGCTGAGATGTCTCACAAACTTCGAGGGATTTTCAGTGGAGAAAGTGCAACTAATGTGTTAACCATTCGAAGAGTGGTAAAACAATTTGAACAAACTGCGTCGGTTATGGACATTAGAACTCATGTACGTTAACGTACCGGTCGGTCTCTTGAAAACATTGCTGCTGTAAACGAGACTGTTGCCGAAAACCCGAAAACATCAATTCATCAACGTTCTCAACAACTTCAAATTTCACGAAGCACAACCCAGCGAATTTTGACAAAACCCCTTCACCATCATGCGTACAAAATTCAGCTTACTCAAGAGGTCAACCCAACAGACCATGGAAAGCGCTGGCAGTTCGTACAATAGGTAATGGAGCAAAGTAAAGTCAATGTCAATTTTTCAAAAATGTCAGCGTCTCCGATGAAGGGCATTTCCATTTGAAGGGCTTCATGAATACACAAAATTGTCGAACTTGCGGCTCAGAAAATCCCCATACAATCCATGACAAATAAATGCACCCACAACGAGCAACTGTCTGGTGCGGATTTGGGCCAGGCGTCACGTTTGGGCCTTACTTTTTTCAAGATGAGGCCGAAATTGCAGTGGCTGTTAACGCTTTCGTTACAGGAACATGATAACGGAGTTCTTGTGGCCTCAACAGGACGGCATGGATCTGGACGAGATGTGGTTATAGCAAGTCGGCGCCACCTGCCACACCGCGGATGAAAGATCGATTTCTTGCAGCATCGATTTCCACAAAATATTGTCTTAAAAAATTCTACTATCAACTGGTGACCAAGATCATGCGATTTAACGTCGTGCGATTTATTTCTTCGGGATTTTGATCCTAAATTAAAAGGTGCATTCATATTGATACACCCTTAATAATACCTCATTTTGATGTATTAACATCTATAGGCACGGGTAGGGCAATCTATCAAAGTGAACACAAGCTAACAACACACACCGTTAGCCTCACATACGTGGTTGTTGTGCAACAATAGTCTCTGCCTGAAAATACGTATGATGGTATTGATGTAGCGTCACCGAACAAACAAGAAGGTTTTCGTCACCAAAGAGTATTGAATAGTATTGAGAAGTCATGGAACGAATTGTATGACTCAAAAGCACTGGCGTCATCTGGCGAATACTTCAAAACGTATTACTCTCTTTTTGTCATAACTTGGTGCATTCATATTTTTGACGTGAAACATTAATACCTTTTGAAACATTTAAGCTATTTGTATTGTTTTATGTAATATCATTGTCGAAATAGTGCATTTATATTGAAATATTCTATAAAGTGAATAAGACTCGTTTATGCTCTTTTACTCAGACTCTGTTCATTAGAGCGGAAAAATAGTGAAATAAGTTCTCTATACTATTTAATACTTTTTGTCGTCGCTCTGTTTATGACAAAACAAATACAATTACTTCAATGAGCTAAATATTGCTTTATTAATGTGTTAACATCTATAGGCACGGGTAGGGTATAATCTAACGAAGTCAACACATGCAAACAACACACAGTGTTAGTGGGAAGCAAGAAAATATTGACAAATTTGCTTGCACTTATCTTTAAATAATTTTAAGTATTAATATTATTTAAATGAAACGTCATGATATGATTGAACGCCCTTCTTTATTTTCCAATGTAACATTTACTAATGTGTTCAGAAAAATCGAACAGGTACAGTGTAACAAAAAGGTGTTAATACATCGCCCGTGAGTTTTATTTTTAAATCCAAATCGTACACACTTGTTTTGTTATTGTTCAACTGTGAAATACAATGTTCATTCATATCGCATTGGTTTCTCGAAAGGGAGTCAACTCAAAATTTTTCAATTTTCCCTTTTTGTACAGTGCAGTACAGAAGTACAGTGAGTGGCAATATCTACTCGCTGTAAAAATTTTGCATGATTTTTTCTACTTGTTCGCAAAAAAAAAATGTATTTGTGGTATACGAGTATTGTAAATATTAAAACAAAAAACTGACTTTTGTCTCTTCTGAAAATTAGTAAATTTTGAGTTGACTCCCCTTAGAGGAACCAGTGTGATATGTAACACAAAACATAATTCCTTAAAATCTCAAATAAAACAAGAGATCCTTCTACTTTTATTTCACACTGTTGTCTATTTACTTTCATTACTGCAAAAGGATCATGGATGTGGAGGAAAGGAAAATGAAGGAGGTCATCTACTCAACTCGGTTTCAATGTGTCCAAGTAGGCAAATGTAATGCATAATTTAAATTGTATACATGTATAAAAGTTAAGTAAAATACCAAGAAGACGAAGAGGACTCAGGTAAATTGAAATATAAAATTCACATCCCTGCAACCGTCGTCCAGCAACTGACACTGCAGCAATCAACTCAAACAAATGACAAAGGATATGCAAGACAGGAACAAACACACAAAGTGTCAATGCCACGAAATGCAGACAGACATTTCGTGCAAGAGATGTGACAATCAAGTAAAATTACAAAAAAAGAGCACAACCGAAGGACACCATTTCCGTTATGTTGGCTGGTAGTGGTTGTTTGTATGTATATTATTTTAGTAATGAGGTAAAATGTCTAAAGCCAAGGATATCAAATTACGCCAAATAGAACAGCTGGCATCATTTCCCACTAATGCCGTTATTACGGTTGCAATGTAGAAAATTAAATGTAAAATATTCAAATTGTAAAGAAGAGAATGAAAGACTAAAAAAATGTTCTCGAAACTGTGATAAATATGCCTGGGCGTTTTGTTAACGTATATAACATTTTGAAAGTTATTCTCTATATTTTGTAGCTGATTGCACATTACATTTCCAAATCGTTTCATGAGAATCAAAGCATTTGGCTGTTAGGCCAAATATTATAGCAGATTATAGTAATTCTATGTAGAAACACAGATTTTTGGTTTGGCTTTTACATGAATGACCAGCACGAATGCCAATATTATGCAAATAATTGTTATTTAAATGACATTGCATTAGCACTGGTATTGCGTTCATTGCGGAAGGTCAAAACTGGAACTGCACTAGCAATAACATGGCCAACACCAACACCTAATTACGCATGTTAAAGCATAAAAACGTATTGCGGCTACACGTTTTTGTTGTTGTGAAAATTTGTATATGCAACAATGTTTGCAAAACAAATAGCACGATGAGGTAAAATTTCGCACAGTGGGAAAATAAGTTGTTTTTTCCTTTTCTTTATTACACACACCACAATTGATAATAAAGAGTACATGCTGAAAAATAACGGCCTCTCTAAAATATTCTCCCAAACATATTCTGCAGGAACCATGTACGTATTTGGAACACACTTCAAACATTCATGCGTTGCAAGTCCCAAACTCACTTGTATTTAAATGTAAATACTATCATGTGTAACGGCAAACATGTATACTTTTACGTGGAAACTTGAATTTTTCATCCCAAATATCCATATCCGCCTGTTTCCCCCAAACCTACATATACTTACGTGGAAACACATGCGTATTTCCTCGTAAACATACTAATATTTTGAAACGAATTATTCTTTCATTGCAATAAATATGTATTATTTATTATAATTATTTTTATCAATATAAATCCACATTTATAAATAATTAATACAAAAAAGTAAAAGATTTAAAAGGCCCCATTTTAAATTTACTTACACTGAATGCATTATTTGCTTTTTTTTCATAAAACGGGAATTTTCTGTTCTTTTGCTTCTCCTTTCTCTGTTGTCTCTCACGTTTTTGTTTCCAGAAGGTTTCAGTTATGTGTTGGTTATCACTATGCGTTGGTACACAAACAAGATATTTATGTACAAATCAAGTTCATGCAAACCAAGCGTGGATTAATTACATGTGTTTTTTATTGTACTTATTTCACAAATGGTCCGCTGATCCGACTCAGTAAAGGCTCGAACAGACAAAGGTCTTTACGTTGTTGCCCTTTCCAGTTTCATTCCTCAAAATCATTTCTCACTTTTGTACCGCACATAAATAAATACGAAACACATACACAAAAACCAAAGCACCATCACAAACCATTAGCCTTCGTTGTTCACTGATCAAGCGCTTTTGATATCCTTTGTCCGATGAACCATTGATGACTGAATACATGCAACTTAAACGCAATACATCAGCCAGAATAAGAAACACTGACTTCATCTGCAATTTGCACGCACATTAAGGAATGTTTACGAATCACTGACTGAGAGAATAATGAAAAAATGCAGATACACACTTACAAGATGGACTCTCTCGTTGTTCCTGTTTTATTCTCTTGCTCTCGAGAGATCATAAACAGTGCAACAAACACTACTGTATTTGCATCACAAACACACGACATATTTGATTCGGAAAAACATATATTATAACATATTAAACATTGTGACTCAAACATGAAATATTGAATATCAAAAACAATGTGTTTGGACAGAAATATATTATATTTGCGACAAGCTCCAAACACACTTTATATTTGCATCCAACCAAAAACTACAGATTTTTCAGCGTGTAATATTGTCTATTTTGTTTCCTAATATGACAGTTTAAAATGGATTTAGCTGGCTCCAATATGTTCAAAATTGTTTTGAAAACCCTTAAACAATACCGTTCAAATTTTGATCAACAATTCTTTACATTTTAGAACATTTACATTTAGAATTTAGTATTGGCCTGTATTTTAACATTTTGGCCCACTGTGCCAAAAGAAAGGTCTACTGGTGGTCCAGGGATATACCAGATGGAAGTCATTCAATAGTGCTTTCTAAACTTATCTGCTTTATAATTCAGTACTATTTCAGAACGCCGACATATCAAATTTAGAATGACAATACATAGCAACATTGTGCCCAACTATTCCCATACTGAGTATTCTTCGCGAACCAAACTTGTACCAGACTAAAAACCCTCAAAAAATGCTTTCCCATTACATCCCATGAACGAATTTGGGAGAGCTTCTCAAAACCATTGAGCTGTGTGCTTTCTAGTTTTATACTCACTGATTGGGTCCTACAGTTTTTACACCGATTCCGAACGGTATTTTTGAGAAGTTTTATCATGGCTAAATACTCGATAGTGTCGGCATCACTATGCGAGGTGACCTCCACCGACAGAAACTTAAGTTGGTCAGAGCAGGGATCGAACCCAGGATCTCATGTACAAAAGGCGCGCACACTAACCATTTCACCACCGATGGCCACATTAGTTCATTAGTTGTTTTAACATTTCCTGTCTACTTTTGTCTATTTGTATGCAAATATAACGTGTTTGTAGCTTGTGACAAATATAGAATACTTGTGTCCAAACACATTCTGTTTGCTATTCAATATAACATGTTTGGGACACAATGATTTGTTTGTTGAAACTGCTGAAAACAAAATGGTTCCAGACAATGAAGGATCAATAAGCAGGTGATCTGCACTTCAGGAAAACAATGCTCGCAAATATGTACGTGGTTCCTGCAATATGTTGCTGGAGCCGTTATTTTCCAGCGTGTATAAACGTTTGGGGCCACTTGCCCAAATAGTGCATACACAAATTTACCACGAATGAAATGCAATTGAATTTCAGAGTGTTGTCACTAAGACTGACCAATGTGTTAACAGTTTGGCTTACTGCGCCCAAACTAAGGATTCTGCCCGCTCCAACATTATACCAGAAAGTCCTACAAAACTATTTTCCAAATTTGTCACCCTCATATTTCCGCGGAATTTCAGAATGCCAGCAATGTTTTGACGAAGACTGTCGATAAAAAGTTGTTGCGTCAATCACAATATTTACCAGGTTGAGATACTTTTAAGATTCCCTTTGAAGGAGAATTTTCTCCCCCTTTGAAGGAGAATTTTATCGTAACAGCACGGGCAGCAAAAGTATCCAAAACCCTTAGGTATCGAAACTTGCTTAAGTTCTTCAGTGAGTAAGCCACTCTCGTTAGATTGAGAGTTCAAAGAATAGCTCGATACAAAAACATTTTCAATATAAAAGCCGAAATTGTAAAAGCGCTGGCTTTTGTAATAGAGAACGTTAAACTATACTTGTTTCAAATAGGGGCGTGAAAATCATAGACAATGGAAATAATAAATAATAAACTAGGTGCTGTCCTGTACTACTGTCACTTTCGTTGAAGTTTCCCATAATTCTCATTTGTGTTTATTCAAAATTGTGGGAAAATTTTTCTGAAATTAAAGGTTTATACACGCTGAAAAGTAATGGCTTCAGCAACATATTGCAGGAACCACGTACATGTTTGCAAGCATTGTTTTCGTGAGTTGAAGATCTAAAATACAAATAAATGGTTTGCCGTTACATCCCATGAAGGGATTAGGGAGAGCTTCTCACAACCAGTGAGCTGTGCGCGTTCCAGTTTTTATACTCACTGATTGGGACCTACAGCTTTTTCAAGGCCAAATACTCGCTAGTGTCGCCGTCACTAAGCGAGGTGACCGCCGTCGAAAGAAATTTTTTAGGTGGTCAGAGTAGGGATCGAACCCAGGTCGTCATGAACAAGAGCCGCGCACACTACCTTGCACCACCGACGGTCTGCAATCTGCTGCTTATTAATTCCTTATTGTCTGTCACGTTTTTGTTTTCAGCAGTTTTCAAAAGAAAAACAAATCCACATTTGGGTAACAAATTCATATATTATAATCTATTAATCATTGTGTCCCAAACATGATATATTGAATAGCAAACAGAATGTGTTTGGACACAAGTATACCATATTTGTCACAAACTACAAACACGTTATATTTGCATCCAAACAAGGGAAAATGTGATAAAATTTAAATGATTTTACATAATAGCATTTGTTTCTTATAAATAAAAAAACTATTTCAAAGCCATGAGGTCGGTGTTGGGATATCAATAGGAGAAAACTCGTAAGGCCGCCCAAAGATGAAGATGCCGGAGCGACTTTTTAATCTAAAAACTTCTCCGCCCAAAAACTGTATCAACTTCTGTGATCGCAGATGCCAAAACAGTTAGAGTGTCTGAGGACTCTCAATAAGGAATGGTAACTGAACCGGAGGAAGATCCAATTTATTAGGACAAAGACGGTGGTGATGGTGGTCTTCACTTTGATGGTCATCAGATATTCTACCTACGTTAAGTAAGGTGTTGTATTTTTGTTTCGAAGTGAAATTTTTGTTGAAAATTATTTTTCCTTTTGATGTGAAATTTTAGAATTTTGATGTCATATTCTTTTACTTTTTTTGGGAACAGAACAAATCCCATTTATGGCTTTCAACGTCATCTAGAAAATTACCCCCATTACACTAATATTTTGCCAACACTTGTGCTTCATCTCTTAGTTTACTTTATCTATGGTGGACATACTGGTAATTTACTATTCAACATTTTGTTGATCTCTGGGACATTTGCGATTTAATACTTGAAAAGCAATACGATTTAGCAGCAACGTCGTTCAATTTCGATAATAGGACACCCTGCAGTCGGTACAGTCGTCAGAGTATCGATGTAGAAGATGCAAAAGTTTGCACTTGCGTTTGGAGTGACGATGTCATTCATATAATGACGTTTTAAAATCATATTTATTTAATGCCGGATGTCTTGTTAAGATATGAAACTCAGCTGAAGTATCATATACACGCTGGAAAATAATTGTCTCAGCAACATATTGCAGGAACTATGCACATGTTTGCAGGCGTTGTTTTCATAAATTGGATATCAGCTGCATTTTGTTTCTTTGTTGTCTACCACGTTTTTGTTTTCAGCAGTTTTTATTAATCATTGTGTCTCAAACATTTAATATTGAATAGCAAACACAAAGTGTTTGGCCACAAGTGTAATCTATTTGTGACAGGTTATAAACACGTCATATTTGCATCCAAACAACAAAAAAATAATAATTTTTTCGGCGTGTATGTATATGGGGAATATAGATGTGTCTTTCATTATTTTTTTTTACATATCACAGGTTTTCCTCCCTCTTAAACCATCAATGGTTAACATTTTTGAATTTTATACGATATCTAAAATGGTATCAACTACACTTTCCTACACAGTTCTCGTTGTGTATTCGTTTTAGTTTTGGTTTTATATTAAACCACACTGCCGCTAGTGTGGTATAAATATTTGGGGAGAAAATTCGAAAAATGATTGCTAATAATTATAGTTTTCGCCTGCCTAAACATCAAAAGACCGCTAAAACTACACCACCAGAAAGAAATTTCTCGCAACAAAATCCATATAAAATATCAAATTACACACATGCACATAGTATATATTTATGCCTGACTATACGAGTCAAGCCTATTGGACACGGATCAAATGCAACCGAACGCAGGCATATTAAGGCGAGCGTCCCTAAATCCCCATGCCAAACCATGTGATATGAAAATAGAAAAAAAACTTGTGGATTTTATTTAATGCATGAAAAATGCAAACATGTGTGGTAAAGACACAGGAAATCTGCATCCGTATCCAAAATATTTTTTTTTAAATCTAATATTTCATTCCAGGCTATTTGGTTGTTGTGAAAATGCCTATACAAACATGTGGCCAACATCGGTTAGAAGGGATGCGAGAAGTAAAAGCAAGAGGAGAGACAGATAATAATATGCGAAAACTAAAACTGAAATTAGAATCAGGTATAGAATAATGCTACGCTGCTGGGTGTCTGTCTGTCTTTATGTTCGCTGTTGACCAGTCAAAATTGTCAATAGCTCTTAGAGCCAACCATACCTGGGAAAATGGGATGGTACATGTTTCGCTGTTTGTGCCGTGTATGCAGTTGTTTGTGACTTTGTGTGTTCGTATGCATGAGCGTGTATGGGATAGTTAAAGGATATTCGAAAAATGCTCTTCAACTATTTGTGGTTTGCATGATGTCCGTCTGCCCACTGCAGTCAGTGTGAATTACATATGCAAACATTGTCGCGATGTTAGGCGCCTGCGAAGCCTCGGGATTCCTCTTTGTCTTTAGTTATATATTGGGGTGTTTTTTTTTTTGGTTAAAATGATTTGTTGTTCCGATGTTTACCAACAATTTTTGGGTTGATTTTAATTATAACATTTAGATAACCCCTGTGGGTAATTCTCAAAAACCGAAAAAATAATTGGCGCTAAGGAGAATATGTGCTTACATTTTAGCAAGTGGAACTGGTACAGAACTCGTCACCTGATTACTCTTGGTTTTGCAAGACGTGTCCTATATCTTAAACATATATTATATTAACATATGGCGTTGCATTTGGAGGGGTACATTGATACCCTTACGACATACGTTAAATTCATTTAAACGCATAAAAATCAAGGGGCTACTAATGTAACAAAAAATGGCTCCACGAAAAACCCTCCAAGGAAATAACCACCAAACGACAAAGGAAATAATCTCCAATGTTTTCTCACACATTTTGGAGTGTTATTTCATATGAAAGAACAACCAAATTTTTTCCTGAGCGTTATTTCCTTGGGGGTATTTCGTGGAGCCCAAAATCGTTATAAATTCATTGGGCTTTTGTCGGTAGTAAAGTTTGAAGAATGCAAGTATTTAAAATCGTTGTATAAGACAGCTTTACCGACAAAACGATAATGACTAATGATACTACCGATTTCTATATACACCACATAATGGGGGTGTATTCACTTTGTCATGCATTTTGTAACACCTTCAAAAAACATACACTGAGAGGAATTTGAAAAAAAATTTCAGTGTTACTTCACTTTTTGAGTGAATTCAATTACTAGACGGTGCCGGAAGACAATAATACCAAAAAACGAGAAAAAAAAAATCAGAAGGCTCCTCCTTTAGAATAATATTGGGAACCACAATTCAGTCGAAGATAGTGATTGTGTTTTCTTGGTCATGTGACAGATATTGGTTCAAAAACCACAATAAAATGAGCTATTTCCAACAATTCATGAATTCTTCCTTCTTACAAAGGGTGGACCATATAAAATTTGGAATTAATTTAAATACTAATATAATTTCTTTTCAAAACTATTATTTTATGGGTAAGGCTAGAGTGTGCAAAAACCCGGAATTTTTTTTAAACCCGATTTCGGTTTGTTCGAGAAATAACTTTTAGAAGTGGTTTATTTGTTTTAAATTAAATTAAATATGTAGCACTTCCCATATATTTGTTTAGGTCCATTTCGTATATTTATTTTCGTTTAAAACTCAAAATTTCATAAATTTATTTTCGATTAAAACTCAAAATTTTACAACTCTATTTAAATTTGACAATTACGTTTTAATTTTAAATTAAAATTTTAATCATATTCCAATTTTAATCATTTAATATAAGTTGTAAAAGATTTATTCAAATTCACATTCTACTTATTTAAATTCCAAAATCAAATTCCAAATTTGAAAGAGATTTTCATGTATGAAAATCTTTTTAACTTGAAAACATTTATTGTAAGATAATTTTAGTTAAGATATTTAAAAAAAATTAAAATTCTTATTCAGATCATAAAATCATTTTGAAATTTGAATAAAAAAAATCAATGAGTGTTCGATGTATATACACCTTTTTGTTACACGGTACCTGTTAGATTTCTATGAACACATTAGTAAATGTTACATTGGAACATAAAAAAAGTAGTGTTTGTGCTGAAGGCTCTTTGCTATTGCACTTTATCTTGCTTTAACATATGATGTAATATTGTTAAAATAAATATAGCAGTTTTAAGCTCACTGAAATAATTAATATTGTTTTATCCTAAACAGAGCGACGACAAATAGTATTGAATAGTATAGAGAACTTATTGCACTCTTTTTCCGCTCTCATGTAGAGAGTCAGAGTAAAAGAGCATAAACGAGAATTATTCTCTTTATAGAATATTTTAATATAAATATTCCATTTCAACAATGTTATTACATAAAATAATACAAAAGGCATAAATGTTTCAAAAGGCGTCAAAGTTTCTATTCTATACTATACTATTCAATACTCATTGGCGACGGCGATCTGCTTGCTTGTTCGCTGCCGCTACATCAATACCATCATACTAATTACATCATCCACTTTAAGAGATTGCTCTACCCGTGCCTATAGATGTTAACCCATCAAAAATTGTTTAGAAATATCATTTATAACTTATTGAAGTATAAAATCATATTTGAAAATATAAATCAGGTTTATAGGTGCAAAATTTCATTAAAATTCGAAAATCATATCATTTATTATTAATTTGTTTAGGGATATGAACACAAATTGAGTAAAACCGGTTAACCGTCGTCAAATAACCGTGTTTCGGTTTGTTCGAAAAAAACCGTGTTTAAAAAACCGTCACACCGATAATGACAAAAAAACCGATTAACCGGTTTTACCGGTTTCGGGTTTGGACACTCTAGTTTAGGCTCATAATTTACATTTATGAATGAAACAAAACATCGTCCAATGGCTTCCCCGACTTTCATTACAGTACTTCATTCGACCTACCCAAGTTTAAATACATTCTCTCTTTGTTGGGTCTCTAGTTCGTGAACGACAGCGTCGATTGACGACATGTCGATTTTACGAGCCCCATATGCGACAAGTTTATTTGTTAACATACCCCCGAAATAGAGTAGGTATCAACTGCTTAAATATTCGTCTTTCTAAAACCGTTCAAAAATGCAAAATCGGATTCTAACTGATTTAGTTAGAAATGTTATAGTCCGTTTAGTGTTGAAAAAATTATTTTTTCCTATATCTTCAGATTTTGAGGGTGTATTCAAAATTCTGAAAATTGAAAGTGATTTACTCAACCAGGCCACGATGGGTTACCATGGATGTCTGGAATACCTTACCACTGTTTCTTTTAAAATCGATAAAACTAATATTTCTCCACTTAAAAATTGCTAAAGCGCCATTATGCCAATATCTCGGAAACGGACCGTCCAATACAAAAAATAACTTACTTTTAAAGGTTTCTAAGGGGATTTCATAAAGTGGTCCAATCGTGTGGAAGAAATTTATTTAAAAAATCACCAAAATAATAAAATCGCTGAAATAAAAAATGGCTATAAAAAATCTAAAAAATAATAACTTTCTTACCTCCATGGGAGGCTATAACCAATGGATGTCTTTAATACGGCATCATTTATTTTCCAAAAAACACATATGTGAGTTTTAGCGATTTTTGATGTGTTAACATCTATATTTTTCTCATCTGTGGCTAATACGTTTGTAGCTTCGATTGCGCTTAACCGTACTAAATTCTCACACAAAATGTCAAAAGTCAGAATTAAATTTTATATTAAATTACTATCTATTTTAACATTTGACAGTAATTAACCATTGCCTTATACAAATGGCCAATTAATTGATGTACTATAAAGAACGGCAAAGAATTCCATTAAAATCTCCACAATGCCGAAATATCCACCTCTTGCTACTGTAGTTAAGTTTCTTCAATAATTTATTGCCAACAATTAGTGTTTCCTTTTTGCCCATTTGGTTATAAACAACATTACATTAATGGTATTAACAGAATTGCATTAATGTTACTAACAACATGACATTAATGTGATTCTATTGAATTTGTTTCTATTGAAGCTAAAATAAACTTGCACCTTCGTAATAAGCTGATTTTAACGATCAAATGTTACGATGATTAGGGTTTGATTGGAAAAACTAATATATCACTTAATTCCATTCAATTTGGAATTTCTAATGAATTTCAGATTACCATTTAAGGCTTAATTTTATATTTCCTTTTCGATTCCATGTATGAAGATACACGTAATGGTAATCGAATGTCTTTGCCATTGATTACAATTTAGTGCCCTACAATTGGCTTGCGTACTTCAGCTGGTGTGTACTCGTAGTCAAATCGAATATTAATTTATTTGTAACGATTACGGGTTCCTTTCAATATTAATTTGAATAATATTAACATTATCACGTACGTTGTCATATGAAAAGGATCAATTTGTATGAAGACAGATACGTGCATGGTAGATGTTGCCAGTTAATGTTACTTTGACGATGCACTTATGGACGGGCATTAAGAGAAATATAAAAAATTGATTAGTTTAATCAAAAAGGTTGTTATTTTTCTTATATACCTTAAATAGGAAATGCATTATCGGTTTCCATTGAAACTCTTAACCACTTACCAACTAAAACGATGAAATAAAGGGATAATCAGTGAAAAAATCAAAATGTAATTAAGTGTTACAGTAAAATTATTTGTTTAGATTGCAACTAAAACGTAAAATGTTAAAATGAGAGATTTCTCTAATTTTCTATAAATTTTCCAATTCTTCCACGGATGCAACTAAACAGTTGATGCACTCTATTATAGTATATTAGTCCGTGTTTCTCCCCAATATTATTGCTGCTCTTGAAGTGAGAAGATCGTTTATTTAAATAAATATATATTTATTTGTTCAGTATAGTTAGAAACAAATCGAAAAATACTGAAGTATCGTCCAAATAAAAAAAAAACAGCAGACAGTTGTCTGAGGCCTTCGGCCACGGACTGTCGCTGCAGGCTGTGTCAGAGACACGGCCATTAAGTTTAACGTAGAATACGCCATCCGATAAGACAGAAAACATATATAACAATAAATGATAAATAACATTATAACATATGAATTAATTTTTTCATATATTTTTTATAATTATATATCCATGTTAAATTCAAATTCACATTTAACATTTTGTTTCACTTAAATACATAAGTAAATATACGAAATTTCAATATTTCATCAATCAAAACAACAGCCGAAGGTTTGTGTCCACACTGAAACAGCAGCATAGTTTGTGTTCACGCTACAAACTCAAACACTCAACCAAACACCATACATATGTTTGAGTGTATGTGTTTAAACAATTTTCATTTGAGAAATTTAAATATTAGGAAGATATCAACCAATATGAAATGTATATCAAACGAAAGATAACATCTTCATTTACCTACAAAAAAATTTTTATAAAAAGTTATCTCGCCGTTTCCTCATAATCAATGAAATAAAAATTACAACAATAACAATCTGACATGACTCCCTATACCGTAAGGTAAGACGCATTCTACGCCAAAAATAACACAAGGTGTCAGGGGATACCCTTTGTAACGAAGTTCCTTCGCTATATTATGTACTAGTTAGTTACAATACGCCTAAGGCGCCCGCTGAAAAATAATATCCATCGAAATTAAATCGATCTTTAAGAAAAGATACTTTTTGTAAAATGATAACCTTTTTTTTTAAAAAAAAAATTTTTTTTATAAAATGTATTTTTTTTAAAAAGTATATTTTTAAGTCGTTATTGTAAGAATATTTATTTTAATTTCCCGAAAAGGTTTCAGTGATCGATACTAATTCGCACATGTGAATTGCAGAAATGAGTTTGTATATATACGATTGATGATTAACGGATGGTATCAATTCAGGCACAGTAGTTAGGCATCTGCTGATGAACTTGTCACGGAGTTCGAAACTAGTCATGCCAGTGAGTGTGTGTTGAAACTGAATTGTTTATTATTTCCAACAAAAACCAACAATTTTTCAATTCGAAAAAAATGTTCATGACTTGTAAGCTTGTAGTATGCATATCTCATACATTAACCGAAAAGGTAATTTTTTAAACAGAGGTAATTTTTTTGTTAAAAGCTAATATTTTTTTTTAAGAAAATGTACTATTTTTAAGAAGAAATACTTTCTGTAAGAAAAAGTCTTATGAATTTTTTTTACAAACAAGTACTTTTTTCAAGAACAGGTACTTTTTAAAGAAGTGGTACTCTTTTTCGGAAAAGGTTATTTGTTTAAGAAAATTTACTTATTTTCCGAAAGGTTACTTATCTCAAGATAAGAAAAGAAAATGCATTATTTTATTTTTAAGAAAACGTATTTTTAAGAAAAGGGATGTTTGTAAGGAATGTATTTTTTTAGAGAAGGTATTTTTTTGAAGAAAAGGTTTTTGTTTTAAGAAATGGGAATTTTCTTGAATTGGTAATTTTTCCTTCTCAAATTACCGTTCGGAATCGGTGTAAAACTGTAGGTCCCAATCAGTGAGTGAAAACTGGAAAGCGCATAGCTCAGTGATTGTGAGAAGTTCTCCCCAGTCCCTTCATGGGATGTAATGGGAAACCATTTATTTTTTTAATTTTTCCAAGAATATGTAAATTTTTCAGAGTAAGTACTTGTCTCAGGAAAAGATATTTTGTTTCACAAAAAAGGTACTCTTTAAAGAAAATGTAGTTTTTGAAGAAAATGCAATTTGTTGTAAGAGAATGTACCTTTGTATGAAAAGGTACTTATTTAAAAAAAAAAAATGCCTTTTGTATGAAAGTTTACTTTTTGTATGAAAATTTACTTTTTTTAAGCAAATGTACTTCTTTAAGATAAGGTTTTTGTTTTAAGAAAAGGTACTTTGTATTTTTTTGAGAAATTTAACTTTTTTTAAGAAAAGGCACTTATTTAAAAAAATTTTCTTTTTTCAAACTTCTTTCTCTTTGGCTTTTCTAAATTTACTTTTTATTGGGTTCAAAACTACAGTATAAGTATACTAAATGTTGATTACAGGCTCCACCTAGAAAACTTCACATTAAACAATAAATTTTCCAACATGTTAGTCTAGACACACACCAAAGTAAAAGTACGCAATATAGGTGATAATACTGGGTTGTAATAAAGCTGTTAAAAAAAATTGTTTAATTTTTTTCCAGTTAGCCCCCATCCCGCGTGCGATAAGGAACTTCGTTCCCAAAATTGTGGAGCTCTTTACATAAAGTACATATTTCTAAATTTCGGAAATATGAAAACCAGATATGTTCCTTTGAAACACTAATTATTAGGAATGTAAGACAGAGGCAGCACAGCTTATTAAATGCCAGAAAAGACACTGGTAGTTGCAAGGAAATGCGCGTAATGTAAATGTTCGTAAATTACATACGGTGTTCAAAGACTATTTAACGATAAACGCAGAGTGAACACGGGTCATCTGAATCGACTCTAACGACTAGGTGCGCTTTTCTTTCTACCCTTCATTTCACGTGGCGAGGCGAGCGAGCGATGTGTAGTTAAACGTTTTTGAGGACTGTGCGAAACCGGTTATGAAGATAAGTTTTTTCATCTTATGATATTAGTTGAATCAATCTAATGTTTTGAAATAAAAATAATAAAATAAATGGTTTTCCGTTACATCCCATGAAGGGATTAGGGACCTACAATTTACACCGGTTCCGAAAGGTATTGTAAGAAGCTTTCACATGGCTAAGTGCTGGATAGTGTCGCCGTCTCTAAGCGAGGTGACCGCCGTCGAAAGAAATGTCAGGTGGCCAGAGCAGGGATCGAACCCACGTTCTTGTGCACAAGAGCCGATGGCCACATAAATTCCAGAAAAGACACGGGTAGTTGCAAGCAAATACGCGTAGTGTAAATGATCATATTTTACATAGGGTGTTCAGAGAATTTTACGATAAACGCAGATTGAACACGCGTCATCTAAATCGACACTAACGAGTAGGTGAGGTTTTCTACTCTTGATTTCACGTGGGGAGGCGAGCGAGCGATGTGCAAGCATTCGTTTTTGAGGCCTGTGCAAAACCGGTTATGCAGATAAGTTTATTTTTTTTTTATTTTATGATAATAGTTGAGTCAATCTAATGTTTTGAAATCGTTTCCATAAATTGAGCCATATCAAAAAAGCGCAAAAGTAAACAAATATAGTTGCAAAACAAACAATGCAATAATAATTAAAAGTTATCTGTATGTACATATACATTAGATAATATTTATTTTATCAACAAAATACTGTCCGATTAAAAAGACACACAAATACAAACGAAAGACAATCAAATGACCGCATTTCGCTCAGATAAAGGAAACCAAAACACACATTCAAATGAGCAATGACTCCCTAAGATGCTGATGACAATTAAATTTTGTATACAAATTGCAAACCAAAATGTGTAAACAAAATTGAAAATAAGAATACAAAGCCACAAAACAAAATGCGAAACAAAACTAAGCAAATGTTGACAGTACGAGTAAGTGCCACAATAAAATGCAGCATTGTAACATAAAAGAAGAAATATAAAAACAAATCGGTACGTAAATCAGTTCACAATGGACTTGTACGTTAGATAGCCAAGCATCTACAGTAGTAGGTCAATGAATTATGACCAATAAGAATTGTGTGCACTCGTCATGTGGAATTAGTGAAGACGACTGTATGAAAAACCCATTATATCGTAATAAAAAATAAGTACGTTAATCGGCATTCTGCGAAAAATAAATCAATAAAATTCATTTTTTAAAATTATAGTGTATTTTACTTGATGACACAAATTTGACGGTCAACTGAGTACCACCTTTACCTTTTACAAATTTACAACGAACCTTTTTTGTTTTTGTTGAATGATCCACGTAATATCAATTTGTTTTATTTGCGCTTGTTTTGCCCATTCTGTTGATTCTTTTGTAGTTTGTTGCAATTATCAACAAACGGGAAAAATTCGCAAATATAAACACATTAAATTGAGACTGTTGTCTACTTTATTTGGTTTCTGGGTTTCAAATACCCAACAATCGTGTTGAATGACAGGCAGAACAACAGAGAACAAAAATCCACCAAGAGAGCCACCACCGTGTGCGATAAATATCGTGCAATGTTTATATAACGACTGCTAGGTGTGCGGAAAACATGTGAAATGCCAACAATCGACAGAATGTGTCTGCTTAAACTGTGAGAAACGGAAAAAGAAAAATATGCATTATAAACAAAAATTTTGTAGAATTTTTTTCTTATTACTCATATTGCTTTAAAGTGAAATGAAATATAAAAAAAACCTGATATCTGGTGCATGTCTAAAGAAATATCCATGAAAGCATTATGTTCGTGTGAGAAAAAAAAATATATTCCAAAAATTTAACAAAAAACGAGACAAAAATTTGCGAATAGTACTTATAGGGTTTTTCAACAGAGACGCTACAAAAGTAATTCGATGGGGACAGCAAACGGCGCCATTTATTTTCCCGCTCTTTTGACATTTCTCTTCAGTAAGGTTTGCCATTTCATCATGGAAAGATATACGAGCCAACAACGAGTCGAAATTATTAAAATTTACTACCGAAATTTGGAGTCAGTGGCCTCAACTTTAAGAGGCCTCAACAATCAGCGATGAGGCTCATTTCTGGCTGAATGGCTTCGTCAATAAACAAAATATGCATTATTGGTCAGACAGCAATCCACACGTAATCCATGAGTCATCATTGCATCCCGAAAAAATTACGGTTTGGGCGGTTTATGGGCCGGCGGCGTCTTTGGGCCGTACTTCTTCCATGATGATCAAGACCGGCACATTACTGTGAATGCGAATCGCTACCGTTCAATGATAACCGAATATTTTTGGCCCCAATTGGATAATATGGACTTGGAGGACATGTGGTTCCAACAGCACGGCGCCACAAGCCACACATCGAATGCCACAATCAATTTATTGGAAACCAAGTTTGGTGAACGTGTTATCTCACGAAATGGCCCAGTCGATTGGCCGCCTCGGTCGTGCGATTTGACGCCGTTAGATTATTTCCTGTGGGGCTACGTCAAGTCTATGGTCTATGCCAACAAGCCAGCGACGATTGATGAACTTTGTACGAATGTCGAACGTGAAATTGCAGCAGTATCGGCCGATTTATGCTTGAGAACCGTCGAAAATTGGGTGCAGCGTCTGGACTTCTGCAAGCGTGCCTGGGGTGGCCATGCAAAAGAAATCGAGTTCCGCACATAATTGCATCGAACGTACTTTCACAGGAATAAAGAATTTCATTGGTATCTAAAACCGGTTTTGTTTTATTTAAAAAAACGTTTCTAGCGCTCTTATTGAAAAACCCGTTACTTATCAATGTTGTCAAATACACAGCAAATTACAATTTGAAATATTATTCAGAAATTTTGAAAATTCAATGAATACCAAAAATTAAAATTAGTCAAATTAAAGAAATATTTCTGGCTTTTAGAAAGAACTTTTTTCAGTATTGAAGAAAATTGGTAAATTGTTCAATTAATTCCTATAATTTTCAAGTGTTGTTGGTGGATACATACAATTTAATTTAAATTTAATGTGCTTTCTGGAATATTTTTGAGCAAATATTGCCGTTTTTAAGAGAAATTCATACTGCAAGCTGTAAAGGTCAGGAACTTGTTTCTAATTGATAAATGGTTGTGTTTTGTTGGAATAATAGCCAGTTCTGTTAAGCAGTCACTGGCATGACTCCGTGACAAGTTCATCATCAGATGCCTAACTACTGTGCCTGAATTGATACCATCGGTTGATCATCAATCGTATATGTACAAATTGAATTATGCAATTTACATATGCGAATTAGTATCGATCGAAGTTCCTTAAGTATCATCAAAAACAAAATTCTCCCGTAGGCTGTGACGTCATAAAGAACTCAACGGAATGAAAAATATGTTTTGAAAAATCATATATTTCGGGATAAAATTTAAACAAATATGAGCTGGTGAAAAATTCTAAAGTTTGAATTAATTTTACTAATTCATTAACGAAGTTTTTTATTTCAACTAACTGTGAAATATTTAGCTGATTAAGCAAACATATTTTGTTGTAAAATCAAATAATTTGAATTTGAAAATCTAGAACACAAAGTATTTTGATTTCAAGAATTTTGTTTTTAATTTTCAGAAATGAATATTTGAATTCCAGAAATTGTATTCATAGAATTGCAAATATTTTATTTTACTAATTCTGTTTGTTCCATGTGACATGGCAATGACCGGCATTGATAGTAACGGTGGCTCCTTGCTAATTTTTGAAGAAAAATGGGTCTACGATGGCGCTATGGTAAAAACCGCACCAAACAGTTAATCATTGTACAAGCATCGGGTTCTCCTCGACGACGTGTGGATTTTCCGAGCCCTAAATGCAACAATTTTGTTTGTGGTTAACGTGAAATATGGTGAAAATGAGCTTGATCTTGCAAGATAATTTTTGTTAAAAATACTCATCTTTAGAACCCAGAACTATGGAAAAAGTTTTCAATATTACTAAATTTGTCCTCCAGCGAAAAGCGACATATTTCGTAAATTTCTAATCTTTAATTAAGAATTTTTCACTTCTTGAATGCTTCGAATTAACGTGTGGTTGAAATTCCAACTTGAACGCAGCCTACCCTTAACGTTCATTTTATACCTTGGACCTCTTGGTATCAGTTACCATAATTTCGACCCAAACATAAAATGTTTTTGGACATCTTTGGAATCCATAGTCTTTAAGAATTAGTAGATAAACGAAGCGATAACATTTAATATTGAAAATTTATAAATACGTTGGTAGTATGTGTGTGAAAATACATTTCGAATCTACCTAAAATATACTCAATAAGGTCTTTAATAATTCCCATTGAAGGAGAATTCTTCGATTGACCACAGTGACCGACAATTTTATCAATGGCCATTATATGAAATTGAAGGAATTCATATTCTGGAGGAGTTGGGAATGAAAACAATTTACATACTACTTTAAAAGTAGAAACTAATGGTGCCATCGCCACAAAAACAACCACTGTCGTAGAATTCTTCGTTCATCCACAGTGGGCGAAAATGTTAAAAACCCCAATTATAATTTTTATTAGAATTTCATGAACTGAAGGTGTTGAGCAAGTAATTCTTACTCTACTTTTAATGAGCTCAATAAGGTTTATATCCAAACATAGGTCCAATATGGAAGATTTCTTCGTTCCCACACAGTGGCCGAAAATGTTATAAATGGTCATTATATGAAATTGAAGAATACAATGTTATAAAGATGCTGAGAATTGAAACAGTATGGTACTTCCAATGTACTCACTACGAGCAACAGCCCAGTATAAGCCCCACTGAAGAATTGTACACAGTGGGCGAACATTTTAATTTTATAATCTGAAAGGGCTGAGAACGTTATCACTATTCTACTGTTAATGCACTCACTAAGGCATAAATTCAGATATACATAAATCCGACTGACGAAGACTTCTTCGTTTGGGTGCAGTGTGCGAAAAATATATTAAATTTAAGAGGTTAATTTCCTGAAGGTTTTGAGAATGAAAACACTATTCTTCTTTCAATGTATTCGATTACGTCAACGTCCGGATATAAGTCCTATTCGTCCACTGTGAAAATGTTACAAGGGACCATTATATGAAATTGAAGAACTTCATGTTCGAAAGGCGTTGAGAGTAAAGAAGCTTTTTCGTGGCTAAATACTCGATAGTGTCGCCGTCACTAAGCGAGGTGACCGCTGGCGACAGCAATTTTAAGGTGGTCAGAGCAGGAAGCGAACCTACTTTCTCTTGCACGTGAGCCGAGAACACTAGCATTGCCTCACCGACGAATAACTATATATGTATATATGAATATCGCATATCTATATTGTTTCTGTAAAAATACTTAATTTTTTTTTGGCTTAATTAACATTTCAATCCACTGCAGGTCAAAGATCTCAATAAATGTTTTGCGGTGTGTATTAGCGTTCTAACAGTTTTTAGTTCTAAGATTAGTGAAACATAATGTTAATGAGTGAGTCACCACTTTAAGTGCAAAGCTACCATATACGTTCTTACCACGAATGGTTGATGAATTGGCTAGAACTCTGAAACAATCGATAACAGATGGCGTTACTACGAGATGGTTCTTGCGAGAATATAACTGATACAAATAGCAGATTGGAGAGAATCAATGAGATTTCAAATGAGTAAAAGTAGACATGGTCGAGTAATAGTTGTTATTGGGTGAAGACTTATTATGGAAATGTTACGTTTGGTTCCGTACACATCAAAAATAATGATTGGCGCGTCTCCATCCAATAAGGAGTGTCAATGTATCGTATTAATAAAATAAGAACAACTTTGGTGTGGATTTCCAAAGGTTTGGGTCATAATTGGACCGTCTTTAATGAGGTCAAATGAAGTACTTAAAAAACACTAATACCTCAGGCCGCATAATACAAATATTTCAAAAATCTTGATGTTACAAATAGTTGGATAGAATGAGAACATTGCTGGAATAATACTGGTTGACCTTTGTTGGACGGTGTGTTCAACAAGTTATGTTGTCACTATCGTAATTTATAATAACCTTGTATTATTAACGAGAAAATAACAATTAGTAAATTCCTAGCAATATTATAGTGCACGAAAGCCGAAGCGAATATATTTAATATTTCGAAACTATTAGAGTTGTTAAATATAGAAAGAAATATAGAAGGGCAGGAGATATTACTTGACAAAGAATATTTGTTAGAAGAATATTTTTCCATTTGCTACGAGCTACCAGATCTGGGTTTTATTTCTGCAATTAGAAAAAATGTAAACAGTCGGCACCAGTATTTGAACGATGGCGGATGATGGTTTCGAAGTTTGTGACTCTTCTCATCAGCGCCTTAGCGTTCTAGGCCTGTGACCGGCTTGTTAACATTGTAACTAATTGCAGTTGTCATCATCGGCGTTTCTATCTCTCGTGTGAACTGGAGATTTCTCCTGTTATGTACATCCGCTACATATGTTGCAAAAAGCTTCAGATGTCATTATAAAGTACATATCGCACCCTAACTACAAAAGAAACGAGGCATAACTCAAAATTGTCAAATTTGTATTTTTACTTAAAAACAATAACCAAGAACCATTTCTATCCGTAGCAAAAATCTGTCGGCATGTATCCTTCCCTTTCGTGAAAAATTCGTTATGAATATGCGTATTACTGAGAATTTTCATATATTTCATACATGTGCTACTACGTGCTATTGCTGCATTATTATTATTTTTCAAATATATCAAAATCGAACTGATTTATTTATATTTTAGAGTTCTGTTTCCATCGTATTCACCTGCAAAAAATCGGCATTTTGTACGTACTCTCGTTTTTTCGTATATTAACATGGAGCTGTACAACAGAATTCTGTAAAATAAGTGGTTTGTGTCTTGGCTAGTTAAATTAAGAATACATATTAGTGGTATTCATGCAAACAAGAAAACCCAGAACTTTTGCTTAGCGGAAGTTTGCCCCGAAGCGTTTCATGAGGCACCAAGTAAAGTTGCTCAGTGTATCTATGCAGTAATTGTCAAAAAAGGCTGATAAAGTAGATATGCATACATATTCATATACATACACACACATACGTATATGCTTTACCTATTCTATTATTTTATTTTTTTCAGATAAATCATTTGTCCAATACAAAAATATTGACATTGAAATGTCAAAAGTTTTCAGGTTTTTTTTCCAGGTTTGCTCAGTAAATTTGCCTCGAAAACTTTCCACTTTTGTGCTAGTCGGTTTGTATGGGAAATTTGTTGGTTTTGACGTTTGCTGTGCAAGTTTACGGTGTTTTCGAGTTTACGAGGTTCTTTCGAGCTTTCATGAAGACCACTATTGTTAGTTGTCTCATATTTACCAAAAACAAAAAATTAGACTAGAATTAAAAAAATATACCGGTAATTTTCTTTTGACCACGTTCCGGCATAAACAAATTTGTATAATTTCCAAAAATTTAACATTTCTTATTACGTACTACTCAGTGTCAGCGTACACGAAACGTAGACACGTAATGTAAATGCTTTCTGTATTTTTAAACTGACTCGAATTCATATTTATATGTGTTGTATGTAGTATATATGTATGTATACTTATATAGACTTTAATATCTTAAATATCTTTGTAAGTGCAGGATTGGTATTTTCATATAAGCATTTTCAAGCTCAATTCCTTTTTTGAGTAGGGTCATCGTGAAATCTATTAGAAATTACTTACATTGTTTCGTGTCATCATCATAGGTACAACTAAATGAAAAAAGGTTGACACTTTTTTAATAATAAATACAATCTAGTAATCTTTTGCTTTCTAACCTTTATCGGCAACTGCAGTGTCCAACACTTGTTTCATAGTTAATTTCCTTTTTTTTGAATTTGAAGGACACTTTGAATTAGATACAATTTATCTGTCCATATGACGTTTTTTCTACAACAGATGAGAACAAGTGAAATCAGAACTTTTTGTGTTTCAAAAATAATTGCAATATCTGGAGTCAGAATACACTTTTGAACGTTGAGTACTGAAATGGACGGACAAAGTGACATAAGTAAACAACAAATGTGACAAACTGACCGTGGAACATAATGTTGCTCAAGACATGGGTTGGGACTAGGTTATTCAAGAAACTGACATGGTTTTCGGTAGTGGTATTAGAAAAACTAGTTCTATGGTTTTTTGAGGGTAAAAATAAGTTTCCTCCTGTTTCGGTTTTTATATCCAGACTTAAATAGCTTATCCACGTTAGTCATGTTTTCGGACCGGAATCAGCTGATTTTTGTATGAAAAACCAGCTAATTTTGGGCCCAAATTTGTTTGACATGTCTTAAATGCGTTAAGTGGAAACGAAGCTTTAGGAATTGGATGTTTTTTGTTTTAAAAAGTAAAATCGTAATTGATGGAATATGATTGAAAACAATTTTGATAGTTGATATATAGAAATGTGGAAAATCTTTAAATTTTTTGAAAAAAAAAATTTAACACTCGCAACAACGCAAAATATTTATAAACTATTTCTTTTCAAAATATTGAATTTATTCTTATTAAGTTTTATGCAAAACTTGTTCACACAATTTTTGTTTTCTTTTAATCTTCATTTTGAAATAAAATTTAAATTATCTATAGATAAAAATCAAAACATTCTAATAGTTTTCCATTTACCTTAATTTTTTCTGTTAAAACATTTAATCAACGATTACAAATTTAACGAATTTATTTGTTTGAAAGCTACGCTTTTTCAAAAAAATAAATTAAAAACAAAAAACCGGTTCCACCGGTAGTTCAAAAATGCAAATTTTTGGAAAAACGGCGGTGGGTGGACGTTCAAACAGGAGGTGTTCCGGTTTTCAGTTTCGGTTTTTGAATACTCGGCAAAATTTTACCAGTGTGGGGACACGAGCTGAAAAAAAACCTAAAATGGCATCCTCTCTTGAATTGCTCACATTGTTCACAGAATACAGTACAAGTGGTCCGAAAGGCGCCCATAAAATCCAAAAAAAAACGGGTCCCTGAACTGACAGGTATGTAAGTGTTGGTACTCAAATGAATGGAAATCGTCTTACGATTTCATTGGTGACATTACTTTTCACATGCGATGACTGTGAGTTGCCCAAAAATTGTGCCGAATTCGACTTAAGGTACAGAGGGAATTTGAACCCTGAAATGAGCAATTTCGTCATATTTTTGTCTTTTATTGCCGCGGAAGCACACCGGAATATTTGTGCCGTATATGGTTTGGATGCTTTAACAGAACGCGCATGCCAAAACTGGTTCAATTTTTTTTTTTTAAATTTCTAGATCAAATATGACCACAAGAGCGGTAGACGTCCAATGAGGTTGATGAGGAAGAAATCAAAGCCGTTATCGAAGCTGACCGATACGTTTCTGTTCGACAGGTTGCAGACAAGCTGAAGGTGTCATATACTAACATCGAAAACCATTTGAAACGGCTTGGACTTGTCAAAAAGCTTGATATTTGGGTTCTGCATGAGCTTAAGGAAATTCAATTAATAAAGCGGGTAAGCACATGAGATTTATTGCTCAAATGCAACAAAAATGATCCATTTTTGAAACGCATTGTCACTGGAGATGGAAAATGGTTTCTGTGCAACAATGTTTACCGAAAAAGATTGTGGACCCAGCACCATAAAGGCGCTCATCAAATGGCTGAACTTCATCAAAGGCTGAACTGCACCAAAATACGGTCATGGTGTTGAATTGGTGGGATGTTAAGGGAATAACTTATTTTCAACTTTTGATCACAGGTTCATAGAATGACTGATCCGTCCAACAAATATTCTCGAACAACTCGGTTTGTAGTTCCTCTTCTATATTGAAGGATTCACCATTCAAAATGTTTTGCAGACCCGGCAATAAATAAAAATCCGAAGGTGCCAGCTCAGCAGTATAAGGTGAAGAATGTGTGAATGTCGTGATGAATGTATTGTCGTGATGGAAAACCATGCCTATTCAGGCGTGTTTCCAATTCAGGGAGTGTTTCCTTCAGTGTCCCATACCAGTTCGTCAATTGCTGATAATAAGCGTCAGAATTTATAATTTGGAAGCAGTTGAAAGTAAAGAAAAAAATAAATATTTCCCATTACATTCCATGAAGAGATAGGGGAAAGCTTCTCACAATCACTGAGCTGTGCTCTTTTCAGTTTTCACTCACTGATTACACCTACACTGATTACCATTGCACCACCTATGGCCACAATTTTAGGCCCGAGCATCATCTACACTTCGGCTGTCACTGGTGCAGTGGCTAGTGTAGGCGCCTCTTGAACATGAGAACATGGGGTCGATCTCTTCTGTGACGGCGACAGTATCGAGTAATTAGCCATCGTGAAGTTTTCTATATACGGGAAGAGGATGTTTAAAAACACAATAAACTTTTTTTTACATGACTCAGAGAGTGTATGCCCAACATCAGTTTCTCTTGGATGTTAAATCCCACTCCGCGAGGAATTAAACGGCCATTAATCTATGTTATAGGTCGCAAGTTCAACATTGACTTTGATTGCAAATTGTTGTATATCATAGAACTCCTAATCTGACAAATTTTAAAAGTCATAATTGGGCATAAATCTAGTTTAGTAACAATGGTCTGATTTACACCAAAATATCACCACCGACAAAATATTCTGCGCTGAGTCGGTAAAGTGTTTATTTTCTGCGGACGGTCCAGCTTCTTGAGATATAGGCCTTTGCAGCTTGAGTATATAATCGGCCATATCTCAGGTATTTATAATCTAGAATGAGTATCAGTACAAAAGTTCTTTCTAAACTCTACAAATCTGTGTAGAACCATGTTTATATTTCTTAACCCATTGGGGGATTATTTAAAAAAAACCTTTTTTAACCTCACTTTTTTCATTAAATGTACTATTTTCAAAAAAAAAACAGTGGATTTATTGTCGTGGTAGACTCCGATAATAGAGAAGTTTCCAGCCTTTTTTTTAAGTATAATAATCAGCTATAACCTTTGAAAGACAGGAGATATTTACGTTCATTATTTTGGAAGACAAAATTAAAAAATAGATTTTTTTGAAATACGTTTTTGCCAGCGGCGCTTTATTGCCCCCAAAATAATTTTTTTTAAAATGGACCTACGCCAGAGGAGAAAATCCCTAAGACCGGTCGGAGCACGGCCACGCAGAACGCTTTATACCACAAAAATACTATGCCGAAGTCGCGAATCCGGTGTTAGACCTACGCCAGAGGAGAAAATCCCTAAGCCGGGCAGAAGGCCGGCAACGCGGAAACCTTTGCAACACAAAAATACTATGCCGAAGCCGGTAGTGGAACCTATAGATATCTTAAAAATAAGCGAATAAAATTAAATAACTTTTTTCGATAACTAGCGAAGTTATCGAGTTATCGGATGCGATATAATGTATAAAAGAAAATAAACGTTGACGAGGGTATATATTTTGTTTGAACTTTATATCTCCTGTCTTTGAAGGGTTACAGGTGGGTATTCAACATTAACAATAAACATATTTATACACAGATTTAAAGAGCTTAAAAAGGCCTTGCCACTGAAATCTATCTCAACACATTTGGGTAATAAATGGCTGAGTTATGCCCGATTATACACTCAACCTTTTTTTTTATTTATTAGCGTTTAATGCCCTATCAGGTAAAAAAATCGAAAACATTGGGCAATTGTTGATACACTAGATTTGCTCTCACAATTGCCACAGTAATGGAGATATTAAGGTTTCAATTTGACCTTATGGAAGGGATCACTGATTAAAAGGGTAACGACAGACTTTATACAATTTGACTTTAACGGGCACATTTTTGAATAATTTTTTTTTCACGCTATAGTTTTCACATATTTTAATTTTTGAGAGCCCTGTCCTAAAGTCGATTTTGATCTAAAAACCGGCAAGCTCTACATTGCAACTGCCACTAAATGCCCTGACTCACCAACCTATTTAGCTCAACGATCTGCAAAATGCGAGTGTGTAGCGGATCTAATCGCGTAACCTTGGACGAAAGTGAAATTAATCTTTTATGTGTGATGGTCTGGCAATGACAAAAACATTCTCTGCAAGGGAAGATAGTGCTGCCCAATAACATGAATCAAACGGTTGTCTAAGATAGTAAGTCATGGCCATGGCACAAATATACGGTAGTAGCATTAGGTGTTGCATTAGTAGGTATCATTAGGTGCTACCAGAACAGAGACATTGGTTTCATTTCGGTCACAGTTTGTGTCAAACTCAGCACATTTGTATGGCAAGATTTATTCATTAAGATAACAGCAGCTGTTGATATAATTATAGTCCCTCCTACTATGTAAAAGTCTGCTGACGTAGACATAATTTGAAAATTGCAATTTAATTTCAATTGTATTAAATTTAGTGCTCATAATGAAGATTCAAGCAGATTTAACAAATTGTTTTCTCAAGTAAATCAATTGACTTTATTACAAATTATTTGGAATTTTGGGAACAAACTACTGATGTGTAAACAAAAGCAAAAAATGTACACAAACTTTTGCATTTTCTTTTCGGGCTTAAGGCCGCTATTCAGTTTTTATGAAATTCTCTTTGCCATAAGAATAACGTGTATAAAAAATAACGACAATTTCATGAAACGAAAATTTCGTTCACTTTTCATTTGCTTGGTACAAAAGCTGATCTAGTAGAGGTTAACGCAGTAGGATTTGTTGTAGTTGTGTACACCGACAACAGGGATTTTGTTTTTGATCCACGACTCTAAAGCATGAAACACATAGACGACGACAGGCTACATGAACACACGACTACAAATGCCGCTGACTGCAAATGTAGACGTGTGGCAGCTACTGAATTATTTTCAAGACGGCAACTGCAAAGTAAACAGCTGATCTGTAATGTTGACGTTTGTGTTATTGTGTTATTTGTATTAGAAGAAAATAAAATGTCTGGAGAATATTTAATAAATATTATTACAAACATAACAAAAATTGTGAAAACAGTTGGTTATTCTGTCAGTGGTGCCACTTCAGGCATTGACAGCTCTAACCTGTTGATTGTCGCCCACAGAAATTACTTTAATTCAACTACAGCTACATAAGTAGCATAGACAACAACCTGCAGTCGTGTCGCCTTGCCGTCGTTAAAATATTCACTTGCATATAAACGCATGTATTTTATTTTTGACAGGTTGTGGTCGGTAGCCTGTCGTCGTCTATGTGTTTCATGCTTAACTGTCAAATTCAAATACATACGACCAAACAAAAAACGACCAAACAAAGTAAACAAAATACACTGAATTTGACAGATAGGGTCATATGAATGCAAAATCAGCCATTCTAATGCGTTAACCTCTACTAGATCAGCCTTGCTTGGTACTCAGGCCTTTGAAAGAATTTCGTAGGAAAAATCATTTAATGTGTTGTTACGCCAAAACTATTTCGTACGCAATCAATTCTTTGATAATTGTTTGGGGCCGCAATTTGACATTTCGATAATTTCAACAACCAAAAGTAATTCCACACGCGTTAAAACTAGAATGAAGTTCGTAGAGAAATTATAAAGTAAATATTTCCAGGGGAAATCCAACCAACATAGGTGGTAACTCTCAGCAACAAAGTTTTCCGTTTGGAGATAAATGACAAAATTTCTTACGAAAATTTTGCAAGACCTGAATACAGGCCTTTAACTTTATTTCCACAACTGACAGTGTAAATCGGAGTAGAATGATTGTACGATTTCTATCAAATGTAAGCGAGTTTCATTCCATTTCTCTCTTCGCGTATCGCACCATCTGCACTGACAATCTAATATGACCTCAAGTATCTGTGGATTTTTTCAAACTCTTATATTTATTGCAGTTTATCTCACCTGTAGAATAACAACTGTTTATCTGGGAGAAGACAACAAAGATCGTTAAAGTAATCCACATATGAATCTTTGAAATATCCTTAAGCGTTGATGATAATCCCCAATTTTGTGTTGTCGATAATCGCCGCCGTCTTTCTAATTCCTCCATATTTGAAATTCTAATATTCTTGTTGGTTTTCTTAGACAATTTTCTTACGGTGTACAAAGGAATAACCTGAATTTTGCTTTTTCTTCTTGTTGTCGTATTCTTTTATTTTTTTGTTATTTATATTTTGTATCTTGTTGTTTGTTTCTTCGTTTTGTTTGCTTTGTGATAGCTCACCCAACAACTTTTGAGCGAAAGAGTTAACGATCAAAATGATCGTTAATTTAACTCTCTCACTCTAGGTAACTTGTATTTTTTCTTTCACTCTCACTCTGCACTAGGTGCGCTCTTTGCACAATAATTTAAAACAAAACACACCTGCCTCTTGCTCACATACATATTTTATGGTGAAGAGACGAACGACCGACCACAAAACAAAAAGGCAAAGAAGAAACAGCGCGGGCAAATAAACGTTAAATCCAAACGCACACACACCAGCACGCACTGTTAACAATTTATATGTATGAGTAGGAGAATGATCACAGTTGGATAGGTTGGTACTTAGGTAGTTGGTAGGTAGTAGGTAGCTGAATAGGCTTTGTCGGTATTTCTTTCTTGAGATTTCAATTTAATATTTATGGTTTGGTATGTAAACATTCACTTTTTATTTATCTCATTCAATAATTGAATTTTCACATTTGCACACACAACATTTGAATTTCTTCTTCTTCATTTCCAGCACATGATGAATTTTTCAATTTGCACATTTGTTGAGCACACAAACAAGCGAACAAACGTTGCTGGATTGTATGAAGACAATAATGATGATGATGATGATGATTAATACCAACAACTAACATATAACAAATTTTTCTAATGAACTTAAACAAAAGATGTTTACAAAAAGTGGTCAAACAACTTTTATGTCTCTCTCCCTCTTTCGTTAAACACACTATTATTTACTTTTCTTTATTTTATATTTCACAATTTCTTTAATTTAATTAAAATCATTGCATTATCTATCTTATTACACTGATAACAATTTCGATTTCGGCCCTTTGTATGACTTTTCCTCGCAACAATTTTTGTTTTTAACACTTTTCCCATGTGCAGTACAGTGGGCCCAACCAATGATTTTTGCCTTAACCCACCGATAACATTTTGCCCGCCACACGTTATTCTCACAACGAAACACAAATAACAACTGAGTTCCATCTCGTGTTTTACCAAATGCCCTAAATGTGAGTGAGCAATGAGTGTAAATGACTGACTGAGTGCAAGAGTACACGAGTGAGCGTGTGTTTGGTTCGTGGTGGTTGAGTGGATTTGTTGGCAATACATTGAGTTGTTTCGATCTGAGGTGGAGTTGTCGAGTCCGTTTTTGAATGTACAAATGAAGATATTTAAAAATGCTAAAGATTTGAAGAGTTTCCAATTGGGTTGTTTTAAAATCGATTCATGCATATTTCCCTGATTGTATTGAAATTGTGTTCCCTAATTCGATTAAAGCAAATAGGCCATCGGAACGTGACATCGTGGGTTCGATCTCGGCTCTGACCCGCCTGAAGTATCTTTCGACGACGCACAGTGTTCCAGAATCGATGTCCATCGGCCAAAATTCAATATCTTTTGATTTAGTTAACATATTTAAGTTCTTGAATAAAAAACCTGATTGTAGGTAAAGGGTCAAGGTTTTGTATTATTTCATGGCTAAGTACTCGGTAGTGTCGCCATCACTAAACGAGGGGACCGTCGTCGAAAGAAATGTAATGTGGTCTGAGCAGGGATCGAACCCACGTCCTTATGTACAAGAGCAGCGCACACTAAACGTTGCACCACCGACGGCAATTTTAAAACATGAAAACCTTAAAAAAGAACAAAAAATTTCATGAGGTCTCAGGTGACACCCTGTTGGAACGAAGTTCCTTTCGCTATACATATATTATGTACTAGTTAGTTCCAATGATAAAATGATAAACTTTTTTTAAGGATTTTTTTTATAGAATGTATTTTTTTTAAAAAAAAAGTATATTTGTAGGTCCTTTTTGTAAGAATATGTATTATATTTTCACGAAAAGGTAATTTTTTAAAGAGAGGCACTTCTTTTATTAAAAACTAATGTTTTTTTAAGAAAAGGTACTATTTTTAAGAAGAAGTAGTTAGAAAAGCCATAGAAGTATGCATTTATTTTTGACGTAGAATACGTCTTACCTTACGGTATGAGGAGTCATGTCAGGTTTTTATTGTTGTAATCTTTATTTCATTGAATTTGAGGAAACGGCTAGATGAATTTTTTAAATTTTTTTTTGTAGGTAAATGAAGATGTTATCTTTCGTTTGATATACATTTCGGATTGGTTGATATATTTCTAGTATTTTAATTTATCATGGGAAAACCCAGGCCATCATATTCCCTTACAACAAATCGTACAAACGGACTCCAAATCGACAACTACAATTCCAAAACATCACCATCCATATAAAGGATCACGTTAAATACCTGGGTGTAACACTAGATAAAAAATTAAACTTTGGTAAACACATTGAGGATACCTGTGATAAGACGATTAAGTCGATCAGAGCGCTTCATTCTCTTCTACATAGACGATCCGCCCTAAACCATAAAAACAAAAACCTAATTTTTAAATGTGTCATAAGACCTATACTTTCATATGCCTCCCCTGTATGGCACAAAGCCGCCAAATATCGTTTAAAAAAACTGCAAATAATTCAGAATAAATGTCTGAAAATTATCAATAGCAAACATTGGAGATACTCCACACGCAGATTACACGAAGAAACCAACTACGAGATTCTCGCTGACTTCATAACGCGACAAAACAATCAATACATCCACCGCACCTCAAACTCTTCTTATGAAATAATAAGAGATTGCAGAGACATTTAATTATATATATATATATAAAACATTCAAATTATAACACCCGAAATATCTAATATATCTCTAATTATATTAAATATAATTGCCAGGTATATTATATTGTATTTCAGTATTGTGTATTCAACATTTTTGTCTCTCATATAAAGGTTTTTCCCATTTCTCCTTTAAAACTACATGAACAATACATAAGCAAATCATTAATGAAATATTAACTTAAAAATATTAGCTATAAACATAAAGTCTAAGTATTTTAATTGCTGTGATATCTTTGATAAAACTCAAAAGTGAATTTATGTATAATATCAATAAGTATATTTTGGATGAATAAATAAATAAATAAAAAAATAAAAAAAATAGTATTTTAATTTCTCAAATGAAAATTGTTTAAACACATACACTCAAACATATGTGTGGTGTTTGGTTGAGTGTTTTTGGTTGCTCAACATTGCTTAGGAACATGTATCTAGTAAAAAGTGAAACGAACAGCAAGCTAATGTTGCTTGGCAACATGTATCTAGTAAAAAGTGAAACAAACAGTAAGCTAACGTAATAAAGCTTTTTTGAGAAAGCTTCAATAAAGCTGTTGTAACATTAATTTTGAATTGTAAAGCGTAAAGCTTTCACACAACGCTCGAATGCTAATGCGAAGACTCGATAAGGTAAACCTTTTTTAATATTAGGGCGGCCCTCTCAACATTCGCCGAACTTATTTCAATAAAAATATTAATTAAAATACATAAATTAAATTAAGTTTAAAAAAATTGAACATAATATTTTTTTTTTTAAACGGACTTGAATCAAATGCCGTTGGTAAATATAAAAACTACAGTAGACAGTTGTCCGAGGCCTTCGGCCACGGACTGTCCCTGCAGGCTGTGTCAGAGACACGGCCATTAAGTTTAACGTAGAATACGCCATCCGATAAGACAGAAAACATATATAACAATAAATGATAATTAATATAAGCAAATGAATTTATTGTTATATATGTTTTCTGTCTTATCGGATGGCGTATTCTACGTTAAACTTAATGGCCGTGTCTCTGACACAGCCTGTAGGGACAGTCCGTGGCCGAAGGCCTCGGACAAGTGTCTGCTGTCTACTTTTTGATGTGTTAACATTTATAGGCGCGGGTAGGGACTAAAGTCACAAAGTGAATACACCCCAACACAATTTGTCCGACTGCGATCACACAGATTGTCCGACTACGATCACACAGATTGTTTGCCGTTACACTCCTCCGAAACGGCTGGACCGATTTGTTGTATATAGATTCAACAATATAAGTATAAACTCTCAAGTTTATACACAAATGTTGTTTAATGTTTTTTCATTTAACTCCCATCCCGCAGCGTGCGATAAGGAACTTCGTTCCAACAAATCTCAAATTGGTAAAAATAATTTTATTTAGTTACCGAAAAATTGATTTTTTCACAAATTTCAAATTTGATAACCCATAAGTAAGCACCTGCAAGGCGTAGCACGCTCTTCAAATACTCACTTCATAGGTTGAACAATTGTCTATCACACGCTTTTTAAATTATTCAATTATCTTATTCGGTTCAAAATATATGCTTTTTGCAACGGAAAAACTCAAATGGCGCCTCTGTGCGACGGCCACACATGGCAATAATATCCACATTTATAATTAACCGCAGTCGGTGCTGTAATTTCCACACAGACCCCTTTAAAATTAGTTTCGACGATGATCACCACGTATAGTGGTATTGGCACTATCGAATATTTAGCCATGAAAAAGCTTGTAGGTCCTAATCATTGAGACTGAATATAGATTGATTGCATATTTTTCCACGGAATGTAATGGGAAATTACGTATGTAATGAAGCAAGACAATTTGATTTACTTTCAGGAAAATAATTTCCAATAATGTTAACATTTAACATGATAAAAATATGTTGAAAGTGTTGTAGATATTTTTAGAGGAATATTTAAGAACTTCAGTTGCTTGGGCGTTTTATTTGCAGACTGTTATAATACAATAATTGTTATATAAATTTTGTGTGTTTTGAAATAAATACAACAAACAACTTTTACTTGCGTCTGTGAAATCATATCATTCTTGTAATTAGATACTCATTCAGATAAAAAAGTCGTCAGATTTTATTTATCTTCAATTGTACGGACTGTATGACATTTTTAAAATTCTAAGCAGTTGCAGATGTTACAGGTTTAGTTACATTCTTAATTATAATCATTTACAGTCTTATAATTTGTATTTGAAACAATGACCATAATTTCCCGATTCTGTATCTAATTTATATTAAATGCAATGAATTATAATTGAAATATGAGTACAGTTTAATCTCTACTTCCATAAAATGAAATAGAATATTCCTAATTGCTACCAGGAATTAAAATATTACAGAAATGTGCAAAAGTTGTGTGTAATAAATAAAGGTAGAAAAGTTGGTCAATTAAAAGTTTGCAACAAAAATCACTCATAGATATCATACATGTATGTATCTTCATGTATTTTGTATCTCAGAGTAAAAAAGCAAACCATCTAGCATTGAATTTCAGAAAACAACATAAATTCATAAATAAATGCAAAGTAATAACATAATACACTGATAAGTGAAGTGAAAAGAAAAATTACGTTACGCTTGAAGAACATCTCATCTAATGAACTTTCTTTTGGGTATGAAATTGCGGCAAACGAGCATTGGTTGAATCCGTACCTTTATGTTAAATAAATATCATTATATTCATAATAATTATAACGGGTCCGCCAAATAACTTTTTTTTTTTTGAAAATGCTATAAAGAAAAACTACTGAATATTTTCTCAAATTTCTTTTTTTATTTGAAAGCACAATCCTTCCGGTTAATAATGGAGAATAATTTCATTCAAATGGCTGCCTCGGCTTTCCATGCAGTAGCCTTCACGATCGGTGCAATTTTTAAGCACATTATCGATTGTGTGCAGCTGTATTTCGCCAATGGCTTCACGAATATTGTCATTTAAAGCGTCAATTGTCTCTGGCTTGTCGGCGTAACACTTATCTTTGAGGGCACCCCACAAATAATAGTCCAACGGTGTCAAATCGCAGCTCCGAGGTGGCCAAACGACATTATAATGGGATCTTCAAAATCAGGGCGCAAAACATCGAGTGTAGCTTCGGCTGTGTGGCACGTAGCGCCGTCCTGTTGAAACCAAATGTTGCCAATATCCTCCTCTTCAATTTTTGTGAACAAAAATTCGTTCAACATTGCCCGATAACGATCGCCATTGACTGTATCGGTCACTCCTTGCTCATTTTCGAAGAAAAATGTCCCAATTATCCTTCTGGACCAAAATCCGCACCAAACAGTGACTCGTTTTGGGTGCATCGGCTTTTCAATGTGTGCGTGCGGGTTTTCTGTGCCCAAATGCGACAATTTTGCTTGTTTACATACCCGCCAAGATCAAAATGAGCTTCTTCTGAAAAGATGATTTTTTTTGGCAAAATCGGCATCTTATGTAAGTCGATCGCAGACCAATTTTTCCCATATTTCCCAGTGTTACTCAGGCGTATACACAACCATATTCGTACCTCGGAAGGATAAAATTAATTATCTGTCAAATCAGACATGAGCTAAGTGTTACCATTCACGAAATAAGTACTAGTAAAAAAAAAAACGTTAGATGGCGGACCCTTTATATTTTTTTAAAAAATCGACAAAATAAGAAAATCATTCAGACCAAAATATGTCTGTAACTCGGAAATGGTGTATTCTGTAGCATAACTGACCTGTAACAACGGGTTTAAATTACAATGTCTTTTGCTGGTTTCAAACGGAGTTTGATAGAAAAATCGCCAAAATAAGAAAATCGCTAAAATAAAATTATGCCTCCAACTCGGTAATGGTGTCTCCAGACCCGAATCATCCTAAATGTTAAGGTCATAAATATGATTTAACCATCCCATTTCTTTCATATGGCATCAAAATTCTTTTAAAAGTCGCTAAAAGGAAGCATCTCTTTAAAAAAATCGGTATAACATATTAAGGTAAAAGTGGACATAAAGCCCATGGGCGTTATGTCGCACCTAAAATGGGCATAAAGCCCATGACCGGTGTGACATAAAGCCCGTGGGCGTTATGGCCATTCTAGGTGCGACATAACGTCCACAACTTTGTAAATATAAGATGGACATAAAGTCCATGACCGGTGTGACACAAAGCTCATGGACTTTATGTCCATTTTAGGTGCGACATAACGCCCATGGGCTTTATGTCCATTTTAGGTGTCATGGGCGTTATGACGCGTCACCCAAATTAATGTCTGTATCTCGGAAATCTTATCTTGATGAAAACCTGTAGAAATACGCAAAAATTTTCGATAATTTGATTACATTTTAATTTAGCGATTTTACTATTTTAGCGATTTTTTGAAGACAAACATTTTTCTATATAAAGCCCATTGGACAACTAATTACAGTATCCCATTGCATCCCATGAAGAGACTGGCGAATGCTTCTCACAGTCAAAGAGCGGTGTACTCTATAGTTTTACATCCAATAACACTATGCGACAAAATTTTAGCTTTTGCTTTGGGGTTGTACGATTCCTGCGTCAAATGCGCCAACAACTAGGTGAGCAAAGTCAAACCCCAAAAATTTAGACCGCTGTGTAGCTACAATTTTTTTTTTATGGCTGTGGCAAATTTTAAATTTCTTATCCGAGACAAATTTTAAAATCGAGTATAACTTTTGAATTGAGCATATTCTTTTCGCACGGATCGTCCATTCCCAAAATATGTGTTGCATAGTGCAGTTGGAACAGTTCCGAACGGGTGTTTGGAACGAAGTTCCTTATCGCACGGTGCGGGATGGGGGCTAAATGAAAAAAAATTAAACAACTTTTGTTTTAACACTATTATGTTACAACCAACTTTTTTTTTTTTTTTTTTTTTTTTTTTATTTACGCTATCATCAGTACAAAGTAAAATTAAATAACTTACAAACTTATATTGAGATTTTACAATAGAAGTATTGCAGCAAATGGGGCTAAGAATTTAAATTATTTACCATTATATACAAAGCAGTGTAAGGAAAAAGATAGGGGAAAAACCTTTAACAAGAATAGAAGTTAAATTAACTATGCAAATTTCGTAGTATTTCAATACTCGAGGAGTTACATTTTTCTTTAAATCTATTTGTTAAATTAAGGAACAGTTCATTTATCATTAATTCTTTAGAGTTTGAATGTAAAAGGGCTGTGGAATATCTCCTGTTTAGTTTAAAAATAGTTTTTAAATTTTTGTTTTGAATTATTTGAAGGCATTTTAGGTTCGTTTTTGCAACTCGAGAAGACCAAATCTGACATCCATAAGAAAGTATAGGTCGAATACACATTTTATATAATAGAAGTTTATGTACTATATTGTTTGCTTTTGCCTTGGTTTATGTCTAAAGAAACTAGATGTCTCACATATGTTGGGAAATTTCTTGTTTAAGGGAAGCTTTCTAGATGGAGCCTGCATCCAATATTTAGTATATATTGTTGTTTTAAACTTAATAAAAAGTAAATTTAGAAAAGCCAAATTGAAAGAAGTTTAAAAAAATAATATTTTCTTAAATAAGTGCCGTTTATTAAAAAAGGTAAATTTTCTCAAGTTAGAACTTTGTTATTCTAAGGTCGCGATATGAATATACCATACATGGACACAGTGCAGTTTGTATTTACTGCATTCAAAATAGCAGTAATCAAAATAGCAGTAATTTTACTGATAATCAAATTTATTTTGAATTAGCAGTAAATTTTTGCTGATTACTAAAAAAAATCTCAGTAAAAATAAATTACATCTTTACTGAATAGTGACATTTTTTGCAGCAATGCTCTGATATTACGATTCACGAACCATTATTTTCAGCTTAAGCTGGTAGAATATTTTAAATATGTTTAAATATATTTTAAAAGCTTTGAAAATTAAAATTTGGGTCTCGAGTTAAAAACTAAACTTGAGTTAAATACTAAAACATCTGCTTATGAAGACCTTGCTAGGATCCGAAATAGCTATACCGAGAGATCTGGTTAACGTGGGGGAACTTTTTGTTCTCGGTATTTTATGTATAAATGTAATAAATAAGCTTTACATTAAAATTGTGTTGAGCTTGCATAAATTTGGAAAAGTAAGGATTTGAAAATATTTAAACCTTGAAATATTTAATTTTTTCGCATGTTTATTTATCCTGTATTTCTGATATAATTTTTATCAGTTGACAGTAAAACATTGCGATAAAATTAAAAAAATGGTTTCCCTTTACATTCCATGCACACTGGTCTAAAATCAAGTTTTTTTTTCCCATAAATTAAAAACAAAATTAATAATTTTTAAAAAAGGGATACAGTTTTTAAAAGCTGACACTCTGAACGATAGTGAAATCGTAAACAAAAAGCTTTTCTAGATATACAATTTCATTGAGACGTCATAGAAGTGAAGCGTTTTTTCACAAATTTCTCCATAATTTATTCGTGCTTACAGCATGTTTATATTTGCGGCTCTAGATTAATGCGAATTTCAAAGTAAATGTGTTAAATGGTATATGATAAATAACGTTCAAAGGTTTTAGAACAAAAGCATTTAATAAACAACACAATTTCTTTATCCTTTGAATTTGTTATTAAATAAAAAAATCAAAAATTGCTTTTATTTCATGGAGGAAAAGTTATGTTTGTGCTTGCTTGTGCATGAAGGTGTGAATGCAAGATTGCTTGTTAAGGGATCCCCTGACATATTATATATGCGGCGTTTGCAATTTTTGGCGTATTTTCGCAAACAAGGACACTTACCAATTGCATACCAATTTAATTTTTTAGCTTCTTGGACTTAGTCCTCATGATTAAAACACATTCGGTTAGTATCAGAAAGATATTGATCGAATGTATTTGTAGCAGTTGTGTAATGCGTTTATTATTTATCGGAAAACCCCAAAACAAAAACCAAATGCAAGTGCATTTCTTCTCTTGTCTTTATTTTTTTGGAGTTTTAGAATAAAATAATTTTAATTTTCATTGACATTTTTAAATTTTAAAACTAAATTCGATGTAAAGTCCCATCTAGTTGTGATTGTTATAATAGTGTTTCGAACAAATTGTTGCTGGGGTAGATTTTCACTTGAATGAAAAAAAAAAATTAAGGTCATTAAATGAAATAGCATGAGTGAGAATGAGAGGGCTTGAATTACAAATACGGCTTTACATGCACCATAATGTTATGTGCTGTTGGCAATACTGTTTTCAATAGGTAAGGTTTTCGATCACATGTTTTCAAGTGTTTTATTGCCTTCATTCCTATTAAACATTTGTGATTATGAATTGAGGTTTTAACAGTGGAAATAAAGCTTTTAATATGGAAAACAATTTGGAAGTTATTTGAAAAGAATTCGTTGTCAGAAACAGATATATATTGACACTTTTTCATTATTTTTATTGTCTCTAATGTGGTGTGATATTTTGTAAAAGCCTAACTTTAAAGTACTTGTGTTCGGCGGATGTTCAATCAGTTTAAACATTAGCTAGTATGCGAAGATATCAATGCTTCTTAAAGTGTCCTTAATATAATAGATTATCGATTTGGTAATTATTGTGCATTTTCTCAAAAATTGGTTTCAGGCAATATAACTGATATCATCAATAGAGCTATCGATTCTTCGGATCCACTTTTGTCTAATTTATGTATTTCTAAAAGAAAATTTCAAAACAAACAAAATTCATTTCTACCAGTAGTAATAAATCTTTTAAAACCATCAGTCATTCTATTAGAACCATGGCCAACAGATATTGGTTTATATTTAGATGATGAGGATAGTACCTCTCATTCAGACAAGGCTGAAAATTCATACACGTACTCTATTGAATTGGAACTAGAAGAAGACTGCTAAAAAATGTTCTTCAGTAAAACAGTGTTTAATAAAAGTTTTAAACAAACCAAAAAAATTTTCTTTATTTTGTATGGAAAAAAAATTCCTTCCCCTGAATTCCAAAGCTTGAAGCTACAAATCCAATTAGCCCCGAATTCGTTCTATACGTTCATCTGCTTGTGTGGAGAATCGCCATTAAACTAAATTGGCCGTTAAAGTATGATTACGGAACAAATATTTCAAAGTTCATGCACTTTAATCTTAAACAACGCCATCTATATTGAACACACATATCAATATCTTTGAAAGTTTTACAAATGATTTTTGAGTCAATAAAGGTCATACAAAGGTTTTACGCCGGTTCCGAATGGTATTTTGAGAAGCTTTTTCATGGCTTAGTACTCGATAGTGTCGCCGTCACTAAGGAGGTGAAAAGAATTTAAGGTCGTCAGAACAGGGATCGAACCCACGTTCTCATGCACAAGAGCCGCGCACACTACCATGGGATCACCGACCGCCTCAAAAACAAATATTTGCAAGAAAAAATATTCATTGTTTTAGATCATAAAAACAAAAATACCTTAACAATTTTATCAAAAGAAACCAAAAATATTTTTTTAGATCGTCAGGAAATTGCCTGGACCTTTTAGGATCAAAATACCTACCAGAAGTTATAAAATTTTGAGCACAAACATTACAAGTTTAGCATTACTATACGATAAGAGCCGACGTTAGCTGTCGTTGGTGCAATGGTAGTGTTCGCGATACTTGTGCATGAGAACATGCGTTCGATCCCTGCGCTGACCACTTTAGATTTCTTTCGACGACGGTCACCTCGAATAGTGACAGCGACACAATCGAGTATTTAGCCATGGAAAACAGCTTCTAAACATACCATTCAGAACCGGTGCAATGCTGTTGGTGCAAAATTGTGGAGTACAACTAGAAAGCGCACGGGTCACTGGTTGTGAAAAGCTCTCCCCAATCCTGAAGGTATTTTGGTTTTTATTTTTTAAAACAATGAATATTTTTTCTTCTAAATATCGCAATATTTTTACTACCAACTGCAGAAACAAGTTATCAATGTAATTATGAATATTTTTTTTCGTTTTTCGTAGATTTTGACTTCCCCAACAAATTTTTAAAAACACAATTCTTCCGTCCAAATTGGACCACTTTATGAAAAACCCTTAGAAATGTGCAAAAATTTGTTTATTTTCATAGCAAACCGTGTTGTTGTTTATACTATAAGAGAAAATCAGAAATTTTATTAAATTTCCCACCTAATTTTATAACTTAATGAAGCTCAAAGTACCATTATTTTCTTTCACCAAAATATTATTATTTCCTTTACCATTAACATCACCGGCTGTAACAACAAGAATATCAGAGTCAAAATGTTCTAAATTTGTTTCGCATTTTACTCTTTGTTCAACAGCATGAGTGTAAAATCTCTACGAGATGTCTCAAATATTTCCCCTCTCAATAAGAAACTCCTCTCAGTTCTTCGCTGTTTGCAGGATCCTGCGCAGTACTACATACAGCATGCAACAGGTTGAATGTTCCAATGAGTCTGATATGTTTGGTTTATGTATGTAAGTAGAATTACTATCTCTTAAACTGTGTTAAGATTTGAAGGAGCAACCAGTGTTAGTTTTAGTGACATCCTTAGTTCGTTGAACTCCTAAAATATTAAGTGGGAAAATGCTACATGAAGGATCTTTGTTTCGAATATTACGTATTTCGAAAAACACACTGCAACAACCTATGACACGACAACAGCTGTAGATTGGTGATTTTATTATTTTATGTTTTGTTGTTTGTTTAGAAAATTTGTTCAATTTCTGAATATGTCCGTGTTCTACATAAATTAGGTAATGAATTCAAACCAGCCTCAAAAACTCAAACAATTTACTGTAGTTATGAATATATTTCTGAAACCAGTTCCAAATTAAATTTTTGATGTGTTAACATCTATACGCGCGCCTCTAGGGCAGTAAACTATAAATTTAATACATACGCAAGTGTTAGGTTTTGAAGAGTAAATCATCGTTTGTTTGTTCGTTGCTTGGCAGTCGGTATTGAAAGTGATTATTGGGCGATTTTCATATAATTTTCCCACGCGATTTCCTCCGGAAATTCATAGCCGATTTTATTAATTTTTGGATTAAAAAGCTAGTGCGGGTTTCGACGAAGAGTTTAGGCCAAAAATTAAGGCGATCCGATATCGGCGAGCCGAGATTGAAGTGTTTTAATTTGGAGTATTAATTTGGAGTAATATTAAAAAAGTATTTTATGCTGATCTTCGGTTATATCGTACGAATATAACAATGTATGTATGTATGTACAAGTGTCTGTTGCTTTGCATTCTTTGACTTTTGTGGGAATAAAACAAAAAGTATTAAGCAAGAAAGTAATGACACATGTGCTTGCACTGGGTCTTTAAATAATTTTAAGTATTAATATTATTTAACTGTAACGTCATCATATGATTGAACGCTGTTTTTTATTTTCCAATGTAACATTTACGAATGTGTTCATAGAAATCGAACAGGTACCGTGTAGCAAAAAGGTGTTAACACATCGCCCGTGAGTTCGAACACTCATTGGATTTTTTTTTTAATATAATTTGTTCCTTTAAAAAGTCTAATATCTTTCGGAGACATGTCAAAAGTGGCGATTAATTGAAAATTTCAAAGTTATATTTTCCCATAAAGTTTGGTATTGGGTAAAAGTAGACAAAATTCTGCAAAATTGTCAAAGTTACATTCCTTTTCTGCAGTGTGCTGGCAAAGTTCAATAAAATTCAAAAAAAATCAATGAGTGTTCGAACTCACGGATGATGTGTTAACACCTTTTTGTTACACGGTACCTGTTCGATTTCTATGAACACATTAGTAAATGTCACATTGGAAAATAAAAAATAATAGTTTATTGAATTAAATTACTTGTTTTGTATACACCGGGCAATGCTGAACATCAAATGACTCGCTTTGTTTGGCCATAGCAACAATAACAAAACAACCAAACACACAACAGCACACATACTTTGTCCGAAGTAGCTGACGTATACGTGTGTCACATAACCACATGTTTGCCATATCAACAGCAACGAAACAGCCACACACACAACATTACACATACTTTGTACGAAGTAGCTGACGTATTAGTGTGTCACCATAACGTCGACTGCGCAAGCCCATGGGCTTGCAAATGAAATTGTGCGTGGCTATGCTTTATATCTCCGTTCAACAACAGCAACAGACACATGTCCATACATACATTATTATGTTAATACATTCGCTATAGACACAATTTCGTTTGCCTCACCCCTGCCACACCACTCTTTCATTGCTCTGTTGCTCGCTCATTTTTGTTTAACACGTCATTATTCTCTTTCGGAATCGCAGAAAATCTGGTTTTAGCAGCAGCATAAAATCTGGTTTTAGCAGCAGCAGAAAACCTGTATGTGTGTTGTTTGCATGTGTTGACTTTGATAGATTTAGTCCCTATACGCCGCTATAGATGTTAACACATCAAAAGTTTGGCATAAATGCAAATACAACAGCTTCCATTTTTTTGGTAGTTTTCAAATACCAAAAGTCAATATAATATGCTGAAATCTTAAATATCAGGTAATCCAAATTAAAAAATGGGTTTCTCAAAAAAATAGTTTTTTTTGCACGTTGAATGGACTGTAACAATCAATGCTACATTTATTTGTTGTAATGTTTTGATGATCATAAAATACAAGATTTACGCTTTAATATTGCGCAAGCCTGCGAAAACACAAAAAGTTTCAGATTTTGTAAAAAATCCGCTTTCCTGACAGTGATTTTATAAATCTTACTGCATTTGATACTGTCTTTATAAGTAGATTTGTTTTCGCCTCTATTTTCGTTATAGTTAGTTGTTATTATTATTATTTTGAAATATTTAAGATATTTAAGAGTTTAAAAACTTCACCCACAATACTGCCCCGTGTTTAGTCCAAAAATATCCAAAGAATAATCACCCTTATTCTATTTGGCGTCGGCAATAACAGCGGCAATTTTAAGGCAACAGCAACTCAAATCAAAGACAACATCATTTCTATGTTAATTTGGTATTCTGTAAGAGTATTACGACGCCGTTGCCTCCTTATCGACAATGTTAATGAAATACAGCACACATTTCTAATGTTAGAGTCAGCTGATTCATATTGTTTCTTGTTTTTGAAAAAATATAAGTTATGTGATATTTTTGTGGAAAAAAGTTTGCTTGAGAAAAGAAAAGAAGTTTAAATAAAAATGTATTTTCTAGATGATTCGGACTCGTCGAGTGACGAAGAAAACAAAAAAAAAATATTGGAAAGAAGACTGCTTAGACAGAAATCTTGCATTTTTAATTTCCCAGATGAGAATTAAGAGACATATTTAAAGTCATAATTTCCTAAGTAATGGATTTTTTTTATCCTTTTTGAGATTTGAAAGATTTTTACTGCTGAATAAACCTTCTTTTAAATTGTGTTGGAAATAATAGAGCCTCGTCAACGCTTGTTCCAAACACAATAAAATTTGCAGCAACATTGAATTTTTTAGCCCAGGGATCTTACCAGCTGAGCGTTGGAAATGATTTCAACCTGGCACTGTCACAGACAGTAGTTTCGATGATTTTGTCCGAGACTGTGGACGTCATGGACGTCCATTTGTCCACAATGGATAAAGTTCGATATGCCGGATGCTGAAAAAATGAGGCTAAGTTGTATTTCTTTGAATACTAGGATTTCCAGGTGTGATTGTGTGTGTGAACGGAGCCCACATCAAAATTTTGGCCCAAAAAAAGAAGAGTAGCATTTTCCATGATAGTAAGTTGTAATATTTGCATTTTATATTAGAAATTAAAAAAAAAAAATAAAAATAATATTAAAAATTACAGCCTCTTTCTCTATCTCTAACGAAAGCTTTGGTTCGTGTTCTAGACGAAAGAAAGTTGATTTGGGTTTCACAATCTTGTCATTTCAAGTCAAATGAAATCATAAAATTTTTCAGTACAAATTAAGGTTTTTCTATTTCGAAACACAAAGTCAGGCGAAGGAAAATTTCGACTTGGAGAAACCAAATTTCAGTCGAATGCGAGCGACTGATTTTCGTTCGCTTAGCTTTTTGTTCAGATAGAGAATCAGGCATAGAATAACACATACCATAGAAGGTTTTATTCGCTCAATAAATTAAACGTCATAGGTACGATGGAAAGTAAACATTGGATGGTAGAAATATGGGTTCAATAATACCAGATAGTGGCAATAGTATACAGCGATCAACATAGGAACAACAACCGAATTTCGTGTTTTTGTGACAAACTAGTTGTGTTAAATACAATAAAAATGTATACCAACGATAAAAGTCAATAAAAAAGTGCAAAATATATTTAAATTTTTCAGTTCTACACCAAAACGACAGGAAAAAGTTAAGTGAACATATTTTGTAACTCCACCTGGTGTAAGATAATTTTAAATTTAATTGCTCTCATTTCCACAAACCTACGATGAGAGTGTGAAATGAAACGTCAGATGAGAGAATAAGTTTATCTAGGTATGTATTAGTCTATGGAAACAGGCTATTAAAGTCAACAATACATATAATACAACACAAAGTTACGCAAGACAACACTAAAATGGCCGACGCCAAAATCAGAGGCAATTAAAGACAACGCCGTCGCCAATTTTTCTTACAGAATACAAAACGTAAGTTAACAGTCATTGAAATACGGCAATATTGCCAACGGGAATACGAAATTGAAGCAAAATACAAAAAATGGCTACGCCAAATAGAATAAGGGTCAATGTCTCCTCTGATGTAAATAATTTTAATTCATGGCCCAGAAGTCATAAAGCATGCACTTCTATCTATAGGTCGACTATCTGAGGAGGCGCAGGAAGCATGCAACAAAGATTTCAAGAGCTATTGAGAACATTTTTCTCGCAAATGGAGCCGAGTTAATTCCAATGAAGATATATTGCGCAGACTTCTTCTTTGCTCTAATCCAATTATATCGAGCATGAGCAAAAATATGAACACATAAACTACATTGCCATAATCTGCATTATAACCTCATATTCTTCTTAATAACTCTTATAATGAATATGATAAGAAAGCGGTAGCAATGATAGTGAATAAGAAATAGGGACGAACATTTTCGGAATATTAAGACTGTTTGGTGATTTTCGCGATGCTGGATTTTGGTAGAAAATTTACCACGGAGATTGGCCGACGGGCCAAATAAGGGCTACCATATAAAATATTAATTGTCTTTCGTATTATTTGATTATATTTTTCTGTAAAATTGGGAATAAAATATTGTTTTGTCGTCGGTTCTAGAGAGATATCTTTCTAGAGATCTATTAGAAACGTTTTCACTTTTCGGGAATATATTTATATAGTTATCGAAATATTAGTAGAAAGTATAGTAATAAGTGAGTCTTACAATACTGGACATGGGACTGTCCGAGGAGCTAGAAATTTTCTGGTACCAATTCACTTGGGAGTGGCCAGCAATGATAACTTCGTTGGGCAGTCCAAACAGCTCACTACTTCCACGCAGTGATCGAAAACCTTTCGCGCTGTTTCATCTTCATCCATTCTGATAACATGGCCCAGCCAACGTAATAGGCATAATTTGATCCGCCTAGCTATGTCCACGTTAAAATATAAATTTTATAGCTCTTGGTTACAGCGACTCAGGTACTCGCCGTTTTCTCTAAAAAATAAATTAATGGTTTCCCGCAACATCCCATGAAGAGATTAGGGAGAGCTTCTCACAAACCAGTGAGCTGTGCGCGTTCTAGTTTTACACTCACTGATTGGGACCTACAGTTTTACGCCGGTTCCGAACGGTACTTTGGGAAGCTTTTTTATGGCTCAGTACTCGATAGTGCCGCCGTCACAAAGCGAGGTGACCGCCGTCGAAAGGAACTTAAGGTGGTCAGAGCAGGGATCGAACCCACGTTATCATGCACAAGAGCCGCGTACACCACCATTGCACCACCGATGGCCACCGACAAGGCCTTGGATCACCCCTTTTGAATACAGGACCTAATACACTGAGACTTCAATCGTCAGGCATTGATTCCGTCAGCCGTATACCACATATAAGTCGATGCATATGGGCTAGCAGTTCAGCTGGCTTTTCCCGTGTTCGTCCTGCTCAGTGTTGGCGACCCACGCAAACGTTATAAGGACCACGATTTACGAACTCTATATAGATCTGGTGCAAGTATCCAATTGGCAGATGTCCTCGAAAGTTATATTGCTGGCACTACCGTTGCCCAGGAATTGACAGGACATGGTTATACAAGACATGCCGATACTGATGATAGCAATGTTTGCAGTGAAGATAAAGATGATATATAAACCTAATTATTTCCAATATCACTTTTTTTTATATAAAATTATAATAAATACCGAAACTAATTTAAGAACACGAAGAGATGGCTATTATATGCTGCAGTGTATCATTCACAATATAGTCTTTATAGCTAACATTGGAGATATTAAGCTATTAATAATAGCTCTTGTTCATGAGAACGTGAGTTCGAACCCTGCTCTATCCACCTTACATTTCTTTCGACGGCGGCAATCTCGCTTAGTGACGGCGACGCTATCGAGCATTTAGCCATGAAAAAGCTTATCAAAATACCACTTGGAATCATTGTAAAACTGTAGGTCCAACTCAGTGAGTGTGAAACTGGAAACGGCACAGCTCACTGGTTAAGCACTCCCCAGTCCTTTCATGGGACGTAGAGGGAAACCATTTCGTTTGTGTTTTTGTTACTTTTTATAGTCGTATTCTGTAGCTTCTACGTTTTTAATTCGGCTCGACCTAATACAAACCCACAAAAAATCGTTCGGAGAGAACCCCAGAATGCCCAAAATACTTAACAATCCAATAGATTGGAAATGTGACTTAAAATTTGCTTTGTTGTATATATTGGGGGTTCGAGTGACCTTGTGATATCGACAAATATGTCGGGTCCAATATGGCTGCCGTAAACGTTTAATGCAGAACTATTTTGTAAATGCATTCTGACCAATTTGTGCACAGATTTTTGGGCAGAGAGGGAGTCTCCCAACGACAAATAATGATCCACATGTATATACGAGGTTGCCATTTATATTTCGGGTGCTGCCAATACTAGAGTTGCCAGATGAAACCTCGAACTTCCATTGGAAAGTTTGACATTTTTTAACTTAAGCATACATAGAACGTTTTCACTCAGAAGCACTATTTTTTCTATTTACAGTGTGTTCTCGGTGAAAAATGGAATTAACCCTTGAACATTTTCATGCTATAATTTTTTGCGATATTCGGCGTGGATTGTCGAGACTAGAGTATCTCATGCAACTTGTTTCAGCCTTTGGTGATGTAGCACCGTATGGGTGTTTCAGGACGAGCTAAATCTAGAGTTGGGTAGTTCACCCTCATGAACATAATGTACGTGTTCGATCTCCTGAGTACGATCGTGAAGAGAAAACGGATCATTTGGTATCAGGACAATGCGAGCTCTCACAATGGGCTATTTGAGCACTCAATATATCGAATTGATGGGCCATCCACTGTACGTCCCTGATTTGGCACCCAATGACTTCGTTTTTCTGCGTGGTCAATGTTTTTCGACGCCCGAAGCAGCTGTTGAAGCTTTCAAAAATCATATTTTGGAGGTGTCTCAATCGGAGTGGAAAAAGTACTTCGAAAAATGGTTTGAGCGCATGATAAATGATATTTTTTTTTACCCGATGTATAAATAGCAATCCTCTAATACAGATTTGCGAAATCCGTCAACCATATTATACAGTCACTATTTTATGATTGCTCAGCCGGAAATAACACCTGTGTGCAAGCACAATTTTCCGTTAGGTTTTTAGTCTGATATTATCGATTTTGTTCGCTGCAGGTCCGAGCTAAATGAATTCGTCTACTATCTTGAAATTATAGCGATTATCAACGTTGACCAATCCAATCACTTTTTTCTTCTGTAAAGTATTTAATTTGAATCATTTAAAAAAAGTGACTTTCCCTAACTGTATTACTGTATCATGTAACATAAGGACATTTGCTTGAAATCCGCTTTAAGAACTGATATTTAAGTGTCCTTACTGTCATCTTAGAATAAAAACCATCAACTTTTTCAAACTCCGAACCCAGAAGCGCATTTTATTTGATTTTCTTTTGTTGCATGTGTTACCTTTTGATGTGAATGACAACGTGACGAGTGCATTCAAGTGCAGAGTCAATATTTGTCAAGCGCTTTGGTGCTGTTTAAATTGTCCTTAGGATAGAATTGTGTAGGAAAATATTACACTTGTTTTTTTTTTTTGGTAAAAGGAAAATGCATTGTATGTGACATGTAAGCCGAATACTTATTTTGTGATGAAGGTAATTATGGTCGTGAATAGTCTTCTGTAAAAGTAAAACTTTTTTATTGCAAGTACTTTAAGTTTTTAATCTAAGAAAGTAACTAAATGCTGTACAATTATGACTAATATTTTCATTATATTGTATATTCAATATTAATATTTATTGCATTTTATTTATTGATTTATTGAAGATTTAGTTATTGATTTATTGAAGATCGAAATATTTGTACACCCCTCGAATGGACAGAGGAGACCAGCTTATAATCAGTCAGCGGTGCGATTGTTGGAGTTACACTCACTTATTGGGATTTACAGTCCCACTCTGGTTCCGAACGTTTTGCTTGGATGGGTTTTCATGGCTAATTTCGTGATACTGTCGTCATTACTAAGCGAGGTGACCGTCGTTGAGAGAAATGTAAGGTGGTCGAACCCACATTCTTATATACAGAGTCGCGCACACTAAGCACCACCGACGGATGGTCATACATATTCGCATACAAATTTAAATGGACTGCGACTGTTTTAGTCCGAACTTTAGTTTTGATATTTGGTAAAACTACAACTGACTAAATATGTAAATATACTACTCCAGAGCCTTCAGAGAACTTGCATTTGTGATTAATAGATTAAAAGTTACTATATGTGTTCATCGGAGGGCTGTAGAGTCGATCCAAAATTATTTAACTCAAACCCAAAATTGATGCTATGTCTCCGGAAATTAAAACTGTTCCACTCTGACTATAATAATTTGAAAGTATTTCACTCCGAAACCTGGCAAATATATGTTTTATATTGCTTTTAATGTTTTTATGTTTTCTACGCCCGAAATAACACCTTTTTGCAAGGACAATTTTTAGGCTGACGTTATGGCTTCTGTTGGCTGCAGATTCGAGGTGAATGAATTCGTCTACTATTTGGAAATTATAACGATTATCAACGTTGTCATTCAATCTAGCTCATTGTCGAAACCATTAATTTTGTCTTGTCCCCGTTTACTGTCAAACCCACATTTGCTGATTCCTTCTCAATTCTCAAAAATACTGCAGTAACTTCTCGCAGATTTCACCCAATGATGTCTAAGTCATAAGCATACACGAGCAGAATGTGATTTTTTGCTGCTGACAGTTTTATTTGTATTGACTGGAGCTTTTCTCAAGATGATCTCAATTAAAATGTTCAAGAGATCGCGTTATAGGGTGCCGCCCAGCCTGAGGCCTCGCCTCGTAAGATATGGTTCGGTGAGATTTTTACCACTCTTTACTGAAGATTTTTTGTCATTGTACAAAGGTGTGTCAGCTTAGCAGGAGTACCAATCTCCGAAATAGATTGGTACTGTTTTCCCCGTATCGGGTTAGCGAAGGCAGACTTATAATCTACAACGAGGTGGTAGGTGTCGATTTGTTTTTTTGGTGGGTTCTCTCCAGTATTTGTGAATTCCTGATCGATAGTTGACAAGTTCATATTTCGAAAACGCGGGCATGTTCGCAAAACGTAACCCTGATGCGGGCACAGTACGCAAAAGGGCTCATAGAACTAGAAGAGGTGCCGCAAGTACCCGCACTAGTGACACGCGATTTCACCCTCTTCCCAGCGGACATTTTGGCTCATCTTTCTACTTACTCCTTTTGGCAACATAAATCAAATCGGCATAATTTCGGAATATCCGCCACCTCTTCATCTTGGCTTACTTACTAATTCACGAATGTTTATGAATCACTGACTGAAAGAAGAGTGGGAAAAATGCAGTGACACACTTACAAATAAGACTATGAATAATACACTGAAAGAAAAACGCTTCGTCGCATCGATGAAACATTTTCGTTAATGTTTTTACGTTGTTATAGTGAAAAGTGTCGTATATCTGACAATTTAGTAGTCGCTGTATCGAAAAATTTCATACTTGAGTTCCTTGACAATTTTTCATTTCGTTGCTGCAACATTTTTATATAATTTGAATTTTGTTAAAAAATGGGTTGAAAATCAAAAAAAAAAGTAAAGGCATGAGTTTTAAACTACTGATATTTGGTTTATCTCTAACTTTTTATATTTTATATTTATTATTTATTTATTTTGGAGGTTTGTCAACATTTTTAGTGAACGAAACAATTTCGTTATTGTAACGAAACTAATTTTTATGATGGTACAGAGAGAGAAGCAGTCGAAAAAATGAGTGAGCGTAAAAAAGGAGGCCAGCAAGAGAAATGGTGACCGTGAGTGGTGGGTCACATACACGTGTTAAATCAGTTCCTTTGCAACAGCCGAAAGTGGTAGACGAATTTCTCCGCCGGAATAATTTAAATAAATTTGTTAAGACAGACTAATTAGTTATATGTAGTTAGTAATAACCTTTTATTGTGAAAATTAAATTGTGTGAATTTTTGTGTTTGCTGTGATCGTTTGTGTAACTTGCGAATCTATAAATCAAGTAGATAAGAAAACAGAATGCAAGGACAACACGACAGCAAAGAAGTGACGCATTGATAGCAGAAAAACTACCCCAAAATATGTAACTGAACTTTAGTGTGTGTGTATGCGCGTGATGGTACAAGTCGCAACAAAATGTTCGTGTTTTTGTGTTTTAATCATAATTCGGTCGCGTCTGTTTCATTGTGTTGGTATTTGGATTCAGAAAAAAACGAAAGCCATACATACGTTAATGAAAACGAAGAAGTCAAACAAACAAAGTGTTTCAAGTACGACGAACATAAAAATAACAATTAAATTTTACATTTACAATTAAATTTTAATTTAGTTTAACCAATTAACAAATTTGGTTAAAGTAAATAAAACTGCAGTTGAAGAAAATGTTTACAGGGCGATCACTGGCTTAATGACGGGGAGACTACAATTGAAAATCAAAACCCCCCACCACACCAACAATTGCATGATTTAACAAAACAATGATGCGGTTATATATAAAAGGAGTAGAGCATAGGAGAGTAGAGCTTATGTTCATGGTAAATACAGACATAGATACGTACATATCTTAAATAGAAATCTTAACAATAAATTCCTCGTATATGTTTTTAATTGCAGGACCTGAATATGACGGCCACAATAACACTCAACGCCTCGACTACCACAATCTTCTCCAGACGAGTGTTTCAATGTGGAATGAATAGAATCTTTAGCTAATAGATTTTCGAAAACAAAAATTCAAAAAATTGTTATCACAACAACTGCAATGTAATAATAACAGTATATTTATATACAATTGTCAATAAATAATTTCAAACACACTTCACAACATTCATTGTAGCATTGAAACAAAATCATGGTAGTAATGAAACATATTCATTACAACAATGACTCAAATTCGTTGCACTAATGAAACAAATTCATAGCAGCAATGAACAAATTCATTGCAGCAATGAAGCAAATTCCTTGCAAGAACGATACCTATTCATTGCAACAATGAAACAAATTCATTGCAGCAACGATACAAATTCGTTGCAATAATGAAGCAAATCCATTGCAGCAACAACCATACTTTCAGCACAGTAGCGAACAATTTGCAGTTGATGAACATATTTTCATAGCGGGTATGCAAGGTTACTTTAGCTCACTTTTGATGACAAAAGTTGTTGGGGTGATGAACATTTCCATCCGTGTGAAGATGTTTTTCCCGTCAGTGTATCTCTTTGTATCTCTTTCTTGCTCTAGATAGAGCATAAACAGTGCAAACACCACAGCTGTGTTTATGTCATAAACACAGATATATTTGGAAGGCAAACACGTATATTTTACTTTTTTAATCATTGTGTCTCCATCATGTATTATTGATTAGCAAACACCAAAACACAAAAACTAAAGAACAAAAGGACAGATTTTTTAACATGTAATATACATTTTGCCACAGAATGCTTACTTAATCAACTAAGCGCATTTGCTATCCTCTGCCCTATTAAAACTGGAACACATGAAATTATTACAACGTAACAGATATTATAAGTGAGTGCATTTACAATTTCCACAAGTTTTAATAATCACTGACTGAAAAATAATGCAAAAATGCAGCTACGCCCATACAATTTTGAATGTGAATAATCTCCCCTTGTACCTCTTTTATTCTCTTGCCCTCAATGAACAGTAAATAGTGCAACAAACACAGCTGTATTTATATCCCAAACATAGCTATACTTGGGTCACAAACATATAAATTATAATATACGAGTATTAACCATTCTGTCTCCAACATGTACTATTGAATATCACACATGTTGTGTTTGGACCATACTTGCTATAAGTTCTAAACACACGTTACATTTGCATCCAAACAACAACAAAAATCACGTATTTATTACGATAGTTGTGATTTTTTTGCTGGATTGTAAAAAGGAAATGTTCCGATTAATTACGGAATACAATATACCGCAAGTGGCACCCACGGTTTTAAGGACAGGCCATTACCCTATTCATGAAATTATCCATGACTTTTTCACAGAGATGTGGTTGTATTGTTTCCGGTTTATACGAATAAACCCAAGATTTCACAAGAAAGCATTACTTTGGTGGCCAGTTGACATCAGAATTTCTTAACATGATTTGTTCTGGAATTTATTGCTGTAATAAATCGATTGTTCATGCACGGTGTGGCAGGTGGCGCCGTCTTGCTGACACCACGTGTCGTCCAGAACCATGCCGTCCATTTGAGGCCACAAGAACTCCGTTATCATGTTCCTGTAACGAATGCCCGTTCACAGTTAATGCATTTTCCGCCTCATCTTCATAAAAGTAAGGCCTAATCACGGCGGCTGACCAAAATCCTCACCAGACAGTAGGTCGTTGTGGGTGCCCCAAATTTGACAATTTTGTGTATTCACGAAGCCAGTCAGATGGAAATGCGCTTCATCGGAGAAGATGCCTTTTTTTTTTTTTTAAAATTGGCATTAACTTCACTTTGCTCCATTACCCATTGAACGAATTGTCGCCGCTTTGTATGGTGTTTTGTCAAAATTCGCTGCATATTGCTTCGTTAGATTTGAAATTATTCAGGATAATCGCGAATTGATGTTGTCAAGTTTTCGGTGACACTCTGGTTTACAGCAGCAATGTGTTGAAGAGACCGACCAGTACGGTGACGCGCAGGAGTCTTATTGCCCAATTTTTTCAAATTTGTTGACTACTCTTCGAATGGTTGACACATTAGGTGCACGTTCTCGACTGAAAATTTTTCGAAGTTTGCGACAGGTCTCAGCATAACTTTGCCAATTTTTTCAATAAGTTTTCACAATTATAACGCGTAGTCCTTTCGTAAAGCGCTGCAGTTTTTAATAATCGGAATAAACATACTATGTGACAACTGCCAAATTTCAGACTTGCCATTAGCACAAAAATAAAATTGCACTAAATTTATAAAGTGCAATCTTACTGCGACAGCCTTTGGAAACGCATACATTAATGAGAAATATTTCTGGAAAGGGAATCACTAACCGGGAATTGGTGTGTTTAGTATTAAGTTATGCTGATATAATAATGTGGTTGTATATGGCAAACCATCAGTATTTGATGCTAGAATTAATGACGCGGCGCAACAGACAACTGTATCTTGAATGAGACCAACGGTACGTGAAATTAGACTACCAGTAGAGCAAAATCTTAAATCGTTCGGTTTAACTCCCTGAATGCCTCTTGGATCCAACATAAAGGAAGATCCTAGATATTGCCTGTTACTCAAACAAGCCGGGCAATAGCATATGAGATATTCGACTCAATCGTCCTCCTCTTCACCTCCACAGCTTCTGAAGTAATCACGAGCTGAGACTCCAAGTCTAGACGCATATCTGCACGCTGAAATATCTATCTATTTTTGTTGCTGGGATGCAAATATAACGTGTTTGTAGCTTGTCGTAAATGTAGAATACAAAGACGTGACAGACAAAAATGAAACAAAAAATGGCAGATCTTCAACTCAGGAACAATATGCTTGCAAAAATTTGCTGGGGCCGGGTTTATCAGCGTCTTCCTATTAATGGATGTCAAGTTTAGTGTAAGAATCAGTTCATTACTTCTCCATAATTCCCAGTGTGTTCTTCCAGACCGTCTATCACTCGAATCTATAAGAGCTTCGGTTTTAAGTATGAGTTTGCATGCAAAAAGAGGGAAGCCAAATGTTCCGTATTCAATGGGACAGGGAAGGTAGTCCCTAATCTCGCTAGTCCACCTACTTTAGGGTTCCCTGGAATGATCCTGTGCTCCGGCATCCATATAAGATGGATATCGAACTGCTTGGCCATTTCAGTTAGTTATGTGCGGCGGATATGGTCTGTTATTGAAATCTGGCATATATAAGTAGATTGTTGAGATTTTGTAGTAGCCTGACTATCACAGTACTTGTTGATAACTCTGACGGTGAAGGCGCTTCGTCCCAGCCAAAGCGGCTTCTGCCTGAAAGACACTATAATGTGCAAGGTCTAGCCCCAACTCCATGGAATAGGCTCTTAATTTTCCATATTGTTTGCAGACATTATATTAATTTATTTATTATAATATGATAACCTAGCACTACAAGACAAAGTCTTATAAATTACAATGTTAGTGAGAAAACTGTTTTTGTTGTTGTGTTATATGCAAATATAGTATACTTGTATACAAACACATTGTGTTTGCTATTCAATATTATATGTTTGAGACACAATGATTAATCTATTTCTGTGATCCAAATATAGTTTTGTTTGTTGAAAACTGCTGAAAACAAAAACTTGATAGACAACAAGGATACAAAAAATCAGCTGATCTTCGCTTCAGGAAAATAATGCTTGTGCGTAAATATATGGATGTTCCAAACATATACATGGTTCAGCGGTGTATCATGTGTATCACTCCTATCTTGGACTGCCGCAGATAATTGAACATCGTCCCATGTCCACTTAGGGTGTCGATCCATCGCGATGAATGCAGGAGGCGGATTGCCGGCATTGAAGCAATTCTTATTTCCAGCAGATTTTATGGTAAGAGGTAGGGGTTGTGTGGGTAGCCCCGTGAAACACTTGTGCATTATGAGGACTATGTTCAACAGAATTAGTAAATGAAATTTTCTAGGTACCGGTCACCAAACAACAATGTCGTACTGCAATATCTGGTAAACAACAGCTGTATGCATCCAGTAAACTATGTTCGTGGATAATCCATCATGCTTTCATGGTTCATGTATACGAATATAGGGTTCTATTAATACTATTCATAGTGTTTGATTTGCAACTTCATTTTCTGATTAAAATCATACCTAGATACCTTACCTAAACCTTAAGGCAAATTTCTCCACCATATACACGTAGCAAAAATGTTTGAAACACAAATATGTTTACTGTTAAGATTAAGTAAAAGCTTTTACTTACTCTTAATTACCAGACTTACATTATGTAAATAGTAGCGCGATTAATGCTGTGCCTGGAAGTATATCCATACTACAAACCAGTTGACTTGTCGGCTGCAAGTACGTTATTTTTAAAAACTGTTATACTACAGGTTCTGGAATCGGGTAGAACCATCTAGAAGCTGATAGAGCCCCTTGCGGTGAGAAGCACAACCTGAGGCTTTGGCATTTTGAGTTCAGTTTGTGATTAACCGCCGGAAAGTAAGCAACGCAATTTTATGGTAAAATCATAGATAAAGGAATTAAGTAGATATCGTATAGGCGATGTCAAGTCCCACCACTAGGTGCTGTGTTGTCGTTTTGTAACTATCACTGAAGTTTCTTATAACTTTTATTGACGTTTATTCAACACTGTGGGAAATTTGATACATACAAAAAAAGTATAATTTTCCAGGTTGATTTACTCGAACAACTAACTTAATTTTTTATGTCGGTTTGTTCCCCACTTTCAAGTTCAAATTTTGTTATTCTGACTGTGTCTTTTTGTTTACTGGTATTGTTGGTGATCGTTTGTGTTAATTTTCAGAGCAACGGACAACAAAACAAAAACAAAATCCTTGTTGATGTTGCCTACCACACCTATTGTTAGCACCTGGTCTAAATACATCTTGCAAGGTATACTTTGTTTGGGATCAAACGTTGTAATTATTGTATTCCCATTGAACAAAAAGTTGTCCAAGGCATGTGCGATATCTAGTTAATTCCTTTATCTATGATAACATATAAGACTTATTAATGTGGTGTAAATAAACGCAAAAAAAGAAGGAAAAATAAATTTTTGTCCAGACTGAAAAACTTTCGGAATTAACCAAACGTCAAAAGTCTATAACAATTGAGGAAATTGAGGTTTTATGATAATATTTTTCAGTTCCCGTTGAGAGTCAAATTGACAGCCCAATAATGCTCTATTACTAATGTTAAATTTTCCGTCCTTATGTTTGGCTGGTTGTACTCACTTTTACGATTTGTTTGCCTGATGTTCATGCTTTAGTAGTAGCCATAATTGCCCGTTCAAAGTATTAAAACGACAGAACGTAGTAGACGTTGGAAAATCACGTCCCGTGCGGATTTTAAAAGTTCTACTAAAGAGCTACGCAGACTGTCGCATTACCATTGCAATAATTTACATGTTTATAAAATATTTATTGCACAAATGTAATATTTAATTACATATAATTAAGAGTTTGCGTTTGAAACATTTTGTCTATATGTCCTTTTAGTGCTCGAATGAGGTCAGACAACGGAGTTGCCGACAGTTACCAGACACAAAAACAATGCAGGTCATTGATTTAGGGTTATTGTTGCTTTAGATGTATTGTAGTTTCCTTTGTTTATGTGTCTATAATGTTATATTGTAGATTTTAAAGTTTGTCTTTTTTAGTTTTTACTGCCGCTACAGGATACAAACAAATACAGGGGTATTACGAGTTATTAAGGATGTCTATAAAATTCAAAACTGCAAGATAAGGATACAGTTTCTAAAAAGCCTTACATCTATGTTTTCTGAATCAATGCGGAACTCTCCGTTTACCTACCTTCTTACGAATTCTACTCTAAAATCTCAAAAATGTTAACCTTGCAGCTTGAGAATTGAATGTTCTTAGAAACGAGCTTTAAGATCATGGCTATTTTTTAGTATTAATGGGAAATTTTGTACTTTGTTGGCAATGACTATTTAAAAAAAAAAATTTTTAATTAATTTTTTTTAACTGGTTCAATTATTCATCTTATTCATTTTATGTTTTTAAGAAACGTCCCATTAGATCTTATAGCTTGTTTTGGTCAATGTTATACTTTTGATGATATTATCGTTATCATCCAGATATCTCGTGGGAGAAAATAAGTAAACTTAAAATAATAGCGCGTGTTATTTGAGAATTGGTCCTTATAACACTTGCCAAAACGATTTTCCATCCCGAAAAAACCGCTATACAATTTTATATGATATATTCAATTGTAATTGAGATCTTTGACAGCAATTACTTGTGACATGTAGATGATATTTTTTATTTTTTTCAGACATTTGGGACTAAAGGCGTCAGCAAACTTAGGCATGGAGCACACTCAATTGACCAAAGCGCAAAAGTAATCCGAACGTTTTATGAAATTGATCGTACTGCAAGAAGTGAATTTTGCGATTTGCGTGATTTTGTGGGTCGACATAACCGGTCATCTGAGTCAACAATCAGCAATTTTTATGCACGCAAAAAAACCTTTATTGCTCGGTTGCCGCAACAATACTTTGATTTATTTGATTTAATTTATTAATCGCAACCGTTGATGTAGTTCTCCTAAATAAACTCATATATGATGAATTTCATGTAAAAATCGAGATGCATTGAACCCGACCCCCTCAGATATCGATGAAATTTTGTTCATAGCTAAATTTGATCAATACAAACAAACCCTCATTTTTAAAAATTACTGTTTTGCGATTTTTTGGGCGTGGCACAGTGGGAAAGTTTTCGAAAAAACGCGAAAATGGTCGAAAAGAGCTTCATTTGAACTACAATAACTCTGAATCGGCTGAACCGATTTCCATGATCTTGGTATCATTCAAAAGATATTTTAACACGCTTTATGACACGTTTATAAAAAAAAAAAAATTTAACTAACGAAAAAACCTAAAAGCTCAAGGATTTTTTACAGTGTATTATTTTTTTAGAAAGGTTTATCCTTCACCTATACCATATCAAAAAATAAAAATGGGTTCTTTTTTCGTTTTTTTTTTATATAATTTTTTGAGTAGTGTCACTTCTAGTAATTGCCCTTATATTTCATATTTACAGGTAAAATAAATAAACATTGTCCCAGGAAAATTATGAATATGTTTTAACCCCAAAAAGTTCTTGCTTGCCTTAAAAATGGCTATATAAATGCACCTGATGAAGGTACCGAAATTCATAATTATAAACAGTTTCGAGAAGGCAAGATATCCCATTACAATTTTTACGCGTATATTTTAAAAATTTGAGTGAATATGAATTCAAACAATAAGTACAGATGCATAAAAATATCTAATAAGTGTTGCGCTTCGCTTCGTAAAATAAGTGAAAACGAGGATGAAAATATAATTGAATATTTTCCAGCTGTCGCCAACATTCATTTGACCAGCGAAAAATTTCTTACAAATAATTAACTTAAAAAAAATGTAAATAAAATAAAACACAAATTAATAAAAACATGGCAAATAATATAAACAATTGTTGATGGTTTTTTATTTGTAAACATTTAAAAAATGTTAGAATTGTTGAACTATTTTGTAAATGTGTAAGGATGTGACCTCATATTTTCGCTGTTATTCGAATTATTTCGAAAACTTTCGGTACGTATTACTAGAAGTGACACTACTTAAAAAATTATATAAAAAAAACTAAAAAAGAACCCATTTTTATTTTTTGATATGGTATAGGTGAAGGATAAACCTTTCTAAAAAAATACTACACTGTAAAAAAACCCTTGATCTTTTTGGCTTTTTCGTTAGTTAAAAAAATTTTTTTGTTATAAAATTTTTTACAGTGTATTTTTTTTAAACGTGTCATAAAGCCTGTTAAAATATCTTTTTAATGATACCAAGATCATGGAAATCGGTTCAGCCGATTCTGAGTTATTGTAGTTTAAATGGAGCTCTTTTCGACCATTTTCGCGTTTTTTCGAAAACTTTCCCACTGTGCCACGCCCAAAAAATCGCAAAACAGTCATTTCTAAAAATAAGAGTTTGTTTGTATCGATCAAATTTAGCTATGAACAAAATTTCATCGATATCTGAGGTGGTCGGGTTCAAAATTTCAGTTTTATCTCGATTTTTAAATGAAATTCATCATATCGCAAATGTGTATCATGTTGGTGCAAACGGGTTCTCGTTTGCATCAAACGTGTACAAAATTACATTTGCCGCAAATTTAAAAAACGTTTGCGATAACTGAAATTATCCATTTTTCTACTGAGAGCATAGATTACGAAGAATGTTAATTTCTCTCATTCTGTCGATTGTATACATCTTATCAACTCGTTTGGCATACACACCCACGCATACACATAAAAGTGATCACTCACTCTAATGCCTCTACCTTCTCAATATATCTTCTATGGACAATTGACGCGTTGTAGTTTCCTGCGTGAAAAAATAGACAAAAATTCCAACTTTTTTTAAGACAAACTTTATGGCTAAAACCAAAATCATAAACGTTGTAAATTTATACAAAATAGAGCTTATGGAAGCCATAAATAATAGTTTCAATTACAACTCGGTTTCTGTAACCGGAAGAACAGTTGGTGGAACCATTTTATGCTTCTAGCAAACATTTTTTCAGCTCTAATTTTTCATAACTCGTTTACTGCAAACGTTTTCCAGTTATCCCAAACGTTTTTTAGTTTGGAGCAACTACAAATCTGTTGCTGTAACCGAAGGAAAAGTTGGCGGAACCGTTTTTCGTTTACCACCAAAAAGGGGTTTTCAGTTTATATTTTTCATAACTCGTTTGGTGCAAACATTTTTCGGTTCCCCCACACGAAACGACATGTATGGATTAACAGAAGTTCGTTTCTCCCAACTACAGTCCCCAAACGAACTTCAGTTATCTGGGATTTTATGTGGGAGGAACGAGTTTTCTCCTTGCGTGTGCCGAAATTCGAAGGAACTCATTAAGTGTAAAACGTGGCATACCCCTTGCGACTTCGTACAAGTCGATCATCCGAAAATATTGCTGCTGTCAAACAAAGTGTGGACTAGGACGTGACAATTGAACATTTCCTACAGTAAAGTTCTGCAGATTGTAACAAAACACCTATTTTTGCACGCCCATAAAATTCACTTGGCACAGGAATTGAAGCCTAGAGATCATTTGCAGCATCGTATATTTACCAATTAATATCGATTTTAAAAAAAATAATTTTCATCTAAACGGATACATTAACAAGCAAAACTGCCACATGTGGGGTACTGAAAATCCACATGTCATTCCAGAAACAATTACTACTTCATCGAGAGTGACGCAGGTAACGATGTTACGATGAATGGTGAACGTTATCGTGACATGATAACAAACTTTTTATGGCCTGAATTAGATAATATAGACTTGGAAAATATGTGGTTTCAACAGGATGATATAACTTCCTGGACAGCTCTTGAAGCAATTGGCCTATTGCGAACGAATTTCCCAGAACGCAATATCTCGCGAAACATCGAGACCAAATGGCCGCCAATATCTTGCGATTTCACACCATTGAACTTATTTTACGTGAAAGTATGGTCTATGGGAATAAGCCCGAGATGATGCCATAGCTGAAGATTGAAATCATACGCATTATAAATGATATACATCCAGTACTATGCCAAAGATCAGGATACATTTTTATTCGCCTGCGTTGTCAGACGTGTGGTGGTGGGTATTTGACGGATATGGTATTTCATTCGTAAGTGCCATGCACTCAAAAACTTGATAGAAGAAAAGAATTTAATTTCGATTTAAAAATGAAAATCTGCGGCATTATTGAACCACCCTGTAGAGTTATCCTAAACACGAACAATAACATAACAATGTTTGATTGGTGGCAATTTTGTTGCAACATTTCTTTGCAGCATTATGGGTTATTTACCAAAAGATACAGTCGTCGATATTTTACAGCGGGTTAAACAATATTTTAATAAATCTAACTATAACATATCAGCCTAATTTTGACTATCGACTATAGTATTGTATGCAGTGCATATTTCAAAAAATGGAAAATCAAAATCAATCACCTTAAAACTCAGTGCATTATCTTTCCATTTAACAAATCTCCAAAAAGAAACCCATCTCGACAACTACGTTTTGAAGGAAACGACATCAACATTCAAAATGAAGTTAAGTACCTCGGAGTAATTTTGGATAAAAAACTTTTGATTAATAAACATAGCCGATCATCATGTGACAAGGCGCTAAAAGCGTTCCGTGCGTTGTGGCCTTTTTTGATTAGACGTTCTTTATTAAGCCAGAAAAATAAGAACCTTATTTTTAAATCCGTTATAAGACCATGTCTATCATATGCATCTCCTATATGGTACCGATCGGCTATGCGAATAATCGCCCAAGTGAAAATCGCCCAAAACGAAAAATGAACAAAGACCCAAAATTTTTGGGTGTTTTTCATTAAGAAAAAAGACCCAAAAATGAGGTAAAATCGCCCAAAAATTTAAGAATATTCGCCCAAAAATATAAATCCAATTTATGATCAAACGCCCACTATTTTGTGGTAAAAGAGTAAAAGGGTCATGAACAAACACCCAAAAAACAAAAATACCAAAACGCCCAAATATGATGAACAATCGCCCAATTTTTTTCCCCATATTTTTTGGGCGATTGTTCATTTTTGGGTTTTGGGCGATTTTCACTTGGGCGATTATTCGCATAGCCGGTACCGATCAGCCAAATGTCACCTAAAACGAATGCAGATAATTTAAAATAAATGTTTGAAAATTATATGCAACAAACCTTGGAGATACCCAACGTCCTCAATACACGAAGAAACTGGTTACGAACTCTTTGCCGACTTCATTAAAAGATTAAATGAACATTATTTTCTCAAGCTTCAGCATTCTCCTTATTCAGGAATGTTACGACAACTAATTTATATACGAATACAAACAGCAATTTATCAAACTGAAAATATTGTTTTTATAATCGATTATTATCCTGAATAATCTTCCTATATACAATTCGTTTTCTAATTTTTGTTTGAAATTTTAATAATGTATCGCAAATAAAGGTTTTCTTATCCTTTTGCCTTTTTGTCTGATTTACACAAATTGTATATGCATATATTTAACAACTATTCCTTGCCACAATTGTTTTCGTATCTATTAGATAGAACTCAAAAATGTATATAGCTCTGAATAAGATGTTCATGTATATTTGTATAAATAAAATTTGAAATTGAAATTTAATTGAGAAGATATTGAAGGAAATAATTTTAATCAAAAATTTAAAATTTATTTTTCTAGGGAAGTCTGTAAAGAACTCGTATTGCAAATGACACATTACTTTATTTCAAGGTGGTATCCATATATACCGGCGTTTTAAGTAAAAATGTTGAATGGTAACACCGGTAGTTACTAGCGACAAGTTTAAATTTTATAAAGTAAGTCGAAAACATATTTGATATTCTCCCAGATTCCGAGGTTCAAATCCCATCAAAGTAAAATTTTTTTAAAAAATTTACTTTTTTATTTTTATTTTGTTATTATAATTAAACACTACTTGTCATTATTGAAGACAAAATTTAAAACGGTTTAACAACAAAGCGACACAAATCTAATAAGTCCACAATAGAACTGTATCTGCATACAATTAATTTGGAAGATTTTTTAAATGAAATACTGTATGTTGTTACTTGGAGGCGGAGAAATTTAAGTTTGAGACACTGTTGTCTATCCCAACCCTTTTAACACACGCTGGAAAAAACGGCACCTGTAACATCATGCAGGAATCATGTATATGTTTGGATCATTCGCATGCTTGCGTGTGAGCATTGTTCTCATGAATTGAAGATGTACTGCTATTTTGATTCTTCGTTGTTTGTCACGTTTTTGTCTTCAGCAGTTGCAAACAAATAATGCTATATTTGGGTCAAAAACACATGTAATATTGAACGGCAAGCACAAAGTGTGTGGCCGCAAGTATACTATATTTGCGACAAGCTACAAATACGTTATGTATGCATCCCAACAACAACAAATGCAGATTTTTAAGCGTGCAGTTCTCGATTGCTTTGGGTATAAATTGGTTTGGCCCCTCAACATGACTAATATCACGCCAGATCACCATTTGAATTACGTGCATTTTATGGTGCTCCTAATTATTCTTAATGGATATGCCAATAGGCAGTATTGCCTCATGTGGAGCGGTGGAAATACACAAGCCTAAGTCAAAATACCGTTGGATTCAGAAACTGTCACTGTTTGGTGCGCGTATGGGCCGGTGCAATGTGTTCAAAATTTATGATAGTCACAACGTTACATTCAACGGTGGGTGGTACTTACTTACTAACTTAGTCGGCATTAAAGAATCCAGGGAGGTCAAGGGCCTTACAAAATGAGGATAACATGTTTCTCCAACCGGCTCGATCTTCAGCTTTTCTCCTCCAGTTGGTAACACCAAGTTCAGGCAGGCAATATTTCAACTCGTCTTTCAGTCTTTCCTTGGTAGTCCTATTTTTCGAAGTTCTTCGAGTACATATCACACTAGTTCATTCTGATCCATTGTACTGATATGGCCTAGCCAGCGTAAACGCGGTATTGTGATACGCATAACTGCAAGGATTTCGGGATGAAGTTCACGGTTCAGCGGTCGTCGATAAGCGCCGTTCTGTAATATAGGACCATATATTTTTCGGGGCATTTTGCTCCCGAAGACTCCCAGAGGTATTTCATCACCATACAATATGGCCCAGGATTATAATAAAGCAAGGCAGGTTGTATGAGGGTCTGATAGAATTGGATCTTAGTTTCTCGACAGAGGGTCTTATCTGTAAAGTGCTTGCTTATCCCGAAATAACACCTGATTGCCAGCCCAATTCTCCGTTTGATTTACAGGCTAACGTTAATGCCTCTGCTTACGGCAGATCAGACGAAAATGAGTTCACCCACTACCTAGAAATTATAACGTTTTTCAACCTTCACCCTTTCATCCAATCGGGTGGTTGTTCTGCTTGTCGAAGTCATTAATTTTGTATAGTCCTTGTTTACTGCCAAACCCACTTTTGCTGATTCCTTATAAACTCTCGAAAATTCGTCAATAAATTTTTGGCGGATGATGTCTAAATCATCAGCATACGCGTACAGCATATGACTTTAGCTGCTGTTAATTGTATTCGTGTTGGCTGCAGCTTTTCACACGATGATCTAAATTAATATGTTGAAGAGATCGCATGATAGGCTGAATCCTCGCCTCGAACTAAATGATTCGAAATTATTTACTGAAAAAATGATTATTTACTGAGGACTTTATGTCAGTCAGTATAATTATACAGACGCGTGGCAGTTTAGCAGGAATACCCCGCTCCGACAGAGCTAGATGCGTTATTCCTTCTATAGGGTTATCGCAGGCCAGCTTATTATCAGCAAAGAGATGGTAGGTGTCGATTTGTTTTTCGTCGCTTTTCTCCAGAATTTGTCAGGAGGTGACTATCTGGTTGCTAGTTGACTTTCCAGACCTGAAGCCACACTGATAAGGTCCAATCGGGTTTGAAACAAACGGCTTTAGTTTTTTTTTTGTCTTTATTTTTTTTTGATTATTATTTAACAATTGTAAGATAATATACTCCCGCGAAGCCGTAAAGGTTTGTCTGCGGGATGTGAAACAAAATTAGGTATTTCTGTTCATAATAACAATATGTAATAATTAACAGCTCAACTTCAATTCGATTTATAATTAATATCACATTCATGGTAATTCAATAAGATTTATTTTTAAATGTTTTTTTCTAGACTATTTATTTTTAATACTTAAAATACTATTGGGCATCATGGTGAAAATTGTTGGCAAAGTAACTCTAATGTGTTTCTCTCGTAGTTGTTCTTGAATTGGGGTACTTTATACCTTCCTCCAGTTCTCATTCTTGTGTTGTGTGGGTGATCGATTTTCTATAGATATGTGTTGTCTTCAAAAAATTCGTTGGCAAGTGTTGAATAATATAAGTGTTTAATATTTGTAGTTCTTTTGGTAGATTGTGGGCACTGACTGATATTTGGTTTGAATTTCGAATTGCTGTTGTATTTTGGTTTTGATGACTGAGTCGATTTAAATTTATGCCGTTGTTAATAGTCGACTTGTTGGATATATTTCGTTTGTTTTTCCACAGAAGCTTTAGGAGTCTAATTTGAGTTTGTAGTAAAAGTTTGCAGTAGGTTGAATTTCCCCAAGCAGTAATACCATGTCTGAGGTAGGATTCTGCTAGAGAGAAATAGGCTTGTTTTAGCACTTCATATGTTGCACAATTGCTTAGATGATAAAGCGCGAAAGCAGTTTTACGCAATTTTTTATGTAAATCTTGTATATGTGTCTTCCATTTAAAGTTTTGATCAAGATGTACTCCAAGATATTTGTAGGTATTAACTAGATCAATGTATGATGAGCACGAATCGTTCTTATTAATTATATTGATCCCTATGGCATTGTGTTTACAATTGTAACCATGGAACTTTAATTTAATATCATGATATCTAAAATGTGGCGGTTTAAAATGAATTAATTTATTACCAAACCATTATCATGGCACCATTTTGTGATCAAATTTAATTCATTTTGCAACAGTTGAACCGCAGAGGTAATATCATTGTTGGAAACAAGGATTGCAGTGTCATCTGCATATGCAAATGCTTTCCCATTACATAGAATACTCATCAGAGACCGGTTTCGAGCCTGTAGTTTTCATGCACACTCGCTCATTGATTGTGATTTATATGGATTAAACACTTTTGCGCAGCAACAATGAATGATTGTTTTCACATAGGCCCAAGTCAAACAACCACTTTACGATCATAAGCCAAAATCATACATGAATGTTCGTGATTATTTATTTTGTGTTGTATCAACAAAGAGTGATCGCTGTCGGATGTTCGATTGAGTTGCAATGATTGAAAATGAACAAAGGATGATCGAACATACTCGATCGCGATTGAAACCGGTCTCTGATGCTCATCATTTCATTGCCATACAAGAGTTACAGAATTCGCCCGAGTTTTGAGCCCTGGGGCACTCCATGTTCGATATTTATTTCCTCACAAGTTGTGATCAATTTTAACTCTGTATGATCTACATACTAAATAGTTTTGGAAGATTTCGATTAATTTTTTGTGAGAGAGGGTGTCAAATGCCTTACTAAAATCAATAAATAACGCTAAGCAGTGCATGTTTTTTGAGAGACAATTATTTACGTGATTCGAAAATTTTCCCAGTAGTTGAATAATATTTGTATTTTTTTGAAAACCAAATTGATTCTCATTAATAATTTTATATTTTGTTAAAATATTATTTAGTCTTCGTGAAATAACTTCCTCCAGCACTTTTACCAAGATGGGTAATATAGAAATTGGTCTATAATTGTTGTAATCTGATTTAGATCCCCATTTAAAAATTGGTCGTATTAAAGATGTTTTTAACAGATTAGGAACAACGGCATCACTGAGACTGGAATTTATAAATGCCGTTATAATTGGGGTTAGGTAGTGTGCATTTTTCTTAATATCCTTTGCCCATATACCGTCTATTCCTGCTCCCATTTTTATATTTAGTTTCGCGATTATGTTATAGATATCCGCTTCATCAGTTAGCGCCATATAAATAGTGTTGGGTATTCTGGTTGAATTATATTGTAATGTCCTGATATCGCACGTATGAATTATGTTTTGCACATTGTCTTTGAATTGTTTGGCGAAGTTTTCGCAAATATTTTTTACGTTTCATTTTTAAAATTCTTTTTAATTGTTTCATCGACACTATTCGTTACTTTGCCTAATATTTCATTTATCAACTCCCAAGTGGCTCTTATATTTGTTCTATATTCAATATATTTTTTTCTACGGTAAGCATTCCTTGCATAAATTAATTTATTATTTAAATTGTTACTAAAAAATGTAAATTCATTTTCATTTTTTTTTTGCCATTTTTTACGAAGTTTATCCCTTATTTCACAACATTTTATCAAGTAATCATTCATCCATGGATTTGATACAATTTTAGGATTGCTTTTTTTACAGATTTTTATTTATCATATAATATGTATACCATATATAATCTTTTGACAATATTATCAAATAAAACATTAGTATTTTTGTTTTTGTTTCTAATGTTAACCCAATCAGTTGCTCTTATTAGTGCATTTACTTTAAAAGTGGTTAGTTCCGTACCCTGCCAAAAAGTGTTCACATTTTCCGAACTCTGCACACTGTGTTTGTGTTTCTCGTTTGAAATTGTCTCAACATCCATACATGCAAACAGTAAGTAGAGATCAGATATTGTTGTTGTCACTACCGCGGCAAATGGTTGAGTTCTTCTTATGTTATTTCTAACAGACAAATGGTCGATGCAAGTTTTGGTATTGTTGTTGTTATCTTCTCTAGTTGTTTCGTTCACTAGACATTATTCGTGTTTTGGTTACAAGCAAGCAATTATCGCTTGCTAAGTTGCAAAGAAAACAGGTATTTAGCGATAAGCAATTTTATTTAAAAAAATCCAATGAGTGTTCGAACTCACGGGCGATGTGTTAACACCTTTTTGCTACACGGTAACTGTTCGATTTATATGGACACATGTGTGAATGTTACATGGGAAAATTAAAAACAGCGTTCAATCATATGATGACGTTACATTTAAATAATATTATTATTTGAAATTATTTAAAGACCAGTGCAAGCACATGTGTCATTATTTTCTTGCTTAAAACTTTTTGTTTTATTCCCAGAAACAACAAAGGGAATGCAAAGCAACAGATACATGAACATACATACATACATTGTCATGTTCGCACATACGCTATTCAAGTTCACAAAATTCTCGTTGCTCTCTTGTTATCTCATTTTTATATACGTATAATACGTCATTATTCTATTTGCTCTGAGAGTGCTCCGCATCCACATTTTATTTGACTTACCTTTGACAATAATAAAAAATCAACCCGTAAAAAAAAACAGTTTTTGACTATAAATTCTTTATATATGACCGCGCCCCTTTGTCCAATCCCGCCCATATTTGCACCAGATCTTAGAATATGTAAACCTAACCAACATTTTGTTCAAATACCGTTAACAGGAGCAGAAATAATGCATTTTTAATTTGTGATTTGTATGGGAGGTACCACTCCCATTAGTCCAATCCCGCGCATAGTTCGACATTTCATTTTTGCCGTCGCCGTTAGTTTGCCTGCGAAGTTTCAGCTCGATTGGATGGGAGGAGGATTAAAAATCAATCCAAAGTATTTTCGGCATACATACATACAGGCAGGTGAAGTTAATATAAAAATTTAAAAAGCCGTTCAATCAAATGATGACGTTTCATTTAAAAACAACCAACCACACAACATCACACATACTTTGTCCGAAGTAGCTGACGTATACGTGTGTCACATAACCACATGTTTGCCATATCAACAGCAACGAAACAGCCACACACACAACATCCCACATACTTTGTACGAAGTAGCTGACGGATTAGTGTGTCACCATAACGTCGACTGCGCAAGGCTATGCTTTATATCTCCGTTCAACAACAGCAACAGACACATGTACATACATACATTATTATGTTAATACATACGCTATAGACACAATTTCGTTTGCCTCACCCCTGCCACAACACTCTGTCATTGCTCTCTTGCTCGCTCATTTTTGTTTAACACGTCGTTATTCTTTTTCGGAGTCGTAGAAAATCTGGTTTTAGCAGCAGAATAAAATCTGGTTTTAGCAGCAGCAGAAAACCTGTCTGTGTGTTGTTTGCATGTGTTGACTTTTATAGATTTAGTCCCTATACGCCGCTATAGGTGTTAACACATCAAAAATAAGTTAAAAAGGGGGAAAGCGGTAAAGGATGTAAAAAAAAATATTTTTTAAACTTAGCGAAAATGATTTGCATCGCTAAGTTCTCGCCGTTTATTTCGTATAAATTATTTTCGTTATCAATTATATTTGTTTCAGCAAGGATTATTAAGTGCATTTTATTTATAATTTTGTGGATACCAGCTAATAATTGGGTGAAATTTTTTTTCAGTGAGCGAATATTCATGTAAATTAGTGAAATTGTATAGCTTAATAGGTTTCCGTCGATTTGAAAGAAACTATCCCTTGTTGCCTTATATTGATTGTTCATTTTTTCAACAAAAAAAAGAGTAAAAAGTATGAAGTGTTCGTTTTTGGATTTTTTATTGTTATGAATATTTGTAATAGAATTATGTAGGAGCGTTACATTGTGGCGGTAATATTTTCAATATCGGCATTGTTTTTAATGATTACTGCTGGTGAATTCTCTGCTTTGCGAGCAAAAATATTGCCATTGCGCACACAAATATAGTTCCAGTTGCATTCTTAGCTTTTGTTTTTGTGAGCCAAAGAAGTCGTCTATTATTGAGTGTCAACTGGTCAACATAGTTGTTGTTTCTGGTCAACATAGTTGTTGTTTCGGTCAACGTTTGGCGTTTGGTTTATTACATTAGCATCGATTCTATGCCCCTTCAACTTTTGCATCATCTCTCTCCCTTTTGTTGTCTCTCTCAGCAATTATCTTATCTCTCTTTCTTGTACGGTACGCATTGGAGTTGTTTGCGTCGTTTACAATTACATTCACGCTAGGTGCAATGCATTTGACAACGTCGACTGCTCCCATTCCTTTCTCCTCCACATTGCTGATTTCAATGTTCTTATTTATTAACTGTTGCTCTAAAAGATTGATGCGAATATCCATTGCAGTGATTTGTTTATCCTTTTCAGTATTTTTATTGTGGAGCTCAGTAACTTGCTTAGTTAGCGCTGCCAATGCATCGGTTATTTTTGCGAGGGCATTGTTCGTTTAGGTGTTGTTGTTGCTTAGACTGGTAGACATTTCCAATATTGATGCCTTGATTTCCTTCATGTCACATTTAAGTTCATTCACGTCAGACTTAATACCAGTTACTTTGCTCTTAAGGCCAGTAACGTCTGCCCGAACAGAGCATAGGTTCGAATTCACCGCGTCTAATGAGAGAGAGTCTTTGAATCGCTTATTTTGTTCGAGTTCATCAATATCGTCATCTCGTTGTAGTTTTTGGTTTATTTCGTTGAAAACATTATTTAAGGACAAGTTGTTAGGCGATTTACTGCGTCCACAATGGTGGCATTTCCAATCAGCCTTTCTGTCACCGTTCATCCTGGCATAAGTATTTTCGGAGACGGTTGTGCATAGATTATAATGATAGCATGACTTGCAGTGATGACACTTGATGTAGCTTGTTGGCAGAGGCTTATTGCATTCAGCGCACAAGGAGTTTACGTTTAAGGAAGTCATAGTTGCTTTAATTTTCTTTTTTAGCACGGCACTGCACTTACGATTTTTTTTTGAATTATTGCAACAGAAAAAACACGACTGCTCACGTTGACGACTGAAGTTGTACTGTCTTTCGTACATAACGCTAGAGAGGATTTTGTCTGCGATGGATAGAAGGCTTATTCTACGATAGTTGGTACACTTACCCCAGTCGCCTTTTTTGAAAACACGACAGAGTAAGCTAAGTCTTGCATTCGTCTGGCAAGATGTTGCATATTAGCTGAAACATGAATCTTTCCACCTCATAGCCGCTAGCCTTAAACAGCTCAGCCGGTAGACCATCAGCACCTGCGGCTGAGTTGATCTTAAGCCGGGAAATTGCAGTTCTAACTTCATTTTGGCTAGAAGGGTGGCATTCGACGAAATCGTACTGTGTGTGATTAACACCCTCATCTATGTATATTGAAATCTCCTGGGACAAATGAAGCGGAAAAGTGGTCTCTCCATATTCTCAACATACTCTGCACATCTGTGAAAAGATTCCCGGTTCAGAAATATGATTATAATTTTTTTCGTGCATCATTTGAAAAGCATTCATGTTGCAGACATATAGTTTCAGCAATATAGAGCTACATTTCACACCGCGCTCGATACAATTCATTTATTGAAGTAAACATTTGATGAAAGATTAATTTCATGAAATGGTCCTATGAACTGTCCACCTCATTCGTACAATTTGGCACCATTTGATTATTTTCGCTAGGAATAACAAAAATTGCACGTCTACACCGATAATGCAGAAGGAATTGAGCACTTAGAAGCCAACATTCGTCACGATATTGTCGAAATACAGCCCGGTTTACGGCGAAGAGTGTAGATTCCGCCATGTACGCCGCAGTGGCCACATACCCGAAATAGTATTCAAGCATTAGTGCTATAAAACTATCTTTTAAGTAACGCATACATGGGGCAAATTAATTATACACGCTGAAAAATTTGTCTTTCTTTGTTGTTTGGATGCAAATATAACTTGTTGGTAGCGTGTCGCAACTATAGTATACTTGTTTCTAAACACATTATATTTGCTATCCAATATATTATGTTTGGAAGACAATGAATAATAGGTTATAAAATATGTATTTGTGACCCAAAGGTGGCTTTGTTGGATAAAAACTGCTGAAAGTTACAACGTGACGGGCAATAATGCAACAAAAACCAGCATATTTTCAATTTGCGAAAACAATGCTTGCAAATATGTACATTGTTCCTGCAATATGTTGCTGGGGCCGTTATTTTTCAGCATGTATGACAATTATAATTTGTATTTTCAGTTCAATTACATGTCAAACACCAATTCAAAAAAAAAAAAAAATCCAATAAGTATTTCCTTCATATCTCGCAGTTTTGATTTTCAAATATTTTTTTCAGTTGGTTGGTTTGGTGGTTGGTTGGTTGAAATGCTGCAAAACAGCACGCTGTCTAGCACACTTAGGCTAAAGAAGCCCATTCTGATACCTGCAGTTTCCTCTATAGCAACTTTTGGCTAGTCGTCTAGCCAATTTGCCCTTTCAATGAATTTGTCTATAAGACCTACAGGAATAACCTGTAGGGCTACGGTGCTATCTAGATGTACTCCGAATATCCTACTTCTCAGTCCTGCCAGAGCAGGGCAATTCAAGAGAAGGTGTTACGTCGTTTCCTCGTCCTCGAGTGGAGTTCCTATGTCCCAATCTTAGGTCGTGTTTCCCTACAAGACAATGTCCCGTTAGGGTTCCTGTCATTGTGTATTACCTGCCTCTCGGCAAGTTAAATAGTTGCCTCGTCCTCTTCCTGTCCACCTGACGCCAGAGGAGCCTGGCTTGTTTGCAAGCTGAAGTAAGTCTCCACTTGTCCTTGAACATATTATCGGTCCACTGCCTGATCTGCAAACGGCAGGTAGAGATTGACATACTAACACCTTCTTTTGCCGGAAGAACCTGTGCCATAGTACCCTGTCATGCTTACGCATCCGCTACGCAATTGCCTGGAATGTCGCTGTGTCCCGGTACCCAGAAGAGCCTGATGTCAAAATACTTTGCCATCGCCCTAAGTGATGAGTGGCATTCTTTCACCGTGAGGGACGTAACAAATATGGCTTCCAGGGATTTTATGGCAGCCTGGCCGTCTGTGTAGATACATATTCTCCGGAGGGTTGTGACACTGCTTTTCAGTAGTTCAGCAACCTCCAGTATAGCGGTAATTTCCGCCTGAAATACACTACAGTGATCAGGCAGCTTGAAGTAGATATTTATATATAGGTCCCGTGAAAGGACCCCATATCCTACTTGCTGGCCCAACTTTGATCCATCCGTGAAACATCTGATACTACTGGTATCCCCTGCCAGTGAATTTTCCCAGATATTCGTGTTCGGAATAGAAGTCCTTAGATTTGTCGCTAGTAGAAGGTAGGGGATACAGTAGTCCGTTTTTAACGGGAATAGGGTTGATCCGGTGTGGCAATTCAGCGTGTCCGGAATGCACCGATATCATGACGCCACAATCTCTTATTCTCACTAGGGATGTCGCGGCTGTCGATTCGGCCATGATATCAGGAGTACAGGTGTTCAGGATAGTACTAAGTGCAGTACCTAACGTCGTTCCCATTGCCACACTAACGCTAATCAGTGCTGATCTTTGAATTTTCATCAAGTAATTCAGAATATATTTCATTTGGAGGGACCTCCACCAAACTACGTTGCTATAGAGAAGTATTGGTGTGACTATTGCCGTGTAAATCCACATGGTGATCTTAGGAGACAGTCCCCAGTGCTTTCCTATCGCCCGTTAACAGCAGTAAAGAGCAACAGTAGCCTTTTTGACCCTCTCCTCCACATTCGGTTTCCAACACAGTTTTCTGTCGAGAATTATCCCCAGATACTTGACGTTTTCCGTCAACTGTAATTGCAGCCCATTAACTGACGGCAGTTCAACTGCGGTTATTTTATATTTCCGAGAGAACAAGATAACCTCGGTTTTAAATGGGTTAAGTGATAGTCCGCTGTTAGCGGTCCAGTTCGAAATCAGACTAAGTAGGCTGGTTGTACGAATGCTCAGTAAATTGAGGTTTCTACCCGTACAGATGATAGCAATATTATCGTCAAAGGCAAAGATCTGGTATTCGGCTCTGTCCAATTCAAGAAGAAGTTCATTGACCGAACTTAACCATAATAGTGGAGACAAAACTCCCCCCTGCGGTGTCCCCCTATTACCATTTTATGCAGTACAGGCTTACGAATACCTTAGCCACAAATCTCTACATATAAAATATTTAAAAATAGAATTGCCAGCAGTCAAACAAATTTCAAAACAATTACAATTATTCCCATATTTCATTACAATTGGCATCTTATTCCACAACCTACATTTTAATTGCTTTAGAAAGTGCAAATTTGCAAATTCAAGATTTTTTATTTGCCATTGCGAACAATGATAATTATTTTGCATTTGCATTAGACAAAGGAATGCAAATTAAAATCCAATGCAAATTAAAAATACCCATGTACGAAACAAAGCCAATTAATGGATAATAAAAATATTTTTCTGTGTTTTATTTAAATTTAAATTTCTTCTCCTCTAAAAAACCACTCGTTATAAATTTCCAGTTGAAATTGTGAGTTAGGCAGGAATTCAAAATATATTTTTTTGCTATAAATGCGAAAGGATCTTTATTTTGCCCTTCCCTAGGCCAAGAATAGAGCGTGTACATACATTGTTTATGGAACTTCTTATGCCTTTTTGATTAGTAGTTTTCTTAGCTTTACAAGTAAATTCTGATAGATCAGAAAAGAGTACAAATTGAATGTGTAGCGCATCAACATTTATAAATTCCTCGCTGCAGAGAATAATATGTTAAAGCGTTATCATTATTGTGGCAGCACCATCAATGCTATCCTACTGGTCTAGAGTTGTTTATCACCCTCCGGCAACATAAACACAGTTAGAATTAAGGAGTCTCGCGTGTATTCATCAGTCGTCTTTTCTAATTCTGACATGAATCGTCGAATATAAATGGGATTATTCTTTCTCTTTGATGCTGATGTGTAGCCAGGTTGTTTGTATTTTGACGCAGGTTTTGCAAATGCAACAACAATATCAAACATCACATATACAAAAGAAATTGTTTGACCGTTATCGATGAAAGTGGCCATAGCCCGTCCCATGCTAGCCACGTCATAATACAACATCACGAATGGTTTTCTATGATGAAGTTTCCTATCATGCACCAACGGGGATTTAACAGTTCTAGTCCTTTTTTGCACTAGGCCACTCAATTTTCTTTAGCTACTGTAGCCACTTGCTGGTGTTAAATTAAACAACTTTTGTCTCTTTGATGACAACCTATTCATTGGAGTACATTATGTTCTGGCTGGTGCTCAACAGCTTTCGGTGTCGTTTGGTGTTTAATTACACAATTTTTGAGTTAGGCAGAGGTGCTAATAAGAGTTAACATACAGCTAGGATTGGTTGGTCGTTGGAATATTTTGAAACTGGTAGTAGTATGATAAATTTAAGGTGAAACTTATGACCAAACTCATGTTATGAAGGCATTACAATCTGAAATTACTTTGTAAATTAGTGTGCAATATTACTGCCAGTGATTTTGCCTCATCCACACGCTGAAAATGCTGTAGCCTTTTTGTTGTTTGGATGCAAATATAATGTATGTTTGGTGCTTTTCGCAAATATAATATATTTGTGTTTAAATACATTATTTTTGCTAGTCATAATTACGAATTTGAGACACAATGATTAATATGTTAAAATGTATGTGTTTGCGACCTAAATATATCTGTGTTTGGTACATAAAAACAGCTTTGTTTGTTGCACTATTTATGCTCTCTCGAGAGTAAGAGAATAAAAGAAGAGCAACGAGAGAGTCTATCTTGTAAATGTCAGTGATTCATAAATATTCCTGAATGTGCGTATAAATTGTAGATGAAGTGAGAGTTTCTTACTTTGGCTGATGCATTGCGTTTAAGTTGTTAAGTCATGTATTCAATAGTCAACGGTTCATCGGACAGAGGATATCAAAAGCGATTGATCAGTGAAAAAATAATAAACAAAGGCTCGGACGGTTAAATAAATAATGCATGCAATGCAAGTAAATGTAAGAAGGACCGTTTTAAATCTTTTGAATTAATTAGTTATAAATGTGTATTAATATTGATAAAATTAATTATAAATAACACAGCGCAACACGCAAAAATATAATCATATGTGGATACCACTACGTGACAAAAGACAAAAAAAAAGACGCGTGTCTCCCAGATTTGCCAAAGTCATGCAATATTTTTTAATGGGCCCTAAAGATTTGGGGCCTCGGTGTCCATTTTGCAAAAAAGTGATCATTTTGTCAGGCTCAGATCTTGAAAACTGTTCGAAATTTTGATTTACTCTCTGAGGGAAAGTTCTTGTCATAAAGAACAAAAATTGTGAACATATAAAATCAACTAAACTCCATCTTCATGGTCAAAATCGCAAAACATTTTAAAAAATTTGATTTTTTTTAACTTTTTCCCCCTGTTCAGGTCATAAGGTAGCAAACCGTTTAAAATTCAAGGAAACAATCAACTACAATTTCGATTTCACCAACTTTATGAACGTCAACTATATGTTTACGCCATACTTTCTTGTCGCCAAATTCTTTGCCGCATTGTGGGCACAAGTAGTCTATATGCTGTTCGAATTCATCTCGCTCTTCCTGTTTTGACACGCTCAAATCCTGATCCGATAATGATAATAATACAATTTACCTCAGAGAGTAAATCAAAACTCCGAATGGTTTGCAAGTTATGAGCCTGACAAAGTGACCACTTTTTGCAAAATTAATACCGAGGCCCCAAATCTTTAGGGGCCCATAAAAAAAGTGCATGACTTTGGGCAAAACCTGGCAGACACGGGCCTTTTTTTTTGGTCTTTTATCACGTAATGGTGTCCGTATATGGTTATATTTACAAGACAAAGATTAAATTGTTCGAGCGTTTGGTCGTGTTTTTAATTCTTCGATATTTCGCTACCCTTTGTATAGTATCGTCAGGAAGATATACACAATTATTAATTAGTAATTATTATTAATTAAATGATAAAATAATTATTATTAATTAAATATTAATAATTAATAATTGTGTATATCTTCCTGACGATGCTATCCAAAGAGTAGCGAAATATCGAAGAATATAATTAATTAAAAACACGACCAAACGCTCGAACAATTTAATTTTTGAATACAATACGAAAGGTCGGATAAATCATCACTTATATTTACGTGACTTAAAAAATTACACACAGTGTAATACATATATAGTGAAATCAAAGAATAATTCGTTTCTAAATAATATTATGTTTGGGAGGGAATACACATATGTTTTCCACGAAGTACATGTATGATTGGAAGATATATATAGGTATGTATGTGTACTTATATATAACTTGAACAATATAATAAATATTGAAAAATGTCGCCAAATTCTAATATTGAAGACTTCTTTTACGTATATATCGACACGTTCCCGGCAGAATGTATTAAGCGTCACAATGATTTTTTTCCATATTCTCAAACTTTATGCCAAGCTCCATATTTCGTTAAGCAAGATATTAAGCAATTGAAATGGTAATAACCGTCAAAATAAACAAATCAGCCACTTGACAAGAAGTTTTTTTCGTTTCCTGAACAATTTCCAATTTGTCGCTTAATACATTCTGCCGGGAACGTGTCGATATATACGTAAAAGAAATCACATGTAGACTATTCCTTATTGCAACAATTAGCAGCTAAGTGAAGCCGTCTGTGTTTTAATTTAGATTTCGTGTTGAGGCGTGAAGTTTTATTTGTTTGTGGGTGATGAATTACACAATAATTACCCCTTTAGCCTATTAAAGAGGCTTATTGTGTGAAACGCAACTTATAAATTATAAATTTAATTTTAAATTGTGAGAAACTAACATAAATAGCATAAAAATATTCTTGTTAGTCGCGGACAGAGTAGAAGAAAATAATTTGAATTTTGGTTCTTTGGTCAAAGGTATCGTATGCCAAACCCCAAAAGTTGCGTGACACCTCAATGACTTTTTGAAAAATAAAAATATATTTTCATCGCCAAAAAAAAAAAAAAATTACAGCAGACAGTTGTCCGAGGCCTTCGGCCACGGACTGTCCCTGCAGGCTGTGTCAGAGACACGGCCATTAAGTTTAACGTAGAATACGCCATCCGATAAGACAGAAAACATATATAACAATAAATTCATTTGCTTATATTATTTGTCATTTATTGTTATATATGTTTTCTGTCTTATCGGATGGCGTATTCTACGTTAAACTTAATGGCCGTCTCTCTGACACAGCCTGCAGGGACAGTCCGTGGCCGAAGGCCTCGGACAACTGTCTACTGTAATTTTTATATTTACCAACGGCATTTGATTCAAGTCCGTTTAAAAAAAAAAATATTATGTTCAATTTTTTTAAACTTAATTTAATTTATGTATTTTAATTAATATTTTTATTGAAATAAGTTCTGCGAATGTTGAGAGGGCCGCCCTAATATTAAAAAAGGTTTACCTTATCGAGTCTTCGCTTTAGCATTCGAGCGTTGTGTGAAAGCTTTACGCTTTACAATTCAAAATTAATGTTACAACAGCTTTATTGAAGCTTTCGCAAAAAAGCTTTATTACGTTAGCTTACTGCTTGTTTCACTTTTTACTAGATACATGTTGCCAAGCAACATTAGCTTGCTGTTCGTTTCACTTTTTACTAGATACATGTTCCTAAGCAATGTTGAGCAACCAAAAACACTCAACCAAACATCACACATGTTTGAGTGTATGTGTTTAAACAATTTTCATTTGAGAAATTTAAATATTAGGAAGATATCAACCAATATGAAATGTATATCAAACGAAAGATAACATCTTCATTTACCTACAAAAAAAATTTTAAAAAAATTCATCTAGCCGTTTCCTCAAATTCAATGAAATAAAGACTACAACAATAAAAACCTGACATGACTCCTCATACCGTAAGGTAAGACGTATTCTACGTCACAACACACACTTGAGATAGTTGTGAATTTTTTATTGGGTTGTAATATCAATATCTACACCACCTATATCAGGCCAAAGATAGAATATAACTCCCATATATGGGCAGGTGCTCCTAGGACATATTTGGAGCTTCTCGGCCGTGTTCAGAGGAAAGCGGCGGTGTTGATAGGGGACAGCACTCTATTGCCTTCCTTGAGCATCGTCCAAATGTGGGTTGCGTATCGCTGTTCTGCCACGGTATGTGTTCCTTGGACATACGTCATCTGGTGCCAGACATGAGTATATTTAGCCGAAGTACGCGGCTTTCCGGAACGCTCATCCGTTTTTTATCGAGTGACAGGTAGGAGTGTGGAATAAACTTCCGGCTAGTGTATTTCCCACGAATTATGGCGTACAAAGATTCAAGGCAAATGTCAACAGACACTACTTCCTCTTTCCACCCTCCCCTACCTCATGTTTCCTTGGCCAACACAATGCACGCATTTATAGGGGCATCCCGTGAGTGTTGGTTTGGTAAAAAAAAGAAGACATGTTCCGATTATGTATGGAATAAAATATCCGCCAAGTAACCCCCACGGCCCTGATGACAGACCATTAATTGTTTCATGAAATTTTCCATGACTTTGTCACAGAGATACGGCTGTATCTCACCGATAACGCGTTGGCTTTCGGATTTGAGCTCAGGAATTGTTTCTGGTTTATTCGCATAAAGCTGAGATTTCACAAAACCCAAAGAAAGAAATCTCACGGCGTTCAATCGCACGATCTTGGTGGCCAGTGGACATCAGAACTTCTTGAGATAATTTGTACTGGAAATCCGTGCTGCAATAAATCGATGGTTTTATAGCGGTGTGGTACGTGGCGCCGTCTTGCTGAAAGCACATGTCATCCAGAGGCATGTTGTATAGTTGAGGCCACAATAACTCATCATCTTCAAAAAGTAAGTAAAGTATTGCCTGACCGAAATCCGCACTAGACAGTTGCTCGTTGTGGGTACATTTGTTTCTCATGGATTGCACGGCGATTTTACGAGCACCAAATTCGACAAGTTTGTGTATTGACGGAGAATTCAGATGGAAATGCGCTTCATCGGAGAATATGACTATTCTAATGTCACCTTGCTCCATTACCCATTGAACGAATTACCGCCGCTTTACGTGGTCTGCTGGTATGCATCTGAGTAAGCTGAATTTTGAACGAATGAAGGTGGAGGTCTTTTATCAAAATTCGCGTCGTATGTAGTGCTGCGTGAAATTTGAAGTTGTTGAGAATGATGCCGAATTGATGATTTCGGCGACACTGTCGTTTACAGCTGCAATGTTTTCATCAGACCGACCAGTACCTTGATGCACAGGAGTCTTAGTATCCATAACCGATCCAGTTTCTTCAAATAGTTTGACTACTCTTCGAATGGTTGACACATTAGGTGCACTTTCTCGACTGAAAATTCTTTGAAGCTGGCGAGCGGTCTCAGCATAACTTTCCAAATTATTGTAATAAGTTGTCACAATTATAAAGCGACCCATTTTCAATGATCGGAATACACATATGTGATAGCTGTCAAATTTCAGAGTGGCCAATTTCACAAAAAAATTACATTTAATTTAAAAATTGCAATCTTAATGTGACACTGTTTATAATTAAAAACCTTTCGTAAGGCCACGATGATCATTTGTGAGAAAGGCCCACATCGGGCCTCGTTTGTATATATCCGCCATCCAAATTTTACCTACCAATCTTGATACTAGTTATTTTTAAAAGTGACACATATTCACCGGTTTCAATAACTTGTGGTTTATGATTGATTATATCGACCTTTATTATCAATTGGCTACGAACGCAAGGTGATGTTGGACATTATGCAATAGGTTTTGGTACTTTAAAATCACCGCCTCTTTGTTATTAAATGTTGATGTAGCTCATTAACTTACATAGTCCTCACAAAGATTTCATAGAGTGACAACGTTTATTATTCCTGTGTACCATATCTTGCATCACCTTAGCCGAGATCCTGCCTACGCCCTTAACCGAGTGCATTCCCATAAACCTCTCGCCATGACCTTGTTGGCCGACAGACCTACCTTGGCCTTGTTTGTTACACGTTCACCACGAGAAGTCTACTGAAATTACTGTTCCTTGGTCTCTGAAATATATCGAGTAATCGCTGCACCCATCGCACGGGTAGATTTTGTATACCCAAGTATTCATGTATAGTGTGATGTACCCATTCAGTTGAGATGCCCACAGCCTTAGACACCTCACGCACTTTTATTCTCCGATCGTGCAATATCATTCTGTGGCTTTTATCTACGACTATTGGCGTGCGAATCTCTTTTGTGCGACCTTAATATTCGGAGTTACTTGTTCTAAAACGGAATTCAGTAAACCGTTTTGTAACTATTGACATTGATGGTGTATTGGTTTCGGTTATGGGTTGTTCCACACAGACATAATGCCACACGAATTTAGTTTTTTCGATTTTCGTCAAAATTAGCGCGGTTATCTGCTTTCAATGGCTGCCAAATACAAACTGAATGACGCAGCTTGCTTAAAGTTTACAGTAGTCTACTAACAGATGGTAGTTAACAGGATGATATTTAATGATATTTAAAGGCCACGAGGGAAATTCGCGGAGCTTTCAAGCCGCCCTCTATATACTCTTCTATTAATAAACCATTCGAATTGCCTGCATTTGCGTTGCATTTAACAAAATACAAACCTTTTCGGTCCGTAAGGAGAGAATATTTCAATTAAGGCAAAACAGTTTTTCATTCACAAAAAGAAGGGCGGCACTGAACAAACGAATAAATGAACAATTAGCAGAAAACAAACAAACAAAAAACATGATTTCAAACGAAGGCTGCAAATAGTGACTGGAGTGAGCATCAACAAGTGGTTGGTAACTGCATTTAATGCGAACATTGCATATAGATCCTTGGAAGTAGAAATGATGAAACACCCATATGATTTCTTCGCTCTTAAACTCTTAACAAATTGCAAGTTGCTTACAATGAACATTTGCAACTCATTATGTATATAATTTGTAGATCTCTTTGGACAATTTTCTTATTAAAGTCTTGCATATTTTGTGTTAATGTTTTCTCTGGAATGGTTTGAGTTGCATGATTTTTGCATAATGTATTTTTTTTCACGAAACTTGATCAAGAATTTGGGGAGATATTTCCAACTTGTACAGCACTGATAGCTACTGTTTAGTATAAATTCTACGAAGATCTAATTCTTACAAATGTATGCAGAAATATGTAGGGCGAACAATTTCATTTCATTTGTGACATGAAGATTGTAATGTTACCATAAGAATATAAGCAATAATGATCTTTGAGAGCCGATTTCAACAAGCAATTTTGAAAAATATGGGATGTGTGTATAAACCATGAAGCAGTGTAAGGAACATAGGAGAGAGGAAACCTATTTATTTTAGAAGAAAATACGGTTTTGGAGAAAGACAAAGAGTGAGCAAATTCAATCTTACAGAAGGAAGAATGAGGACCGTAAATTCTAGCGAAACGGAAAAAGTCAAACCAACGGCCACAGTAAAGGCCCCCTATTGTAGAGATAAGGAGGGAAATTTTGTTGCAGATGCGTGGAATATGAGACAATATGGAGAGGTCACCCTTCTGTTTTACCTGTCCCAGCAAACTTCAATATAGATGACGTGTTGGCCGTCATTGTTGCAATCGTAGTGTGAGCGGCTCTGTTACATAAGAACGTGGGTTCGATACCTGCTCTGACCATTTCCCGGATTTGGAAAAACAAAGCCGCTGGAGCTGATGGACTACCGGCTGGCTGTGCGGTTTAAGGCTGGCGGCGCTATGAGTTATTGCATCAGTAATAAGTTACAATACATCAACTCAAGTGCAAAATCTGCCTTGACGAATGCATGCAGGACGATTGGAGTCCTACAGCCAAAGTCACGATCTCGAGACAAAACCTAAGCGAAAGAAAGCCAGTCACTCACTTTCGTTCTTATCCATGGATTTATATATTATTGTGTGGTTACAAAATCGGAAACCACTAACTATTTTCGCTGTCATCTACGCGAACGAAAATGTCAGAACCAGTCACTTGTCTTTTGTTGTCGCATAGCTGGAAATCAAATAAAAGTTTGAAACAAAAACAATTTAGTTATAATTCCATGGAAGAAACAATAGAGTAATGACGTATAGAGCTGCCATTGTTCTCATCTGACATTTTCTTTCACACTATTCGTGGTGCGGTCGGTGCGATAGAGAGTTATTTGACGTTATTTACAAAAATTGTTGAATTAAATTTTCATGTCACTTTGATGAAAAATTGAGAAATTTAAACGTATTTTGGACTGTTTTGTTATATTTTATTGTTAGTATATATTTGTGGTGTATTTACACAAAAATGTTAAGGCACAAATAGAAATGCCGTTGCTGATTTATTGTTCAATGGTTTCAGCCATTGCCTTTATCTGGCATTATAAAGCAATACTTTCCAACATCCAACCGCCCATTTGCAACACACCAAATGTCAGCAATTTACTGAGAGAGATGGCGTCTCTATACGTCATTAATCTATGAAAGAAACACAATGGACAGAAAATATTGTCATTATAATACATTTTTTATTAAAATAAATTTTCATTATAGCATAAAAACGCCAACGTTGAAGCACCTGCAGTTACTGGCTGCTGGTACTCTTTCTTCTGTCTACCACCGCAATTAAATGGCGAAGGTCAACTTCAAGTTATTGCTTTCAACAACAACCACACCACTGAAAAGTGGGTCGTATTTTGAAGCGAAAATGACTGACTGGCTTCGTTCGCTTGGATTTTGATGGAGAGGGTGTAAGTGGGGTTTGATTTTGTACTGAATTGTATATGTCTTCGTTGGCTTGTTAGTGGGATCCAAATCAGCTGTTTGTCGCATAGAAAGGAAGCGAACGTTAAGGTTTCACATCGTGGCTTTGGCTCTTGGTATGCCTGTATTCAAAAAATCCGACCCGATTATATGAACCAACTGTCGTGGACTAAGTATTTTATCCATTGCATTCAAGGTCCTCTCGATCGAAGTGTGGAAAAGCTTAAAGCCGTCTGTTGCAGATCTGATAGGACGCTATCATTAATTCTTTATGCCTGAAAAGTTAACCCTCGACACCTCTTTGTAGATTATAAGGCTGCTTTCGATTGCTCGATACGGGGAAAACTGTATCAAGTTATGTTGGCGCTTGGTATTCCTGCTAAAAACTTTTTAAAAAAGGTACTATTTTTAAGAAGAAGTACTTTCTGTAGGAAAAAGCCATAAAAAAAATAAATAAATGGTTTCCCATTACATCCCATGAAGGGACCGGGGAGAACTTCTCACAATCACTGAGCTGTGCGCTTTCCAGTTTTCACTCACTGATTGGGACCTACAGTTTTACACCGATTCCGAACGGTATTTTGAGAAGCTTTTTCATGGCTATATACTCGATAGTGTCGCCATCACTAAGCGAGGTGACCGTCGTCGAAAGAAATTTTTTTTTTTTAAGGTGGTTGGAGCAGGGATCGAACCCAGGATCTCCTGTACAAGAGGCGCGCACACTACCCATTGCACCACCGACGGTCACTGGAAAAAGCCATAAGAATATGAATTTTTTTTACAAAGAAGTACTTTTTTAAGAACAGGTACTTTTTTAAAAAGTGGTGCTCGTTTAAGGAAAAGAATATTTTTTATAGAAAATGTACTTATTTTATATTTAAAGGGAATTTTTGTGAGTAAAGGTGTTGTTTTAAGAGAAGGTATTTTTTGATCAAAAGGTTTCTTTTTAAGAAATGGGATTTTTTTAGAATTGATCCTTTCTTCAAGAATAGGTACATTTTTAAGAGTAGATACTCATCTCAAGAAAAGTTATTTTGTTTCTCAATTATTTTGTTTCTTGTTTTTTAAGAAAAGGCAATTTGTTGTAAGAAAATGTACTTTTTTAAGATAGGTAAAAATTTACTTTTTTTAAGCAAAGGCACTTCTTTAAGATAGGGTATTTTTTTAAGAAAAGGTACTCTGTTTGGGAAAATAAATAAGTATTTTTTTGAGAAAATTTACTTTTTACGATGGAAAAGATACTTATTTAAAAAACTGTTCTTTTTTAAATTTCTTTCACTTTGGCTTTTATAAATTTACTTTTTATTGGGTTCAAAACTATAATATTTACTAATTATTAGTTACAGGCTCCACCGAGAAAACTTCCCATTAAAACAGGATGTTTACCAACATGTGTTAGTCTAGACACAAACCAAAGCAAAATAACTCAATATAGTTGAAAATACTGGGTTGTAGCATAATAGTGTTAAAAACAAGCTGTTTATTTTTTTTTTACTTATCCCCATCCCGCAACATGCGATAAGGAACTTCGTTCCAATAATCATCGTTGATGACATAATTGACAATTTGTTTACCTGATCATGTACACCGCACCATTTTCCTACATCATCTCTTGCCCAAATTAAGAATCTGTTGGATGATTTTTCTTAAAATATTTATTATATATTTATATATTTTTTTATATATTTTTCTTAAATATTTAAACTAAAGGAAAACACTTGGTTTGTTGAGAATGTTATGTCTAACATGACAAGTGAAGTGAATGTTACTTGTGCCATAAGACGGTTAATGATACAATTCTATAAAAACTTTAATAATTTTAACAAATTCGTATAAAATAATATTAAAAACAAAAAAATATTTGTCGTGGCAAAGTGGACTTTTACAGACGCTGTGGATTGTGAAGAAGAAGTTCGATATGTTTACCATTTTACAAACGTCAGAATAGTATCTACTGGCACAATATTCTTGTAGATTCGATGGCGAATCCAAGAGTTTACTGCCGTCAACTCCATGTAATAGTATTTGAATTGAAGAAGTTTCCAAACTCGCTCCAATCTAGCACACCTTCCTTATTTTGCAGAGCTATGCAAATGAACACATGATCTCTTTCCGTGCATTAATATTTATTTTCATCATAAATGATCAATATTATTTCGTGACAGATGTGGTCCGCTACATGTCCACTAAAATTAAAAAAAAAATAATCTCTAGTCTGATGAAAAGTAATAACAACAATTTTCACCGGCTTACAACGATGCGTAGAAACTATCTACTTCCTACTACTTCCCGAATACCTTTCAGCAATTTATTGCTTTCTAACAGCACAGATGTTAAGGGATTTGTTGCAGACACCACTTGATCAGGACACCAACATAAAAAAGGGAGCGTAAACCACAGTTTGCAGAAAAAGGAAAACCCCTGTATTTGCCGTGAATGGTAACTGTGGTCAATGCTATAATAAACATGGTTGTGTATGCCTGATTTTGATTAGATCTTAACAAACTTATACCCTCATATAGTTAACAACAGTGTAACAATTTTATCCCTGTATGTATTTGCATTTTGACAGCATTTAGTTGGCGTTTCTGTGCTTAACGATTTGATGTTTCGTTATCGATTGTGTAAAATCTGTTGTTAAAAATTAAGGACTCTTGTTTAGCTAACCACTGGCCGACTCTTTGTCCTTGGAAGTATCATGATTTGCAGTGAATTGTATTGCACACATAATGTTGAGAATAGTGGTTGTAATATCTTATTGATCTGTGGTTTATTTAGGGATCAACAATGTTTCTAATCTTTTGCACAAATTTCCAAGTGTCTTCACAATTATGTTCTACAGTGTTTTTGTGAAGAAGAGCTCTGCCAAAGATAGGGAAACTATTTCCGATTTTATTTCAACTAATTCTATTCGTCTAAGCAAATTTTAAATATTTTATTTTATTTAATTTTCTTGGCTTCGGTAGATAAATTGGGCTAAATCTCTTGGAAAGAATTGTAGCCAACAAAGTCCTTGACAACTTTACGAAATAAAATCCCAAATTATGTGCAGAATTTCATCATTTTACAATATGTTTTAATTTTTTACTAATTTTTTACTAATAACAGGTGTGACGCTGCTTTATTTGACAACCGATTTAACAGCTGATTATGGCGCTTTGTTTACTTTGGTTATTCATTCATTCGTAGATAGACCTACAAGAGACCAGCTCATGCAAATTGTTGAAATTTTCTATCAAACTAATGATTTTGTACCTCAGATTAATCGTGCACTTCATCTATTTTATGGTAGTCGTAATCGTTCATCAGAGCGGCTAATCCGAATGACTATGGATCGTGCAGAGCATGTTGGGATTACGGACAGATCATTTCCCCGCGCTAGTGATACCTGAAATATCCAATGACGATGGGACAATTGATCACAATATGGACGACGACATCGATTGCCCCCCTCCTAACCAAGATATGGTCAGAACAGCTGTTGCCCGGCGGAGCTGCTTAAGGCTACTGGCGATCAACTAATAAGATGCATGGATCAGCTTATTAGCAAAATTTGGTTAGATGAATGCATGCCTAGCAATTGGAGTCTTAGTGTACTATGTCCCATATTTGGAAAAGGTTACCTTAGTCTCTGTGCCACCTACCGTGGAATATGCATTTTATCCATTGCATTTTAGGTTCTACCGAGTATAATGTGTCAAAAACTAAAACCAATTATCGCTGACCTGATTGGACCATACTAGTGCGGCTTTAGGCCTGGAAAATCGACAACTGACCAGATTTCATGCTACACCAAATTCTGGAGAAGACACACGAAAAACAAATCGAGACCTATCATCTATTTATCGATTATAAGGCGGCCGTCGATAGGCCGATACGGGAAACTCTACGAAGCAATGTCTGAGGTTGGTATTCCTACAAAACTCAAACGCATTTGCTAGATGACCTTGACGAACATCAAATCCGCAGTGAAAGTTGGTAAGGATCGTGTGATCTCTTTAACATCTTAACAGAGATCTCAGATTATTCTGAGAAAAGCTGCAGTCAACATGAATAAAACCGTCAGCAGCAAAAGTCACATGCTGCTCGCGTATGCCGATGATATAGCTATCCTTGGGCGCACAATTAGAGAAGTTACTGTGGTTTTTTTCGAGAATTGAGAAGAAGTCAGCAAAAATGGGTCTGACGGTAAATGAGGACAAGACAAAATTAATGGGTTCAACGAACAGGGCCTCCACACGATTAGACCAAACCGTGAACGTTGATAACCGTTATAACTTCGAGGTAGTGGACGAATTTATATACCTCGGATCTGCAGTAAACAAAAACAACAACGTCATCCTTGAGATCAAGCGGAGAATTGTGCTTGCGAATAGACGTTATTTTGGGCTAAGTAAGCACTTTAGAGAAAAAGGCCTCTCTCGAGTAACAAAAGTTCAGCTGTACTAGACTCTCATTTAACCAGTCTTGCTTTATGGCGCAGAATCCTGGGTCCTGTCGCAAGCAGACGAAACATCTGTAGGGGTTTTCGAGAGAAAGTGTATGGCTCCAGAAGTATGGAAGTGTATACTCCGAAAAGTGTATGGCGCTAAGTGCACAACGGCGAGTATCGGCGACGCGTGAATCATGAGCTGTATGAGCTATATCCCGACATTGATATAGTTAAGCGGATCAAGATAATGCGATTGCGCTGGCTAGGCCACGTCAATAGAATGGATGAAGACGTAACAGCACGAAGAGTTTTCGAAACCGAACTCGAAGGAAGATGAAAAATAGGAAGACCAAGACTCCGGTGGCGGGATCAGGTTGACGAGTCCCTGCGTACACTTGGTATAGCCGACTGGAGAAATAAAGCAAAAGATCGAACTGGTTGACGAAATAGGTTATCTTTATTTTGTAAGGTCCCTGACCCCCCGGGATTGTCCAAGACCGGATAAGTAAGTGAGTCAGCATGGATCGTTTTCGCACCGCATTTACTCCTAAGGATAATGTGCATGCCGCAAGAAGCTAAACAGTGAGCACCGACAAAGGTATGACCACTGTACAGCAAAGCATTAAAGAAGACCCATATCTATCAAATCGGCGCCATTCTAGACAATTGGGGATGTGCCCATCCACTCTATGGAATAGTTTACGAAAGTATCCAGGCTTCTAATATTCAACTTGTACAAGAATTACCCATTTTTTTGGCCAAAATTAATCAAAGAGGTAATTGGAAATAAATCTAAAATATTGATTAATTTTGTACTCGTACGTATGTAATTAAAAATATACAAATAAATTTTTGATTTGAAACAAGAAATTGTTATTCAATAACTGCTATGCAAATTTGATATATTAGGCTATTAACTAGGTTTGCCATGTTTGCATCATTTGCGCCGTTTCGTTTGTCTTTGAGATATTATATCAAGTGCCGCTTAGGACAATTTACCCAAAAGTTTTAAAATTTTTTTTAATTTAGTGTAATTTTTTAGCTCAATTATTTTGCAAACGTTCGCTCCTTCGTAGAATGATCAATGGATTATTTCTACTTTATTAGACATACATACTTATCATAAGTAATGCTAAATATTATTTGTAAAATAGATCGCTTTAATAAAGTTTATATAAAAAAAATCATGAAAGATGTATCCACTGGATTTAATAGTTCGACTATTTTTGTATTCAAGAGACCCTTTTACATCAATTGTGTATTGTGGTTATTGGATCACGTTTTTGTCGTTGCATAGCGCTATCTACAAATCCAATCAACTTATTGAAGTTTGTCGGAAGGTTCCTTTGTGAGTTTTCACCATCTCGGTCAGTAAATCTTAATAAATATTTTAGAATAAATTCCAAACTTTTATACTTTTATATTTGCTTAATTTACTAATTTAAAGTTGAGTCAATTGCTTCATAGAAGTTAATAAAATCTACTCAAATCTTTATTGCACTGAAATCCACTTTAGTTAAAACGTTGAGCCACAACACGAATAATATTCAAATCTTAGAAACCCGCAGAGATCATAATATTTTCGGCGGCAGGTTTCTTTCTCTCTACTCTACTTGGTACCTTTCAAACAGCTACGAAACTAGTGACTATTCCCAGTACGACATCAAACTTTGTAGAGAAGTTAGTTAAAGAATCAAGGGACAATATTGTTTGTATTGTTACAAATTTATGGATTGACACAAGTATTGCACTTTGCGGGTATGAACAATATTTTAATTAATCCAATTACGGAATCACGGTTATTTAGAAATCCAGCTGAATGTGATTTCATTTTTCTTTCAGATGCAAAAAATTATGTGCAAATTACAAAAGACAGATGTTCAGAAAGGACATTCATTACTATGTTTAATGAAACGGATTTATTTTACAACCTTTTATATATTTGTGCGATAGCAAATTAAATTACCGTAAAACATTTATGTTCAAAACTTAATATCGTAGATGAAAAAGAGCGAAAAAAGTGCTGCAGTTTTCAGTCGGTTATATATCGTGATATATTTAGCATAATCACACTATTGATAGAGATTTATAGTAATTATTTTGCTCAGAGTTGATTGGGGTATAGAACAAAAGTAATACTGGTTCATGTAATTTTGCTTTCAGACTAAAATAACAAAAAGAAAACTTTTTAACAAAATCTACAAACTTTTAAATGTTTGATTTAAATATTTACCAAGAACTTGTCGTTTATGGATGTTTTACAAACAAAAGTTTCTTTAAAACCTTTTTCTGTATTAATTTGTTTACAATGCAGGTTAAATGTGTGGATTTGGCGAATGCTTTAAAGCACAAAATATTTTCAAAATTCTAAAAATTTAGTAAATTTTACCTTTTGTTGGGATAGTAGAATTATAGGAGAGATTAGTAAATAACACAATTATTTCAAAATGGGTTTTTCATCTTCTTTATATTCAGTGGCTTTAAAATCATAGAAACGGTAGATCTGAAGTAGATATATGAGGTTGATATTAGAGTGTTCAAAACAGAAGCCTAATAACCGGAGAAATCGGAAACGGCGTTTTAAATTTCGGTGATTTTCGAATAATTAGACAACCGGTTAATAATTAAACAAAAAAAGGTATAATTTTCATATATTAATTATTTCTTGAATTAAGAAACACTTTGACTTCTTTGAAATATAATAATAATAAGATTTTAAACTATTTTTAATGTCGCACCGATTTCATCATTCGAATAACAATTAAATAATTTTAATTAGTATATCAATCAATTTTTTACACTTTATAAGATTATCGTTCATGAAAATTGCTTTCAAATTCGAATATGATTTTCAAATTCAAATTAGTTTAATGTGAATATGAATTAAACTTGTCAATTTTACATTAAACATGCATTACAAATTTAAAAATAAAACGTTATTGTTAAATTTAAATGCAGCTGTGAAATTGTGAGATTAAAACACCAGTAACAATATTAAATTCATTGCAATAAAAACACATTCAATTCAGTTCAATTCAATTACGAAGATGAAAATCATTGAACTGAATTATACTACATTAGACTTAGTTAGATTAGATTTAATTAAATTGACTTGGGCTAAATTGATGGAATTGAATTGAATTGGAACTAATTTAATTTAATTTACTTTTAATGAATTGAGTTGAATTGCAATGAATTGAATTGAATTGAATTGAACTGAGCTGAATTGAATGCGATTGAATTGACTTGAGTTTAAATTAATTGAATTGAAATGAACTAAACTGAGCTGAACTGAGCTGAACTGAGCTGAACTGAGCTAAACTGAATTGAATTGAATTGAATTAAATTGAATTGAGTTGAATTGAACTGAATTGAACTGAATTGAATTGAATTAAATAATGTGTTCTTTAGCGGAAAATTTGAAAATATTAAATATATTTTCAGAATAATAATAACTTTTTTTATGGGCAAACAACACAATATCTATGTATAACACTGATCACATTTTACCTCGAGCAAAACCTCGTTCCTCCCAAACGAAATTTCAGATAACTGAAGTTCGTTTGGGGATTGTAGTTGGGAGAAACGAACTTCTGTTAATCCATACATTTCATTTTGTTTGGGATAACCGAAAATATTTGCAGCAAACGAGGTATGAAAAATATAAGCTCAAACATAACGTTTGCAAGAAATGAAAAACGGTACCGTCAATTGGATCGGTTACAGCAACCGAGGTCTAGTAACTTTTAAATAAAAATAACGTTTGCGAGAACTGGAAAACGTTAAGAGGAAACGAAAAACGGAAATGAAAAATTCGAGCTGAAAAACGTTTGCGAGAAACTAAAAAGGGTGACGGTGAAAAACATGTTGAGTTGTAATTAAAAATTTCATTTATGGCTTCCATAAGGTCTTTTTTGTTTAAATGTCCAACTTTTATGATTTTTGTTTTACCCATAAAGTTTGTTTTAAAAAATGTTGGCATTTTTGTCTATTTACACGTCTGTCTCGCCTTGCATTCAAATAACAACTAAACGCGCAGCAAACTACAACGCGTCAATTGTCCATCCAAGATATATTGACAAGGTAGAAATATGCATTAGTGTGTGTGATCAGTTTTATGTGGATGCGTGAGTGTGTATGCCAAACGAATGGATACGACTGTTTATATAGTCGACAGAATGAGAGAAATTTACGTTCTTCGTAATCTGTGCTCTCATTAGAAAAATGGAGAATTTCAGTTATGGCAAACGTTTTTTTAAATTTGCGGCAACTGTAATTTTGTACACGTTTGATGCAAACGAGAACCCGTTTGCAGCAACATGATACACATTTGCGTATATGAGTTTATTTGGGAGAACTCCATGAACTGTTGCGATTAAGAAATTTATACAAATCAATCAAAGTATTGTTGCGGCAACAGAGTAATAATTTTTTTCTTTGCGTGTAATCGTGTATACTCATTTATACTGTCTAGAGGTATATGCTGAAACTTGTAGTCGTAATATAAAAAAAATACGGGTGGATTTTAATGCAGTTATACGTTATTTGTTACATAGTATTTTACTTCATAGTAGATTTTTTGGGCTGTAACTTTAGAAAGTTCTAACAGTTCAGGTCTCTCCAATTTTCTATAAAATTTATAAAAATAAGTGTCCATTATTTTTAGCGGAAACATTCACAATCACACACTCCTCAAGAGTTAGAAATTTTGTTATACCTCAAATAACATGTCACATGGCAAATCATTACTTGTTAGAGTAGCCCGTTCTTATAATATACTTCTTAGTAGTGTTAAAGACGAAATGGCAGCGGTTTGAAAATTTTCGGATTGGTGGTCGGAGGGTAAAATTGCTAAGTTCTGAACCAGTGGGCGGATTTGTGTTTGTTTTTGAGCTGGAAAGACCTTTACGAGACCTTTCAGAGTCATCAAAAAAAATTTAAAAAAGTTAAATCGCAGAGATACGGCGCTTTCAAAAAAAAAAAATTTGGAAAAAATAAGAACGTGCACATAGCCTCAATTTTCTCATCCCGATGGCAGATCGAAACTCTTAAAAGATAGCCCTATCTCTTACATTTCTAAAATTACCTAAACGAAGCCCAGCGGTCTTACCGTTCCAAAGTTATGACCATTTGACTGAAATGCAAACATTTTATTTTTGTGACTTGGAAGTGAAATAACAGGACACATTCATTTGTTTTTGAAAATTAACACGTTTATTTTATTGAAATTTTGGGTTAAAGAGATGGCTGAACATTGAAACGGTAAGACCTCAGGGCTTCGTTTAGGGCTATCCTACCGGCTATCTTTTAAGAGAAAAAAAACATTAGCACATTCCTATGTTTTTTTTAACCTCTGCATCTCGGCGATTTCACTTTTTTTTAAATCTTTTCTAATGGTTCTGAAAGGCCTCTTAAAGGCCTTACCATCAAGCCGAAAAACAAAAAAATCCGATCACTGGTTCAGAACTTACCAATTTTTCCCTAGTACGCTCCGACCACCAATCCGAAAATTATGCCAAATGTGCTTCGGCAGTCGAAACAAGTTGACAGAGACACTCTTGTCTTGATAATCAACGCAGAAATTCGTAAAAAATCATCGCACGAACATTTTCACGGGTTAATTCCATTTCTTGACCGAGATGAATGTTTCAACACACTGTAAATACAAAAAATAGTTGTCGTAAGTGAAAACGTTCTATGTTTGTTTATGCTAAAAAATTTCAAACTTTCCAATGGCAGTTCCAGTTTGCATCTGGCAGCACTAGTATTGCCAGGACCCGAAATATAAATAGCAACTTCGTATCAAATTGTAAATAAAATCTTCGACGCGAATGATTAATTTGTATTACATGTTCCATATTACGCATACGTTCGGTATCTTGTACTACGTATATACCGCTTATATGAAATACCGGTCCTGTTTTGCTTTGTAAAGCACAAGAGCTGGCCGAGCAGCTAAAAGAAGAATTTGTTCCAAACCGCAGTTGGCTACAGCGGTGGTGCAAAAAAAAACGCCATTAGTTACTCCAAACTTCACGGGGAGTCCAAATCTAGCAACACTGCTGATGCGTCTTCTTTTATAGAAAATCGTGTGCCAAAATTACTTGAGAAATTCTCGCCCGACTGTATTTTTAACGCCGACGAGACTGGCTTGTATTACAAAGCTCTGCCGGATGGCACCTTTAAAGGAAGACATGAAGAAGCAAAAGGATAGAAGACACAAGCTTGACTCTATTGTTTATTGTCAATGCAACAGGAACATACAAAAGGGCATACTGTATTGGAAAACCGCAAAAGCCTCGATGTTTCAAAGGAAAGGATATTCCCCTCCCGTACTATTCTAACCGAAATGATTCCCCTCCCGTACTATTCTAACCGAAATGCCTGGATGACGACCGTCATGTGGAACTCTATTTTAACAGATTTTAATAAAAACTTGCAGAAAGAGAACAAAAAGATTGTTCTCATAGTGGACAACACATCTTGCCATAAGACTCATTTGACATTTTCCAATTTCGATGTAGAGTTTTTACCACCAAACACCACATCAATCATTCAACTGCTCGACCAAGGGATAATACACAGTTTCAAAGCAGAGTATAGAAAAGTTCTTATTAAAAAGCAACTTCTAGTATTACAAGAAGAAGCTATAGCCGTAACCAATTTTTTGAAGTCCATATCTATATTAGATGCGCTACGCAACTCCAAACATGCGTTAAACTCGATTAAACCACAAACTATTGTAAACAGTTTTAAAAAGGTAGGAATAGCTTGGGAAAAGTTAGCTCAATAGTGAGCAGAAAGAATCTGATATGGGCCATTAGATGCTTTAAACCCTATAAATCAGCCGGACCTGACGGGATAACTCCCGCGCAACTACAGGAGGCACTATACCTATATTGTAGTTGGTTGGAGGCAATCTTCAGGGGCTGCCTTATGCTGGGAGTAATCCCTAGCATTTGGAAGCAAACCAAAGCGGTTGGCGTTCCGAATACGGGCAAATGCTCTCATGTCAAACGAAAGGACTTTAGACCAATCAGTCTATCATTCTTTGTTCTTAAGACATTTGAAAGGTTATTGGACATTCATGTTCGAAGTAATCTTCCACAGAATCTACTATCGGGTTCTCAGCATGCCTGTATTAAGGGCAGATCAACTAAGACGTCTCACCACTCTATAATCAGCATAATAAAAACTCTCTTGAGAATAAGGTCTTCGCTTTAGGGACCTTCCTTGACATCGAGGGAGCCTTCAATAACATTCAACCCTCGGCGATTCTTAGGTCGTTACAGAATCTATTAGTCGACAACTTAGTGGAACGCCTAATTGGGAAACTTCTGGTGGATAGATCCGTCAAAGCGGAATGGGGTAGTGTTACAGTTACTAAGAACGTTAACAGGGGGACACCGCAGGGGGGAGTTCTGTCTCCACTATTATGGTTAACTTCTGTCAATGAACTGCTTTTTAAATTGGACAGGGCCGAATATGCCGAGGTCTTTGCCTATGCCGATGATATTGCTAGCATCTGTACGGGTAGAAACCTTTATTTACTTAGCATTCGTACAACCAGCCTAATTAGTCTGATTTCGAACTGGACCTCTAACAACGGACTATCACTTAACCCACTTAAAACCGAGCTTATATTGTTCTCGCGGAAATATGAAATACCCGCACTTGAACTACCGTCAGTTAATGGGGTGCGATTACAGTTGACGGAAAAAGTCAAGTATCTGGGAATAATTGTGGACAGAAAACTGTCTTGGAAACCGAATGTGGTGGAGAGGGTGAAAAAGGCGTCTGTTGCTCTTTACTGGGGCGAAAGGAAAGCGCTGTGGGCTGTCTCCTGAGATCACTATGTGGATTTATACGGCAATAGTCAGACCAATACTTCTGTATGGCATCGTAGTTTGGTGGAGGTCCCTCCAAAAGAAATATATTTCTGAATTCCTTGATGAAAATTCAAAGATCAGCACTGATTACCGTTAGTGGAGCAAAGGGCACGACGTCAGGTACTGCACTTTGTGCTATCCTGAACATCTTTACTCCCGATATCATGGCCGAATCGGCAGCCGCGACATCCCTGGTGAGAATCAGAGATTGTGGCGTCATGATATGGTTGCATTCCGGACACGCTGAATTGCTACACGGGATCAACTCTATTCCCGTAAAAATGAACTACTGTATCACTTACCTTCTACCAGCGACAAATCTTAGGACTTCTATTCGATACAGGAATACCTGGGAAAAGTAACTGGAGGGGGACACCAGTAGTAACAGATTTTTCACGGATGGATCAAAGTTAGACGAGCATGTAGGCTATGGGGTACATTCACCGGACCTAAATGTAAATATCTCCTTCAAGCTGCCTGATGACTGTAATGTATTCCAGGCGGAAATTATCGCCATACTGGAGGTTGCTGAACTACTGAAAAGTAGTTTCATAACCCTCCGGAGAATATGTATCTACACAGACAGCCAGGCTGCCATAAAATCCCTGGAAGCCATGTTTGCTACGTCCCACGGTGACAGAATGACACTCATCACTTAGGGTGATGTCAGAGTATTTCGAGATCAGGCTCATCTGGGTACCGGGACACAGCGACATTCCAGGCAATTGCGTAGCTGATGCGTTAGCTAGACAGGGTAATGTGGCACAGGTTCTTCCAGCAAACGAAGGTGTTAGTATGCCAATCTCCATCCGCCGTTTGCAGATCAGTCAGTAGGCCGATAATATGTGCAAGGACAAGTGGAGACTTACTTCACCTTGCAAACAAGCCAGGGTCCTCTGGCCACAGGTGGACAGGAAGAGGACAAGGCAACTACTTAACTTGCCGAGAGGCAGGTTATCCACAATGATAGGAACACTTAAAATTGGGACATAGAAACTTCACTCTCTGTGGATGCTGCATGGAAGAGAACGAGGAAACGACGAAACACCTTCTCTTGGAGTGCCATGCTCTGGCAGGACTGAGAAGTAGGATATTCGGAACAGATTCCTGTAGGTCTTATAGACACATTCATTGAAAGGGCAATTTGGCTAGACGACTAGTCAATAGTTGCTATAGGGAAAATGCAGGTATCTCAATGGGCTTCTTTAGCCTAAGTGTCTGTCTTGCTGTCTTGCAGTCTTTTCAACCAACCAAACAACCAGTCATTTAAACTGAGATAGACTATAAAATTACTGAAATAATACAAAACCTTACTCAGTTGGACGAGCAAGTCAAAAATCCCATTTTCGAGTTGCTCTATTTTTGGAATAACACAAGAACCATAACATTTAGATAACCCACCATCCTCTGTGATCCAGCGGAAGCTTTTTCGCTTTTAGTGTTGGTCCATTTCCTGTTTTGAAATATGTCTTTTACAAATTTTATAATAGCGTCTCCTAAGAACGAAAATACAAATTACTATTATTTATAATCATAACTTTCACATATTTGGATAATAATAGTAGAGAATATAGTAAGGAATGAAGATGTATTTGGGGTAGATTGTGTGCTACTCGGTGACCGGTCATAACGCCCAACGGTCATAAGGCCCACATTTTTTTTGGGCCTTATGACTGTTCCGAGGGCGGGCATAACACCCAAATTGGTTTTGGGCCTTATGACCGCTCCGAGGGTGATCATAACGGCCAACAGATGAAAAGACACAAAGCCCAAAGTTCTTGGACTTCTCCTACAGGACTTGTTATATGGGCCTTGTACAAACGGTCATAACGCCCAAATTTTTTTTGGGGCCTTATGACCGCATTTCGGATGGCCGTATGGCCCAAAACCAAATTAGGCGTTATGGCCACCCTAAGGGCGGACATAAGACCCAAAAAATATTTTGGGCCCTATGACCGTTGGGCGTTATGACCGGTCACCGTGCTACTCTTGGAGGGAAATTTTAACAGCACACATCTAATCTCGCACTTGGAAAGTTGGATATAATAAAATTTAAATGGATGCTGATGATGGTAATCATCACCATTTTGATAAAAACTTATATCTGGATGTTTGGAAATAAATGGGCAAAAGTCAAAAAGCCCGATTCTTGGTATACACATTTTTAATAAAAATGGGACTAATTTGTCAGTCCCATTTCCCTTCATGGGATGTTATGGGACATCATTTTTTTTTAATTTGTCAGTTTAATTAATTTTTAAAATCTTATTCATAGATGAGCATTAAATATATATATATGTGTATGTAGGTGTTTTTTGTGTTTTGATTTGTGTCATTTATTGTCACACATTTGTGTTAAAATCAACTTTAAATTAAAAATCTGACGACTTGTATCAATGAAAACCTACTGTTCAATAGGGTGGCATCGTTTAGATGGAAGCTGAAATCGATGACGATGATTCCAAATAAAATTAAAGTTTTATTAATTTTTTTTGAATTAAGCGCTTCCAAAAATATTATAAAATCGGGGTTACCTTAAAAAAATCTTGCTATGTTGATTATTTGGAGAAGCCATCAACCAGACAGTAAAGTCTAGCCCGATTCTTATCGAACTAAATCATAAAACTGGAATCTGTCTTACTATTGGAGCCTCATTGCATCCCATGGAAAGATAAGGGGAACATCTCACAGTCTGTGAGCTGGGCGCTTTCCAAATTTTGATTTACTGATTCGGACCTACACATCAAAGCCGATTTCGAAACATTTTTGAAAAGCTTTTACCTGCAGAAGAACTGAAATCGCGGTCATATGCACAATGTAAAGGTAACTTTTGGTGATTTTGGATTTGGAAATATATATGCATATTGGTGGCTATAATATTTATATGAAGCTACTTTTCCAAAATTAAGCTATTTTTCTAACACTGCCAAATACTTCGACATAAAAGGCGACTTTGGACGACATGATTGCTATTTTCAATGCATTTTTATGAAATTTTAAAATAGCTTCAACATTAAAATATAAACTATAAGTTTATCGCCAGTGAACATTGTAGAACTTCCAGTGAATAAAAATGGTGGTTGGATTTATATAAAGTCTTTGGTCTGTAATGTTAATGGGATTCACGAGATATTTCACAGTGAATATAATTATAAATTTCATGTAATTTGTCGTTTCAGTCCCCACACTTGGGACTCACGAGATGGACCTTAAAAGCAAAGCCGTAAACCAAATTTTTAGACAATTTTGAAACGGATTGTAGATTAGTTTTTTGTTTTATAATTTGGGCCAAATTTAGCAACTCATCCATAATTTAAAATTAATCACGAGACATATCTTTCAAATCTTTCTCCGATATTAATACCCAGTTGGAACTTTTGTCTTGAAGACATTTTTGGTAATATTCAGTAATTATCAGTAAGTAACGATAGATTACATAAGACATCACTATGATATGTCACTAGTTTTGACCTAGGTGGCTTAAATTGCGAAGGGACTGACAATCTCTGTCCGACCGTCCTACTGATTTGTCAGGATTTTGTCATGGCTGACTGTTACTCAAGCCAATACAGTATGTCTGCAGAGGAAGAAACTAACAAATTTAAAGCTTATTAGCTTTACATTACTTTCAAAAAAGTCGAGCATAAAAATTTTCCAATGATACCAAGGCTGTCCGTTTAGCTATTTCGGATCTTGCCAAGATCTTCAACAGCAGACGTTTTTGGTATTTTTTTGGTGAATTCTTCAAAAATATATATCCAGAAACACTCATCATATTAATGAGAATTCCTTTATCCACGTTGGAACATTTTTATGCTCGACTTTTTTGAAAGTAATATAAAGCTATAAAAATAAGAAACACTGAACAAATCAATACAAATTCAATTAAATCAATGTTAAATGTTTTCCCAAACATTGAAATGTTCAATACAAAATATGATTTAATTGCTTTTTTTGTACAAAACAAGTACACGATGAATTGAATTAAGAATACACTTTGAATACACTGAGAATACACTTCCCTCTTATGATATATAGAACTAAACAATTTTCGAATCAGGTTGATCGACTTTCGCTTTCTGGTTACAACTATAACGCTTGCCTATGCACTAACCAAACCCTGGCTTCTAATTGCCAAAAATAGTGCTATACGTTTTAGCAATCCCACACAATGCAGTTACAAAAACCTCCTACAATTGAGCTATGCAGAGGTTAATTGGTTTAACTCCACAAAATAAAATCTGGAGAAAATTGGGAAAGAAGAAGTTTAGGAAGTCATATAAAACTAGAGTGAGACCCAAAAATACTTCATACTTACTCCTTTATTTTGATGATTATTGAACAAGAGCTTTTTAAATGTGACACGATTATGATGTGTTTGAAATCTTATGATATCTTTTAAATCTCAAAATTGTTAAAATATGGAGTTGGATCAATTGGCTGCTGAGTAGTTTTCTTACAAAAGACGGGAAATGGGAACACATGTTTTCCGTACGTTTCGGTTTTAATATTGGATTCAAATGTTGATTTCGATTTGTCCAATGTGTTTAGAGGACACGCGCGGATTGTGCAATAGGGGTTTGTGCCGGTACTTCGCAATGAATATCAACAGAAGAGAAAATTGAAGGCAACTGTGCACACAAATAAAGAAACCTTAACAACTGTTACAAAGAGGGAGAAAATCTAAACCAAAAACTTTATAAACAAAATCATAAGAATATGCAGTTCCCCACATGCTGCACAATATTACATATCTTGAGTTTATTAAAGTTTGCTGTACATTTGTGTTGTTCGCATTTTGATGTGTATGCAGCTTCAACAGATATTCTAACACAATTTGCAAATGCACTGTATTTGCATATAAGCAGCTACTGAAAATTCTAATTTTAAATGAACAGGATATTCCAAATAGTTAATGACTTATGCCAGTTTTAGTACTTTTTTTACCTCACAGCATTTTGAATTTTTGTACCCTCACCCATAGGATGAGGGTACATATCGTTTAATACGAAAAAAAATGTAACGCATAGAAGGATCCGTATTAGACCCTCAGTATCTTTGGACGAAATTTGTTTTGGGATTGTTTAAGACAATTGAGCCATGTCTAATCTGTCTGTCTGGCTGGCTGATCAACACGATGACTGCCGTAAATGTTAATCGATCACAGCGAAATTTTGTCGGTGACTATTATCTGTCCAAGGTTAGGTTGGGATTGAAAATGCGCATTTTGGCCACGCCGCTTCTGGTACCTCCCATAGAAATCGACACATTTAGTACGAAATATTATTTCTCCTAAAACATTTTTCTAGTAGCTGTCATCAGCTTCAACTCAAAAACTGGTTAATAATCTGTAAATATCTACTTAATGTAGAAAATAGGTGAACTCGCCACGCCCATTCTGGTGCCTCCCATAAAAAAGCGTGATGGTCGTCCGCCATATCCGATCTGAAAGAAATTATGTTATAGGCTTCATGTCATCAAACGCGAGTCACTAAGTAAGACAAGGGTGACGTTGTCATACCCTACCCAGATAAGTTGTGCGATTGGCTGCTTATTCGGCAAGATAACTCCCGCAACACCGAATCAATCTTTATGAAGTTTGGTACTAGACAAAATTTAAACAAATGCACACAAAGGTTGGGCGGATGACCGGTTTATCGACACGATAACTCTCCTAGACTACAAGCGATCTTAATGAAATTCGGCTCTCTCTATATTTTCCTAAATATTAAAGATTAACTACTGTCCACACCCATTTTCGTGGCTCCCATACAAAAGCGGGGCGGCTGGCCGACTCGGTATCTCCCGTATACCACAACCGATCTTAAGAAAAGCTGGTACTGATCAACATTTTGTGTAATACTGTGTAAAGACAGATGAACAACTTCGCCATGCCCATTTTTGTACCTCCCATATAAATATTGGGAGGAAAATTGGCTGGTAGTCACGATAACTCCCCGTAATCAATTAGGATCGTAATTAAGTTGGGTATTAAATAATATTTAGCGAAATGCCACTCTGCTATTGAATATTTGCACATTTGCCACCCTCACTCGTTTAACGTAAGGGTGAGTATATGTGTTTTTTACAAGAACTCAGTCGGAATGAATAACTTAGGGTGAGGGTATTTTTAAGTCGGTTCACCCGACTAAAGTTTCTGTACTGGGTTTTTGATTGTGTTTATAAATATGTTCATCTAATTTCATCCTTAGTAGGGATGGACGAACAACCGGTATGACGGTTTCTATTTTTAGAGTCACTGGTTGGAATCTAGTGCAAAGTAAAATATGGGATAAATTGTAAATTTCTTGCATTCTATGTCATTTGTTTGTACGTGTGATAAGTGCCAATCGACATTTAAAAAAATATGTGTCATATTCTAGATACCTCTGACTTTATGTTTAGGACAAACAGAACCTCTCAGTTCTGTTTCTAGGACTAACACACTACTAAGTTCAAGATATTATCTTTTATTTCCTTTATTTTTTTACCTAACATAGATAATGTCCATTGGATTGGTATAGAAATATGGCTGTAGGAAATATCGCCCAAAGAAAAATGAAAAATAACCCAAATGAAAAATCGCCCGAAAAAAATGCAAATTGGACCAAAAAGTTAAATTTGAAAGTACGCCCAACAAATAGGAAAAATCACGTGAGGTGTCATGGGACCTTTCTTTCGCTATATATTATGTACTAATTAGTTCCAGCACGTATAAAGCGCCTGTTGAAATGTACGATAATTTAAATGGATCTTTAAGAAAAGGTACTTTTTGTAAAATAAAAAACTTTTTTTAAGAACATTTTTTTTTTGCAATGTATTTTTTAAACAAAAATTTATATTTTTAGGCCATTTTTGTAAGAATATGTATTATACTTTCCGGAATATGTGTTATATAGGTCCTTTTTGAAAGAGTTGTACTTCTTTTATTAAAAGATAATATTTTTTTTAAGTAAAGTTACTATTTTTAAGCAGAAGAACTTTCTGTAAGAAAAATCCATAAGAGAGACTTTTTTTACCCAAGAAATACTTTTGTAAGAACAGGTACTTTTTAAGAAGTGGTACTCTTTTTAGGAAAAGGTTATTTTTTAACAAAATTTACTTATTTTCAGAAAGCCTACTTATCTCGGGGAAAAAGTTAATATTTTATTTTTTAGAAAAGGAATTTTTGTAAGGAAAGATATTTTTTTGACGGAAAGGGTTTTTTAAGAAATGTTAATATTTTTAGAATTGGTCCGTTTTTCAAGTATACGTCAAGTTTTAACAGTAGGTAGATAGTAGATATTGTCCTATTAAATGAGACAATATTAAACCATAGACACAATTTAATATTTAAATATTATAAAGTCATAAGAAAATATCGAATTAATGCAACCAGGGGTGGGGGGAACTGCTATATTAATCAAGAATAACATACAATACTACAGTCACGATAACAAAAGTAACGGGTTTTTTAATAAGAGCGCTACAAAAGTTTTTTTAAATAAAGCAAAACCGGTTTTAGATACCAATGAAATTCTTTATTCCTGTGAAAGTACGTTCGATGTCATTATGTATGTTACTCGATTTCTTTTGCATGGCCACCACGGGCAAGCTTGCAGAAGTCCAGACGCTGAACCCGATTTTCGACGGTTTTCAAGCATAAATCGGCCGATACTGCTGCAATTTCACGTTCGATATTCGTACGAAGTTCATCAATCGTCGCTGGCTTGTTGCTATAGACCATAGACTTGACGTAGCCCCACAGGAAATAATCTAACGGCGTCCAATCTCACGACCGAGGCGGCCAATCGACTGGGCCATTTAGTGAGATAACATGTTCACCAAACTTGATTTCCAATAGATTGATTGTGGCATTCGCTTTGTGGCTTGTGGCGCCGTCCTGTTGGAACCACATGTCCTCCAAGTCCATATTATCCAATTGGGGCCAAAAATATTCGGCTATCATTGAACGGTAGTGATTCGCATTCACAGTAATGTGCCGGTCTTGATCATCACGGAAGAAGTACGGCCCAAAGACGCCGCCGGCCCATAAACCGCACCAAACCGTAATTTTTTCGGGATGCAATGATTACTCATGGATTACGTGTGGATTGCTGTCTGACCAATAACGCATATTTTGCTTATTGACGAAGCCATTCAGCCAGAAATGAGCCTCATCGCTGAAGATGATTTTCCGATGAAAATCCGAATCATTTTCAAGTTGTTGCTCAGCCCAATTCACGAACATACGACGCTTATGGTGGTCAAGCGGCTTCAGTTCTTGCGTCAATTTGATCTTGTAAGGAAGTTGGTCAAGTTATTTTTGCAAAATTCGCCACAACGACGTCACAGAGATGCCCAACGCTTGAGAACGACGTGTGAGAGACACATTTGGGCTTTCTTGAACTGAAGCCTCAGCAGCAGCAATATTCTCGACACTACGGGCACTTCTTTGTCTCACTGGCACGGGAACATTTTATACTGTGCCTGTGGATTCAAATTTTGCCACTAGACGCTCAATTGTTCATCTGGTAGGACGATTATGACGACCATAAATTGGACGTAGCGCTCTTAAAGTTGAGGCCACTGACTCCAAATTTCGGTAGTAAATTTTAATAATTTCGACTCGTTGTTGGCTCGTATATCTTTGCATGATGAAATGCGGTCACGCAGAATGGGGTAATACTGTTAATAACGCAATTGGCAATAACCTAAAAAGAGTCATCATCGAAGTCTTTATACTTCCAACATGTTCAGCGAAGCCCACTTCCTTACCCGTAATTATGTCATAATATCTTCCATTGAAGCCAGCACACTTCACAATGGCATGGCTATCACAAAGCCAACATGAAAGAACACGACCCTCATATACGTCCCTGACTGTACAAATCTAGTGCTAATTACCAAATCCTTAAAGTATTCAGAATAATACTGGGTTATAGCATAATACGGTTAAAAAAAAAGTTTTTTAATTTTTTTTCATTTAGCCCCCATCCCGCAACGTGCGATAAGGAACTTCGTTCCAAAAGCCACCAAAATGGAAACGCAAAATCTCCCAAAAACTTAAAATTATCTTTTGCTAGAAAAAAAGAAAGTTACCCCATTTGAAAACAAAATCAAATCTTTATTAGCTTTAAAAGAAATGTTGCACTCTATCATTAACTATTGTTCGTCAGCCAATCTTAGGGTAGCATTCTAATAGTCCCGAAAGTGAACGTAAACGCAAAAGCCAACGCGAACGCCAAAGTCAAAAAATTGTAGTTTATATATCACTTTCCGCTTGCGTTTGTTTACGAATGCTGTCACTGACATATGCGGTGTATAGAGTTGCCAAATGAAAATAAACAATTATAGATCAGAAAAAGTTATCTTGAGTGAAATGCTCAGAATGAAAAAGATTGAAAAATTTAGCTCTATTTCAGTAGATCAACAGATTTTAAGATTGCTATTATTTATAATTCTGCAAATACCAACAATATTCACATAAAGTGTGTTAAATATATATACTATTTTGGGGTTCAATGTCCAATACATTTCCCCATCTATATTTAATTAGTTGTCTTTTCAAAAACACGTGCCATTTGGCGGTATGTATTGATTGTAATGTATTGGTTCTTTTGTTTCAACATCAACTGATGTCTATAATTTTTAAATATAATTATAATAGTTTTGGAACGCATTATTTATTTGAACGTTCTATTTCTAATTTTATTATTGTAAATAAGAATTTCAATACGTAAACAATATAATTTTGAATTATTTAAAAAAAAGTTTGAGCTCTATCCGTCGAACGCATCCACTACTTATAAGCAATGAAATGCAAAATATTTTTCTTTAAATTTGTAATTTCTTCAACTAACGCTAAGAACTGCGGCGTGTTCAATTTGACAGCTGAAGTGATCAAAAATGTTGCGCTGCGTTTTATAAACTACCCATTAAATAACGTAACTCAACGCAGGAACTCAGCTAACAGCTGTAACGTTTTATAAACTACCAAAACGACAAAAGTAACGCGAAGTAACTGATTCACGACTTATAGAATACCGCCCTTAATGTTTGTATTTTCAGAACAAATTCGTTGCAGCATTATAAATGCCTGCAAGGCAACAGTGCAGTGTTGAGCGCACAGTCGAAACATACAATACATCTCGTCGGGTGATAGTCCTTCTAGGTTAAAAATATCTTTGCTGATGTATTCAAATAAATGGTCGTGACAGCTTTTAGTTCTTCTGTCCATAAAACAAATATGAATGGTAAAATCTGCAAGTAGGAACAAATCGTTGCTGTTACTTGATTTAAATAGCAATAGAAGTATAGAAGTGTACTTAAAATATTCGAAAAACTTTATTCTATAAAACCTATGTGGTTGATGGAAAGGATTTTTTTGACAAAAACAACAATTTGTCTGTGGTGCTCGCTTCTTTCAACAACATATTATTTTTTTTTTCTCATAACACTTACATTTGCCTTAAAAACTCTTTGCTGCTTAAAAACTCTTACCGGGACAATTTTGAATGTAGCATCTATCAACTATTTCCTTCGATGGATAAGATGGATCAATAGATTTTCAATAATTGTACTACTGATTAATTCCGAGAAAAACCTGCAGTAACTGTAGCCGCAAAATTAAATGGATTGTCTAGATGTTTTGTTATGTCATATACAATTCAATTATTTTCCATGTTAAAGGCCTCGTAGGCAATTCCTTCCATTCTCACTTTTAACAATTTTGCATTATGATTTTTTTTACTCGAAACAAATCCAAAAAACTGGTTTTTACAATGCGAATTAGGGCTAAAAGAGTGGGGCACAACGAGGGATACAACTCCACAATTTTTAAAAATTATGATACGATTTGCGCAAAAATATGTAAAATATTTTTGGGCGATTTTTCGTTTCAAATAGTGTAAACGAAATTTTGCCCAAAAATAGTGAAATCTCGCCCAAAAATTGGGTCAGACTTTATGGGCGAAAATTCATTTAAATTTTTGGGTCCTTTATCTTTCGGCCGTCGGTGGTGCAATGGGTAGTGTGCGCACCTCTTGTACAGGAGATCCTGGGTTCGAACCCTGCTCCGACCACCTTAAAATTCCTTTCGACGACGGTCACCTCGCTTAGTGACGGCGACACTATCGAGTATATAGCCATGAAAAAGCTTCTCAAAAATACCGTTCGGAATCGGTGTAAACTGTAGGTCCCAATCAGTGAGTGAAAACTGGAAAGCGCACAGCTCAGTGATTGTGAGAAGTTCTCCCCGGTTCCTTCATGGGATGTAATGGAAAACCATTTATTTTTTTTTATTTTTATCTTAGGGTGATATTTTCTACACCCTAGAAATGTATGTATTTTTTACAGCTACGTAGACAATTTCTTAATTGATAGGGAAATCAGCGAAATGCTTCCTAATATGTGAATTCAGTGAACATTAGCTACAGTTTTCACCGTATTCTAACGTGTACGCAGGAATAAGCTTTTTTACGGCTAACTGATGAATAAAGTCAACGCACCTATGAGAAATGGCCACTGAAAGAAGAAATGGTAGCTGGTTAGAGCGGGTATTAAACGTACGATTAATTTTGAGGTTTTTTCCACTTGGGTTTATTTACAGATCGCTCATGACTGGGGTCATACTGTCATCGTACTTTTATTCAATATTGTTTAACAATTCATCATGGAGAGAGTCACACCACAACACACACAAAGAGAAGAGATTCTTTTTCACAATTATATTTACAGCCCATATAAAATTGTGCGGTTGCTTGAACTATCACAATATTCAGTTGTGATTACCAATAATTGTGTTCTGTATCACCAAATGTTGTCCATATCACTTGATTTGTAATTCACTTTTGGTTGCAAGAACGGAAATATTTAGTTGAAGCCACAGCAACAAGAAACCTCAATCGAGTTTTAGTTCTACGAATCAAAATATGTTGTAGTGGTGATTATTCTGTTTGATGGATCAACGAAAAATATAGAAAATAATTCTGTTGTGCTAAATAATATCCCAGCGGCGGAAATCAGGAGCTGGAAGGCCTGAAATCATGACCCTGAAGGCATTCTATAGTATAGGACAGGCTTTCCCTACACATTACCTTCTCCTTTCTTTTTTACATTGCATGAGATTGGGAGGTATGGCCAATCATCCCTCTCTACTAGAAGGTCTTATGAAGGCCTGTAAAAAGAGTAATTGTAGAAAAACTTAAATAAAAAAAAAAAATATGTGTGCAAAATAGTTTCATATTTCAGATTTATACTTTAACCAATTGTAATTTTTATAAATTAATTTTTTTTTAAATTCTGCAGCCACAGGAATCGAACACACGACCTTAGAACTTACAGCCGCAAGCTTTATCTACTGGACTATCGGATGTTATGATTTTGCAGCGATGAATTGCGAACATGTGGAAAGGCAGGTTTTCATGAACAACAGCGTCTTTTGGCATTCTTTTAAAAGGCCTGTGGAAGCCTTATAAAATCAAGAAATTTGCAGGCTTTATTATAGTAGGCATTACCAAAGAAGGATTCCGCATGCCTTATTCGTGGAAGGCCTCGCAATTTCCGCCGCTGGGATATTGGTGTGCTCGACTAATAACTTGAATTTAATGGCTGGCACAGCCGATGCATTAACCGATTATGAATATTATAGGAAAAAAAACTAAAAAACTAATTTTTTTATTAAAATTGTGTAATTTATATTTTAATATAAACCAAATTATTTTAATTTGTAACCCTGGGTAACCCATCCCCATTTTTGATCGAAAATATGAGCAAAATTAACAAAAATATCTACATATATCTCGGAATCAAAGGGTCGAGTCGAAAAAATAATTGAATTTTTTGGGTTTCTAAAGGATTTACAGAAAGTGGTTCAATTCAAATTGATTTTTTTTAAATCGTGAAAATAAGAAAATCGAGAAAATAAAAAAAATGCCTATAACTCGAAAACGGTTGGTGCGTTCAACCGCAAAAATAATACATTTTTTACATCCATAGGTGTTCAATCGAAAAATAACCAATTCTTCCGCGTTTCTAAAGGATTTTCATAAAGTGGTCCAATTTGTATGGACGAATTTTTTAAAAGAAAAAATGGTAAAATAAAAATATAGCTATGACTCGGAAACGGTGCATCCAAACGCAAAAATACTATATTTTTTAACTCCTTAGCCTTAAGTCAATGGATGCCTTTCATAAAAAATACGATCAATTTACATTTTTCAAAAAAAAAAAATTGATAAAATGTACGTGTGTGTTAGCGATTTTTTCAAAAATAAGTGATGATGTATTAAAGACGTCCATTGGCTAAAGCTTCCAAACTAAATTATTATTTTTTCGATTGGACCCAACGTTTCCAAGTTCTAGCCGTTTTTTTGTTTAGCGATTTTCTTATTTTGGTGACTTTTTGAAACAAAAATTCCTCCATACGATTGGACCGCTTTATGAAAATTTCTTAGAAACCTTTAAATTTAGTTATTTGTTGCTTCGAGAATTTTAGTTACTGCGATTTTAAAACAAAGAAACATATGCCGCATTTAAGACATCTAAATTTTTGTGATTGGACGCACTGATTCCGAGTTATAGACTTCTTTTTGCGATTTTCTTATTTTGACGGATATTTGAAAAAAAAATTCTTCCCTACGAATTGCACCACTATATCAAAAACCCTTAGAAACTTTCAAAAATTTGTTATTTTTTCGATTGAACGCCCGTTTTCGAGATGTAGACGTATTTTATACATTTTCGATCCCCTCGATAAAAGCCGCCCTATGTAATGGAAAATCGTGCAGGGTAATTTGACACCGTCGTGGGTAGCTACACGCTGAAAAATCAGTCGTTTTTTGTTGTTTGGATGTGTATTTTTGGATGTATGTGTTTCGCATATATTTATGTGTTCTACTAAAGTGCGAAACGATTTTGGGGAAGGAAACTGGAGGGGGAAACAACGTGAATCCCTTTTTCTGCCCGAGACTCTACTGAAAAAATCGGAATGGTGGGTGGACCATTTGTGAAATTTAATAAAAAAAACAAAAGTAATTATTACACGCTTGTCTTGCATGAACTAGAGTTTTATATAAGTATAATGTTTGTGTACTAACGCATAGTGCTAACCAAGGCATAGTTGAAACCTTCTGAAAACAAAAAAGTGAGAGACAAAAAAAAGGAGAAGCAAAAGAGCAGTAGATTCTTATTTCATAAAAAAAGTAATGCATTCAGCAAGTAAATGTAAAAAGGGTCATTTTAAATATTTGAATTTCCTGTGTTAATTATTTATTTGAATTATAGTAAATAAAGAAGAAAGAATAATTCGTTTCTAAATATTATTATGTTTGGGAGAAAATACGCATATGTCTCCACGTAAGTATATGGATGTTTGGGATGAAGTACGCATATATTTCCACGTAAAAGCATAAATTTTTGTCAGTAAACATGTTTATGTTTACATTTGAATACAAATAAGTTTGGGACTTGCAAACATATGAATGTTTGTTCCAAAAATATACATGGTTCCTACAGAATATGTATGGGAGAATATGTTACAGAGGCCGTTTTTTTGTGAAAATTGCGCTTCGAATATCATATGGTGGCACATTTGAAGCGAAGTGGACAGTGATAATAAACAAAATTGCCGCATTTGAGCTGATGAGCAACCCGAAGATAATATTGAACTCACGTTAAATCAACAAAAATGTACAGTTTTGAGTGGGTTATGGGCTGATGTATTCATCGGCCCCTATTTATTTAAAATTGAGTCCAAACATCATAATCAAGAAAACAGACTTTTTTTGCCTGAAAGTGAAGCCCGTGATGCCGGCGATATTTGGTTTCAGCGGGAAAACTTGTCACCTTGCCGCCTAGATTTGTGATATCACATATTTGTATTTTTTTTATTTGGGAAATAGTCAAAAGTCTTCGTCGATAATCCAGCTACGAATCAACAGCTTGATGCCAACATTACTCGCGTAATTCACGAGATACCAGCAACAATGCTGGAAAGAGTGATCGGAAATTCGAACTTCCGGATGGACCACTTAGTCGAGTACTCGCGGCCAAAATTTGAATAGAATTTTCTTTACCAATTTTTCAGGTTCAAGATCAATTTCAATGAAAAATTACTTTTATAACAAAAAGTAAATTTTCATAGAATAGATTATTAAAAAAAAAATAATATGCAATTGATTATTACGGAGGATGTTTGGGAATATAGCTACTTCACAGCCCACCACGGCATATCATTAGCTCCCTTTTCCAGAAGTATTAGGGAAACTTCTTGTGCTATATATACATATTTATTTGACAAAATACACTACTGGACAGTTTTTTGACCAAATTAATCTGACACCTAATTTTTATGTAAAATTGTCTGCTGAATCCGAATATGAAGTCAGAATGATCAAAAGTAGAACAGTTTTCGAAATATTCCAAATTTACCGTTATTTTTGTTGTTAGAAAAGATGATGTGACTTAAATGAAAAAATCTTCAAAAGTATTTGTTTTTATTTTTTACGTGAGGAAGATAATAAAAATTGCTAAAACGTTGCCAGACACGTGCAACATTGGTCAAGAAACGACTGAGTTACAGTGAACCGAAATTCAAATATCACAAAAAGTATTATGTTTTTTGCAATTTTGCTCTCTTTAACTATTTTTTTTATAACTAAACAATTAAAAAAATTAGTGTTTCCTTACTTCGGTCATTACTTCATTGCAAAGCTAACATTTTGCGCAAAAAAGAGCCAGATTGGTGCCAAAGTGACAAAGCTATAGAAAATTTAGTGAAATAACCCACTTTCGTTCTTTACAAATCAAAAACACAAACGAAGTAAATACGCGTAAAAGCGTAAAGAGCTCTATTCATTAAAGATTGTTTACAACTTTACAACACTGTCTTGTGCTGACAGGTTTGTTTTATTGACAGTTCAGAATAAACAGTTCGTTTGCTAAAATTTTTCATTCTCTTCAAATCCAGAACTCATATTTACAAGAACGAAATGCATAGTGCAAAACGTGTATTTATTTGCAAGAACAATCCAAATAAGTTTTGCTATGCTTGTGGAGTTTACAGTTTTGTGCTGCCGTCAAATTTTTCAAGCCAATTACAAAATGCATTTTGGCTATATTTTAAAGTCAGTCCGGAAAATATTTCGAAATCTTGGACCCTAAATACTTTATGTAATTCATGCAAAACTCGTTTAACTCTGTGGATGTCGGGCGCAAAGTAAGTATGCATTTCTTGATTTTGTGTTTAAAAAATTTGTAAATTTTCTATACCGAAGTCGGTATATGCGATTTGATATTCCCGCAATTTGTCGTGAGCCTACGAACCACGAAGTTGACTGTTATTTTTGCTTAGCCAAAGTAAAGCAACATGGACGTCATAAGTCTGTTGAATATGCACATGTCAACTCATTTACAAAACCGGTTCCTCATATGCCTGAAGTGGAATATCCAATTTGTCGAAAGCGGAAGCATGAATCCGATTCATCTGATACAAGTGATTTTGACGACAGTGATTTGAAAGTAGAGCAAACAATAATGCCGCTCACACAAGCCGAACTCAATGACTGGATCAGAGATTTGGAGCTACCGAAAAGTAAAGCACAGTTGTTAGCATCAAGAATGAAGGAACGTAGTTTTGTGGCATCTGATGTAAAAATTTCTTATTATAAAAGACGGCATGAGAGTTTTTCCCGTTACTATTCGAAAAAAGACGATTTCTGCTATTGTCACGACATAAACGGTTTGTTCAGTCAATTTCAACAGACCTACAATCCAAATGATTGGCGGTTATTTATCGACAGCAGCAAGTTAAGCTTGAAAGCTGTTTTGCTGCACAAAGGTAATGAAAAGCCCTCAATACCAGTGGTACACGCAGTTAACGTGAAAGAATCGTACGAGTCCATGTCTAAATTACTGGGTTTGATAGAGTACGAACAGCATAACTGGAAAATCTGTGCCGATCTTAAAGTTGTTGCCATGGTGACTGGTTTGCAACAAGGCTACACAAAATATTGCTGTTTTTTGTGCAAATGGGACAGCCGAGCGCGTCACGAACACTATTCCCGAAAAGACTGGCCAGATAGAGTAAATTTCACGCTTGGTCAAGACAATGTCAAATACAAAGCTCTGGTAAAAAAGGAAAACATTGTTTTGCCACCATTACAAATTAAACTTGGATTATTCAAAAATTACGTCAAAGCTTTGATAAAACGATGAAACAGTGCAGCATTTGAATACCTAAACACCGTTTTTCCCAACATATCAGACGCCAAAATAAAAGAAGGGGTTTTTGTGGGACCACAAATTACAAAGCTTCTAAATGATTCAAAATTTGATTCGATTTTGTCTGAAGATGAAACAAAGACCAGGAAGTCATTTGGCTTGGTTGTATCAAGCTTTCTAGGAAATTTCAGAAGCCCAAATTATGAAGACATCATTCAAGATTTGTTGAAAAACTATGAAAAAATTGGTAAAGTTTTTAACACGATTTTGATTTTAATTATTTTTTTATATTTACATTCATTTTCATTCTCAACTTAAAGCAGGAGTTAATATGTCTTTAAAAATACATCTTCTGCAATCGCACTTAAATTTTTTCCCAAATAACCTTGGCGATGAAAGTGACGAGCATGGTGAGCGGTTTCACCAACAAATAAAAGAAATGGAACGTCGGTATCAAGGGGCATATGATGAGGCAATGTTGGGCGACTATTGGTGGTTCCTTGTGCGAGAGACAAAAAATAATTATAATAGGCAGAGCAATTCAACAGTTTTAAACCGTTTTTAATATATATTCTTACTCACATTTAGATTTGTATGTATATTTACTTGTTCCTTTTTTTTTTTGAAATATCTGAAAGTGTGATAATTCAGTTAATATAGTCTAACTATGTCATTTTTGTACCAATCTCCATTCTATCGCACCCAAAATGTTCCTAACAAAATTGGCTTACGTTTTAAGTGATAATACTTAAAAAAAATACATTGTTTGGAATTAAATAAATGAGTTAAATACATCAAAATTTAAAAAATTATTAAATTTTCTATAAAACTTAAATTTTGGTCCACTTTATCTCAGTAATTTTTTGACCAATGTTGCACGTGACTGGCAATGTTTTAGCAATTTTTATTATCTTCCTCACGTAAAAAATAAAAACATAAACGGTCAAATACTTTTGAAGATTTTTTCATTTAAGTCACATCATCTTTTCTAAAAACACAAATAACGGTAAATTTGGAATATCTCAAAAACTGTTCTACTTTTGATCATTCAAAAACTGTTCTACTTTTGATATTCGGATTCAGCAGACAATTTTACATAAAAATTAGGTGTCAGATTCATTTGGTCATGAATTTGTTGAAAATTTGTCTAGCAGTGATATTTGTAGAACATAGTGTGTTCAAAATAAACCATTTCAGATGTAAATTTTAAGATTTTAAGATTTTAAGATTTAAATTTTTAGAAAAGGACTAAAAGGGCATATCGTCGCTGCGCTATTTGTTTTTTATTAACTTTTCAGGAAAGCAAAAAAACTAAAAATTTAATTTGTTCTACAACTCTGTCTTTGTCAGTAACCTAAACTTCGAAGCCGATGCAAATATCAGGGAAGAGCTGCGTGAGCGTTTGTATAAATACAAATGGTTTCAATTGTGCAATAAAAATGTTTTCAAAAAAGGACCCTTTAAATTTTGAAATAGAGCATTTAAATATTCTACGAGAATAATCTATGTGAAATTTCAGTGAAGACATGTTATTACAAGAATTCGCTAAATTCAATATTTATACCCGATTTTTAAATTTATTTCGGACAGTAGCGGATAGAAAATTCAAACTTGCTACGGCCATAAAAAGAGTTTAGCTACGCAGGGTCTAAAGTTTTGGGGTTTGGCTATATACTCACCTAGTGTGATCATTTGGCGCAGGAATCGTCCACCCCAAAGCAAAAACCTGTATAGTGTAATCACCCTTTTTTTTTAGTAATTTCCATATTTCGTTCGCCTGTATTCGACCTTGGTCAATAGTCAGAGTCGAACTTTTGTGACCTTTTCTGCGAAAGCATGCAATGTATAGTGTAATCACCCTTTTTTTTTAGTAATTTCCATATTTCGTTCGCCTGTATTCGACCTTGGTCAATAGTCAGAGTCGAACTTTTGTGACCTTTTCTGCGAAAGCATGCAATGTTTAATATTCTGTAGTTTTCGAATAAGTTAACGTATTTTTATAACTTTGATGTCTTCTCAACGGGGAAATCCTCTTCCTTAAAACGGCATATTAAAAAGTTGTCCACCTTACAAGGAAAGAATGAACAAAATGGAAAATTTCACCTTAAATCAAAAAGTAATAAAATATATCTCAACTACTTTTAATTTAATTTTGCAAAAGTATTATTGATATATAATATAAAAGCATGATGTTCAACTAAATACTACCAAATTCATTATACGCGTAGAGTAATATCATATAGAACTGCCATCTTTCTCATCTGACGTTTCGTTTCACACTCTTCGTGGTATGGTAGAGAGTTATTTGACATAACTTGACTTATTGCCAATATTTTTGACTTAAATTTTTCATGTCGTTTAGATGAAAAACTATGAAATTTAAAGTATTTTGAATTTTATTTTGTTATCTTTTTTTATTAGTACACGCTGAAAAATATTGGCCCCAGCAACATATTGCAGGAAACATATACATGTTTGCTAGCACTGTTTTCATGAATTGAAGATCTGGTATCTTTTTTTTTGTTGTCTGCCTCCTACTTGTTTTTAGCAGTTTTTAACAAAAAATCCACATTTGGGTTTCAAAAATATATATTATAACCTATTAATCATTGTGCCTCAAACATGTTATATTGAATAGCAATCACGATGTGTTTGGGCACAAGTGTATTATATTTGCGATAAGCTACAAACGCGTTATATTTGCATGCAAACAACAAAAAAAAAACAGATTTTTCAGCGTGTATGTTTGTGGTGTATTTATACAACAATGTTAACGCACAAAACGGAATGCCGTTGGTGTTTTCTTGTTGGTTGGCTTGAGTCATTGCCTCTATCTAGTATTATTCAAGCAATGCTTGCCAACATGCAACGTCCAAATGCAACACACCAAACTCCGTAAATTTACTGAGTCAAATTGCTTCTCTATATGCCATTTCTGTATGCTTATACATATTTCTATATCACATTTTTTGACGTCTCAAATATGCCTACATACATAAACTCTTTCAGCCTTATTCACAAAAAGTTGTGCGAGATTTGAGAGCCGTTTTTGTACGATAAATCGTCTCCCAAACCTCTCCTAACTTATTATTAATAAGGCCATTTGATTTTATATTTTATTGCACTGTTGTATAAAACATTTTTTTGCTAAAAATTAAAATAATTTTAAAAAATGAATCGTTTTTCACGACTTTGTGCCACTCTCGATGGGTTTGTTATGCAGTATTTCCTGTACAAATCCTGTGATCCTACGAGCGCTTTGTATATTAGTAACCCTTTTTCTGGTTATTCACATTTCATTGAATTTAAATATTTTTGTTGTATCATAAATTATACAAGTATATTGTTCCACTTTTATATCAATCTCAAATATATGGCTTATATTTATACGGCAAAAAGTTATTCAGAAATGCATAAATACGAATAAACAACATAAATAACCAATACATAAAACACATTAAGAGATCAGAATGAATGAATTGTAAAATATGTTGCATTTTAATTCGTAGAATCGTCCTTTCTTTCTACGTATTGACTATAAATATATTTCATATTTTCATACATTTTTTATTATGGGTTTTTAAAATTTTAAATCATGATTTATTTGCACCATATACTGATCAAATTAATAACCTACCAACATTTGAGGATTTTTACGGAAGTATTTTAATACGCTGCAGTTTCACTGGTTCCCAATAAAGCGCGTAAGGGATTCGAGGTAGCTGCTCGCAATCAACGATGACCATTAGCGAATATTTTTGAAAGGCTCTTTAATCATTAGCTGTTGCCAAGTTACATTTCTCACTCTATGGGAAATCTCATTACTCATGGGAATAAAATTGCAGCAAAAGGTGTATTGAATCTTTGGAAAGCACTCACTTGAACATTGTATTTTATATTGTTTAATATCGTCTTGAAAAAATGCAACAAACAATATTAGCATTCCATATCCTGAAAAATATTTTAGTTTTCTACTATATTATAAATGTATAAGTAGCTTCAAATATAGGCATCCTGCGGGTTAATTAAGTAAAAAATATAGAATTCATTATAATTTTATCACTTGTAATAGCACATGGAAACATTTGAAATACCTGCATGTAATGAGTCCTCAGGCTCCGAAACATTAACTCAAAAACTGTAAGGTAACGAAACAACTTGTCCGTAAAAATTATACCATAATAATCCAGTTTGTTCACAACGAGCCTATTCGTTCGACACCCACCAATGATACATTCGTACAAACACTTAGCAACATTGTCCACATATAGTACACTCGCATATCACTTACCCTCCCTCCCTACACGCTGAAAAATACGGACTCTGTAACATTCTCCCAAACATATTCTGCAGTAACTATGTTCATGTTTGGAACACACTCCAAACAATGATATGTTTGAAAGTCCCAAATACACTTGTATTTGAGTGGAAACATTATACTGTTTACTGACAAACGTGTATGCCTTTACGTAAGATCCATATACTTACGTGGAAGTATTTGCGTGTTTACTCAAAACCTTCATATACTTACATTGAAACATGTACATATTTCCATCCAAACATAATAGAAACATATTATTTTTTGATTTCAATATAAACTAAAAAAAAAAATTAAAACTTACCTTCCCAATAAGCACAAAGTCGGACTCGGATCCGATTCGGATTCGATTTGAGCCCGACGCGTCGGATTCCGCTTACGCTGATCCGATTCGGATCCGGTTTGAGTCCGGAACATAGGATTTCGATTTCTCTGATCCGATTAGGATCCGGGTTGAGTACGGAATACCGGATTTCGTTTTCTCTGATCCGATTTGGATCCGGTTTGAGTCCGGAATATCGATTTTCACTTTCTCTGATCCGATTCGGATCAAGTTTGAGTCCGACTCATCGGATTCCTGTTTCGCGGATCCGGTTTTTGCCCGACGCGTCGGTTTTCGGTTTTTGCTGATTCCATTTAAGTAACCAGGAACATTTATTGTAAATAATGAATATTTATTGTAAAAAATACTTCCTGTATGCAAAAGATCGACTAACTAAGACAAGCAAATACAGTCTAAAATTTACATGTTTATACAATGTGGCGCAAAAATAATCCTCTTATCAGAAAATGCTATAAATTTTGCTATTGGCCCCTAATGTCAGTTCTGTTTTGACATTTGTGTAGTAAACACATGCAAAATACACGTTAATAAACAATGTTACGCTACACTGCTCCAGAACGCGGAATATTGCTGACTATTTATTTGACCAATAATCGGTCGGTGACTTTGGCACAACGTGAATTTCGTCGCAGATTTCCTGGCCGTCCAACGCCTGCTGGTGAAACACTGCGACGTTTAGCCGCTCGCCTCGAAGAGACTGGCACAACACGAGATGCTGCCAGGCGTGGCAGACCCCGGAGTAGCCGTTCTGCAGAGAATATTGCTGCTGTAGCCGAGGATGTCATGGATGCGCCGTCGACATCGACTACAGAGCAATGATCGGCTACAGAGCAATGATCACCGAGTTCTTTTTGCCGCAACTTGATGAATTGGGATTGGAAAACATGTGGTTCCAACAGGACGGTGCAACGGCACACACTGCACGTGCCACAACCGATATGCTGAAGGATGCATTTCCCGGGCGCCTAATCTCCCGTTTTGGCGATTTGCACTGGCCAGCAAGATCGCCTGATTTGACCGCTCCAGACTTCTTTTTGTGGGGCTTTTCGAAGTCGCGGGTTTATGTCAACAAGCCTCAGACTCTTGCAGCTCTTAAAGACAATATCCGTCAAGAATGTGAGGACGTATCGCCGGAAGTTTTGGTCAAAGTGATGGAAAATGCCATAAAAAGGGCTCAAATGACAATCAACTGTGGCGGCGGCCATTTACATGACATCATATTCTCGACTTGATGTAAAAAAAATTAAAAGACCAAATAAAAATAATCCACAAGAAGAATCAAAGTTTTTAATTTTTTTTTAAATTACAGCCAAAAAACATCGGAAGTTTACTTTTGCGCCACCTTGTACTTAGAAATTCTTCACATTGATTTTGTTTGCGTTTTCATTTTCCGGTACATATTTTAATCCGAAATTATTTCGAGACTGAATCCGATATGATTTACACATCGGATCCATTTTCGTTCCGAGATCGGGTCCGTTCTCGATTTCGAGATCGGATCCGACGTCGTGTCGAGATCGGACAAATTTCTCGTTTCGAGACCGAAGGAGGAATTGCGGCCACTTTAGTATCCGATATCTCTCGATGAAAAAGATGACAATAACCCTATATATGTATCTTTGAGAAATCTGTATTTTGTAAATTGCGGACTTTCTCCCAGAACTGTTCACTGGATCTATACATCGGTGGTGAGACCGATTATGCTCAATGGTGTGTGGTGCAGGTGCATCAGTTCTGATAATGGCAACGATGCGCATCGTGGGTGTCTGCGCAATACTCATGCTGATGCTGAATATAATGCTTATACTTATTAGGCATACGATTGATTGCCATCAGACAAAGGCAACTTTCACACTGGGCATGGACCGAGTCGGTAATGGAACAGTACTGGAAGGTACTCCCAATATTCCTGCATTTGTCGACTACTCGAAAGTAGAAAGGGATTCCTGGTATAAAGGCAAGAGAGATATGCAAATTTCTATACGGATGGTTCGACGATAAATGATCAGGTATTCTACGGGGTCTTCTCTGCGGAACTAGAATTGCCTCTAATCTCTTACCTCTTACCATTGTAACATGTATGAGGATGAAGTTTCGGCTATTGGAGAAGTGCCCGACTGGCTCAGGAATAATAGTGCAGCAGTTTTGGGGGCAGTGTCATCTCTGATGGTCAGGCGGTAATCAAGTCTCTGCAATCAGTATTCCTGAATTCGTCATCTGTCCAGGACTGCCGCCGATCTCTTAACGAGCTATCTCAGTAGTACAATATTCACCTTATGATTGTGAGAAGCTCTCCCCAATCCCTTCATGGGATGTTATGGGACACCATTTTTTTTTTTGGGTGGCAGGGAACCGAGACATTCAAGTGAACTGCAGAATGGATAAGCTGGACAGACTAGGGACTATATTTCAGGTCCCACAGGAATCCTGCTGGCATGCCGCTAGCCATATGCAGACATAAACTGCAAGAAGGCTCCTATATGAAGATGCAGGAGAGATGGTCCAGGAGCACAGATTGTGAACGCTCAAGACAAATCTGGTTCATAGTTGATATCAGAAGATCCATGAAGCTTCTGTCTATAGCCAGACCCAAGATATGAATGCTTGTTCCAGTTTCTACTTGTCGCTATCTGAGTTTGACTTGGTAGACATGGAACGATACTTAAGGTCAGGGTAAATTACTCCTCTAAAAGCTGTAACGAGGAAGAATCCACTGATTATATTTTTCACATGAGCCCAGAACTAGGCGGCAGGAGGATGTATATGAATGGAATCCTACCTATTTATGGACCAAGGAGATCTTCTTGGAACGAACTAACTAGTTCTCGTGTCGGACTGACACTTAATCTCGTTAGTTCGTGCTTTTACAATGGGCTAATAAGTCTAACTGAGTAGTTCATCGACTACAACTAAAACCTAACCGAAGCCAGCCAAAGGCCTTTTCACAGTTTCACCACCACTTATTTCCGCTAACATTAAATGCTGACCCTGTGGCAACCGATTCTATACCAAGGACCATCGTGCCAGTGCTCGTACGTGATGTAGAGTAGGACTGATTATTGCAGTTCAATCGTATACCGTTTTCTGATTCACCGTAACCGCAACATTAACCCGAATCTGTTCGCCACCAATTATATCCTCTTATTTTAGGGCTATCCAAATGTCGATGTTCTCATAGATGTCGAAGGGTTGATGTCTTCGCTCATTAACTCCTTCGATTGCCGTATTTATAAGAACCAGCTGAATGCTGATGTCAAGGACGATTCCGCTGACCCAATGCCTATCACCACAGCACTGGTATCATGAACTTGTTCACTGCTCAGTCGTTCCATCACTGAGACTTATAATCTATCCACTGAAGGGATGTAGAATTGTTTAATCGAAAGACTACCTTTTTAGTCCCTATTCCGGAGTAAATTTTCCATTTCATTTTGAAATTTATTGTGGGTTCATACGACGATCTTGCAAAGAGGATACCTACCATCCGGTCAAAGCATAAAATCATTTTTGGAAAAAAGTTCCTTATCGCACGTTTGCGGGATGGGCGCTAAATGAAAAAATTTTAAACAACTTTTTTGAACTACTTAATTACAACCCATTATTGTCAACTATATTGGGTACTTTTGGTTTGGTTTAACGGGAAGTTTTCTAGGTGGAGCCTGTTTATTACATATTGTAGTTTTCAACCCAATGGAATGGAGCATGGAATTACATTTGGCAGCACATATATTCTTACACTCTTGCTTTTGGTTTGGTTTGTGTCTAGACTAACATATGGGGGAGAAATTTGTTGTTTAATGGAAAGGTTTCTAGGTGGAGCCTGTTTATTCCATATGGTAGTTTTGAACTGAATGATAAGTAAATTTAGAAAAGCCACAGGGAAAGAAGTTTAAAAAAAATAACATTTTCGCGTTTTCATAAAAAACGTAAATTTTTAAAAAATACCTTCTCTTAAAATAATACCTTTTCTTTTCTTTTCTTGAAATAAGTTGACTTTCTGAAAATAAGTAAATTTCCTTAAAAAATAACATTTTCCGAAAAAGAGTACCACTTTAAAAAGTACCAGTTCTTGAAAGATACTTCTTTGTAAAAAATCATACTCTTAGGCTTTTTATTACAGAAAGTACTTCTGTTTAAAAATGGTACTGTTCTTAAAAAAAACATTAGGTTTTAATAAATAAGTACCTAAAACTAAAACTATACTTTTTTTTTAAAAAAGTACATTCAGTAAAAGAAAAATTTTTAAAAAAAAGTTCATCATTTTATCATTTACATTTGAGTATCTTTTCTTAAAGTTCTATTTAAATTATAGTATTTTTCAACAGGCTCCTTAGTAGTGTTGGAACTAACTAGTACATAATATATAGCGAAAGCAACTTTGTTCCAACCGGGTGTCCGCTGACACCTCATGTAATTTTTATTATTATACTTTCCTCTTTTACAGAAGAGCAAGTCAATTAGAACTGCTATCTTCGAGGTTTCTGTCATTAGCTACCCTCTTCAATTACAAAGCCGCGTTGTTATTTCCAGAATACTACGCGACCTAAGTATCAGAACGTAGGTGGCCGTCGGTGTTGTAATGAGACGTGGGTCCGATCCCAGCTCTGACCGCCTTACATTTCTGTAGACGACGATCACCTCGCTTAGGGTAGGCGAAACTATCGAGTACTTAGCCACGAAAAAGCTTTTTAAAATACCGATCGGAACCGATGTAAAATTGGAGGTCTTAATCTTACTTACTTACTAATCCGGTCACGAACAACCCCGAGGGGTCAGGGACCTTACAAAACGAAGATAACATATGATATTTTGCCTTATCTCTCCAGTTGGCAATACCAAGTGTACGCAGGGATTCGTCAACCTGATCCTTCCAGCGGAGTCTTGGTCTACCTATTTTTCGTCTTCCTTCGAGTTCGGTTTCGAAAACCCTTCGTGCTGGTTCGTCTTCATCCATTCTACTGACATGGCCTAGCCAGCGCAATCGTGTTATTTTGATCCGCTTAACTATGTTAATGTCAGGATAAAGCTCATACAGCTCATGGTTCATGCGTCGCCGATACTCGCCGTTGTGCACTATATGGCCATAAATTTTCCGGAGTATTTTGCTCTCGAAGATGTATTGCGGTAATACCCAGGATTCTGCGCCACAAAGCAGGACCAGTTATATGAGAGTCTGGTATAATTTGACTTTTGTTACTCGAGAGAGGGCTTTATCTCTAAAGTGCTTGCTTAGCCAAAAATAACATCTATTAGCAAGCACAATTCTCCGCTTGATCTCAAGGCTGACGTTGTTGTTTTTGTTTACGGCAGATACGAGGTATATAAATTCGTCTACCACCTCTAAATTATAACGGTTATCAACGTTCACGCTTTGGTCTAATCGCGTGGATGCCCTGCTGGTTGAAACCACTAATGTTTTCTTGTCCTCATTTACCGTCAGACCCACTTTGCCTGACTCCATCTCATTTCTTGAAAACAGTGCAGTAACTACTCTAACAGTGCGTCCAATGATATCTATATCATCAGCATACGTTAGCAGCGTATGACTTTTGCTGCTGATGGTTTTATTCACATTGACTAGAGGTTTTCTCAGAGTAATCTCTATTACGATTTTAAAGAGATCGCACGATAGGGTGTCGCCTTGCCTGAGGCCTCGCTTAGTTTCAAAAGGTTCGGCAAGATCCTTACCAACTTTCGCTGTGGATTTGGCGTTCGTGAGGGTCATCCTGCAAAGGCGTATGAGTTTTGCAGGCATTCCAAGCTCAGACATTTCTCCGTAGAGTTTCCCCCGTATCGGGCTATCGAAGGCCGCATTATAATCGACAAATAGATGATAGATGTCTATTTGTTTTTCATGGGTCTTCTCCAGGATTTGGCGTAGCGTGAAAACCTGGTCGGTTGTCGATTTTCCAGGCCTAAAGCCACACTGGTATGGTCCAATCAAGTAGGCGATAATTGGTTTTAGTCTTTCGCACATAATACTTGATAGATCCTTATATGATATGGATAAAAGGCTTATCCCACGGTAGTTCGCACAGAGACTCGGGTCAAGTTTTCCAAAAAATGCATTCATCTAACCAAATTTTGCTAATGAGCTGATGCATGCACCTTATCAGCTCATCGCCACCAGCCTTAAACAGCTCCGCAGGTAATCCATCAGCTCCTGTGGGTTTATTGTCCCCAAGCCGGGCAATAGCTGTTCTGACCTCGTCTTGGTTAGGAGGGGGCAATCGATGTCGTCGTCCAAATTTATATCGGTTGTCTCGACATTGGATATCTCGGGTACTAGTAGCGCAGAGAAACGATCTCTCCACATTGCCAACATACTCTGCACATCTGCGTTGAGATTTCCGTCCATGGCTTTACAGAAGGGGGGCCCTGAAGCATGTCCATTAGCTCCGTCCTCGACTTTCTGGTAGAATTTTCGGGCTTCGTCCTTCCTTCTGTATGACGCAATTTTCTCACTCTGGCGCTTTCTTCACTGCCGTTTCCTACACGTTCTCCTTTCCTTTCTCCGTATACCGCTCAGTCGCAGCTCGCGTTGCAATTGACTGAAGCATTGCCATGCGTGCAGCGTTCTTTTCAGCATTTTCAATACGACACTCTTCATCGTACCATGGTTTGTTGCGAAGCCGTTTTCCAAAACCAAGTACGGTTGTCGCGGTAGTTTCCATAGAGTCGGAAATGGGTTTCCACTGCGTTTCAGGATCGTTATCGGAAGGGTGTGGGTTCTGTGCCAAAAGTTACAAGAGCTTCCCTGAGTAGGCTGTCGCTACCTCTGATAATTGCAGCTTTCCGATGTCCAGCTTATCCACGTTATCAATTTGGCTCTTCGTCCTTTGATCAGGGGATACCCAAGTAGCCTCATGGGTGTCCTTATGCTGGAATCTTGTACCACTAATGACCATGTTCTCTGCCGCTGCAAAGTCAATCAGTCTCATACCGTTATCGGAACTGTCAGCATGTAGACTGAAAATGCCCATATTCGGATGAAACACATTCTCCCTGCCTACTTTAGCATTAAAATCTCCTAGTACAATCTTAATGTCATGGCCAGGGCAGCGGCTACGCTTCCTCTAGGAGCTCATAGAATATGTCTTTGGCATCATCATCTTCCTCTTCTGTCGGGCATGCACACAAATTTAGGAAATATAAAAATATTTCGCTTTTATGCGGATTATGGCTATACGTTCACTCACCGGACTGAACCTAGAGACTAGATATCGCAGTCTTTTGCCAACTACAAATCCGCAACCAAATTCATGTTTTTCCTCATGGTAACTGTAGTATACGTCGCAGTTCCCTTTTCGTGTGCAGCCATGTCCTGTCCATCGCATTTCCCGGATTGCAGTAATGTCAGCCTTATAACTCTCGAGGACATCTGCCAATTGGATACTCGCACCGGATTTATACAGAGTTCTCACATTCCAGGTGCATATCCGTAAATCGTGGTCCTTATAACGTTTGCGGTTGTTTATGTTTTCCGTTTCGTTTTCGTAATTTCACTGCCATTATGAACGGTGGCGGGAGGCAAACCCAGTCCACCGGGTTTTTGCATTTTACCTACTGCCAGGATATTTGAATGCAGCCACCCATTATAGATCAGACGCTGACCAGGATGCAATATGTCGAACCTGGATTTTCTTCTTTTGGTTTTTTATCCGCCGTTGCCCTATATGTTTGGCTCATCCGCCTTCTAAAGGGTGATGAGCTTCGGTGACATCAGTCACCTACTAAGCCTGAGACACATCAGTGATCGCCTTCTCACTCTAGCTAGCTAACGGAGGTTTCCGATAAAGCCATTGTCCAGGATATACTACGTAGAAGTAGTGAGCTGCTGGGACAGCCCAATGAAGGAATCATTTCTGGCCACTCCCAAGACAATGGCTATCAGAAACTTGTCACCTCCACGGACAGTTCCATGTCCATGTAGGTCTTAATCATTATGTAATAAACTAAAACGGGCAGAGATCAGTGGTTGTGAGAAACTCTCACCAATCCCTTCATGGACTGTGATGGGAAAGCATTGTTGTTTGTTGTTGTTGATTATTAGAACCGGACTAAACAATAGTACAATTATCATTACATAAAACGATAATTACCGGTGTGAAACAGCTCAATGTTTCAGCTTGCATTGAACAAATAATTGAAATGTAAGCTGAGTACGGACGTTACTATTATCCGGCTCTTAATTGTCAATTAGTTTCCTAGCCCTCTTTATATCTTCCCAAAATAAGGACAGTAGTTTAAGGCAATGGGGTGAACAAAGCTCCCTCAAGCATCATTGATATCTGTCAGACATTAATGATTGGTCGCAATGGCAGGCATAAATTTTCAACATGCAAATTGTACAGTTTATCCTTATATTTTTCTTTGTATATTTTCACCCCAGAGGCATTGTTCTAACCGCTAATAAATTGCAGTTATTATAGCCATTATTTCCACCAGTATTATTTATCGATTTGCAAAACTTTATTCAAGTTTTTAAGCATCATTCAAATTTTTCAATTCCTTACGTAGGGCGTAAAAATCAAAGGAAAGAAACGAACATGTGATTAATTAACATCAAAAATTAAGAAAATACGCAAAGAGCATAAAGGTAAGCCAACAATTGGCTGAGGATTTCACTAAACACGCTCAAGTTGTCCCTTAGAGTAAAAATGTTTTAGCAGGCGAATATTTTTATAACATAACGGAGGTTTAGTTACTAGAATTCTGCATTTTTTCTGCTCTTTGCCCTAAACCCTGTCTTCTTGTGTTCGTTTGTGAAAAAAGGTTTTGTGTTCGTTTCTGAGAATGTTGCACTCACAAAATTCAAACATGTTGCCTTTTCTGCCCTCTCAGCGAGTCATGGGGGAGAATGTTGCCTGATAAAATGGAGAATTTTCTGTCACTTTTTTTGTGTTATTTGTCCTAGCTAAGTTAATTTTTCTACCTTTTGTCGGGTGCGCAAGGGTAATTTAAGCGGCTTCAGTTAAATTCGCTTACCTCCTCAAGCAAAGTGGTCTCAAACAAGTGGTTTATGATTAAGCTGGAATAGCGACAAATAGCAATTTTAGTGGTAGACATTCGACCAATTTCTACGAAGAGTCGCTTAAAATTGCTTAATATCGCTTAAGTTTACTTCTGCACAGGTCGAGGAACTTAGTCAAGCGAGGTAATAAAGATAGGCAAAGGGGAGCACACAGTTGTGAGAAAATGCAACATTTCTATGTTCGTTGCTCACCCTAAAAACAGCACAACTCTGAAGGGGAGATGTCAACATTTTTTAAATTTCGTCTTATACAAGGGCAACATTATTTATTAGAAACGAAATCCCCATTAATGTCTCAAAGTCTCAAACGGTTTTCAAAAGTCTTTTTTTTAGGAATTCAGTCATAACATTTGTGAAAATACCTTCAATGAGAACGAACAAATCCAGCCAACATTAATTGTGGAATCTTATAATTTTAAGAAATTCATATCATCTAGTAGTGGGTGATTCGTTTGCTATTTGGATTTTGAAAATTGATGAAAACACAGAAAATTTGCGCACGTGAATGAATTATTTATTTGCGTCGATAAGTCAATACCTGCCATTTACCTTTTAATGATTAGTAAATTGGGGAGGGCTTCTGAAAACTAGTGAGCTGTGCGCTTTCTAGTTCTATACTCTCTGATTGGGACCTAAAGTTTTTACACCGATTCCAATCGGTATTTGGAGAAGGTATTTCATGGCTAACTACTCGATATGCGATGCGATCATCGTCGAAAGATATTGAAGGTGGTCAGAGCAGGGATCGAAATCACGATCTCATGTACAAGAGGCTCCCATACTAACCAATGCACCACCGACGGCTACTACTTTTTAAAGAATATTATATGCATTTTATTATTATTATCTGTAATGTTGTCTTCCAAGCCAACAATCATGGTTGGCTTGTCCCTAGAACTTCACGTTCCGTCACAGAAAATAGTCTAATGTGGTCAAATCGCACGAATGAGGCGGCCAATTGACAGCGACGGCCATAAAATGAACGGAACTTTTGAAACACATTCTTCACAGAGCACTATTTTTGATAATAAAACTCAATGATTTGCAAGCGTTGTGCGTTTGCAGGTCTATTTATTATGAAATGGCAAGGAGAACTAAACCATTTTGAATTGCAATATGTCCCGAATCATACATGAACTAGCAAAAACTTAAGGCTGAAAAACCAAATTCCAATTATTGTATTCACAGATGATGTTCGTAAAGGGTGTCTCAATACGAATGCACTTTTTCGTTTTAAAATTGAAACACGTATTTTTTGAGACAGTTCTGATTATTTTATTGGATTGTAAAGAAGACATGTTCCGATTAAGTATGGAATAAAATATCGGTCAAATGGCCGCCACAGTTCTGATGACAGGCCATTAATCTTTTCATGAAATTTTCCATGTTTTTTTCACAGATACTCGGCTGCATCTCACCGATGATGCGTTCGTTGGATCTCGAATTTGAGCTCAGGAATTCATTCTGGTTTATTCGCATAAACCCGAGATGTCACAAAACCCCAAACAAAGAAATCGCACGGCGTTAAATCGCATGATTACATCAGAATTAAATCCAGTTACATCAGAATTTCTTGAGATAATTTTTTTTCGGAAACCGTTGCTTCAATAAATCGATTGTTTCATGCGCACTGTGGCTGGTGACGCCGTCTTGCTGAAACTTCATGTGGTCCAGATCCATGGCCTATAGTTGAGACCATAAGAACTCCGTTATCATGTGCCTGTAACGATTGCTGTTCACTGTCACAGTAATTTCGTCCCCATTTTCAAAAAGTAAGTCCCAATCACGCCGCCTGACCAAAAGCCGTATCAGACAGTTGCATATTATTGGCGCATTTGTTTAGCATGGATTTCATTAGGATTTTCTGAGCCCCAAAAATTCGACAATATTGTGTATTCACAAAACCATTCTCAGGGAAATGCGCTGCATCGGAGAAGATTTTTTGAAATACTTGCATTGAATTCACTTTGCTCCATTACCCACTGAACGAATTGCCGGAGTTTTCCATGGTCTCTTGTTTTAAGCACCTGAGTAAACTGAATTTTGTACGCATGAAGTTGGAGGTCTTTTCTCAAAATTCGCTGCGAAGTGCCTCGTGAAAGTTGAAATTGTTGAGAACGATGTTGAATTAACGTTTTCTGGGTTTCGGTGACACTCCCGTTTACAGCAGCAATGTTTTCAAGAGACAGGTCGGTACGTCGACGCACAGGAGTGTTACTGTAGATAGCCGACCCAGTTTCTTCAAGTTTTGTGACCACTCTTCGAATGGTTGACACATTAGGTGAAGCACTTTCTCGACTGAAAATTTTCCGAAGTTTGCGAGCGGTCTCAGTATAACTTTCCAAATTTTGGTAATAACTTTTCACAAGGATTTAAGCCACAAACTTCTCTTTATCTTATTTTAAGAAGCAGGACTTTGTTTGATTTGCTTTTGTTTGAAGTACATATTTTCGTTTGCTGCAAGTGCCAGAGTTTATTAGTTCATTGATATGTGATAATTCGATAAACATTGCATCCAACCATATATTGTATAGAAATGGCTTAAAAAAATAGGGTTACAAACCAATAAGTCGGAACTAATCTAGCATCAGTATGACGCCTTTCTCAAATGTAAGTGACAGTGGCAAACGGATAAAAGCAAAGACACTTCAAAGGTTTTAGTGAACCACAGATAACCAAGTAGCCATAGATAACCAAGATATCCATCTGTGGTCCTGCAAAGCACTTAACACATTTTCTGGTCACTACCACTTAATTCGAGATACTGATATTAAATGTTTGCAAATAATTCACTATGGATTGTGGATACTTCCCATAACAGTGGAAGTTAGGGAACAATGCCAAACGCCTACAAAAATGCATAGTGATTATTTTGGATACAACGCCTTAGTTAGTTACCCAGCAAACAATACTGCTACGACGTACCTCGTGTACGTACTCGTCCAGTGCGTTGAGTGGAAAATATTGTCGCTGAAGCTGGATGTTTGGTTGAACAGCCATCAACATCAACTCGCCACCGTTCGCAGCAATTGAACATTTCTCACAGACATTTTCCACAAGTTCAGGAACTGAAGCATCGTGAACATCAGACGCGTTTTCGCTTCGCTTGGCTTGAACAATTTTACCAAAAATCTTACAGTTCCTCGGGAGCTACGTTGGCAAACAACACGGTGGCATTTTGGGCTCGGAAAATCCACACGTCGTCGAAAAGAAGCCGATGACTGTTTGGTTAAGTTTTTGACATGGCAGCACTATAGACCAATTTTCGTCAAAAATGAGCAAGGAGCTACCGTTACCGTCAATGACGAGCGTTACCGTGCTATTCTCAGAGAATTTTTGCTGCCAAAATTTGAAGAGGATGACATTAGAGACACGACATTTAAAACGCTCTATCGGTAAAAAAAAAGTTACACGTGTCCCGGCGTTTCGGTGGGTCACGGCTAGGAATCGAGATTTATCGATTTGAAGTTAGTAAGTATCATATAGGGGAATTTGTCACATTTTTTGTTTGACATAACTCGGGAACGAATAGTTCGATTTGGCTGCAACAAATTTAGAAAAATTAAGAATTAAAATTTCTTAAGTCTTTTGATATACTATTTCTCTACATAATCAACAAATTTGCAGTTATAAAAAAAATTACGAAGAAAAAAATAGTTTTTTGCGTAAAAATTTAAAATTAGTTATTTTTAAAAATAATGAAAAATCCAAAACTGCAAAAAGTGTCAAGTCTTATAACTTTCACGTAAAGTCACATAACCTTTGAACAAAATGAGACATATGTAGGTCATGAAAATCGACTAAAGCGTTTCGCTTCTATTCACAATTAAGTGAAGGTATCTAATTTTGGGAAGAATATTGATTTTCTGTTTCAATAAATATGGATAATCGTACTGAATGAATTTGAAAAATTTGCTCGAGGAAATTTGCCGTGACGGATATAACTTTTCACGGTAGTCAGAAACCCGCCTATTTTGGCTGTCGAACAGTGTAATCGGTCAAATTTAAAAACTCGAAGAATTTCGCGGGATTTTTTTTTTTGGTTAAAATAATGTGCCGAGCAAGTCAACCATTCAGCGTATTGTAAATACCTTTGAAAGTTTGTATACACTGGGAGATAAAGTGAACTCTGACATACCTCGTAGCGTACGTACGGCACAAGACAATTCAGATGCTAAAGAACAACAATATTGGAGAAATTGGAGCAGCAAAACCCGTAATATGCCATATATTTCGACGTCGACTTAGTTAAGCGAATCACAACTGTGTGGTTGTATTGGATGGACAATGTCAGAAGAACATAAAGAGATAGAAGGCCATTCCATGATGAGCTTGAAGGAAATCGCAGAATAAGAAAATCACGACTCTGGTGACGGATGAATGCTTGTGAATGCATGGCAAGCCCAACTGGGGAGAATATCTATATATAATATGCGAAAAATTTGACTGATTGGAAATATGGTGTTTTTGATCCCTGTTCTATACAAGTCACAGAATGCTAATAAGAGTAACTTAAGCTATCGGAATCAACACTTTTTCCCAATTGTAGTTGTCTTTGGTCCGAGTTATTTTTAGGAATTTTGTAATTCCTTTTGGCTGACAGATCAGTTTTTGTCGGTTAGTGATCAAAATTTAAACACCGCGGGTAGAATTCCAATTTACACTCGCCGGACGATCGTGTCGGTGTTTGTAAACCATAATTTTCAGCCGGGTTTAGCTCATTAAGCCACCCCATAGTCAGTTCACTCTTATCAGTAATTTTCTCGACGATTTCAAACGGGTTTTACTGTTAGTTGCAAAGCTATTTACATAAAATGAGGTTGTAGCAACCGAAAATAAGGCGGATGCTACCGAAATTTGTTTGGTACAGTAGTTTAGAATGAAATTGGGCACAGCAGCCCCTTTTGACAACCAATTCGGTTGCTACAACCGATTATTATACTATTTAGTTCCTTAGGAAATAAATTGATATTAATTTAGTCGCAACTACATACCTAATTTTTGGAACGAAGTTCGTTTTCGCTATTTGCGGGATGGGGGCTAAATGGAAAAAATAAAAAATAAATAAAAAAAAAAAATTAATTTTGATATTTTTGTAATTTTGTACCTTTGATATTGAACTTTTTTTAAATTTGAAATATTATATATATTATCTGTTTATATCACATTTTTCAATTTTTTCATTAATTATGTTCATCTTTACAGGTGATTTGTAAAATAACTAAAAGACATAGAAACTTGAGGTTTTCGGCATTCGAAAAAGCGTTTTTTCCTATAAGAATCACTCAAAAAGTAAAAAAAAATTTTTCGGCGCAGAGGCCCCCCTTCTTGGAGCAGGTCACATATATTGTAGAAGTAAAATATACCTTTTCTTAAAAAAAGTAATTTTTTTGATGTATTAACATCTATAGGCACGGGTAGGGCAAGTGAACACATGCATATAACACACAGCGTTAGCACGACATACATGGTTGTTGTACAACAATAGTCTCTGCCTGAAAATAAGTATAATGGCACAGGGTGGAGGGCGGAAATTTGTTTTTTTGCACTGTAGGCTGTGGCGGCCCTGTTGGTCGAAGAGAGTGGAGAGTGTGCGTGACTTATAGTGGCTGACAGGGGATTTGCATTGGCCTGCCTTGCAGTTGCCATTATGCATTGGACACGTGAGGAGAGGTAAATTTGTGTTGAAGCGTATTTTACAAATGCACACACGATCATTGCAGTGCAGCGTGCTTTTCGTTTACGATTCGCTGTTTCCTCACGTGGAAGTGTTCCTGGACGGCAATCAATTGTAAATTGGCTAACTTAATTGAGAACAGCAGGGAATGTGTCATGTGTACGAGGGGACCTGAGAGAAGGATTACAACACCACAAAACATAGAGAGAGTTAGAGCAGCAGTACTGCAATTTCCGAAACGCTCTGCTCGGAAGCAATCACTTGTAACTGTGAACTCCAAACGTTACTTGACTATGATGCAGGGTTTTTTCAGCCAAATCTTGAGGTAATGCAATTAGAGGATACATGGTTCCAACACAGTACAGGACACAGCGAGGATTACCATGAATTGTTTGATTCAAATATTTCCTGGACGGCGTATCTCTTTGAGGGGTGATGTGAACTGGCCGGCATGCTTAACAGACTTAGCCCCATGCGATTGTTTCGTTTGGGGTTACCTGAAGTCGAATGTGTATAACAACCACCTCAATCCCTTGGAAGACCTAATTAACAATATTGAGGCTGAGATTGGCAGAATACCAGCCGACATGCTTGTTACAGTTCATGAAAACTTCAGAATACGTATGCAGCAGTGTGTGAATAGCGAAGGTTGACATTTGCGAGATACACTATTTAAAACCATGCAATTTAAAAATTCCCTTACTGTTCAATATACTTAACCCTCCGATGAGTGACAGTTCTGAACTTCACGGCCGTGTGAAAAGATCCATACGGACCTTTTTTGTAAATCAAGTTTTTTTCATATAAAAAATTTTTTTTTGTTTTTTTTTGTTTTTATTGTTTATAACTAAATTCTACATACAAAAATAATTTGTTGAATTTTTTTAAATACTAATTACTACGGCGTACAACAATTTCAGCAACGTCCAAATTACTTGCATCTGCCATATTTATATTTTTGTTTCTATCACACACGATTTTACTTTTTGTTCTTAGAATTTTTTCTTAGAATTTTTTGTTTTTATCATCATCAATGATGTCTTTGAGTTTAGGTCTTTGTGTTCAGAACAAGTAAATTGTGTGTTGAAACAATAAAAAAATTATAATGATGCCCAAACACATGCATTTATTAGTGAAATTCAGTACAAGGTCCATACGGACCTATTCACACGTCCGCGTACTATTCTCACTAAAACCTCAATAACTCCTAAACTAATGATCCGATCGGCTTGATTTTTTTTCCAAAAGATGCGCAACAAAATACTCTTGGAATATAGTGGCCAAAGTAGGAGTAATTTCAGTTTGAAAAGGCAAAAAGGTCCCTAGGGACCTTCTCACTCATCGGAGGGTTAAAATATAAAATAAATTTTTCTAAGGTTCATAATGTTTTCATTTCATTCCCAAATATCCAAATTACCCCGTAGCGGCAGCGAACAAACAAGAAGATCATCGCCGCCAAAGAGTATTGAATAGTATAAAGGACTCATAGAACGAATTGTGTGACTTAAAAGCACTGTCAACATCTGGCGAATGATTCAAAACGTATTACTCTCTTTTTGTCATAACTTGGTCCATTCATAATTTGATGTGAAACATTGATGCCTTTTGAAACATTCATGCTTTTTGTATTATTTTATGTAATAATACTGTCGAAATGGTGCATTTATATAGAAATATTCTATAAATAATATACGACTCGTTTATGCTCTTCTACTCAGACTCTCTACATGAGAGCGGAAAAAGAGTGCAATAACTTCTCTATACTATTCAACACTTTTTGTCGTCGCTTTGTTTATGACAATTATTTAAACAAATTACAGCAGACAGTTGTCCGATAAGACAGAAAACATATATAACAATAAATTCATTTGCTTATATTATTTATCATTTATTGTTATATATGTTTTTTGTCGGATGGCGTATTCTACGTTAAACTTAATGGCCGTGTCTCTGACCCAGCCTGCAGGGACAGTCCGTGACCGAAGGCCTCGGACAACTGTCTGCTGTAATTTTTATATTTACCAACGGCATTTGATTCAAGTCCGTTTAAAAAAAAAATATTATGTTCAATTTTTTTAAACTTAATTTAATTTATGTATTTTAATTAATATTTTTATTGAAATAAGTTCTGCGAATGTTGAGAGGGCCGCCCTAATATTAAAAAAGGTTTACCTTATCGAGTCTTCGCATTAGCATTCGAGCGTTGCGTGTTACAACAGCTTTAATGAAGCTTTCGCAAAAAAGCTTTATTACGTTAGCTTACTGTTTGTTTCACTTTTTACTAGATACATGTTGCCAAGCAACATTAGCTTGCTGTTCGTTTCACTTTTTACTAGATACATGTTCCTAAGCAATGTTGAGCAACCAAAAACACTCAACCAAACACCACACATATGTTTGAGTGTATGTGTTTAAACAATTTTTATTTGAGAAATTAAAATACTAGAAATATATCAACCAATATGAAATGTATATCAAACGAAAGATAACATCTTCATTTACCTACAAAAAAAAATTTTAAAAAAATTCATCTAGCCGTTTCCTCAAATTCAATGAAATAAAGATTACAACAATAAAAACCTGACATGACTCCTCATACCGTAAGGTAAGACGTATTCTAGAGTGAGCTAAATATTGTTTTATTTATTTTAACAATATTACATCTAATGTTAAAGCAGATGAAAGAAAAAGAAAGTGCAATAGCACTTTCAGCACAAAGACTATTCTTTTTTTATTTTTCAGTGTAACAGTTACTAATGTGTTCATAGAAATCGAACAGGTACCATGTAACAAAAAGGTATTAACTAGAGCCCTCTATTACACGTGTACACGGAAACACGTGTAATTAATTGTTGTTTTTTAAAATATGTGTATCGGGTACCCGCGTGTAATACGCGGATATACGTACTACACGTGTATTTATTTCACGAACATTTCAAAAGTTGTCAGAAATTTTTTTTATTTATTTTGCTTTTAAATTTGTTATATATAGTAAATTTGTAACCAAAACTTTTGGTGCCGGTTTAACCCCCTTCCCGTTATTCAATCAAAGCGAAAGTGGAATTAAAAAATGCAATCTTTTTTAAATAAGTCAAATTTATTTATTATAACGCAAAGTTACCTATGAAAATAATAAAATAATAGTGAAATTAGAAAGTTTCTTTAATATATTGTATAATATTTAAACATAAACAATATGTGATGCAACAAAATATTACATAATTTAGATGACTTTTAAATATACTACAATCATTATAGTAATGACACTGAAAGATACAAAATTTGTTTTCTAAAACTGTTATGATTGTTTATAGTGTTTATGTGAGACATCTTCTTTTAAAAGTATTCGATTTTGATACAAAAACACTAACAAGTTGACATTTTCAGGGAGTAATGATGCTCTCTTTTTAGTGAAAATATTGGCAGCTGTAGAAAAGCAGCGTTCTGAGCTAACAGAAGTAGCTGGTATGCACAAATACCTTCTGGTTAATAGAGCAATAGATGGATATTTATCTTTTTTAAATTTCCACAACTCATAAGGATCTAAATCAAATTTCAATTGAGGTTCGGCAAAGTATGCTTCCCACTGATTTTTTATATTTGATGTTGAATTATCATGCTTTTTGTATAAAAATTCCAAAGCAGTTTCTTTCTTTACGACTTCTTTTTCTCCTACACATTTAATTGGAGAAATTCTTTCAGATAATTCCTTTGCCGTGTTTCGTATAGCTACTTTAGAGTCATACAATTCGTGATCCAGATCTTTATACCTTGGGTCTAATAGAGAAACAATTTGCCTCATTGAAACTAAACCGTCAGAATCATAATCTAATTTAAATCGTTCTCTTATGATATTTTTTAGGTTTACTTTGAATGTTTCTATCAGGTGACAGTCCTCATCATCGTGTGTCATATGGTCTTTTAGTAACCTGTCTAATATTGGCAGAACCATAGATATACAAGCATCTTCACTACAAATAACCAAAGTTGCCATTTGAAAAGGCTCAAGGACTTTTGCAAGATTCTCCATATCTATCCACTCACTTGCTGAAATCTCAAGCGACTTTGCTATAGTAGTACTTGTGATGTTATGGTCAATTAAAACCCTCATCACTGCATTTCTAGTTTTCACAAGTCTACCAAGCATTAAGAAGATTGAGTTCCAGCGAGTCTTGCAATATTATAATAGTGATTCTTCTTGTTTTTTTTTTTGTAAGGCACATTTTGCGACATTGGAGTGCGTGAATTGGCCCACAGTTTTACTTGCTTTGGTTATTAAATTTTGAATATTTCCAGATCATAAAGCATCGTTAATAGCTAACTGTAAAGTATGAGCAACACAAGTCGAAACTGATTTTTCCTCAACATTTGTAATTGATTTGACTGCTTTAAGAACATTAGCAGCATTGTCAGTCACGACTGTCATTATTTTTTCGGTAAGGTTCCATTTACTAAGTATATCAGACATTTTATTAGCAAAGATTTTCTACTGTATGTCGTTCATCCATTTCAGTCGTTTCTAAAGTAAATGTTTTTCTACTCCATGCATCGTCAATGAAATGTGCTGTCATGTTTATATAAGAATTTTGAGCAACTGATGACCAACAATCTGATATACAATCTACCATTTCAAGTTTTATCGAGTTCTGTTTTCATAGGAATTTCAGTCTCTGTTTTAGAGCTTCTTCCTTCAATAGAAACCCTCGCTTGCACAAAAAGAAATAGGAATTTGATTAATTGCAACCATTTTTGCTAAGCTAAATAGAAACCCTCACTTGCACAAAAAGAAATAGGAATTTGATTAATTGCAACCATTTTTGCTAAAACTATTAATTTTTTCAATGATTTACATAAATTTTAATTTTGTTGCTTAAACTTTTTTTCAATATTCCTATTGATACGGCTTATCCATGACATACTTTATATCTTTAAATTTTACATGGAAACAATTAATTTGGTCGCCATATTAAAAACTTTTTCACTCTTTAACGTACTTTATATTTTTTCTGTGTATTTTTCAATTTATAATTTATTTTCACTTTATTGTGCTTTATATCTTGGAATTTACACAGAAAGAATTTGGTCTTCAACTTAAAAGTAATTACTCTTAACGTACTTCATATCTTTGTGTTGGATTAAAAAAGTTTTTGATTGGAACTTTATTTACTTTTGCCGAGGTCTAACTTATTTTTAACTTTCCTGATATTGTTATTCTCTTTTACTTTTATTCATTTGGTTTTCGGTTTGAGGACTTTATTGGTTTTAGATTGTTTAAATTTTAGTTTTCAATTTCAAAGTTATATCTGTTGAATATAAATTTCTTATAATTACTCGTGTACACGTGTATACATCAATTACACGTGTATCTGCGGATATCCGTGTATTATGTTGCGTGTAGTACGACTATACGTGTCACGTGTACCCGTGTATTTTAAAACACGGTTCCGACCTGGGGCTCTAGTATTAACACATCGCCCGTGAATTCGAACACTCATTGATTTTGTTTTAGAATAAGTACCTTTTCTTAAAAAAGTACGTTTTTTTAAAAAAAACTACCTTTTATTTAAAGAGTACCTTTTTGTGCAACAAACTAACATTCTTGGGATAAGTTCCTACTCTTAAAAATGTACCTATTCTTGAAAAAAGGACCAGTTCTTAAAAAAATTACCCTTTCTTAAAAAAAACTTTTTCGTTAACATAATACATTCTCTTCAAAAAAATACCATTTCTTACAAAAAAATCCATTTCTTAATTATAAAATAATACATTTTCTTTGATTTTCTTGATATTTGTAGCATTTCTGAAAATAAGTAAATTTTCTTTAAAAATTATTTTTTGCTAAAAAGAGGACCACTTCTTTAAAAAGTACCTATTCTTAATAAAAATACTTCTTTGTTTAAAATAAATCATAACCTTATGGCTTTTTTTACAGAAAGTACTTCTTCTTAAAAATAGTACCTTTTACTAAAAAAAACATTAGCTTTTATTAAAAGAAGTACCTCTCTTTAAAAAATTAAAAAACATATTCTTTAAAAAGGTGCTAAAAACATACTTTTCTTTAAAAAAATATAAATTCTAAGTAAAAAAAAATGTTCCTCAAATAAAGTCTGCCATTTTAAGAAAGCATATTTTCTGAACGATCCATTTAAATTATCGTATTTTTCAAAGGGCATCTTAGGCGTGTTGGAACGAACTAGTACATAATATATACCGAAATGAACTTCGCTCCAACCGGGTGTCCTTTGACACCTCATGTGATTTTTAATCCCATGTTACTTTAGGTCGAAAATGGCGAACAAAACTAAAATAAACGATGGAGGTATATATATTTTCTACCACGATTTCAAACGCTTTTTACTTCTGGTTACAGAGCTATTTACTTAGAATGAGGTTGTAGCAACCAAAGTTGCAGCAACCGTAGTGTGTAGCACCCGAAGTGTGCCAGTGAGTGTTCTTTCCTGACTGGTCTGTTTCACTTAGAAAAATGTTTCCGATCTTGTAAGCTTGTAGTATCAACGTCTGATACAAACAAATGTCGGTCATAAATTAAAATTCAAATAAAAATTAAGCTGTTGCAACCGAATTGTAGTTCCTACAATTTAATTGGTAGATATAACTGATGTATGATTGGAAGAAGGCCTTTTAGTCGCCAATTCGGTTAGTTATTAGTTATTACTAGTCAGAATTCATTTTATTTTAAGGTGCGTGTGCAGCCTGTCGTAAATTGCTAGTACAAGTAAAGTAAACGATCAGGATCTGCACATTTTGCTTACTAGTTATTTAAAATGAGATTGATGTAATCGAAAGTTGGACAGTTACAACCGAATTGTGTTTGCTACAATTTCAATTTGGTTGCTGTAACCAATATTTAGTTGTATCAACTCTTTTCGAAACGAAAGGCTATTAATTGATATTAGTTCAGTTACAACTTGCACATTGTGAAATTTCATTATATTACGGGTTTTTCAACAGAGACGCTACAAAAGTAAATCGATAGGGACAGCAAACGACGCCACATTTTTTCTCGCTCTTTTGACATTTCTCTTCAGTAAGGTTTGCCATTTCATCATGGAAAGATATACGAGCCAACAACGAGTCGAAATTATTAAAATTTACTACCGAAATTTGGAGTCAGTGGCCTCAACTTTAAGAGCGCTACGTCCAATTTATGGTCGTCATAATCGTCCTACCAGATCAACAATTGAGCGTCTAGTGGAAAAATTTGAATCCACAGTCACAGTACAAAATGTTCCCGTACCATTGAGACAAAGAAGTGCCCGTAGTGTGGAGAATATTGCAGCCGCTGAGGCTTCAGTTCAAGAAAGCCCAAACGTGTCTTTCACACGTCGTTCTTAAGCGTAGGGCATCTCTGTGACGTCGTTGTGGCAAATTTTGCGAAAAGACCTTGGTGTACATCCTTACAAGATCAAATTGGCGCAAGAACTGAAGCCGCTTGACCACCATAAGCGTCGTATGTTCGTGAATTGGACTGAGCAACAACTTGAAAATGATTTGGATTTTCATCGGAAAATCATCTTCAGCGATGAGGCTAATTTCTGGCTGAATGGCTTCGTCAATAAGCAAAATATGCGTTATTGGTCAGACAGCAATCCACACGTAATCCATGAGTCATCATTGCATCCCGAAAAAATTACGGGTTGGTGCGGTTTATGGGCCGGCGGCGTGATTGGGCCGTACTTCTTCCGTGATGATCCAGACCGGCACATTACTGTGAATGCGAATCGCTACCGTTCAATGATAACCGAATATATTTGGCCCCAATTGGATAATATGGACTTGGAGGACATGTGGTTCCAACAGGACGGCGCCACAAGCCACACAGCGAATGCCGCAATCAATTTATTGGAAACCAAGTTTGGTGAACGTATTATCTCACGAAATGGCCCAGTCGATTGGCCGCCTCGATCGTGCGATTTGACGCCGTTAGATTATTTCCTGTGGGGCTACGTCAAGTCTATGGTATATGCCAACAAGCCAGCGACGATTGATGAACGTGAAATTGCAGCAGTATCGGCCGATTTATGCTTGAAACCCGTCGAAAATTGGGTTCAGCGTCTGGACTTCTTCAAGCGTGCCTGGGGTGGCCATGCAAACGAAATCGAGTTTCATACATAATGGCATTGAACGTACTTTCACAGGAATAAAGAATTTCATTGGTATCTTAAACGGGTTTTGGTTTATTCAAAAAACTTTTGTAGCGCTCTGATTGAAAACCCCTTTATTAGGGACCGAAAAGAATAGATCCCTAATGGGCTAAAGAAGGTAACGGACAATTTTTAATTTTGAGTACCGAGCTATTTATCTAAAATGCGACTTCTGCATTGGTATATTAGGCTGTTGCAACTAAATTGTGTTAGGCTGTTGCAACTAAATTGTGTTTGGTAGTTGTGACTGAAATTTATCTTCAACAATTTGTTTTGTTTAACAATTCGGTTGCAACATCGAAATTGATATTAATATAGTTGTAGCTAGGGAATTTTGTAATTCCATTGTATTTTGAAATGATAAAAACATCACGATATCGTCACTGGGCTGCATAATTTGGAGTTTTGCAGTTTTGAAGATATTGCCTTGGATTGAACTTAACAGAAGAAAGATTCCTTTTACCTCATAAAATTTACATAGCATTCTTTGAAACCGCAACGATCTTATACTCTTAAACACTGTAAAATATATATGTTCCTTATGCAGACATTTCACCCAAAAATATCTTACATCCACACATGTTGCTAAATCTTTTCACTTGAAACAACGAAAACTGTATAATGTTAACATTATACTTATAAGAAGATAAAATTATATAAGAATATGAAACTGAATTACCTTAACATATAATCTAATGAATTTCTGTGAAACCACTATTTATCTATCTAAAGCTGAGTAAATGCAAAAAATGTACTATTGTTAGTACCTTTTCTTTTCAACCCTAAATAGTACTGTGTACTAAATTACAACCAAAAACTTATTGTGAATTGTTTTTTACCAAGATAACTGGATAAAGTAAAGAAAATGGATAAAAAGAAGTTTCCTATAACCAAAATGTATATTAAAAAGTATTCTGGCAGCAACAGTCTCAAGGTGAGCATCAGCCTCAAAAATAAAATCTAAATTTTAAAACATCTTGGATCTAATCCATTTGGTTTTTTTCTTTCTTTCACTAACCCTAATCCTACTTACATAAATTCTCAATCTCTGAGAATTTATGCAAGTGATAAAGAATTCCATCTCTCTCACTAGGAATTCTTAACATACAAAAAGCTAACTTACAGTCCACAGCATCCACAATCCCCAAGAGACGATTCAGCAAATCTCTCCCCATATAAGCAATACATGGTCCTTCGAAGAGAACAACCAGCAAAAGTAAAAGAAGAAAACAAGATCACCATCCACATGAGGTAACTAAGCAAGTGTAATGCAAGAAGCATATTAGTTACGCGGAATCGGTGAGTCTCCCACAACGTTTAGTGCAGTGTGTGTGCGGTGTTTTTTAAAAAAAAAAAAAGAGTAAAGAAAGTGAACAAACAGTGAAATTAACAAATTAAAGATTTATTGAACAAACGTAGTAGGCGCAAATGTAAAAAAAAAAAAAAACATCGAAAATACGAAACAGGAAAACATAAAGAAAAAGAGAAAATTAAAGTTAAAGAAATAGAAAAGTCAAAGAAATCATAAAAGGTTGGGAAAAATTGTTAATAACGAAACACGAAAAAACGGGATAAAAGAACAAATAAAAAAAAAAAAAAAAATTTTAAAAATCAAGAAACAATTTTAATAAACGAAAGTTGATAACTGGTTAAAAAATTATACATAAAGGACGAAAAGAGCTAAGAACAACGAGAACAAATATCAAAAACCCGGATAATATCAATAAACCGGATAAATTGTAAGTAAAACATATATGTATATCTAAAGTTTCGGATTATAATTTGTTTTGTACTAAAATTCTCTAAAATAACCTAAAAATTATAAAATAATTAATATTTTGCGGAAATTTTCTAAAAACAACCTAAAAATTTTGGATAAAATTCTCTAATATAACTAAATTTTACTAAACTAACATACAAGTGTTGAACGAAAATTCTCTAAAATAACCTAAAATCTTTCCAAAAATTTTCTAAAATAACCTAAAAATTTTGGATAAAATTCTCTAATATAACCAAATTTTGGAAAATTTACTAAACTAACCTACAAGTGTTGAACTAAAATTCTCTAAAATAACCTAAAATCTTGTCGGAAATTTTGGATTAAAAAATTTTTGGATTAAAATTCTATAAAATAACCTAAAATCTTTTCGAAAATTTACTAAAATAACCTAAAAAAAAAAAAAATTTTTGGATTAAAATTCTCTAAAATAACCTAAAATCTTTCCAAAAATTTTCTAAAATAACCTAAAAATTTTGGATAAAATTCTCTAATATAACCAAATTTTGGAAAATTTACTAAACTAACCTACAAGTGTTGAACTAAAATTCTCTAAAATAACCTAAAATCTTGTCGGAAATTTTGGATTAAAAAATTTTGGATTAAAATTCTCTAAAATAACCTAAAATCTTTTCGAAAATTTTCCAAAATAACCTAAAAATTTTGGATAAAATTCTCTAATATAACTAAATTTTTGAAAATTTACTAAACTAACCTACAAGTGTTGAACTAAAATTTTCCAAAATAACCTAAAAATTTTGGATAAAATTCTCTAATATAACTAAATTTTTGAAAATTTACTAAACTAACCTACAAGTGTTGAACTAAAATTCTCTAAAATAACCTAAAAATTATAAAATAATTAACATTTAACGGAAATTTTCTAAAATAACCTAAAATGTTGGATAAAATTCTCTAATATAACTAAAATTTTTCGGAAGTTTACTAAAATAACCTACAAATTTTGGATTAAAATTCTCTAAAATAACCTAAAATATTTCCGAAAATTTTCTAAAATAACCTACAAATTGTGGATAAAATTTTCAAAAATTTGGATAATTCTCGATAACAAACTACAAATTTTGCGAAAGTGATTTAAAAATTTAAAATATCCTACGGAATGTAGTTTAATTGGAAATTTGCTAAAATTGTTTGCTTATATTTTCAAACCATCTAAAATTACGAAAAGCACCTAATATACATTAAATCCGTTAAATCAACAAAGACGCTAAATCCCTTTGTACATAAGTATGTCCATACGTACATACTGATTGTTCCACAACAAACATGAAATATTTGTAAATAGATTCATATGTAAAAATTGTACTCTGTCGCTAACAATCTATTTAGTCACTGTGTTTTTTCATATTCTCCTTTCTGTCGTATTCGTTGCCAACGATACACAGCTTCTGTGTAAATAAGGTCGTTACCTTTAATGTTTACATAGTTCGCTAACATATGTTACAATCATATGCGGGAAAGACAGTGAATACAGTCGGTACAAAAAGACAGTGAATACAGTCGGTGCAAAAAGACAGTAAATGTAGAACGGGAAACAGGGACAACACACATATAGAAAGAAATATAGGCAAATAAATACGATCGGCAACAACGTGAAATGAAAATATATTATAAACCAAATTTTTTACCACATTAACGCGCATTTAACGGAATTATTAAAAAAGAGATAAGATTACATACTTATTACAAAAGTTGGAAATTTACTCAACTCAAACTAAAGCGGAAAAGATATCGTAGATCGATTATCATTCAGATTGATGATTGGGTAGACACAGTCACAATCAACTAAAATTTAAAGTTTGCGTTTGCTTTGTATACTTGTACGTTGATATGAAAACAGTCACGCCATATTAAATTTTTTCTCCATATTGCATTTTATCTGTCCTCCATATCGATTACGATAATTAAGAAACAAGTTAAATAATTTCAAAAACAATTAAAATAAAACGAAAAGAAATTTAATTAAAAACCGTGTTTATAAACAATTGAAAAAGAAAAAAAAAATTAAATTAATCCAATAAATTTTATAAACAATTAATACAAACAAAAAAAAAAAAAATTAAATTTTTAAATAAATTGAATCGGGAAAATTTTACTAAAAACTGTTTAAATAAATATTATAAAAAAAAAACAGGAAAAATTTTAATGCAACTTAAATAAATTTAATCGAAAACATTTAAAAAAAAAAAAGAAATCAAACAATTTAAATACTTCTTCAGAAAGTTTGCAAACAATTAAAATAAACCCAAAGGGAGAAAATTTATAAGCAGTTTAAATCAATTTAATCGAAAAAAAAAAACAAATTTTATGAACACAAACAATGAACTTAATATAGCAATTTTTTTTAATATATTTAAATAAATAAAAAGAAAAATATAACAAAATTTTCAAATAAATTTAATTGGGAAAATTTTTTTTGGGAATTTTGTAATCAAATTTAAAAATTCTACGGAAACAAATTAAATAAATTTAAAACCGAAAACAAAACTTATAAAACCAATTTAAATTTAAATTAAAACAGCATTTTTTAACTGAAGTAAAATATTTAAATAAAATCAACATAATTAGAATAAAAAATTAGCTACGTTTATTACAATTCAACGAAATCAAACATAAATTAAAATTTTAAGCAAATCACACACACACACACGCATCCATATACGCTCAAAACATTTGAAAAAAAAAAGTCAGACCTAAAAAAGATTTATAAATTTCTCACACACAAAGCGACTCTCAAAACAACAACACGAGTGATTTGTTAGATGTGGATTTTCGCTCAAAAAATAAGAATTTTGGAAAATCTGTACTCTCGATCAATATTGGGAACTAATCCCATCCTCACAAATCATTTAACGCACAATTCACATAATATCATCTGCGCATATTATCTCATATTACATCAGCAGCTCTTTATTTACTTATTTGCACTAATCCTTTTTTCCCACAGCTATTAGTACCCAAAGTCTGCGACGAATTGTAGCAGGCTTTGATGAAAAACTAGTTGGCAAAGTCTTCGCCGAGTTGGAGAAGCTTTGCATACAGTTGGTGACAAAAGTCTGCGACGAAGTTTAGTGGACTTTTGTAATTCGATAGAATCTATTTCGTTGATGTCAAGTAAATAAATAAACGGAAAAAAAAAAAAAAATAAATAAAAAATATTAAATAAAAACTTTAAACAATAAACGGCATATTTTAATAATACATCGTTATATTTCAAAAGAAAATCAAGGTTTTTGTTTCTCAGAAAGGGAAAATTAGTTTGGGAAAACACTCATCCTGCTAAATTTTCTTCGCATTGACAAATTTAGGGAAATTTTGTTAAATAATTCAAATTGGTTTGCCTTTAGGCGGTCGCTATCTTTGTCTGGACATTTCAACGTCCTCATTTCTCTCTAAACACACTGGATTGTTATATTGCGCTACTCACTTATTACGTTTCATAGCTTTCAACCCAATTTTTTTGTGAACATACACAATGTCGAATCCCACTGCAACTTCGGACAATTCTCATGTCGGCGGCGACAACATTTCCGTAGCTTCGGGCAACACTGGTTCAACCAGGCAAGGGGAAAGCAGGGGGATATCCACAGAACATGATCGCTATCTATTTGATTGTGACCATATCATTCACCTTTGCTCTAACATAGAAAAACTCAATATACAGGAGCAAACGGATTCAATGTTAGAAGTTCGTTTGAACGACTTGGACAACTGGTTTAAGAAGCTTCAAACTAGTTATGAAATACTCATATTATCACCCGCTACTTCTAACGCACGGGATTTCAAAGAAAACGCGAGACTGAACTACAATGTTTGTTCAGAAGCATACTATGTGGCTAGATCACATGTGCTTGATATGATGAAAATATCTCATGGATACAATGCTCCTAGTGACGTACCCAGATACTCTATTACGCCGAATTATTCTCCTCAACCCTTCTCACCCCAGCATACTTCTAATAATATGTCAGGAGTTTTTCTCAAAGTTCCTCCTTGTGATACAGAAGTTTTCAACGGGGGTTACGAAGAATGGCCGTCATTTCGTGACATGTTCACGGCGGTCTACGTAAATCATCCTAAACTCTCTTCCGCTCAAAAATTATATCACCTCAGGAACAAGACAAAAGGTGACGCAGGAGCAATTGTTAAAAGGTATCCACTCTGTGACGATAATTTCGAGTTAGCTTGGAATGCTCTGAAGTCTCGATACGACAACAAGCGCGTTTTAGTCGATAAACAACTCAAAGTCCTTTTTGATATACCCACAGAAGCGGTGGAAACCAGCGAATCACTTCACAAAATTCATGCCACAGTCGTTGACTGTCTTTCGTTGCTAAAATCGCTCGATGTCCCAACCGACGGGTGGGATCCCATCTTGATTCATTTGATTTCAACAAAACTTCCTGACAATACCTTATCCCTTTGGGAACAGTCCTTAAAATCTCATCGCGAGCTACCAAAGTGGTCGCAGATGGACGAATTCCTCTGCAACAGATTCGAAGTTGTTGAACGAATTACTAATGTTCGAACACATAAAAATCAAAGCAGCGGGGCAGTACCAAAGCATAAAGTTCAAACTTATTTATCTCAAGATAAGTTAAATGCGTTGTGTATATTGTGCGAAGCAGACCACAGCGTAAGAATTTGTCCCGAGTTCAGGAAGTTTTCACCACAACAGAGAATTGACTTTGTGTTTAAGAACAAGTTTTGCAATAACTGCCTGGCATCCAATCATACTAAAGGGAGTTGTAAAAGCAAAAACACTTGTCTCATTTGTAAGAAAAATCATCACACTCTACTGCATATCCAGTCCAAATTTGCAACTCCTCCTTCCGTTTCGGACAAAACTGGTGATAAAACCGTGGACATGCGAAAAGACTCTGTAAATACTTTCAAATCTCGAAATGAGCAAGCATCCACTTCATTCCAATCTAAGTCTCCTCAAATCCAAGCAAATTTCTCGACAAATGACGAACCAATTCTGCTCAGAACAGCTCTAGTACACATACGTCATCGTGGTGAACTCTACACTACAAGAGCGTTAATCGACCCGGGTTCTCAACGCACTTTTGTGTCGGAAAAACTTAGAAATATTTTAAAACTCCCATATCACAAATCTCATTTCCAAATTATTGGAATTGGAGGACAGAGTCAGACAGCTAACAAAGAATGCGAAGTTGAGATATTCTCCTCTCGACAGAACGTTTCATTTGTAATCAATGCTATTGTCTTACCTAAGGTGACAAGACGCATTCCATCTGCTTCATTCTCCATATGTAATCCAGAAGAGTTGGAACAACTGGATTTAGCAGATCCACATTTCAATCAGTCTTCTCAGATTGATTTAATTATCGGAAATGACTCAGAACGCCATATAAATTTGGATGGAGTAATCAAGAACATTTGTGGTGAAACATCGGCGTATAACACTATATTCGGATGGGTTCTCAGTGGGCCAATACGTGCTACAGAAATTCAGTCGTTCACCACCAATGTAGTCCCTTCAAACAACCTCGATCTTTCTGATCAAGTAAGAAAGTTTTGGGAGCAAGAGGAAATCCCAAACGTTTCCAAGGTCTCACCCGAAGATGATTTCTGTGAAGAATTTTATCAGAAGACAACTACACGTCAATCTGATGGTCGATATGTGGTAAGACTGCCCTTCAAGAGGGAATTTCCCGAAACTATACATCTCGGTTCGTCTCGTTTCCTAGCTTTAGGGCAATTTTCGCGAATGGAGCAAACACTGGCAAAAGATCCTAACCTTCAAGCTGAATACAAATCTGTTTTGAATGAGTATCTTGATCTAGGTCACATGACAGAATCTTCATCTGCCGAATTTTGCCAGGATGACAAATTCCGATCTTTCTACTTACCTCACCATGCTGTGGTGCGACCAGACCATAAAACTACGAAAGTTCGCGTCGTTTTCAACGCGTCTCGGAAGAGTAAATCTGGGTTCTCCCTCAACGATGTCTTGTATACAGGGCCCACTCTTCAAACGGATCTGATCGCCACAATTCTGAATTGGAGAATGTATGAGTACGTGTTCAGCGGCGATATTCAAAAAATGTACCGACAAATTCTCGTACACCCTGCGGATAGATCTTATCAGAAAATTTTGCACCAAAAAAATCAGTTCAGCCCAATTCAGGATTATGAATTGACAACCGTGACATTTGGTGTGAATTGCGCCCCGTTTCTTGCGATACGTACGCTTAAGCAGCTCGCGTCAGATTCGCAATCTCAATATCCCCTAGGTGCAGCAATCATAGCTACCGAATCGTATGTTGATGACATACTTTCTGGTGGGTTTTCCATTGAGGAGGCATCCATTAAACAGAGAGAACTAATTTCAGTCCTAAAATCTGCAGGATTTCCCTTGAAAAAGATTACTGCTAATGATACTCGACTTCTCACGAATTTGCCCACTGAAGATCTGTATGACCAAAACTTTTTACGCTTCCAAGAGTCTAGCTCAGTGAAAACACTGGGTATTAAATGGAATGCTGTAACAGACACATTTTCGTACTCATTTCCTATCCAACAAGCTGACGTAAAAGTATCCAGACGTAAGGTGCTGTCAGTGGTAGCTAGCCTTTATGACCCGATAGGATGGATATCTCCCATTGTCATTAGAGCAAAACTGTTAATGCAACAAATTTGGTTAGAAGGTGGAGGCTGGGATGAGGAAATCAGTTCAGACTCTCTTCGAATATGGAATGATTTTCTATCCGATCTCGCTCACATTGAACTTATTTCTATTCCGCGCTGGTTTCAGTATACCTCTTCAGACATAGTTCAAATTCACGGATTTTGCGATGCATCGAAAAGCGCCTATTGTGCATGCATTTATGTGCGGTGTCAGACTCAAAAATCGGTGGTTTTCTCAAATTTGCTGATGTCTAAGACCAAAGTTGCTCCACTTCAAACAGTCTCGTTACCCCGATTAGAGCTCAATGGTGCCGTTTTGCTCGCAAAGTTAGTTAAATATATTAAATCCATAATAAACTACCCAATTAGTGACACGTTCCTATGGACAGACGCGTCAATAGTATTAGGATGGCTCGCGAAGACACCTGGCACGTGGGAAACTTATGTCGCTAATAGAACTTCTCAAATTCACGAAATGGTCCCCAATGCAACATGGTGTCACGTACCAACACACGATAATCCAGCAGATCTTGGGACTAGAGGTTCCAGACCTCAAGATCTCTCATACAATATCCTATGGTGGAATGGACCAGCATGGATTTGTAACCCTCCAAGTACGTGGCCCAAAAAAAATCCTTTGATACCGACGGGAGGAGCTAAAACAGTTCAGTCGCTTCAAGTCTGCATAAAAGATCCTGACACGCTTCAGCGATTTTCCTCATATGCAAGAGCCTTGAGAGTTCTCTCCTATGTATTTCGTTTTTATCACAAGACTCATATCGTGCACAGAAATAACTGCGTTTTCAATTCTATGACTGTCGGTCATATGGAAATCCTCTTCGTAAAAAATCGTTTGATTTCGTTAGCTCAAATCCAATATTATAAAGATGAGTACGCCGCGCTCATAAATGCCAGACCGATACCAGATAACAGCCAACTTAAAAGTTTAAATCCATTTTTGGATTCCCAAAAAATTATGCGTGTTAACGGCCGTTTAGCGGAAGCACCGCTTCCTTACAATGAGAGCCACCCCATTATATTACCAGGCAATTCCAGATTTTGTCACTTATATTTATCACATTTACATCAGTTTCTCGTTCATGCCGAATGCAATCTCATGTGTCGTATGGTCCAAACAGAATTTTATGTATCTCGCCTAAAACGTAGAGTTAAAGGCATCATACGCAAATGCAAAACCTGCATTATATTCAAGCAAAGGCAATGTATTCAGATGATGGCCCCATTACCATCTGATAGATGTACTTTGTCTCCACCATTCCATACGACTGGTATCGATTTCGCTGGTCCCTTCGAACTAAAAAGTTCCTCTATACGCCAAGCTCCTATTCTAAAGGGCTACGTAAGTGTCTTTGTATGCTTCTCTACAAAGGCAATTCATTTGGAAGTTTGCTCAGAACTGTCTTCAGCGGCATTTGAAGCTGCATTTGCAAGATTCGTTGGTAGGCGAGGGCTACCTCATAGGGTAGTTACAGATAATGGTCGCAATTTTGTCGGATCTAGCCGAGCTTTACTCAGAGAGTTCGAAAGCTTTCTCAAAAATGTATCCAATGATATTTCCCAAAAATATGCTACCCATGGATTTCAGTGGAATTTCATACCACCTCATGCACCCCACATGGGCGGACTATGGGAAGCCGCCGTCAAAAGCTTTAAGTTTCATTTTAAACGAATAGCTGGATCACACAAATTTACCTTTGAGCAGTGTTCAACTGTACTCGCCCGAATCGAGGGAGTTTTAAACTCCCGCCCAATCTCCGCCATGTCGGAAGATCCCAACGACCTTACAGCTCTAACTCCAGGTCACTTTCTCAGGGGCGCTCCCATGCTGTCCTTACCTGACTCTAATTTTCAGAATATATCTCTTATCAACCGATGGTTAAAGCTCAAAGCGCTCCATCATGAATTTTCTATTCGATGGAAGGAGGATTACCTCAAATCACTTCATAAGCGCTATAAATGGAAAAATTCCATTCCCAATTTAAATACTGGCGATTTAGTTGTAGTAATGGACGACTTGTTGCCACCCAGTGAATGGCGCCTGGGAAGAATAGTGAAGACGCACCAAGGGTCCGACTCAAGAGTGCGAATAGCAGACGTACGAACCAGCGCTGGCATATGTACTCGACCTATTGTCAAGCTCTGCTACCTACCATTCGACAATCTGGAAAATTCAACATCCTATTAAAACCTTAATAAACCAAGAATACCCCATATCTCACCTTAAATAATCAAGCACTCAAGTAACTCCACAAATTGGAGTGATCGTCTTCTAACCCTTTGTATTTTTTATGATTCCAGAACCAACACCAATAGACGTTCCTCACAGTCAGATGTGTACAAATGTATGTTGTGCAAATCCTATCACGCTCTGCGATTCTGCCAGAAATTTCTGGCCATGGACTCACAGGAAAGGAACAGGGTCGCGAGGAGATATGAGTACTGCATTAATTGTTTAGCGAAGAGCCATACCTTTAGGAAGTGCCTGTCCAAGAATACCTGCAACCGATGTCAACATTATCATCACACACTGCTACATCGAAGTACAAAACCGAGAATTACACCACCCAACCGTCAGAGTCAGGACTTACAATTATGGAAACGAACTCCAAAGCAACCGAAGAAATCATCGCCACAGAAGACATCCTCAAAAACCCTATCACCAAGCGCGACATCAAATAAAACCACACCAAGGCAACCGAAAGCCCAGCCAGTACCAAACCAGTTGATTTTATCGGAAGCCATAAAATCTTTGGCCACCGTTTTGTGTGCGACACATGCTCCGTCATAAATGCTGACCCGGCGGCATGTATAATGTTAACATTATACTTATAAGAAGATAAAATTATATAAGAATATGAAACTGAATTACCTTAACATATAATCTAATGAATTTCTGTGAAACCACTATTTATCTATCTAAAGCTGAGTAAATGCAAAAAATGTACTATTGTTAGTACCTTTTCTTTTCAACCCTAAATAGTACTGTGTACTAAATTACAACCAAAAACTTATTGTGAATTGTTTTTTACCAAGATAACTGGATAAAGTAAAGAAAATGGATAAAAAGAAGTTTCCTATAACCAAAATGTATATTAAAAAGTATTCTGGCAGCAACAGTCTCAAGGTGAGCATCAGCCTCAAAAATAAAATCTAAATTTTAAAACATCTTGGATCTAATCCATTTGGTTTTTTTTCTTTCTTTCACTAACCCTAATCCTACTTACATAAATTCTCAATCTCTGAGAATTTATGCAAGTGATAAAGAATTCCATCTCTCTCACTAGGAATTCTTAACATACAAAAAGCTAACTTACAGTCCACAGCATCCACAATCCCCAAGAGACGATTCAGCAAATCTCTCCCCATATAAGCAATACAAAAACCATTTTACATTTTGCTTTTAAATTACATAGTTTTATTGAAAGTAACTTTAGTTTGTAACAATCTAATATGTAAATCAACTGAAGCAACCCATTTCTGCTTAATATGTATGTGAAACTCAAGTTATTCAAAAGTTTATTTTTCGGAAATTTTTTCCAAAGACAAAAAGAATTGGTATATATTTGGCGGCAAGTGTGGCAGTTGTTCAGGGATAGTCAGCACAAATTGCTTGTGATTCCCATGACAAATCAAACTACTTCATCGAAGGAGGAACTCACAAAAGTTATAATAATTTAAGGCAAAAAATCAGATAAGAAAAATAATCAAAATTCACTCTGTAGTAATTCTAGTTTGTAGAAATATTTAGTTATAGAACATCAATAGATTCTAAATTTCTTGCTAGTATATTTGGTACTTCAGCTGATACACAAGTAATATATTTTTACACGTTTAGAAAAGAAATATCCATTATTTAGTTCTAATAGGTTGAGATGATGTTAAGATTCACTGTTTTTGGTTGCTTGTTCTCAATGATTTACTTGAAAATATGACGCACATTTGCCTTTTTCGAGAGTAGTGTGACAAAATGGGATGATTATATACACACACATTTAAAAAATTTTAATTTAAAAAACTGGCGGATGAAAAACATTTTGTAAAAAGAGGTTAACGAATCTGAAATATAGAAAATACTAGTGCAATATGGAGGCTTAAATGCAAATGCTGTAGGATATAGTTATAAAATTTAACACTGAAAGTATACAATCTGTTTCCGGATTAAAAAATGGGTTTCCAAACTGTGACATTGAAATTTGTTAATGGTCTGCGTATCATTAATCTATTTTGTACCAATACATCCCGTAAATTTTTTAACACAGCGTGGCTGATGAAAGCCGCTACCAAAAGAAAACTTGATAACTTTTTTCCATCTAAGTAATCTGGAATTTTTTTTAGGGTTGTTGAAGATTGGTCCTTGGATTTAATAAAAATGGAAAACTGCATTTGGAGACAATTCCCCTAGTTACGGCTTCTCAGTTTGGGTCTTTAATTTCCGCGGGTGGAATTCAAATTCACATTCGCTGAACGATAGCTACGATGTTTGTGTAGCATCATATTCAGCAGCGGCTAGCTCGTTAAACCACCGCAGTGTGTATTCAGACTTGTCAATAAACGAAGTGATTGTTTGTCACTACATACTCATGGCTTTCCTATTTACGAGCACTGGTATTGAAGTTTCTAAATTTGGTTGGTTGAAAAGGCTGCAAGACAGCACGCTGTCTAGCACACTTAAGCTAAAGAAGCCCATTGTGATACCTGCAGTTTCCTCTATAGCAACTTTGGACTATTCGTCTAGTCAATGTGCCGATTCAATGAATTTGTCTATAAGACCTACAGGAATATCCTGTAGGGCTACAGTGCTAACTAAATGTGTTACGAATATCCTACGTCTCAGTCCTGCCAGAGCGGGGCAATCCAAGAGAAGGTGTTTCGTCGTTTCCTCGTCGTTTTCCATGTAGCATCTACAGAGAGTGGAGTTTCTTTGTCCCAATCGTAAGGCGTGTTTTCCTACAAGACAATGTCCCGTAAGTGATCCTATCATTGTGGATAACCAGCCTTTCGGCAAGTTAAGTAGTTGCCTAGTCCTCTTCCTGTCCACCTGTGGCTTGTTTGCAAGTTGAAGTAAGTCTCCACTGGTCCTTGAACATGTTATCGGCCCACATCCTGATCCTCAAACGGCAGGTAGAGATTGGCATACTTACACGTTATTCTAGCTAACGCATCCGCTACGCAATTGTCTGGAATGTCGCTGTGTCCCGGTACCCAGACAAGTCTGATGTGAAAATACTCTGCCATCACCCTAAGTGATGAGTGGGATTCTTTCCCGTCAGGGACGTAGCAAACATGGCTTCCAGGGATTTTATGGTAGCCTGACTGTCTGTGTAGATACATATTCTCCGGAGGGTTGTGACACTACTTTTCAGTAGTTCAGCAACCTCCAGTATGGCGGTAATTTCCGCATGAAATACACAATAGTGATCAGGCAGCTTGAAGGAGATATTTACATTTAGGTCCGGTGAACGAACCCCATAGCCTACTTGCTCGTCCAACTTTTATCCAAAAATCTGAAAAATCTGATACTACAGGTGTCCCCATCTAGTGACTTTTCCCTGGTATTGCTGCTCAGAACAGAAGTCCTTAGATTTGTCGCTGGTAGAAGGTAGGGGATACAGTAGTCCGTTTTAACGGGAATAGAGGTGATCCGGTGTAGTAATTTAGCGTGTCCGAAATGTCCCTATATCATTACGCCACAATCTCTGATTCTCACCCGGGATGGAGCGGCTGCCGATTCGGCCATGATGTCAGGAGTACAGATGTTGAGGATAGCACTAAGTGCAGTACCTGACGTTGTGCTCATTGCTCCACTAACGCGAATCAGTGCTGATCTTTGAATTTGCATCAAGGAATTCAGAATATATTTCTTTTGGATGGACCTCCACCAAACTACGATGCCATAGAGAAGTATTGGTGTGACTATTGCGTATAAATTCAAATGGTGATCTTAGGAGACAGTCCCCAGCGCTTCCCTATCACCCCGTTACAGCAGTAAAGAGCAACAGACGCCTTTTACACCCTCTCAACCACATTCGGTTTCCAAGACAGTTTTCTGTCGAGAATTATTCCCAGATACTTGACGTTTTCCGTCAACTGTAATTGCACCCCATTAACTGACGGCAGTTCAAATGAGAGTATTTTATATTTCCGAGAGAACAAGATAAGCTCGGTTTTAAGTGGGTTAAGTGATAGTCCGTCATTGGTGCAATGGTATTGTGCGCGGCTCCTGTGCATGAGGACGTGGGTTCGATTGCTACTCTGACCACCTTAAATTTCTTTCGACGGCGGTCACCTCGCTTAGTGACGGCGACACTATCGAGTATTTAGCCATGAAGAAGCTTCTCAAAATACCGTTCGGAACCGGTGAAAAACTGTAGGTCCCAATCAGTGAGTGTAAAACTGGAACGCGCACAGCTTACTGGTTGTGAGAAGCTCGCCCTAATCCCTTCATGGGATGTAACGAGAATTATTTTTTTTTTTTTTAAGTGATAAGCCGTTGTCAGCGGTCCAAATCAGACTAAGTAGGCTGATTGTACGAATGCTAAGCTAAGTTTCTAAATTTAGTTTTTAACCTTTTATTTAATTTTTAATAAGCCACCCATATACATGTTACCATCCCACCCTAATACATGTTACACTACTCGAAAAATTGGTGAATATGTGAAAATGTTCATTTGTTGTGATTGAATGCAATAGTGGAAATTTGGAGAAAACCATTTAAAAAGAAATTTTGACAAGGTTTGTCAGATCTCTTGGATTTCTGTCAGTTCTTGATTTTCTTCAAAAAAATATGCAATCATGATTTCATTTGGAATGAAACTAATTGAACTAAAAAGAAAACTGGAATACCAAATTTTATTTCAATGCTTCTTTTATATTCTATTTGCACTGGCAGAAGAATTCGTCCGTATCATTGGTGTTACCTACTGGCGAGAAAAGGCGAAGGATAGAGCCAGTTGGAAGGATATGTTGAAATGTGTTTAATTTGTTTGTTTAGTTAATATGTGTAAGACGTCTGACCTCATGAATTTGTAAAATAGTCAATAAAAGTAAAGTAAGCACTTACAGTGTAACATGTACTTACGTTTTCTTAGCTCTATCAGTATTTATATTTATAAGAATCGTTTTTAAATTTAAATCGCCTTAGGTTCGGTTAGGTTAAGGACATGCATCCACTAGAGATCCGAATATTTTAGCAGATGCTCCACTCGGGGCCCAGTTGGCCCATTGTGTTTGTTCTTCAGAGCAAGTGAAAGAAGATATATAGAAAGAAGAAAAGTGGAGAAAATTCTGTGTGAGAGATGGATGGGTGTGAGGAGATGTAGAGGGGAAGTATGAGGCTCCAGAGAGTGAGGTGGAGAGAACATTAGTCTCCGTGATGCCGCATCCAACGGAGCACCCTAATGAATCCTAGTAGTTCCCCGATGTCAATACAAGGGCACGCAGTCCTACCAATTTCGGCCCCCCGAGGTACCGCGTTCTCTTATAGGACAGGTCTGGACATTGACAGAAGAGATGATCCACTGTCTCAATCTCTTCCTCGTCTTCACATAAGTGGCAGAAATCGTCTCCAATGGTATTGAAACGGCCTGTGAAGAGTCGTAGGTCCACCTTTGTCATTTGCTGACGATGTTCCGTCCAATTTATGTCAGATTTCCCTAGATACTCTACAGTCTGACCGCCTCGACCAGCAGTAGCTGAAAGACACTACAGTTCACATCCAGTCCAAGGGATAGACGTATTTGTAGATCTTGGCTGTAAATTTCCGCCCCCCGTTCCATTATCCATTTTGGAATCGTCAGTAAATAGGAATAACACCGTGATTGATGAAGGGATGCCAGCCATCCAGTCTCCCCTGTCCATCATGATCACCTCCCGGCCTCCTACTTGATCAACACTATCAATTCCCATAAGGTCAGTTGCGTGTACAGACGAAAATGTCCACAGACCCAATTCTGTATGGCAAATAGCACCTTTAGCTGCACACCTTCTAACATCGAGATAGGTGAAACCGAACATGATCTCCAAGCCGCCTAAGGGAACTTCTCCTAGCTCCACTGATGCACATAGCCGCCACTCTCTGTACATTGCCCAGTAGCGTTAGATTATCCAAAGCCTTCCACCACACCAGATACCCATAGGTTATAATAGGTCGGACCACAGCCGTGTAGAGCCAACAAATGGTCCTGGGACTGACCCCCAGCTCTTATCTACGCACTTGCGACAAGCGTACAACGTATTCACCATTCTTCATCCATCTTCATCCTTTCCACGATTTCTTTTCTAAAATTTAACTTTTTGTCCAGGATGGTACCAAAGTATTTGGCTTCGGAGGATAATGTGAGCTCCACACCGCCTAGCCTGGGTAGTCTGTATTCCCTAATTTTTCTTCTGTTCGTGTATAATACCAACTCCGTCTTTTGGGAGTTTAAACCTAGCCCACAGCTCTCGAGCTTTTGGGAATTTAATATGTTGGCATATGTCTGTTATATGAATTCAGTAGAGGAAACCATTGGAAGCCATCAGTCAAAGATGTATTAAATATTAACGGGTTTCTTTAAAACACCTACTAACATAATAACAACAAAATTTCGACGTTGTCGCACTGTGACGATTTGTGGGTGGCGATGTAGGATCAGTCAGTCGGTTAAAATTTTTATAATTGTGCTCTTAAGTTCGAGTTTTAAGGATTATTTTTATGACTGCAAGTGTACATCATTTAATGGTCAATAACAACCAACTTATTTCACTTTCAGACACAATGAAAGATACTGTCGGTGTTAGTGAATCAATTCTCTCTCTCTCCCTCAAAATCCCTAAACCATCAAACCCCTGTGCACGCTGTTTTTATGGTGTTTTAACCCATTAGAGGCCAAACAGAAACTACAAGGAAAATTTGTAAAAGTTCTTTATTTGTTTATTATTAGCAATACAAAAAAGCAGTGAAAGAAAACAAAACTTGAAAAAAAATAATTTTCAGAATATTACAGGGGTGTACCCATATTGGCACAATGGGCACTTATGAGTGAAAACTGGTAAAACAAGTTTTATCTATGCAATGTATTTTCTTGCATTCTTTGCAACCCCATCGGATTCTGTGTTGGCATATGATACAACGCAGACGCTGTGGAAGCTTTTCAGAACGTGAACGTAAATCGTTCAGTAGGTCACAACTTGTGAAAAATTTTGTAATTGTCAGGCTTCGTATTCAATCTATTTAGCAGACTTTTCCAACTCTAGTACCCGAGGCCTCAGTAACAGGAGTAGTTGATTTACCACAATAAATATGAAAAGAGTAGCAATATCCAGACGAACTTGCTGCAACCCAATTTTTTGTAGCCAAACCGAACAGGTTTGCCTCGAATAAATTGTTTTCTTGAATGACGACCGTAATACTTGAGCTTAGAATCATCGATAGATATATTTTCGTAGAATACACCCCATGGGTTGAACTTTTTGATAAGAATGTGTACTTTCACACTGTGAACATTTGTCGGTGTTATTTGGAGCGTCGTTATTATCAACAAGGTGTAGATTTCTTTTTATTTCTTTAAATCTGTTCCTGGACATAGCGTTTGATACTACTCCTACTCCAATGTCTGCATCTACAGACCAATACATATTTTTCCTTGGTAATTTGTGGTAGCCAGATAAAATCAATATCCCGAAGAAAATCTTTAGCTCTGCAACAGTGACACTAAAATTGTGTCGATTATTTTGACTCGCGTATAATTGGGGAAAGTCGACAATCATTATACGAACTTCTTCGTCAAAAAACAATTTAAATATTTTAATAGATGACAAGTCTTTCAATGCTTCTCTTACTTGACCGACCTACCAATCGGTCGTGAGATTCCGCATAAGTCTTCGAACAGTTTGGAGTACACTTTCGCCAAGCCAGAATATTCAATGCTGATCTATTTGGTGCAATACTAAGTTCCTCAGAACATGGCTTATTGGATTTAATTGGAGCCCTTTTGGTAGACAGCGGCTCATCATCATTGCTAGTTTCAGAATCCGCAACAGTACTAATATTATGGACAAATATTTCCACTTCTCTAGAAACGTCATTCGGCAAGATTCGTGAAGTTTCAATGTCATCAAAACCCTATTCTTCATCAGTAACAACGCTAGGTTCTGGTGGAATTACGCCAAGCCATCGTCACTATCTTCTACTATCATATTTACGGCTTCCTGTAAACCGCTTTTCGATTGGTCTGAACAAACACAAATCAGTTTACGTTTTCGAATCTTACATATATTTAGGTGTTTACGTTTTCCCAAATGGACGATACTTAGTACTCTTGTGGCCGTTGTACCCAAATTGGCACAGTAATATTTTAGGCGTTATAAAATCTTATATATTTAGTTTATCAAACCGATAGTGCTTGCAAATGTTTCATTAGTTATCGAGATTGCTAAAATATAAGAATTTACGACGACACACTTTACGCACAAAATATTATATTTGTTAAGCGCTACCTACCTCCACAGGTGTTTTGATAGTGAATTTTAACAGATTTTTACCAAAAAAAAATCTGAACGTAATTAAATCGTTTGGTATTATATTTAGTCATTGCACCCTCCACTACTAAATGATGTACAAAAATATTCACAAGTGCCAGTGATTGTTACAATAAATTGCGACATTACGATATATAGTGAATTCTGTGTTTGAACTTATCCAAAAATGGAAACAGTATTAAAAGCAGTAGCAAATGCAAAAAAGAAAAAAATATCAAGAGCAATGAAGGAAGCAAAAAAAGTGGACAACAAAGAATGTTGGTTACTGTTACTAGTCTTTACGACTTCCAAAATGCTATTGTGTGGGAATGGGTGCAATATGTTGCAATATTTTGACTATGGTTTAATATAGTTTCACATTTACAACCGTGATAAAAAAATGTAAAAATTTTTATACACAATAAACTAGGATTTATGTACCAGCAATAACAAATATTATGAATGACCATGGGTTTTGTGAAATGAAATATAGGATTCAACAGATGAGTTTAGATTTGGTTCGATACGTAATCACCCATCATTTCGACAACCTAAACTTGGTTGAGAGATAATCGAAGTTCATGTTAACTTGAAGTCGAGTTCGAGGATCCACAGGCCTAAGAGCCCCTTTACACAATTCTTAATTGATTTCAATAAAAAAAATATGCCAAACATGTCTAATTACATTACAAATTTAAAATTGGCTTTACCTAATTTTGTTTGAAATTTTTGGCAAATCTAATAATTTCAACTATTTAACAATTGAAATAATATTCAGTCATAACCAATTGTTAAAACTGCAATATTTTTAAATTGATTGTCAAATTAAATTTTTTCAATTAGCTTGAAATTGTAGTATGTTTAATTGACTAAATTGAATTTAAAACAAGTAAATATTTTTTAAATTTTAGCACCTGCTGATTGCGGTAGGTGTCTGTCTGGATTAGTTGAAGGATGAATGAAATAAACAAAAATATTAATTCCAGATTGAAGATACGTAAATTTGTTTGAAGTTTTGAGGATTACTTTTTTGTTGTTGTGGAAATCGGATGGCTAATTTGTTATTTTCCTACAATAAACAAACACTTTGTTAATTTTATTGATTCTTTGTGTTTTATTTTATATTTTTACAAGAAAAACATTGTTGTTTGTATTGTCACACATGGAGTTTATATTTGATTTCCGCCAAGGCGTTGGTAGTAAAAGAGAAAATTTTTAACTAAAACTTTAATTTTATTAAAAACTCAAAATCAAATAAAGGTAAAGTATTTAAAGCCACATTCTAACCAGCCCTGCAGTTTTTCTTAACATGTATGCTTTTTACATCAAAATATCGCGTTCACGCTAGCTAGGCCATGTTAGTAGAATGGACCAGAATGAAATAGTGCGAAGGGTAGTTGTAGTCGAAGGATATCGGAAAACAGGACGACCAAGATTTCGCTGGGAAACCAGGTGGAATATTGCCTGCGAGAGCTTGGTGTTACTGGAGGAGAAACAAAAAACATGCTTGCTTAATTTTGTAAGTCTCTTGCCCCTTTTGTGTGGTTTAAAGCCACCTAAGTAGGTATGTAAGGAAGTATGGTTTTCATCCTACGTTCCGTATTACCGTATATGATTATTGGTGAAAGTTTATGGTGAATAATAGGGCCTATTCGGAAATGCAACAACTGTTGCAGATGCTTGTTTCTTGCCCATTTTGTTCGCAATTACGGGCTCAAAACACCTGCAAAGTTGTCAGATGTTGCATTTACGAACGTGCTGCGCTATCAGTTGCAGAGTAGTGATGCATTTCCGAAAAGGCCCATATCTCTACAAAACTAAAGCATATAAGTGTGTCGCAGTAAGAATGCACTTTTTCAATTTAAAATACAGACACCTATTTTCTGAGATAGTTGCGATTTTTTATTGAATTATAAAGAAGACACGTTCCGTTAAGTATGGAATAAAATATCCGTCAAGTGGCATCCATGGCTCTGATGGCAGGCCATTACGCGTTTCATGAAATTTTCCATGACTTTTTCACAGAGATATGACGCGTTGGATCTCACATTTGAGCTCAGGAGTTGTTTCTGGTTTATTCGCATAAACCCGAGATTTCACAAAACCTTAAAGAAAGAAATCGCACGCCGTTAAATCGCATAATCTTGGTGGCCAGTTGACATCAGAATTTCTTGATATAATTTGTTCTGGAAATCGTTGCGCCAATGAATCGATTGTTTCATGCGCGGTGTTGCAGATGGAGCCGTATTGCTGAAACCCCAGAATAACACCAGAACACAGTTGTCATGTTCCTGTAACGAATGCCGTTTACAGTCACTGCAATTTCGGCGTCATCTGCAAAAAAGTAAGGCCCATTCACGCTGCCTGATCAAAATCCGCACGAGTTAGTCGTTCTTTGTGTGTACATTTGCTTCTCGTGGATTGCACGAGGATTTTTTAAGCCACAAGTTCGACAATTTTGTCTTCTGATGGAAATACGCCTCATAGGAGAAGATAAATTATTTTGAAAAATTTACATTGACTTCACTTTGCTCCATTACCCATTGAACGAATTCACGGCGCTGTCCATGGTCTGCCGGTTTGAGCTCCTGAGTAAGCTGAATTTGGTAGGCATAAAAGTAGAAGTCTCTTGTCAAAATTCGCTGCGTAGTGCTTCGTGCAAATTTAAATTGTTGAGAACGATGACGAGTTGATGTTTTCGGGTTTTCAGCGACACTATTGTTTGCAGCAGCAATGTTTTCAAGAGAAGTTGACGCAGAGGAGTCTTACTTTCCATAACCGACCCAGTTTCTTCAAATTTTTTGACCCCTCTTCGAATGGTTGACACATTAGTTGCACTCCCTCGATTCTTCGAAGTTTGCGTGCGGACTCAGCGTAACTTTCCAAATTTTTGTAAGAAGTTTTCTCAATTATAACGCGTTGTTCTTTCATAAAGCGTTCCATTTTTAATAATCGGAATAAATATTTGTAACAGCTGCCAAATTTCAGAGTTGTCACTTGTACATCCAGAAAACGACACTAAATTTGAAAAGTGAAATCTAACTGTCATACCGTTTATATCTTCGACCTACATGTACATAATTTCAGTTGTATGTAGTTGAAAGTCAGGAATCGTGTACATTAGACCGACTCACAAAAACAAGTTCCTTTTATCCACCTCTCAAAATGTATTTTTGTTTGGTTTATGATGATTCCCAAAATATTCCGTGTCTAGAATTAAGATCACGTGAGCTGGACCATTTTTAAAATAAGTATTTTTTTTAAGTTTTTCAAAGAATTTTGTACTTTAACTGAAGACAGTGTATATAATCCTAGTGTCATTTGAAAGGGTTTTTTAATGCTCCTCCAACGGTATATAAAAGTGGTCCAACCATAATGCACGATAGTAATTGTTGGTCACAATTTAACGTCAATTTTTTTCCAACATAATTTGGCTTTTCTTTTTTTCAGTATTTGACATATTCAACCATGGAGAGGTACACGTCGTGTCGATGCTAATATGCCGCCACTATCATGTGATTTGACACCGTTGCACTTCTTTCTTTGGGGATTTTTAAAAGAAAAGTGTTCGCTAATAAGCCAAGAACAATTCAAGGCTAAAGGCTGAGATAATTCGGCACATTACCGACATTGAATCTCAATTATGTATCAGAGTCAAATATTGACCATCGGATAGAGGTATGCCACCGAAGCCGTGGCGATCATTTGGCCGATGTTTTGTATAACATACAATTGTTATAGATCCTTCTATCGTAATATCAAATATTAAAATAGTTCTCTGAAAACTTTTTGTTTTATTTACAATTAACATCGTGCTTTTTGGTTGGACCACCCATAAAAATTGTCAAAGCATACATTCATCGGACATTCTGTCAAAAAGCATTTTTAAGATTTAAGTACGGACATTTTTTGATTCAAATGTCAGATTGTCATAGTTTAATCCTCAGTCGATTTAAGTAAATACGTGTAATCAGATTTTTTTGAAATACACACTAGGTCGCGATTTACACAAAAATTCAATACGTTGGCAACATTACGTTCTAAACACGGAAAAATGGGTATCAAATCCTTTATTTGGACAAGGAGATCATAGTTTTATAGACACACTTTTTTATTCTTGACTAATTATTCAAGCTTAAGGTCACTTCTGATTTTATTAAACTTTTTGTTTTTCTATTTTTTCTCTCGATATTTCGATTTCCTTTGGAAATCTTCTTCAGGATAGTTTTTAATATTAAAAATGACAAACAAACATCAATACAAATTAAAATGAAAATTTTTGACAAATTGTGAAAAGTAATACTATTCATACATATTATAATACAGTAATGTTCACATAAAGTAGAAATATTAAATCGAACAAAATTTTAAAATATTTTAAGACAATTTAAGCTTCCAATATTAACCTATTTGTCCTCATTAATTAAGATTCTAACATTTTCAGTGAAGTTGTACGTATCTACTTTCTTATCAAATCGCGAAAACTGTTAAAAACTTGCGAAAATTAGCGAAAAATTACAAAATTTTAAAAAAGCTACAAAACCCTAATAATCACTAAAACCTAAAGAAATGGCAAAAATTCCGATAAATTCGCGAAAATCCGCAAAACCTTGCCAACCCTAGTATGACAACGATCTCCAACATTACTTAAAAATCGCCAAAGCTATAAAGAGTAAGAAAGCTTACAAAATCGCTAACAATGCAAACATTGCAAAATTTCAAAATATTGCAAACTTGATAATAAACTCTACAAATTTCGTAAATAGTTAAAAATAAAACCGCGAGACCGCAAAAATTCGCGACCTTTGTTTTAATTTCCCCTGTTATTAATATTTTTATTTTTATTTAATAAACATCTATAATTTTGAGCTAAGTTATCTGTGTCTGCTTTAAAATTTATTCTCTTTTCCAATGGAACATTATTAATCTGTAACATTTCGAACATATATCTACGTTTTTTATAATTTTCTGTGTTTAAAATAGATGTATTTTCGAAATCTGGATAGTGATTGAAACCTCTACAGTGAGTTGATAACGCTGTTTTCGTTGTTGAATTATAATTCCTATACTTCTGGTCATGTCTGTGTCCTGCTATTCTCGTTTTTAATTTTGTCCCTGTTGTTCCGACATATACTTTCTCACATTGTTCAATATCATTACCACCACATGGTATTTTATATACTAAATTTGACCTATCTGATTTTTTTATTCTATCTTTAGTTTTTGTAAATAATCTTCCAACATTATTATTTATCCTATGTGCCATTTTATATTCCCTTTTGTTATATATGTTTGAGTTTTCTATCCTTTCCGAAAACCCAGGTACATAAGTTAATGATTTATAAACTTTTGGTTCTAAAATTTCATCCCCATTGCGTGATTTTCTAATATCGTATTGTCTTAACAATTTGCAAATGAGTTTATTAGGAAAACTATCTACTAATATATTTCTAATTATTTCCTTATTTTTCTTATGGAATCTATTATCACTTATTTTTAATACTCTATCTATTAGATTTTTGGCTGTGTTAATAATAATTCTCTTTGGGTTTTTTGAAAAATAATTTATAATTCTACCTGAGGAAGTTGGTTTTAGATACCAATCTATTAATAATTCATTTCCCTTCCTTATCACCAATGTGTCCAAATATGAAATTGAAGAATTCCCTTCTTTTTCAATAGTAAATTTGATGCTTTGATCAAATGAGTTTAAAGTTGTCAATAAAATGTCAATCTCATTCTCTTTCACTATACAAAATAAGTCATCAACATATTTTGTTATTATCTTAGGTTTTACTGTCAATTTTTCTAAACATGTATCTAATAATTTTTCCATTACGATATCTGCTATTATTGGAGATGCTGGAGAAACCATAGGAAGTCCTTTTAGTTGTGTATATATTTTCTCATCATGTTGAAAATATCTATTATCAACAATGCAGAATTTTATAATTTGCATGAATAAATTTTTATTCATATTTGTTAACTCTGAAATCTTGTTCCAATTTTCTTCTATAATTGTAATGGCCAAATCAACTGGAATACTAGGAAACAACGACACAACATCCAGTGATATTAATTTTTCATTATTTTCAATCGAAAGACCCCTCAATTTATCTTTAAATTGTACCGAATTGCTAACATTATATTTAGAATTGTCTGTTAATTTTTTAAGGAAATTTACTATGTATTTGCATAAATTGTGTGAAGGTGAATTTATTGATGAACAAATTGGTCGTAATGGAAAATTTTCCTTATGTATTTTAGGTAAACCATATAATCTTGGAACAACCGCTACTGTAGTTTTTAGTCTCACCTTATCTACTGATGTTATCATATTTAATTTAAAAAGTTCCTCAATAAAATTATTGTTAAGTTTCTGAAATCTGCTTGTTGGATCCTTATCCAATACTTGAAAAGTTGTACTATCGCTTAAAATATTTTGAATTCTAGATATGTAGTCTCTTTTATTAATTGCTACAGTCGTGTTTCCCTTATCTGCGTTTAAAATCATTATTTCCTTATTATGTTTAAGAAACTTTAGACTATTATTCACTTTATTTATTGTAAATTTGTCTCTACTATTTAATGTCATTTTGTTTATATGATTATCAATTACTGTTACAAAATTTGACCTTGCTATTTCTTGCTCCTCTTTGTTCTCAATAGTTTCTATTAAATCTTCTCCTTCTGTTATTACCTTAAGCATTGGAAACTCTTCTCTATTAACCGGGAGTGCGTGTTTTTGTCCTAAAGACAAAATCCACTGTACATCTTCTGGGATATCTATACCAGTTTTATTAACAAACCATTTTCTATTAAATTTAATTCCTAATTCTCTCTTCTGCAAATTAACGCAATTATCAAACTTCTTCTTATGTACCAGTTTTTCTTTTCTCATTCATTTTTCCGCAGTTATGTCCTCATATTTTAAAAAATTGTTCAATTTGTCATTATCCAAAAACCTGCTTAAATTGTAAGTTATATAATTTAATTCATCTTGATGACTTTTTAGGAGATAATGTTTTTGCTTAATTGAGGAATTAAGAATCTTGTTCTGCAGGTTTCCAAGGTCGAATAATTAGTCAAGAATAATTAAAATAAAGGTCGAAAAATTAGAAACAAATTATTAAAAGAATAGCTGAGCACAATGAATTATAAAGACTTCAAGAGAGACGATGGGAATACAAATTTAATCAACAGATTCAAAATTGTACGGAATAAAATTATAAGATGCAAGGTAACAATTACGTTTCTAATCAAATGCCGAAATGAAGGAATTATACCACAATTTATAAGAAATTCCACCAAAAATATTTTCAAACTTTTGACGTGACAACGTCTTAAATTAGGTTGCGGCTGGGAGTCACTTATGAAAAAGTGTAACGCCCGGTAACGTTACGATGAGTCACCGAACGAGAGAGAGGCCCGCCGAATGCCTTGCGTCTCTCTCCCACTCAATAAATAATTCTGTGTGTGCGGATGTGTGTGTTTACTTGTGTGCCAGAAACGATTTGCTTTGCTGGCTTCTAGTGGCTGTTGGTCGGTGGTGTGAGTGTTTTTGTTTTTTGGCACATCATATATATGACGACTGAGCAAGTATGTATGTGCGTATATATGTGCGTGTGTATGAATATTGATTTAGATCAGTCTGCATTGGATAAGGTATTATTTTTTGTTTTTTTTTGTTTTTTGTTTTTTGGCTTTATGATATGTGTAGTGTATGTTTGTGTGTAGAAATTTTCATATGAATTAGGTAGCCAAAACGAAACAGAGAGCTGCGGTCGGCTTTAAAACCGATATGCGAATATGATGAATTGAAATACTTTTTGGTTAGTAAATTATTTTCTTTTGTTTTTAATAAAAGAAATGTTTATTTTTTATAATAAAAGAAATGTTTATATTTTATAATAAAGGATATGTTTATTGTTTATAATGTCACATTTGATAATGTGTTCATAGAAATCGCACAGGTACCTAGATGGTGTTGAAATTACTTCTATTTTCCTAAACCATAAGTTTCAATAAATGTTAAAACATCGCCCGTGAGTTCTAACACTCATTGGTTTTTTTTTTTATTTTACAAATTTTAATTAATTTCAAATTTATTTAGCAAAAATTTGAACCTTCGATCTGAATAAATGTTTTGATTTTCGAATTGATTCTTTAAAATTACAAATATTAAGAAAAAGTGGCAGATATAAGAAAACTTGATTTAAACTGTGTTGAGCAAGAATTTTAACATCTAATCAATATGAAAATCAAATCAATCTAAACAAAATATATTTCTATAGTTAAAATTTGTGCAATTCTTATTTTCATTCAATTCCTTGTTCCTATTGTGCAATTTAATTATATTCATATCAATAAATATTCTACCGAGAAAAAGACGTTGTCACGTAAAATCTTCGCCCGTAAAACCGACTTTACAGGCAACAATTTTTTGATGAATATTCAAATCCTTCAATAAATAATCAAGTTGGGAAGTATATGGAAACCTGCAGAACAAGATTCTTAATTCCTCAATTAAGCAAAAACATTACCTCCTAAAAAGTCATCAAGATGAATTAAATTATATAATTTACAATTTAAGCAGGTTTTTGGATAATGAAAAATTGAACAATTTTTTAAAATATGAGGACATAACTGCGGAAAAATGAATGAGAAAAGAAAAACTGGTACATAAGAAGAAGTTTGATAATTGCGTTAATTTGCAGAAGAGAGAATTAGGAATTAAATTTAATAGAAAATGGTTTGTTAATAAAACTGGTATAGATATCCCAGAAGATGTACAGTGGATTTTGTCTTTAGGACAAAAACACGCACTCCCGGTTAATAGAGAAGAGTTTCCAATGCTTAAGGTAATAACAGAAGGAGAAGATTTAATAGAAACTATTGAGAACAAAGAGGAGCAAGAAATAGCAAGGTCAAATTTTGTAACAGTAATTGATAATCATATAAACAAAATGACATTAAATAGTAGAGACAAATTTACAATAAATAAAGTGAATAATAGTCTAAAGTTTCTTAAACATAATAAGGAAATAATGATTTTAAACGCAGATAAGGGAAACACGACTGTAGCAATTAATAAAAGAGACTACATATCTAGAATTCAAAATATTTTAAGCGATAGTACAACTTTTCAAGTATTGGATAAGGATCCAACAAGCAGATTTCAGAAACTTAACAATAATTTTATTGAGGAACTTTTTAAATTAAATATGATAGCATCAGTAGATAAGGTGAGACTAAAAACTACAGTAGCGGTTGTTCCAAGATTATATGGTTTACCTAAAATACATAAGGAAAATTTTCCATTACGACCAATTTGTTCATCAATAAATTCACCTTCACACAATTTATGCAAATACATAGTAAATTTCCTTAAAAAATTAACAGACAATTCTAAATATAATGTTAGCAATTCGGTACAATTTAAAGATAAATTGAGGGGTCTTTCGATTGAAAATAATGAAAAATTAATATCACTGGATGTTGTGTCGTTGTTTCCTAGTATTCCAGTTGATTTGGCCATTACAATTATAGAAGAAAATTGGAACAAGATTTCAGAGTTAACAAATATGAATAACAATTTATTCATGCAAATTATAAAATTCTGCATTGTTGATAATAGATATTTTCAATATGATGAGAAAATATATACACAACTAAAAGGACTTCCTATGGTTTCTCCAGCATCTCCAATAATAGCAGATATCGTAATGGAAAAATTATTAGATACATGTTTAGAAAAATTGACAGTAAAACCTAAGATAATAACAAAATATGTTGATGACTTATTTTGTATAGTGAAAGAGAATGAGATTGACATTTTATTGACAACTTTAAACTCATTTGATCAAAGCATCAAATTTACTATTGAAAAAGAAGGGAATTCTTCAATTTCATATTTGGACACATTGGTGATAAGGAAGGGAAATGAATTATTAATAGATTGGTATCTAAAACCAACTTCCTCAGGTAGAATTATAAATTATTTTTCAAAAAACCCAAAGAGAATTATTATTAACACAGCCAAAAATCTAATAGATAGAGTATTAAAAATAAGTGATAATAGATTCCATAAGAAAAATAAGGAAATAATTAGAAATATATTAGTAGATAATAGTTTTCCTAATAAACTCATTTGCAAATTGTTAAGACAATACGATATTAGAAAATCACGCAATGGGGATGAAATTTTAGAACCAAAAGTTTATAAATCATTAACTTATGTACCTGGGTTTTCGGAAAGGATAGAAAACTCAAACATATATAACAAAAGGGAATATAAAATGGCACATAGGATAAATAATAATGTTGGAAGATTATTTACAAAAACTAAAGATAGAATAAAAAAATCAGATAGGTCAAATTTAGTATATAAAATACCATGTGGTGGTAATGATATTGAACAATGTGAGAAAGTATATGTCGGAACAACAGGGACAAAATTAAAAACGAGAATAGCAGGACACAGACATGACCAGAAGTATAGGAATTATAATTCAACAACGAAAACAGCGTTATCAACTCACTGTAGAGGTTTCAATCACTATCCAGATTTCGAAAATACATCTATTTTAAACACAGAAAATTATAAAAAACGTAGATATATGTTAGAAATGTTACAGATTAATAATGTTCCATTGGAAAAGAGAATAAATTTTAAAGCAGACACAGATAACTTAGCTCAAAATTATAGGTGTTTATTAAATAAAAATAAAAATATTAATAACAGGGGAAATTAAAACAAAGGTTTTATTTTTAACTATTTACGAAATTTGTAGAGTTTATTATCAAGTTTGCAATATTTTGAAATTTTGCAATGTTTGCATTGTTAGCGATTTTGTAAGCTTTCTTACTCTTTACAGCTTTGGCGATTTTTAAGTAATGTTGGAGATCGTTGTCATACTAGAGTTGGCAAGGTTTTGCGGATTTTCGCGAATTTAACGGAATTTTTGCCATTTCTTTAGGTTTTAGTGATTATTAGGGTTTTGTAGCTTGTTTAAAATTTTGTAATTTTTCGCTAATTTTCGCAAGTTTTTAACAGTTTTCGCGATTTGATAAGAAAGTAGATACGTACAACTTCACTGAAAATGTTAGAATCTTAATTAATGAGGACAAATAGGTTAATATTGGAAGCTTAAATGGTCTTAAAATATTTTAAAATTTTGTTCGATTTAATATTTCTACTTTATGTGAACATTACTGTATTATAATATGTATGAATAGTATTACTTTTCACAATTTGTCAAAAATTTTCATTTTAATTTGTATTGATGTTTGTTTGTCATTTTTAATATTAAAAACTATCCTGAAGAAGATTTCCAAAGGAAATCGAAATACCGAGAGAAAAAATAGAAAAACAAAAAGTTTAATAAAATCAGAAGTGACCTTAAGCTTGAATAATTAGTCAAGAATAATTAAAATAAACGTCGAAAAATTAGAAACAAATTATTGACACACTTTTTTTTATTTTTTAGTACATTTTCCGAGGTGCTCTGAACTAATCTTTTAACATTTAGAATTACTCCAGTCTGACATTAAAATCAGAAAAATCTCCGTACTAAAAACTCATAAATGTTTTTTTTTTTGAAGAATATCCCTGAAAAAGTTTGTGTCAGGACATGTTTTGACACAGTTTATGTACGGTTAGACGCGCCATGAAAACTCTTTCATACGGTACTAATATGATATGCATTGTCTTTAGCAAAGGTACAAATTTCTTTGAAAAACTAAATAAAAACCTTTTTCAAAAACGGTCCAGCGTACAGGACTTTAATGGTAGATACGAAATATTATGGGAATCTGAATTTGAATTTTTATGATCGATTTTGTTAGTTTCAGGTTAATGTATGAGAAATTCATACTACAAGCGTACAAGTCCGGAACATTTTTCTAATTGAGAATAGTTTTTTTTTGTTGGAAATAATAGACAATTCAGTTCAACACACAATCACTACCATGACTAGTTTCGAACTCCTTGACAAATTCATCATCAGATGCCTAAACTACTGTGCCTGAATTGTTGCCATCGGTTGATCATCAATCGTAAATATACAAACTCAATTCTGCAATTCACATGTGCGAATTAGTATCGATCGAAGATCCCTAAGCATCAACATCACTGAAAGGTCTATAATTCCAACAACAACAACAGACAGCTTTTTTCTACCATCATCTTCTTTTCTTCATGCGTTCTCACATTGTTGCAGTGATTTGAGGTGAGTTGTGTTTTTCCGTGGTTTTTGATGGCCCGGCTAGTGTCAGTTGCGTTTATTTGAATTTGAATTTTTGTGACCGATTTTGTTAGTTTTTGGTTAATGTATGACAAATTCATACTACAAGCCAGGAACATTCTTGTAATTGAATCATCAGAAAATAAACCAAGGTAAATTTTGAGGGGTGGACAAAACCCATTTTTTCCCCATCATACAATGTGAGGCGTTCTAATATGCATGCATATGAGTATCAAACTTCTGTTACTTGTGCTATAGATGCCGTTGTAGAGTGCGTTCAATTAAATTGCGTAAAATCATCAGTCCTGTTAGCCAACGTCCTATGAGAAATTTTCTGTAATTGAAACAAAATTCTGCTATCAGCCTTGATGTTGTGTATATCCAGTGATATAACATCAACAACAATGTAGTTAATCGTTGAGTTGTATTTCCTGCCTTGTGTGCATAGATGATAAGCTTTATGGGCAAATTTGTTGTAAGCTCTTAAGGTTTATGTATTGACATGGCAAGACTCAGTGAAAATGATGATGATGAGTACTTAATGCACTGTTCAAGTTAAATACTGGAATTGAAAACCACCACAGGGATGTGTCTTGTCCCCCACGTCATTAATTCTCCTTGCGGTCGAGATAATGACGGCAGCCAATAGGGAGTCACTGTTTGGTATTCAGTGGTATACCTACATGACATCGACTATGCAGATCACATATGTCTTATGAGCCTTACATTTGACAATATTAAGGGAAAGTGAAACAGAATCTTCCCTCCCTCAAAAATGTAAAATATGTGGAATTGCGAATAAATGTTACGAAGACAAAGCTAATGCACACTCACACGGAACGTGGAATGAATTAGTTATTTGGTATGCAAGATTATCAAGTTACGGATATACCTAATTGGACAAATAAAATCGTTTTGCATTCCAAAATGTGAACGAACTCTGGAATAATAAAGAGTTCCAATAAATGATAACTGGTTGGTGCGGTTTGCATGCCTGCGGCGTCATTGGACAATATTTGTTCGGCGACAATATCGTGCAATGGGTAGTGTGCGCGCCTCTTGTACATGAGATCCTGGGTTCGACCCCTGCTCCAACCACCTTAAAATTTCTTTCGACGACGGTCACCTCGCTTTGTGACGGCGACACTATCGAGTATATAGCCATGAAAAAAGCTTCTCAAAATACCGTTCGGAATCGGTGTAAAACTGTAGGTCCCAATCACTGAGTGAAAACTGGAAAGCGCACAGCTCAGTGATTGTGAGAAGTTCTCCCTGGTCCCTTCATGGGATGTAATGGGAATCCATTTATTTATTTTTTTTTAAATGGTAAATGTTATGATCCACATTTAAAGCATTCTTGCACATTTCATCAAAGGTTTTATGCCATTTATGATTTTACTTGGTGGATTTTTTTGCAATTTTTTGAAAAAGAACTAAAGGACATATAAACAATAAAGAGAAACATCTTGAGCAATATATACATATTTGTTTGACAATATATTTGTGTAACATATTGTTTAAAATATGCCATTTCAGATTTCAATTTTAAGATTTCAAGATTTGATATTTTGCCGGTCATTGTGGTGTAGTTTTCTTGAACTTGTTTCTGAAAATAAAGATATACAATTTTGGCGTTGTCGACCTATGTATAATGGAATTTCGTAAAATCAAATTCGTAAAACATCCTGAATCCGTAGCTGGTCATTTTAGTGTAAATTTTTGGTACTTTTTGAACAAAGGACGAAAAGGACCCTTTAAACTTCGAAACAGAGCATTCAAATATTCTACGAAAGTAATATTCTCTACAGACATGATATCACAAGAATTCGCTCAGTTCCATATTTATACTCGATTTGTGGATATATCCCGGACAGTATCGGATAAGAAAATTAAAATTTGCCTCGCCCATAAAAAGGTGGAGCTACACAGCAGCGGTCTTCATTTTTTGGGTTTAACTATACTCATCCAGTGTGATCATTTGGCGCAGAAATCTGGTCTTTATAAGCCATTAGAGATAGAATTTTCAAAATTTGCTTCTGAGACGTAACGAATTTTTAAACGAAATTTTTAATTGTTTTACTATTAGTATTAATTTTCTTTAATGGGACTAACATTTCCCCTGGGTGGTATGTGCATAAATGGTGGCGAATGATTTATAGCTAATTATTGTATAATGACATCAATACTTATACGTAACGATGACGGTTGGGTTTATAATTACTAAATAGTACAAATAATAGATTTATTATTTACTAGATACCATAGATAAAGGAAATAATAGATATAGCGCGCCCATTGTGAACTTTGTTCACTAGGTGCTGTCCTGTACTACTGTCACTTTCATTGAAGTTTCCCAAATTATCATTGAAGTTTATTGAAAATTGTTTGGGAAATTTTTGTGAAAGTAAATTAAACAAGGGAAGTGTGAAAAAATTTAAATGATTTTATATAATAGCATTTGTCTCTCTTATAAAAAACTATTTCATAGCCATGAGGCTGGTATTGGGATATCAATAGGAGAAAACATGTAGTAAAGATGAACATGCCGGAACGACTTTTTAACCTAAAATTTTTCTGTGGTCGCAGATGCCAAAACCGTTAGAGTGTCCGAGGACTCTCAACAAGGAATGATAGCTGCTCCGGAGGAAGAAACAATTTATTAGCATATTGTCGGTGGTGACATGGCTTTGCAATTCGATGGACGTCAGATATACTACATTAAGTAAAGTGTTGTATTCTTGTTTCGAAGTGAAATTATTGCTGAACATTTATTTTGCTTTTGATATAAAATTTTAGAATTTTAATTTCATATTTTTTGACTTTTTTTGAGAACAAAAAAAATCCCATATATTTTTTTCAACGACATCTAGAAAAGTACCCATTACACTAAAACTTTCCCAACACTTTTGCTTCATCTATTAGTTTATGTACTTTATCTATGCCAGATACTATAGGAAGATCAGAAGCAATGTTAAGTAATAGAAAAATATATTATTATAGGGTTTTCCAATAGGTACTTGACAACTTTGAATTTAATTTGTGAACGAACTCTTTCACTGATCATCTAACTGTTACTTTCCTTTTTTCAGTAAACTCAACAATTTCATCATGGTAAGTGCACGAACGAACAACGTATGCAAACTATAAAAATGTACTACTGAAATTCGGAGTCGGTGACCGCAACTTTAAGACCGTTAACTTCAATTTTCTGTCCTTATTCTCGCCCTAGTAGACAAGCAATAACAAATTTAGTGCAAAAATTAGAGTCTAAATATTCATTGTGTGATGCTGCCGTGCACGTGAGATAACGGGTTGGTCAAACTGGCGAAAATATCTCTGCCGTTCAGGCGTCCTTAGCAAACGATCCAAATCAGTTGAATCTGCGGCGTTCTTAAGAACAGGGCATCGCCAAGACCACTTTATGGCGAATTTTGCGTAAAGATCTTGGTTTACACCCACACAAGATCAAGCTGACCCAAGAATTGAAGCCGATGGATGATGAATTTCATCGCAAAATCATATTCAGTGATTCAATGGGTTCGTCAGTAAGCAAAATATGCGATATTGGTTTGGTGAAAATCCACATCTGCTTCATGAATCACCACTTCATCCACAAAAATAACTGTTTGGTGGGGTTTGCATGCCTGCGTCGTCAATGGGCCATATTTGTTGGTCGAGAATATCGATCGTCACGTTACTGTGAATGAGGATCATTATTGGGCCACGAGTACCGATTATTTTTAGCCGAATTGGAAAATACGGACTTGGACGACATGTGGTTTCAACAGGACGGTGCCACAAGCCACCGAGCACACTGTACAGTCGATTTAGTGAAGAGTAAGTTTGGTGAGCGTGTTATCTCAAAAGATGGACCAGTCAATTGGCCGCCTCGTTAGTGCGATTTAACGCCTTTAGACTTTTTTCTTTGGGGCTACGTCAAATCATTCAAAATTGGGTCCAACGAATCGACCCCTGCGGAGGTGCCCATGAGCGAAGTCGATTTCCTTTCATAAATGTTTTGATTGTGTTTCAAGTCGATCATAAAGTTTTAGAAATATATCAAATTGTTTGCGTTTTGTTTAAAAAAAAAAAAAGTTGTCAAGACTTTATTGGAATATTCGAAAACCCTTTATTAGCCAGAGCAGCAGCATTTAAATTCGGCAAGCATAAGGAAAACATTTCATAAGAACATTTTTATGTTTGGAACATTTTTTACATCTCTGGTCTAAACTTTCTAAAAATATATTTATATTTTATAAAATTTATAAAAATCAAATGTCATCAAATTGTGTACCTCCTTCATAGACCTTACGAGATAACAAACCCCAGACATTTTCGATAATGTTCAGATGTGGCGAATAGGGTGGCCAGTCAAGAATATTAACATTTTGGCTTGCAGTGAACTCCTTTACTACTCTGGCGTTGTGTATAGGGGCATTATCCTGCTGCAATATCCTAGATATAGTACCAAATAGGTCGGCTGTGTTGTCGGTTCAAAAAACGCTTTTCTTTGCACAGATCATGGAAATAATAGTTGTAGCCATCAGGCCCATCCAAACTAAACTTCTTCTCATTCGCAAATACAACGGTTCTCCAGTCATTTACATGACCTCTTGGCTGCACATCCCGTACCATGTAGTCTCTTGCGAATTGAAACCGCTTTTCCTTACGAGGAGCATTAAGTGGCGGCTTTTTTGTAATTTGCGTACTGATGTCATGCTCGCTTCCAGTCCAGCTTGAGCTCTTATTTTGAACATGGATAAGGCAGAATTAGAAGCAATTCTGATGATTTTTCTTTTCTCATACGTAGATAAAGACAATGAAACCCTTCCTTTAAAATTTTTTCCATACCCCTCGGGGTCCTTGATGTAATTGTCGTCAACTGCTGGGCTGCGTCCAATTTTGTTAGCTATTGCGCGGTTAGAATATCCCTCAGAATGGTAAACTTCGATTTTAGTTTTTTCAGATAGATTTAACATTTTTTGTTTCGCCATTTGTACTCGCAAAATGATTAAGCTGTAATAAATTATAATTAACAAACGCTCCATAAAAAAAAATCATCGCTTACTTTAAAAATAATAAAGTGCCTTTATTCAAGTGATCCAAAAAAATAGCACATTTTTGGATTTTTTTTATAAGTTGCTCAAAAGAAGTTCTTTAGTTAAGAAACCACTATTGTCATGACCTTTTTATGTCTTAAGATGTTCCATTTTAAAATTCGGCAATCGGTTACAAATTGCAAAAGATACAGACTGCTGAATATGAAAGTTTTAGTGCCTTTATATAAGTGAACCGGAGTGTAATTTTTAATCTTTGCAGAACTTGGTCTCCAGGCTGCATGGGATTCGAGATTTTTGGTAATATCGGTTGCTATTTTTCTTTGAGTTTATAATTTGCGAACATTTTACAAATTTTTCAAACTCTAACGGTTTGGCAGCTTTAATTGTTGTAGTAGAATCATGTAGCGATCAGTTAATAAACTCTTTACTGACGACTTGAATTTATAATCAGATTTTCTTTCACAAGATAAGTACGAGAGTGTAAAGCAACTTTGAAAAATCGGGGTTTAGTTCTTTTGATTATCGTTGGTGGTGGCAGATGATTTTTAAAATATTTCTCTAGCGTTTTTGCTAATGTACATATAGTTACCACCTTAACACAATTTAGTTGCTGCTCAGTGTAATATGTGTAACTGTATACTGATCCTAAAAATAAATGTAAACTGCTAAAATATTAAACATCCATTTCCTATTTTTTTTCCAATTTTTGTTCTGGACACTATGCAAGTCAGTGAGCAATATGACGTCTAGCAAAAAATCAACATCTAACACACTATTCACATTACAGTCTACAATTCTATAGCAAAATTCAATCAAAACGCCTGAGGATAAAAAGATTTTACATCATGACGCACAAGTATAACAAACTCTCACAAATAAATGTGGTTTGCAAGTAGTTTGTCAGTCGAGTGATTGAATTGCAACATTTGGTTTTATTTGTATTGTGCCCTCAGCCGTTGTTATCAAGGTATTAAATGCATCACCATCAACGATAACAGCAGAATGATGTTGGTTTATTTGCAACAGTCATCCTCAACGATGGCAACTTGAATCTGTATACATTTATGACAACTGTAACGTATAAACAAATTTATGTGAAATCATTTTTATAGCTGATGGCAGTGTTTCCAATGCTGCCGAATAGACAGTCAAATCGTACTGAATTGTTTATAATGTAGATTGATTTTAGAGTAGAATTGATGGAAAAAATTCAGTGTGATTGGTAGCATGATACAAAAAAAAAGATTTAAATGGTTAACAGTGGGAAAACGATCTAAAGAACTTTAGATTTTGTTGATCGTTGTTCTTGATCGATTTGATTTTTTTTAAATATGAAAGGACAATTTCACAGAAAACGTAAAATTTTTCTCTCCATATATGAATATTGAAAATAGCTCCGTTGGAAAAAGACTAGTACTAGGCACGTACAAAGAATATGTTCAGTGGATTCTTCCTCTTCCTCATCGGTACAGCTTCTACAGTAGACATTTGCCCTCGCCTTTAGTCGCTCTGCATGTATATCCAATAATACATTGTCCAGTAAAAACTGAAATAAGTATTGATACCTTGGGCTTGGCTAAAGAGAGACGTAAGGACGTTTAAAAGCCCCAAGTCCCAAGTTTTTTCTAGTAACTCGACTAATGGACTTTTGCCTGATATTCATCTCACGGGCCATGATCTTCCGTTTTTGGAGCGGATTTCGCTGAATTCTGTATTTGACTGCCTTTAGGAATTACTCCGTTCGATCTACCCTTAGATGGCCCCACCTTGACATCTCTAGTAATCCCAAACAGTTGTATGTACCAGTAGGAAAATAAGCGACTAATCCCAAGCAGGCGGAGCGTTATGAAGATATGTAATTCTTTAATTTCACACTTACAATGCGAATTTAATTTTTAAAATATTTGTTTATTTGAATCGCTCCCGAGCGAATACAATATAAAAAACAAAAATTCGATTCGGAGTTTAATTTTTATTTTACTGTGATTTATAGTGAAGAGGAGCCGAAATTTTCGACTCGCGGGTGGGATTTTTTGAATTTGGATGTACCGAAGAGGCAACTGCGACAAAAATTGATTGGAATGTTGTGGAAGGTGCAGAAAATAATAAAGGTCTATCAGATAGGGCAGAATTATAAAGCGAATAAAAACTCGGATGGAACAATGGTACAATGTATACTAAGTTAATAGTATATGTGGCGAAAAACTACAAATGACAAGTTCATTCGTATGCAATGATTGGATCTAGAGGTCGACTAATACTTGGAATATAAGTTTAAATAACGGCAGACCAAAATTTGGATTGGACAATGACTGGTGACATATTAATTATAGTGTATGTGGTTAAAAAGGGGTAAAAATTGGCGAAAAAGAGTTAGACTTAAAAATGTAATAAAAATCATTTGAAATATTTAAAAATAGTATCTGTGGGTAAAATGGGAGATAAATTGGTAAAAATGATACAACTTGCAATAACGGAAAAAATATTTACAAATGAGTAGACAATTATTAAATTTATTAAAAATTTATTAAATGGTATAACTTCAAAATGCGACGAAAATCGTTTGGAATATGTTGAATGTAGTGAGCGTGGGCAACAAATTTGTTTGCGGGCATTTGGGAACTTTACCTCGTAATACACTTTTTAGATTCATAATTTTCCAAGCGATTAGATCGCATTTCCGAATTTTCGCCTTTTAGCTCCGTTTTGACCATTTTTAAACATATTCACAATTTTCCTAATTTTCCACATTCCTAACCTTTCCAAACGGTTTTGCTCGCTTTTTATACTTTTACCCCTTTTTACCCTTTTTTAACCACATTCCTAACCTATCCAAACGATTTTTCTCGCATTTTAAAATTTTACCCTTTTCGGCCCCATTTTACCACCATTTTTACCACCATTCAATATTTTTGCACATTCTTAATCTTTCCAAATCAATATTCTCGCATTTTAAAGCTTTATCCATTTTGGCCACTTTTTACCTTTCTTATACACATTTACAATTTTTGCACATTCCGATCCTTTACGAAACATTTTTCTCGCATTTTTAAGTTTTACCCTTTTTGCACCCCCATTCTCCCTTTACCCATTTTATCCATATTCGCATTTTTTCCCACATTCCTAGTCTTTCCAATCCATTTTTCTCGCATCGACAACTTTTACCATTCGCCCACTTTTTTTACTGCATTGATACGACTTTAGTCAAATTTTTATGCACTTTCCCACCCTTTTCATTTTGAAACCCTTGTCATCCTTTCAAACAATTTTTCGTATCCCGATGCACACGCAAACAATCCTAATTTCAATGATAATAGTTCTATCAGGCGATTTAGTTAGTTGTTATTTTTCCGATCCGAGGTATATAAATTCGTCCACCACCTCGAAGTTATAACGGTTATCAGCGTTCACTCTGTGGTCTAATCGCGTGAAGGCCCTTTTCGTTGAAACCATTAATTTTGTCCTGTTCTCATTTACCGTCAGACCCACTTTCGCTGACTCCTTCTCAGTTCTCGAAAACACCGTAGTAACTTCTCTCATTGTGCACCCAATGATATCTATAACATCAAAATACGCGAGAAGCATTTGAATTTTTTTTGGTGATGGTTTTATTCATGTTGAATGAAGCTTTACTCATAATAATCTCCATTAAGATATTAAAGAGGTCGCACGATAGAGTGTCACATTCTCCGAGTCCTAGCTCAGTTTCAACAGATTTGGTAAGATCCTTATCAACATTTACTGCGCATTTAGTGGCCGTCAATGTTATCCTGCAAAGGCGTATGAGTTACCAAGCTTCATAAAGTTTCGTCCGTATCGGGATTTCGAAGGCCGCCTTATAATCGGGAAATAGATATTGGGTCTCGGTGTGATTATGGTGGGTCTTCTTTAGTATTTGACGTAGCAAGAAAATCTGGTCAGTTGTCGATGGAATGGTCTGGAATGGTCCAATTAGGTCAGGGATAGTTTGTTTTAGTCTTTCTTCCTTCTTTAGGCTTCGTTCTTCCTTCTGTATGTCTCAATTTTCTAACTATGGCGCTATTTCCACTGCATCAGCTTTTCCCCCATTACCACTCAATCACAGCTCGCGTTGCAATCGACTGAAGAATTGCCCTGCGTGCAGCGTTCTTTTCATCCTTTGGTTTGCGGCACTCTTCATCGTACCATGGTTTGTTGCAAAGCGATTTTTCAAAACCGGGTAAGGTTGTTGGATCGCCAAAGGGTGGGGGTGGGTTCTGTGCAAAAAGCTGCGACAGCTTACATGAGTAGGCTGTGGTTACCTCTGGTAATTGAAGCTTTCCGATGTCCAGCTTCCTCTGCGTCTTGTTTCGTGCTAGTTTTGCTCTGCTAAATTTAGTGTGAACCTTTGCTGCTACCAGACAGTGATCAGAATTGATGTTAGCTCCTCTGATCACTTCAACATGCCCTTCATCAATTACCACGTGATCAATTTGGGTCTTCGATCAAGGGATATCCAAGTAGCATTGTGGATTTCTTTATTCTGGAATATTGTACCACTAATGTCCATGTTTTTACCGCGGCCAACTCAATCAATCTCATACTGTTGTCGGAACTTTAAGCATGTAGACTGAAATTACCAATCGTTGGATGAAACACATTTTTCCTGCCTACTTTAGTATTCAAATCTCCTAGTTCACTCTTAATGCATTGGCTAAGACAGCAGTCATTCGTTTCTGCTAGGCGCTCATAGAATATGTAAATGATGATGCACAGAATATGCCAATGATGATGCATGCACACAAATTAGGGAAATACGACAATGTTTCGCTTATATGCGTATTATGTCAGGATTGAACATATACACTAGATGTCGCAGTCTTTTTCCAACTACAAATCCGTAACCAAGTTCGTGTTTTTTCTCATGGCAACTGTAGTGTATGTCGCAGTTTTTTTCCTTGTGCAGCCATATTCATGTACATTGCATTTCCTTCATAGCGGTAATGTCAGCCTTGTAGCTTTCGAGAACATACGCCACTTGAATACTTGCACCGGATATACATAGAGTTCTTTCGTTCCGAGTTCATATCCGTAAATATTGGTCCATATACCAATTGCGGGGATTGCCAACAAGTAAGGATAATTTATGTTTCCTCTTTCGTTTTCGTATATTCACTGCCACACATATGAACGGTGGCGGGAGGCAACCCTGTCCACCGGGTTTTTGAATTTTAGATACTGCCAATATGTCGAACTTGGATTTTCTTCTTAGGGTTTATATTCCCGTTTGGCACATATGTAGGCTCATCCGCCTTCTAATGACAAAAGAATATGCCCGATATCTTGATGAGCTTCCAGTCACCTAATAAATCCGAGATGTATCAGTGATCGCTGCACATTTGTTTCGCCTTCTCACTCTAGAAGCTTTCGATAAAGCCATTGGCCAGAACCTACTGCGTGGAAGTATTGAGCTGCGTGGACTGGCCAATGAAGGTGTCATTTATGGTCACTCTCAAGTGAATGGCAATCAGAAACTTTCCGCATCCGTGGACGGTCCCAGTCTCATGCCAAACTTCGGCATAAATGAGGTCGGCTGGAACTTATGAAACCGTGAATAGCGCTGGTTATCGCACCATGATAACAAACTGATCTCGGTAACATTTTGTCGCAACAATCTAGCACTTCTGGCCCTGAAACTATAACAGTATTGAGAGCACAATTCAGTGAATAGTCTATTTCACACTTCGAAGACAATATTACTTACTTACTTAATTATCCGGTCTCGAAGAACCCCGGGGGGGGGGGGGGTTTAGGGACCTTACAAAACGAAGACAACATATTTCGAACTCTTTTGCCTTATCGTTCCAGTTGGTAATACCTAGTGTACGCAGGGATTCGTCAAGTTGATCCCTTCAGTGGTGCCTTGGTCTTCCTATTATTCGTTTTCCTTTGAGTTCGGTTTTGAAAACCCTTCGTGCTGGTTCGTCTTCATCCTTTCTGATGACAATCTGCTTAACTATGTCAATGTCGGGATAAAGCTCATACAGCTCATGGTTTATTCGTCGCCGATACTCGCCGTTGCGCACTATAGGGCCATAAATCTTCCGAAGTATTTTTCTCTCGAAAACTCCCACAGATGTTTTATCTGCTTGCGATAAGACACAGGATTCTGCGCCATAAAGAGCTGTATGAGAGTCTAGTATAGCTGGATGTTTATCAATCGAGGGAGGGCTTTATCTATAAAGTGCTTGCTTAGCCCAAAGACAATCTTACCCGCGTCTTTCTCGAAATATCAATTGAAATGCACGAACGTGTAATAGACAATTGTAACCCCTTTTGTATCATATTTACATATGTAAATAAGTATCCAACTAACACTGAATAGCAATTATTCCAACATAAGAAATTATGTTTCTCGATTTTAAGCCCGTATATGTCACATCATTGGGAGACCATAATTATTGTGTTCCATAAAAATTTGGTTCCACAATATTGTTGGCCTTTGGCAAGCCAGAATTGTAACAAAATTGTTAAAAATATATGAAATATGGCGCAAAAAGAATATGGAAATTTAGACCAACAATTGATAAAAAATGGCCTACGATAAATATAAAAAATCATCCAAAAGTATGGACAATAATTCATATGAACTATTTCCCATTTCCTATGTAAACAAAAAAAGAAATTATACATAAGAAAAATCAGTCACTCTGTTGCGACAGAAATAAATTTCTCATAAAAAATCATCACGGGATGAATTAGGTTCATGTTCACCTGGTACTAATGAATGCATATCAGCTCTCACTTGCTCTTCGAAACCATTATATTGAAGAAGGTTTATTGCTGTTAGAGCCCCTTTCTCCAAACTGTTGGATTAAGCACTGAAAGCGACGATATTAAAAAACAAATCGCGCGTGTGTTTTTTAAATTCTCAATGTATTTATTAGTAGATCATTTTTCAAAACAACCGCGGGATGTTTTTTAAAAGGTTTTCAATGTCTTGATTATAAATTTTCTTTAATTTTTCAAGTATTCTAGTAGGCGCCGCAAGTGAAAAATTATCAATGTATTTAGTAGTAAACCAATACATACGCAATGACATACGCGAAAAGCAAAGCAACAACTCAAAACATTTTTGCCGTTCGATTCTTTATTTATTCTATTTCAATGACCACAGGTGTATTACAGCATACATACTAAATCTACTAAGCGCTTTTGACATCCTCTGTGCGATGAACGATTGATGCCAGAATGCATAAAACTATAACACAATGGATCAGTCAAAATAAGAAGCACTCACTTCATCTGAGATTTACACACGCATTCAAGAATATTTATGAATACGCGCTGAAAAAAACGGCCTCTGTAACATATTCTCCCAAACATATTCTGCAGGAATCGTGTACATGGTTGGAACATACTTCAAACATTTATATGTTTGCAAGTCCCAAACTCAGGTGCATTTAAATGCCAACATTAGCATGTATACTGACACATATTTATGTTTTTGAGTTTAAACATAAGCGTGCTTCATCCCAAACCTCCATATACTTACGTGGAAACATATGCGTATTTCCTCACAAACATAATAATATTTAGAAAATTTGTGTACACTTGGTATTGCCAACTGAAGAGATAAGGCGAAAGATCGAACTGGTTGGCGAAATATGTTATCTCGTTTTGTAAGGTCCCTGCCCCCTCGGGGTTGTTCGAGACGGGATAAGTAAGTAAGTAAGTAAGACACGAATTATTATTTCTAGTGATTTATTATAATTAAAATAAATAATTAATACAAAAAATTAAAATATTTAAAATTACCCTTCTTACATTTAATTGCTGAATTCATTACTTTTTTATGAAAGGAGAATCTGCTGCTCTTTTGTTTCTCCTTTCTTTGTTGTCCCTCACGTTTATGTCTTCAGAAGGTTTCAACTATGCGTTGGTTAGCACTATGTGTTGGTACGCGAACAATATAGTTATATACAAATCAAGTTCATACAAGTCAAGCGTAGGTTAATCACTTGTGTTTTTTTCATTACACTTATTTCACAAATGGTCCGCCCTTCAGATTTTCTCAGTAAAGGCTCGGACAAGCAAAGGAATTCACGTTGTGGCTCTTTGAAGTTTCTTTCCTCAAAATCGTTTCTCACTTTGGTAGCACACATAAATATATCCGAAACACATACACAAAAACTAAAGCAACATCACAAACCATTTAACCGTCCGAGCATTTCTTTGTTCTCTTGTCACTGATCAAGCGCTTTTCATTTTTTCTGGTCGATCAACCATTGACGACTAAATACATGAAATTAAAACGCACTACATCAGCTAAAATTAGAAACAGTGACTTCATCGGCAATTTGCACGCACATTCAGTAATATTTATGAATCATTCACTGAGGGAATAATACATGAATATAGATACACACTTACAAGAAATACACACTAATTGCCCCTCTTTCATTCTCTTGCTCTCGAGAGAGCATAAACAGTGCAACAGACACGGCTGTAGTTATATCACAAACACAAATATATTTGGGTCGCAAACACATATGTTATAACATATTAATCATTGTGTCTCAAACATGTCTTATTGAATAGCAAACACAATGCGTTTGGGCAAAAGTATATTATATTAGCGACAAGCTCCAAACACATGTTGTATTTGCATCCAACAACAAAAAACTACAGATTATTCGGCGTGAAAGGGTAACTCATAAATCCCCTTACAGATTTACAATAACATTAGCTCTCGCTATGATTAATCTCACTTTGTCCCTCTTTTATTATTTTCTCTCAATATAGCGGCAGCAATTTTTTGAAGTAAACAGTGCAACAAACACAGCTGTAGTTATGTCGTAAACACAGCTGTGTTTGAGATCACAAACCCAAAGAATCTAACATGTGTCCCCAACATGTACTAAGTGTTCGGACATATGTAATATTTATATTATATTATTTTGCTTATGTCTACTATATTATTTTGCGACATGTTATATTTGCATCCAAACTACAACAACATACAGATTTTGCTGCGTGAATATAAGGCAGCTTAGGCCGATATTCTTATGTTATATTTTCACTATCAAAAAAAAAAATAATTCCAGATTCCATGTTTTCTTAACACTGCATTGTGTTTTAAATTCCCCCATGACGTTCAAGTTTAATCACAACAACTTAAACTAATCGAATTCGTGTTTATTGATATAACCAGATGATGTAAATTAATTAATTACTCTACTATTTAATTGGTATGCATTATTACAAGTGTAAGCGAACACAATTACGTTGTTGGTGTCAAAATACGGGTAGTCATGTCAATCAGAATACTTTTAATTTAATTAAATGTTGATTAAAATCGCTTTTAAGTTTGAATATTGTATTAACTGTTATGTTTTGCATTAACAACAGCTGAATCTGTATAAACACAATACAACGCACAGTGTAGACAGATGCAACAATATGTTATTCATTAATTAAAACCTCTTAGCGAAAAAGTTTTGATTAATATTTAGTGAGTACAGTTTCAATATAATGTTCGGAGCAAAATTAATTAAATTCGAAATATTATATAGTTTTGTTTTTAATTTATTGCTTTTTATTGCTTTCCTTTAATGCGGAACTTTTTCAAAAACTTTTACCTGAAGTACTTTTCGTATATGAATGTCAATCCTATTTTAAATAACATTCTGATTGCCTCTATAACTTGAATTACTGCTGATAAAGTAGAAAAATTCCTGGCTTTAAAAAATATTTTTAGGTATGAGTTCAAGTTTAAACTGTTTATTTAGAATAAAAAATTTTTCTTTTCATTGCAGATTTGCCAATGGAATAAATTTCACAAATTCCAGGTTTAGTAGTTTATGTGTTGATTGGCCACTTCCTCTACAAAGTGATATTGTTGCAGCAAGTTTTGAGGAGTTCCTCAAAATTGCACAAAATATTTCATATGATAATTTAACTCGAGTAAAACCAAAAGTATATGAGTTGCCTTGGTATATATGAGGTTTGAAAAAATTAAAAATTGAAAAATTTAAGGAATACATTTTATAAATTTATTATCTTTGGGTGACAATTTGTATATCTACTATATGCGAGAATTCAATTTTCTGAATAAATTCTTATACAGGGTGTCCCCTAAACTTTTGTCTAAACTTAAACTCGTGATAGCTGAGAACAAAAGCTACAATGTTTGTTCATACGCCAATTGCCTAGGTGGCTTCGTTTTCGAGATATTCGTGCTTAAATGAATTGCATTTTTGAATGCATTTTCAATAAATGCATAATCTACTTTTTAAATGAAAAACAAATATCATTGAAAATTGCTTCAAAATTGATTTTAAATCAAATGCGACAGGAAATGACTATTAATTCAACTACAACTGAAATAAGAGACCGCTTATCTAAGTGCATAACGCAACAAGGCTCTCATTTTGAAAATTTCGGTAATTGAAAACATTTTAAAAAAAAAATTCGTTTTCATTTCAAACGAAAAAATAAATTATTTAAAATCAATTTTGAAGCAATTTTCAATGATATTTCTTTTCATTCAAAAAGTAGATTATGCATTTATTGAAAATGCATTCAAAAATTCAATTATTTTAAACACGAATGTCTCGAAAACGAAGCCACCTAGGCAATTGGCGTAAGAACAAACATTGTAGCTTTTGTTCTCAGCTATCACGTGTTTAAGTTTAGACAAAAGTTTAGGGGACAGCCTGTATAATCAGTACATATTGAGCTATGATGAGATAATGAAAAAAAATCCTAGTCAATTTTTTTCTTTTATCAAATCCAAAAACAATAATTCCTAAATGTTTAATGTATAATAATGTAGTTTCGAATTCGACACAAGATTCTGTTAATTTATTCAGAATATTTTTCGAGTCGAATTTTTCGAATAACTCTGATGTTTTGAATGACAATGATTTTATTGATATTAGATCTTTTGATATTTGTGACGACGATATTATTTTGAGTATTTCGAAGCTATTAAATTTGTATAAGTCTGACTGAATTGGAATATCTTCCTATATTTAAAAAAATTTGCTTCTGCATTTATTGCTCCACTCAGGATTATCTCTATCTGCTGGGTTTTTTTATTCAGAAATGGAAAACTTCTACTGTTTTCACAGTATATAAATCTGGAGATGGAACTTGAATAAATAATTACCGGACTATATCTAAGCTGCCAAAGGTGTTTGAGCATATTGTGTACGATAAGTTATATTTTCTAGTTGAGCGGCACATTAGTCTAAGTCAGCACGGATTTATCGCTGGACGCTCTACCACTAGTAACTTAGCTGTTTTTAATAATTTTTGTGTTAAACAATTTGAGAGAGGCGTTCAAGTAGACACAATATATACTGACTTTTCAAAAGCTTTTGACAGAGTTCGTCATCATATTCTTATTTTTAAATTGTTCAAAATGGGTATCCACTCTAATCTTTTGAATTGGTTTAGGTCTTATTTATCAAATATAATATGCACGGTTTATATTGATGGTTAGTATTCTGCTCCATACTATTCAACCTCTGGTATACCTGAAGGTAGTATTCTTGGTCCCTCACTGTTCAACTTGTTTGTTAATGATATTTGTCTGTATATCTTTAATTCCAAACATCTTGTGTACGCCGATGACCTTATAACTTTAAGGCGATTTATTCACTAAATGATGTTGCGTTATTGCAAGAGGATTTAGATAGAGATTCTACTTGGTCTTATGTCAACGATTTATCATTCAATACTAATAAATGTTTTCAATTAACTTTTCACCGTTGTAGAAATATTACTGACTAATGTGATTATATTTTTAACACAAATTTAAATACAATTTTAACGTAGAATACGTTATACGGTAAGGTAGGGGTGTTGATCTGGAGCACAAAATTTTGAGAAAATGTTTGTCACTTTCATTATAAGTTTTTAATACTTTATGCATGCATTGAAGAAAATTCAAGTATGGTCGTAACATATTTAATATGTCTTCTTTTGATTTGTATTTAAATAATCATATTGCTACATATAATTTTTTTGATTCTATAAATCAAAATTTAACTCCTTCAAATTTTGTATTAATTTTCATATGCTTTGTATTTTATGTATTATAACATCATGTGTAAGAGCAGTACGATTATCTGTGTGTTCATCACAGAACCAATGTGAGAAAGAGAAGAAGTATAATGACAATGCATGTTTTATGTGAACATTACAGAACCAGTGTTGCCACATGCAGTATTTACACTTGTTTTCAAAAGTGCATCGAATTGATATAAAGTGTACCCAAATTTTGTTAAAAATTATCCTAAATTTTTAACATAAAAATTAAAGATAAATTTGATAGATTTAAATCATTTATCCAAAATTATATTTAATTCATATATTTTAATTGCAAAATGACTAACTTATTCTACGTCTGACCTATGCGCCCGTGTTATCTAACACAGGCTTCATATTTTTTTTTAATATATATGGATTTGGGTGCTGTTTTGGATGTTAAATTAACATTCATTTGCCATCTTAATTATATTATACCAAAATCGTATTCTTTGTTGTATTTCATCAGAAGAAATATTTCTGATCCATACAAAAAAAAGTTATATTCTCTTCTTTTGTGCGTTCCAAGTTGGAATATGCTTCTTTTGTTTGGAATCCAACAACACTCAGACATCTTTCCTAAAGGTTGCCTTGTTTTCTCTCAACTTCCGTTGCCGTCATATGAAAATCGCTGTCTACTTATTTCGGTGAACTCATTAGCATCCAGGAGGGACATATCCTCGGTTATGTTCCTATATGGAATTGTTTCTGGAACTGTCGATTGTCCTGAGTTGTTATCGCTTATTCGTTTTAATGCGCTATCACGAAATTTGCGCCATTTTCAAACTTTTAACAGCCAAAGTCACGATCTCGAATGAAACCCTAAGCCAACGAAAGCCAGTCACTCACTTTCGTTCTTATCCCAGGCTTTAAATGTTATTGTGTGTTTGCAAAATCGGAAGCCACTAACTATTTTCGCTGTCATCTATGCGAACGAAAATGCGAACGAAATCAAATAAAAGCTTAAAACAAAAACAATTTACATAGAATTCAATGGAAGAAACACAATGGACAGAATATAATGTCATTATAATAAATTTGTTATTAAAATATATTTCCATGTCAGCAGAAAAACGCCAACTTTGCGGCAACTGCAGATACTGGTTCCTCATTCCCTTCTCTCTCGCTCCGAAATTAAATGGCGAACGTCAACTTTATGTTATTGCTTTGAACAACAACCACCCAAACACACGTAAAACCATGCGAACGACAAGTCGAAAGATAGTGACTCGCTTTTATAAACGAAAGTGAGTGACTGGCTTCGTTCGCTTGGATTTTGTAGGAGAGGGTGTAAGTGCGGTCAGATTTTGTAAAAAAAAAAAATGGTCTCCCATTACATCCCATGAAGGAATTGGGGAGAGCTTCTCACAACCAGTGATCTGTGCGCTTTATAGTTTTATACTCACTGATTGGGACCTACAGTTTTACTCCGGTTCCGAACGGTATTTTGAGAAGCTTTTTCGTGGCTAAGTACTCGATAGTGTCGCTGTCACTAAGCGAGGTGACCGTCGTCGAAAGAAATTTTAAGGTGGTCGGAGCAGGAATCGAACCCAGGATCTCCTGTACAAGAGGCGCGCACACTAACCATTGCACCGCCGACTGCCACGGTCAGATTTTGTACTGAATTGTATATGTTTTCGTTTGCTTGTTAGTGACTCCGAAATCAGATGTTTGTCGCATAGAAAGAAAGTGAACGTTAACGTTCGACATCGTGACTTTGGCTGTTAATATTGATCCTCACTTAAGTAGTTATGCTATAAATGAGCCCATTAATCGATCTACAATTATTTTAAATAGTATTTGTTGTCACATTGATATTAGTCTTCCAAAAGTAAAGTTTAGCAACTTGTTATTGAATTTAATTAACTGAATTACATGTGTATATAGGTTTCTTAATAGTTGTAATATAAATCTTTTGTTTCACGTTTAAGAATATTGCTAGTCTGTAAGGAGTATTTCCATAGACTTAAATAAAGAAATTAATATCCTTTGAAAAACAAAACATAATAAATTTTTAAACATTGACAGTGTTACTAAGTCCCATTGCAACATACATATTTCATAAAATTATTACATTTACGTTTAACTAACAATACATAATTACTTATGTGGTCTCAAGCAATCCAGAGGGGCCAAGGGCCTTGCAAAATGAGGATAACATGTTTCTTCGATTAGCTCGATCTTCAGAATTTCTCATCCAGATGGTAACAGCAAACTCTCGCAGGCAATATTCCACCTGGTCTTTCCAGCGAAGTCTTTGTCGGTCTAGTTTACTATTTCCTTCGGTTCATACTGATCCATTCATCCTTTTGCACTGCTTCATACTGATCCATTCTGCTGACATAACCTAACCAGCGTAATCGCGCTATTTGGATACAAATAACTACGACGATGTCAGGATACAGATTATACAGCTCGTGGTTCATCCGCTGTTGATACTCGCTCTCGTCTATTATAGGACCATATATTTTTAGGAGTATTTTTCTCCCGAAGACTCCCAGTGATGTTTCATCAACATGCCATATGACCCAGGATTCGACGCCATACAGCAAGACAGGTTGTATGAGATAGTTGATATATTTGCATCTTCGTTTCTCGAGAGAGGGTCTTATCTCTGAAGTGCTTGCTTAGCCCGAATTAACAGCTGTTTACAAGGCCGTCGGTGGTGCAACGGTTAGTGTGCGCGGCTGTTGTCCGAGAGAACTTGGGTTCGATACCTGCTATGACCACATTGCGCTTATTTTGTCGACGGCCACCTCGCTTGGGGACGACGACACTATCGAATAATATGACATGAAATGATTCTTACCTGGGTAATGGGGAAAGAATGGGTAGTTATCCACGGCGATGGGTAATGGATTAACCGGGTACCCCATCCCCCAGTTTTGATCGAAAATATGAAAAATTTGAACAAATTTCTATATATCGGAAACGAAACGTTCAATCGAAAAAATAACCAATTCTTGCTAGTTTCTCAGGGGTTTTCATAAAGTGGTCCAATTCGTATGAAAGAATTTTAAAAAAATATCGCACAAATAAGGAAATCGCTAAAACAAACAAGTGGCTATAACTCGGAAACGGTGCGTTCAATCGAAAAAATAATACAACTTTTACCTCCTAATAGATGTCTTAACTAATAGAGGTCTTCAATATGACATCACTTTTTTTTAAATAGCTAAAACTAAAATGTTTGGAATAAAAAATCGCTAAAACGCCTTCATGTCTATATTTTAGCAACGGGAAATTGGCCAATCGAAAACTAACCTATTCTTGCTCGTTTCTAAGGGGGTTTCACAAAGTGGTCCAATTCGCATGGAAGATTTTTTTTTCAAAAAATCTCCTAAATAAGAAAATCGTTAAAAACGTGGTTATAACACGGAAACGGTGCGTCCAATCGCAAAAACAATAAATGTTTAAATAATAGATGGCTTCAATATGCCATCTTACTTGGACATAGGACTGTCCGTGGAGGTGGAAAGTTTCTTATAGCCATTCACTTGGGAGTGGCCAGAAGTGATTCCTTCATTGGGCAGTCCAAGCAGTTCACTACTTCCGCATAGTATGTCCTGGGCTATAGCTTCTAGGAGACCTCCGTTAGCTAGGTAGAGTGAGAAAGTTTGTCGTCTTTTCTCAGTTCTTGCTTGTTTCGGAATGGTTCGGTGAGGTCTTTCCACACCTTCACTGTTGATTTGGTGTTGGCCAACTCATGATTGTGGGGTACAATCTAAACCGTCTTCCACAATCATTACCTCTTGATCTTTAGTGGGAGAATCTGAGTGAAGTAGTGCTGAAATGTGGTCTGTCGGCAGCCCACTATTCGGCCCGTTATCCGATCTTCTTGCCCCCTGGGAAAATTTTGGGGGTTCATTGTCCATCCTGCACATTCCGATATTTTCACCCTCTGTCTGCTCCCAATGCCATTTTCAGCCTGAATATTTGATATTCCTCCCTTCTCAGCCTTTTATACCGCTCATTCGCAGCAAGCGTTGTAACTGACTGTTTCGTTGCCTTCCGTGCAGCGTCTTCTCCATCAGTTGCAGTGCGACATTCTGCGTCGTACTATGGCTTATCATTCTCCGGTTTTAGATAGCCAAGTTCAGTCCTTACAGCGGATTCCAAAGAAAGATAGATGTGCTACCACTGCACTTCTCGGTCCTCTGGAGGGGGAGTATTCTGCTCTAGCAGGAGAGTGAGCTTTTGTTGATAGGACTTTGATATCTCCGGTATTTGCAGCCTGTCGATATCTAGTTTTTACTGTGTTCGGCTTCGTACGATTTTCGCCTTGGTGTGTGTTATGCGAACTTTGGCAGGCCCACCACGTACTGATCCGATACAGTATTGGCCCCTCGAATCACACGTACATCCGCTGCACTAGAAGAGTGCCTGAAATCTATTACCAAGAGGTCAATCTGGTTCTTCGTTCTCTGTTCAGGAGATATCCAGGTCGTCTTATGTATGGCCTTATGCAGGAATCGTGTGCTACTAATTACCATGTTCTTTGAAGTGGCGAAGTCTATCAGTCTTATTCCATTATCGGAAGTGGTATTATGTAGACTATCGTAATCGATGGTTGGTCGATAGACATTTTTCTTTCCCAATATGACATTGAAATCGCCTAGGGTAAACTTAATGTCGTGGTCAGGGCAGCGTTCGCATACTTCCTCCAGACGCTCATAAAATGATTCTGTATTGTATTTATCCCCTGTCGGTGCGTGCACACAAATTAACCAGATGTTGAAATATATCGCTTTGTTATGAATTGTGGCAATGCGTTCACTCACTGGGTTGAACCATGAAACTATGTGTCGCAGTCTCTTACCAACAATAAATCAGAACCTGAACTCGTACTTTTGTTATTGACAGCTGTAGTAAATATCGCAGTTTTTCTCTCAGGTGCACCCGTACAAATTTCAATACAAACTTCCCGAATTTTATCATCGAATTTTTTATCTATAATGGCCACTGTGCGACACTTCTCCCTGACACAAATTGATTTATATATTTATATTAACCACCGATGTATAGTACACTTTCGCGTATCAGTAAGTTAAATGTAATTGGATTTTAGTTTTCTTTATTTGCAGATATAGTAGTTTAAATGCAATAACACTGAACTCTAGTTATTTTTATTTAAAAAACCTCAATAATGATAATTTATATCACCTTCCACTTATTTAAGTTAATGATGAGATTTATTTTGGTACCAAATGGTAGTGGATGACCAGAGAGCGATATTAAATTTGAAGAACTAAATTTGAATTAAATCTATTATCACTATTAACAACAAATTTACAATTCTACTATCTATTATAGTGCAACTGAAAAAGAAACAAGGAACTTTGGACTTTTTTACATTGAGTGAATTGTAGTGTTATTTTTCTCAAGATCAACGTAATTGAACTCTATTCGTACCGAAGTTAAACAGTTATATAAGTTTTTATCTGTCTAATGGAGATCGTGATATGTAAATGGTGTCTCAGTAAGGTTGCCTTTATTAGATACGAGTACTAGCTGGACCCAGCAAACTTCGTTTTGCCTTCAAAGTTTTTGTAATGCCAAAGGGTGAACAAAATTTATTTCTTTCCAATATGTTTGCAGTAAATGAATAGATCTGCTGGCGTTGCGACACGGCATGGAAGTCAGAAGTATTTGTTTAGATTTCGATCGTGTGCCGATTTGTCTAAAAAGCTTCTCATTATTCTATAATAGCTGTACCCGTTGCACTGTACCCGTTGCCACATAATGTTGTTATTTTTTTCTATTTATTCAAGTGCTGTAGGATACACAGTGTTTCTAGTTTTGCCATCTGGTGCAAATATATATAAGTCTAAAAGTTTACCCACACGTGAACATGCAACATATATTGTCCGTGGGAAAAATATGGATTTGTCAAATTTAAGCCACAGACTTGAAGACTTAAGCCACAGGCACTTTATTAATGGTCATCGCAAATGCCAGCCGAATCGAAATTTTTTAAAATCGATGGGCATGTCTGTAGTTATCATGGGAATGTGTGGAGTCAGGACATCGGTTGCTTTATAATTTCCAGTGATTATAGTAGCTTCTATAAGATTATTCCGAATTTGTTTAAAAAATGCATTGTTGGGATAACGATGTTTAGGATGCTCTCCAAACTCACCTTAATGATATTCATAATCATTCGTACCTGTGGTCACTTTATTTCCTTGATAGTCTAACGTTTTTAGTTGCCGAATTTTCATTGGTTTTCCCCAAAAAGTAATTTGCATCATATCAGTAGTATGTGTACCGAACCTCACATTCCTACACTGTATCCGATTTAAAAAGAGTCGGCCATATATTTTTTTGAGATACATTGAAATATGTGCTCAAGTGCTTGGTGGACGGACATTTGTTTGATATAGTATATCTAATAGACAACTATTGACGTGTGTGGGCGGCACCTCGGGTCTTTTTGTCAATTTTCTTCCAAATAGCCTGTTCGTATCTGTAGGTCAACAGTTACATACTGTGAAATTTTCAGTATGATCAAACGATTATTATGACTGCTATAACGAATTTTTTTAAAAGGGGCGTGGCATATCACACTTCCACCCTGGCTGTAATTCAAACTGCAGTTCATGGGATATATCCATTTTAAATTTCATGTTGTATAGGCGTGCCACGCCGTTTATCCAGTCACTACCAAGTATAGATAAGATCTATCAGCAGGCCATCAGTACCACATTGTGATATTTTCATAACATTCGGTCTATTAGAAAAGCTGAAAAGGAGGCGTGGCATCGCCCACTTGCAACCGGGCTGTAATTCAGACTGTATCAACAACAGACATAATAAATCTCATCTTCTTACCTCTAATAGTTCATGAGATACAGGCATTTTAAATTTCAGGTTGTGTAAGCGGTGCCACGGCCTTTATCCAATCGCTTCAAAGTATAGCCAAGGACTATCAGCAGGTCACCAGAACCTCATTGTAAAACTTTAATAACAATCGGTCTATTAGAAAAGCCGTCAGAGCGATTTTTGAAAAGGGACGTGTCATCGCCCCCTTACAGCCTGGCTGTAATTCGAACTGTACGAACAACTTAATATACCAAATCTCATCTTCATGCCTCTGATAGTACATGATATGTAGCCATTTTAAATTTCAAGTTGTATGGTCGGTGCCACGCCCCTGTATCCAATCTTTTCCAAGTATAGCCAAGGCCTATCAGCAGGTCATCAGTACCACACTGTGAAATATTTATAACAATCGGTATATTAGAAAAACCGTCAGGTCGATTTTTGAAAACGGGGCGTTGCACCGCCCACTTACACCCTGGTTGTAATTCGAACTGTACAAACAACTTATATACCAAATATTTTATTGATACCTCTGATAGTTCATGTGGTACAGCTGTACACAATTTAAAGTTGTATGCCACGCCCACTGCGTCTATCCCATCAATTTTTTTTGAATACCGACCTTTGGTGCCAAATGCATCCACACAAATTTTCAAGCCGATTGGTGTAACAGTGCTCCAGATGTTGCGTTTCAAAAATATTTATTTTTACCACCCACCACACAGCTACATTCTGTGAAAATTTCAAAAATATCGGTTTAACAGTTTTCGAGTCTATATGGTACTAAAAAATACAAGCAAACAAACCAACAAAAGCAAACTCATTTATATATACATATGTAGATAATGCTTACAAGCTCCACCTAGGAAACTTCTCATTAAACAAGAAATTTCCAACCATATGTTAGTCTAGACACAAACCAAAGCAAAAGTACCCAATATCATAGATAAAGTAAGCAAATAGATGAAGCACAAGTGTTGGGAACATTTTAGTGTAACGGATAATTTTCTAGTTGTCGTTGAAAGCAATAAATGGTATTTTTTTTGTACCCAAAAAAGAGTCAAAAAATGTGACAATAAAAATCTAAAATTTTATATCGAAAGAAAAAATAATTTTCAACAAAAATATCAAGAATATAAGAATACAACACGATACTTAAGGTAGAATATATAATGGCCAGTTTTTGACCAGGGAAGTTTTTAGATTAAAAAGGCGTTCCGGAATGTTCATCTTTGGGCGGTCTTACGGGTTTTTTCCTATTGATATCCCAACACCGGCCTCATGGCTTTGAAATAGTTTTTTATATAAGAAACATATGTTATTATGTAAAACCACATACTTTTTGTCACATTTTACATTGTTTAAATTACTTTCATAAAAATTTCCCACTATTTTGAATAAACGTCAATGAAAATTAAACTTCAGTGAACGTGACAGTAGTACAGGACAGCACCTAGTGAACAAAGTTGACAATGGGCGCGCTAAATCTATTATTTCCTTTATCTATGCCAAGTATAGTTGGTTAATACTGGGTTGTAATGAAGTTGTTAAAAAAAGTTGTTTATTTTATTTTTCATTTAGCCCCCATTACGCAACGTGTGATAAGGAACTTCGTTCAAAGAGACTTCTAAATAAAATACCATTTAAATTCGGTGGAAAACTGTGATAGTGACCGGAAAGCAAAGCCAAACGCCCTCTCTCTTGAGTCGTGAGAAGAAACTTATAGTGCGTATGTACACTAAGCCGGGTCGCTCCCTATGGACAAAAAAAAAGTTTCAGTTTGGCACCCCTAGTTTGAAAGGTTAGCCCAAGAGGATCTCAAAACAAAAAAAAAGAAAATATTGCCACGCCCAAAATACCGCCCTTTTTGTTTTTTAAATCCGATTATAAGCGATTTTGATACATTTCGATAATTTTAAGACGCGTTAACTTTTTTTGTTTATGCATTAAAGTAAGTGCACCAAAACCAAAATGTTCATTCTTTTTACGAGGCTTTTATAAAATATAAAAATTGTTGTACCTTAGGGTGGGTAGGAACAAAAATAAAAAAAATATTTTTTGAATTAAGCAATTAATTTGAATGTGATCTATAAAGAAAATAAAGCTGCTTTAAACCCATGAACAATAATATGTCACATGTCCCGATCGGACTTCAAATGGCGACACAGGACAATAAAAAGAAAAAGGGCGGTATTTTGGGGCGTGGCAAACTTCTTTTTTTTGTTTTGAGATCCTCTTGGGCTAAGCTTTCAAACTAGGGGTGCCAAACAAGACTTTTTTTTGGCGACCCACTCTAATGTACACACATTGCGCAAACTGCATTTTGTAGTTTATGCACGCGTGCATGAGAATTAAAAAATGCTCATCACTGGTCTGGAAATTAGAAAGCTCTCAGCTCGCAGATTTTGAGAAGTTCTATCCTTTTCATTCGTGGAATGCAAGTTATTTTATAAAATTAAATTCTTTGTATGCATTTTGTTTCTTACTCTACACAGTTATAGTGGCTGTATATTCATACTACACTCATTCAGTAATATATCTAAAAATAGTCTCCATATATACCGACCCAGTCCCACCAAAAACTAAGACGACTCGTTTTAAATTCAGGGTTAGATCCGGATATTTTAACCGTCTTAACAAATTCTAACAAAGTCTTAACAAATTCTTCTAGAATATAAATTTTAGTATGTGTGTGGCCGTCGGTGGTTAGTGCGTGCGGCTGTTGTGCGAGAGAATGTGGGTTCGATGACTGCTCTGACCACCTTACACTTCTTTCTACGACGGCCACCTCGCCTAGTGACGGCGACACTATCGAGTAATATGACATGAAATTACTTCTAAAAATACCGTTCGTAATCGGTGTAAAACTGTAGGTGCAAATTAGTGAGTGAAAACTGGACAGCGCTCAGCTGAGTGATTGTGAGAAGCTCTCCCCTACCTTCATGGGATGTAATGGGAAAATATTTACTTATTTTATGTATCAAAATGTTGTCATACTTGTTTGTTTCATAAAATTTTGTAGGAATGCTCTGTTTCAGCTTAACTAACAGCATGACGGCAAGTAATTTAATTTCAACAAACATATTCCAATGTGAAGTTAATATTTCTATTGTATTTCGATACAAAATTTGTACACCACAATTTTCTGGGCAACTAGAAGTTGGTACTAGTAAACAATGATGAGCAACCATTAAACAAATACCTCTATGATTTATGGAAATGTATTCCAAAAATGAAACTCATTTAAGTAGGTGGTGGTGAATGTTGTTTCCCTTACTCTATATCTGCAGATTAGAAAATAAGACAAAAAACAAATGAAATACAAGTTACACATCCTGCATATTATATGGCACCATGATGTGTGATGTCAAAAATAATAATATGTTTGGAATGCCTGAGATCAATATATCAATATTTTCTGCGCCATTTGTCTAAACAATAATAATAACCGTCATCAGTGTGCCTACTCCCCTTTTGAATAACCCAACAGCGGTTGTGGTTTGACGGGGTAATACTTCGTCTACCTATCAATCACACATGGGAATGCGAAATAATGGCAGATAGCATTTAGAATGTCCGTGAGATGTAGTCAGATGAGTCAACGTAGAAACAGTTAGCAAACACTATTTTGCTTGCCTTAGACTTAGTAATGGAGAAGGACTGTATAAAGGGCGAACGAAACTAAACTAACAAATTAATTAAACTAAACTTATTGTAGGGTAGGCCTGGCCGAAAAATAAAGTTGAAGCTATAGGATTTGGTGAGAAAAAAAATTGTTCTACAGGTGAAGTAGAGTACACAAACAAAATTTCGGGAAACAGCAGTTGACTCCTTTACGTTCCGCAATACACTTGAAGCAAAATCGAGATGCATTTTCACATTTTGGAAAAATTTAATATAATTGGGTTACAGTTTCAAAATTGTAATGAAGGTGAAATGTACATTGCATCATGTTGGTAGGTATGTGCATCAAAAGTTTAGACGAAAAACATTGGAAGTATGCAATAAATGCAGTTTACTTTAAATTTTTAAGAAGAAAACTTTCTTTGTGCTGTTTTTGATCTTTAAAACTGCTGCTACATAGCTTTGAGTATATAGAACACATGATTATTATAGAAGAGGTAATTGGCGATACATTGCATCAAAGACACCCTGAAAAATTGTATAGGGTACATGCAATCGGAACGGAAATTCAACATTATCCAATTTTCAACATGAAAGTGCATGGAAAAAAACCAAATACATATATTTTTTTTGTTGCTACTCCTTTTGTCTTGTTGCTTGTTAATTATAGAAGGCCATTATTGGAGTTCCACGCAAAGATGTATCGAAATCAAACAAGTTTGGGATACTTTTGGATTTTCGATACACCTTAATGTGCGACGTCAAAATTTGGCAGAATGTGTCTCAGTAAGAATGCACTTTTTCATTTAAAAATTAAAACACGTAATTTTTGAGATAGTTGTGACTTTTTATTGGATTGTAAACAAGACTTGTTCCGAATAAGTATGGAATGAAACATCCGTGAAATGGACCCCACGGCTCTGATGACAGGCCATTAATCTTTTCATGAAATTTTCCATGCCTTTTCACAGAGACGTGGCTGTATCTCAGCGATGACCTGTTGGATATCGGATTTGAACTTCGAAATTTGTTGTGGTTTATTCGCATAAATTGTTGTGGGTTATTCGCATAAATTTCACAAAACTCCAATGAATGAAATCGCATGGCGTTAAATTGCATGATATTGGTGGCCAGTTGACATCAGAAGTTCTTGAGATAATTTGTTCGTTGATAGTTCTGGAATCGTCGATGGTTTCATGCTCGATGTGACAGTTGGTGCCGTCTTGTTGAAAATCATGTCATCCAGATCCATGCAGTCCGGATGAGTCTACAATAACTGCGTTATCATGTTCCAGTAACGAATGCCGTTCACAGTAAATGCAATTTCGGCCTCATCTTCAAAAAAATATGGCCCAATCACGCCGCCTGGCCAAAATCCGCAGTTGCTCGTTGTGGATGCATTTGTTTCTCATGAATTGCATGAGGATTTTCTGAGCCGCAAATTCGACAATTTTGTGTACTCACGAAGCCATTCTGATAGAAATACGCTTCGTGGGAGAAGATAACTTCTTTTTCAAAAATTGGCAATGAATTCACGTTGCTCCATTACCCTTTGAACGAATTGCAGGTCCTTTCCATGGTCTACTCGTTTCAGCCCCTGAGTAAAAATTCGTTTTGTAGTTCTTCGTGAAATTTCAGGTTGTTGAAAACGGTGCCGAATTGATGTTTTCGGGTATTCGGCGACAGTCTTGTTTACAGCAGCAATATTTTCAAGAAACCGGCCAGTACGTTGACGCACATAAGTCTAACTGTCCGTAACCAACGAAATTTATTCAAATTTTTTAACCACTCTTTGAAAGGTTGACACATTTGTTGCACTTTCCCTGCTGAAAATTCTTCGAAGTTTGCAAGCGGTCTAAGCATAACTTTCAAAATTTTTGTAATAACTTTTCACAATTATAACGCGTTATTTCTTCGCAAAGCGCTCCATTTTTAATAATCGGAAAAAAACATTTGTGACAGCTGCCAAATTTCAGTGTTGCTACTTGCACAAAAAAAATAATACTAAACTTAAAAAGTGCAATCTTGCTGAGGACACCCTTTATAAATTGAAAAAAAGAATACTACGGGGTGACGGTTTATTATGCTGGAAATTTTGTTAACACAATATATTTTTAAAAACATTATTGATTACAACGGTAATCTGTACTATTTAGTACCAATTACTACAATTCAGAGCGGCTTAAAGCGGCTGAAATTAGTAGGCTGAAATTAGTAGTAGGCCTGAAATTAGTAAGTGAAAAAAAAAACAGTACAAATGTTTAAAAATCTGAATTATTGAGAGGGCATTCCAATAGCGTGTGTTCTTAAGTGGTTAAATATAAACTTAATTCCGACCTACCTGTTCAATATCCGCACTTACAAAATCTGAATCCTACAGTTCTGTAAGTGGAATTAAAGATGGTATATTTTATATATTTTTTTTTTTATATTTAAAATCAGACTATGGGCAATCAGAACATGGATCGTTTACGATAGATTACGACAATTATCTGAACAATATAGCGGAGACTTCTGAGCTTTATACCAACATATGCATTGATACTTGAAAAAGCAGTTGAGAATGGTCATCTATCTGTATTCACTCAACCTTAATTTGCGGTATATGATCAAAACTTTATTCCAATATAGGGGAAATCGATTACCACACCAATTCACAAAACTTCATCTACAGTACAAATTATCATGGGCGAAACAACTTAGTACACTGAGGACATCGTGTGGAATTGTGTGGAATGAGGATTCGACGAATATGATAGAATGACACAATAAACAGAACAAACTTTTACATGCACTTCAAACCGAGCACATGCAAAATCATATCATGAAGGCCAGTCAAACCAACCGCATTTATAGGCATCTAGACAATTCTGCTGTTGAAAGGTATTTCTCAGACAATCTAAGCCAAGAAGACATATCACGACTTATAAAAGCTAAAACAGACCAAATAAAACTTAACGCCAATCGGTTCCAATTGCATACATCAAAAATAAGTTCCCTTTGTAATTAAAATGAAAACGAAGACATTGAACATTTTGCAGGACGTTGTCCGATTTTAAAAGAATATTGAAATATGTATTTTGGCAAGAGGTAATACAAACACTAGCAGGCACCAGCAAACTGTACAAAAAATTATATTGTTTATACGAATACGGTTAATAGAGGAGTTTAAAATATGTAAAATATGAGTTTAAAATATGTACATTTGAATACCGTCTTAAAAAACATAATGAATTGTGTATAAACTGACGGCACTACACCAACGTCTTTAAAGGAAAAAGGTAAAATCTTAATATTTATTCTTTTATTGTAAATCTAAATTATATTTCTATGTTATCTACATTGCAGAATTAAATGTTAAAGTACAGAATACTACTACTACTACTACTACACCAGAGGAAACCGAAAAAGCTGCAAATATAGGTAAAGTCCTTGTTGTGTACTCTTCAATAAAAAAGCTGAGCTGCAACAATATCAGGAGTACTGCATCAATGGCATGGAGATAACATTACTAGATCAGCAAGTGGAGCGATAGCGTGAATTCTTTACGACATCCATCTAGGCTTCCTCATGACGAAGATCACGGTGCCCCTTCGGCAGCATACTCACGTCGCAACCCGTGAAGGGATATTTCAACGGAACCCGCGTTGCAAGCAGAGGCCGAGGCGGCACTGGATTAAATGATGGATCACAAATCTTCTGATACTGATAATATTCCAGCGGAACTGATGAAATATGGTGCATCAGCCTTAGCAGATGTCATTACGCCGGTCATCAAAAGTGCACGGATGGACAACAAAATTCCTACGGAGGTTCCTAACAATGCAGGAACTTGAGAGGTATTACATTGCTAAATGCAATATGTAAAGTATTGGCGACCCTTATCTTTTATCAGATCTCGCCGGTGGTGGAGCAAATTGTGCGGAAGGAGCAAGCGACCACGTGAACACACTCCTTAGAGTCGTACAACAATCAGTTGAACTAGAATCGCCTCTGTATCTGCTTTTCGTATACTTCGAACAAGCGTTTGATTGTGTACACCGTAATCAATGTGATCCACCATGACAAGATAGTGTCCATGATCCGAGCACTGTCTGACTAACAGGAATACATTGTGGAACCGCCATCGCCATGTTGCATTTAAAGGTTGTTTTAATGGAAAGGAAAACCAAACTTTCACTACATCTACGGTAGTTAGATAAGGATTTGTGTTTTCCCCACACGTTATTTCGTATACTTATGGACGAAGTAATGGAGCCAGCTAATCCAGAACTACCGTTCCATATTCAGAGGAGTATGTATGAACATCTACATGATATCGACTACACAGATGGCATAAGTCTTGTGGCCCACAAATTTGTTGTCATCTTGGCCAAGTTAACAGACTCTCCGATAATGTTGAAAAGGTAGGACTGAGAATAAATATAAAGAAGACAAAGTTAATGGGTATTCCAAGAGAACAGAATATAGTTCTAACAGTTGAAAGTTGGATAATTTATGATGTGGATTCAATAAAGTATTGGGAGTGCTAGGTTAAAAGGTGAAGGTGATGGTATAAAAAAGGCGCGTGTGGCATGTCTAAACCTGCACAAAATCTGGTGCAATAAGAGAGTATCGAAAATACGAAATTGCGAATATTTAATTGCAGTGTAAAATTTGTACTCTTGAATGGTTGTACTACTTGGAGCTTCACGAAACTAATACGAGGACGGTCCAGATGTTTGTCAATCGTTGTCTGAGGCAAATATTCCGTAACTACTGGCAGAAAACCATCTCTAATGAAGGACGCTGGCAACGTATATGTAACAGCCGTATTGAATTGGATTTACGTAGAAGAAAATGGGCTTGGATCAACCATATACTGTGGCACCCATCATCAGATATTGCTTCAGCTGCACTTGAATGGAACCCGCAAGAGTGTCGAAGGAATTCAAACAAACTTGTCTATCATACAACCAAATTACTCACTTACTAGAGACGGTAATCGATGGAGAAAATTCGTTGACGCCCTATGTTCTTCGTAAACGTTTCATTGAAAATTTGTATTGCAATATTGTTTTATAGTGATATATTTTGTTTCTGTTATTTTATTATTCCAGCTCCAAACCATAGTAAATATATCTCTACAAATAGAGATGTAGGTTTTTATAAATATAGTTTTGAAAATGCATCCTCGTGATTCCTGGCAAACCGTATAGCTATTTCAGATCTAGCCACAGATCTTCATCAGAGGTTGTTTGAAATTCTGCTTTTGAAAAATTCTTTAAACTAAATGCAAACGGAATCTCATCTCAATTGAGAATTTTCCACTAGACAATTGTCTTGAGCTTGAATAATAAAATAAAAATGTTCCAATAAAATGGACGAATAAATAAAAATCATCTCTGACGAACGTAGAGCACGTAATGACGACCGGAGATAGCAAGATGTTTTTTGCAAATGATTTCTTGTGTGTTTTGCTTGCAATATTTTTCGAACACTTGCATAGTGTAAAATTTTGAATTGAGATGAGTTTTCGCTGGCACTTAGTTTGATGATATTTCAAAAGCAGCATTCCAAAAAACCGCTGATGAACATCTGTGGCTAAATCTGAAAGAGCTTTACGGTTTGCCAGGAATAGAATAGAATAGAGAATAGAATGGTCTTGAGCTTCAATAATAAAATAGAACGGTTCCAATAAAAAGGCCGAATAAAAAGCAATAATCCCTAAGGAATATATATGTATAATTTATGAACATTGCACTTGCAAGAATTTGAGTGTGACTGTGTATTGATTAGTTCGCAATATTGTGTGTATGCAATTCTAGGGTATTTTTGTTATTCCTTGATCGGAGCTGCTCTGATGTTAATTGATCGTCAAAACAGAAGGTGGGGAAAATTGGGAAAGACTTTTGGGACTTCGTTTTTTTCTGAAATAAACCAAGTAGTATGAGAACCTTGTGCTTATACATCACACCATGGTGGCATTTGAGTAGCCCAAATAATTGTCACAGTAAATTTGCTAACATTTATTTTGCGCTCAAGATAAATTGAATACATCAATTCAGTTTTGAAGCAATAATTCTGCACTATAATATCGTAACAATTTATATAAATCAAAATAATATATTGTTATATCAAATCTATAAAATGCAGGAAGAAAATATTGTGTTACTGGCAAGGGAGTGAATGCTTGGTATTTCGTTTGCTGTATACTAACAACCTGATGACTTTGGCTTTAGACATTAATGATTATTGTTGCCATTGAATTTAATGATACTGTAGGAGTAAAATCAAGTAAAATCTAAGGACTAGAAATTGCTTGACATATTTCATGTTTGTACGTTTACTTAATAAATTAAAAAATTTATGAAGACTTGTTGTAACAAAGTTCTCTAAAAATTATCCAAAATACTGCATTATTTATTGTGCTGTATTACAAAATTTGAGTTATTTTGAAATGTCGTATGTAGTGACACATGGGGTATTAATCCAGTAAGATGTCTATATGTATGGTGGGATTAATTCGATTTCCAAATATTATGGTATGACTATAATATTATCAAGGGTAGATACATAAAAAGGTTGCTAGTTGCATATCTCCAAGATGTCTTTATACACTCCGGTACACTTATTTAAATTATTTAAAAATTCCAAATTCAGCAGCCTGTATCGTTTGCAATTTGCAACCGATTGCAGAATTTAAAAATGAAAATGGAAGCTTCGCGTACTTTAAAAATAATAAAAAAATTATAAAGTGCCTTTATTCAAGTGGCAATTCGTAAAATTCTGCAATCCGTTACAAATTTCAAAAGGGTCAGCTGCTAAATATGGAATTTTTAATGCCTTTAAATAAGTGAACCGGAGTGTAACTCTCTTAAATAATTATAAGTATAAGTCCGTATCAAGACCTTCTCAAATTGTGATGAATGATGTCGAATACATAGACTCTGAATCTAGTGCCAATTCTTTTGCTGACTTTTTCTCATCTGTTTACTCGGTTAATTCAGTATCGACTACCTGTGACTATCCTTATGATATTCGGTCATTAGATCCACTCGGGATCACTTCTATGAGTGATACATGGGTCCGTCCAGGCGAACCTTTCATCACTGAAGCCCACGAACACTTATGGACCTGACGGGATCCCTAATTCTGAGCTAAAATACTGTTCTACGACATTAGCTACACCATTGACTATACTATTCAATGCATCTTTGAAATTTAGCTGCTTTCCAGCGGTCTGGAAAAGTTCGTATATTGTCCCTCTTCATAAGTCGGGTAGCATTACAAATGTGTCAAATTATAGAGGTATTGCGAAACTGAGTGCGATTCTAAAACTTCTTGAGAAACTGGTCACTGACATTATATCTTACAAAGTTTCCTCTATTATTGGCTGTAGACAACATGGTTTTCGCAAAGGTCTGTCTACAGTTACAAACTTACTTCAATTTTCTTCTCACGTAATTGATGGCTTTATTTCAGGAATGCAAACCGATGTTATTTACACGGCTTTTAGTAAAGCTTTCGATAAGGTTAACCATCGCCTCCTACTGAGTAAATTAAGCGCTATCGGGTTTAATTGTAATATTATTGAATGGATTTCATCTTACCTTACTGGTCGCGAACAGATGGTAATTTTTGGGGATTCGTTATCTAGACCTATCCAAGTGTCTTCCGGCGTTCCTCAGGGAAGTCACCTGGGTCCTATTTTATTTCTCTTGTTTATCAACGATTTGCCTAATTCGATAGCTGAGTCTAATGTGCTTATGTACGCGGACGATGTGAAAATATTTATGTCATATAAAAATACTTCAGACTATATTCTACTTCAAAATGATCTGGATCGATTTGGGAGTTGGTGCAATCATAACCTTATGGAGTTAAACTTGGTTAAATGTAAGCATATGGCGTTTTACAGATCACGTATGATTACCTCCCTGTATTCTATAGGTGGTTCTACATTAGAATTGGTCAATTCTTTCTTGGATTTAGGTTTTTTACTTGATAGGAAATTGTCTTTCAATAGTCACATTATTGCTACTGTTAATAAGGCTTATGGCGTACTTTCGTTCATTAAGCGCTGGGCGAAGGAATTTTCTGATCCATATATCACGGAAAATCTTTTTATATCCCTTGTTAGGCCCATATTAGAATATGGATCAGTGGTATGGGATCCACAATATGACTTTTATGTGAATATGATAGAATCGGTACAGAAACAATTCCTTATTTTTTGTCTTAGGAACCTGAGATGGGATCCTAACGTCCATCTTCCTCCATATGTCAGTAGATTGTCTTTGATTAAATTACCTACTCTGGCTAGTAGACGGACTATGCTTAATTCGATTACAATATATAAGATAAGATTCTATACGCTCTGAGTATCTTCTTGGTCGTATTTCGATATATGTTCCTTCGAGAAGTTCTAGGAACTATAAACCCCTGTATATTAGTTTTCGACGCTATAATAATGCTTTGAATGAACCGGTTCGGAGAATGTGCACAGATTTTAATGATGTTTATCAGTTTATTGACTTTTCTTTATCACCGGACACGATTAAGTCTTTTATTATAAATCATATAAATAGCTAGTGTGTAGTATTTTATGTACGAGTATTAATGGTGTATTGATAATTTATGGTTTTATGTTTTAAGATTTATTATTTTTTAATAAGTATATAGTGGTAATCTGCGGATTTTATTCCTCTTTTAACTGGTATTGCTTTAATCGGCTGTGAAGTTTTATGTAGCCGTTGCACGTTTTCCTCTCAGTTACTCCCCGCTACGGCCTGGTCTATGGTGTGTACGTTATCCCTACATTATAGGGATGCGGCCCCTTCGGTCGGTTGGGGCGGGTGTGAGTGGCGGCGATGGGATCGTTCGTTAAAAAAAAAAAAGATACAGGGTAGCGCACCGATTGTGCTACAACCAGAAATTCAAATAACTATTTTTGAATTAAAGTATTTAATTTTTTTTATTGTATACTTATAGAAAATTCAATTTAAACATTATAGACCGTAAATGACCTCCATGGTCATCCGAGGTGGCCGAAGTCGAACGAAATGTAAGGAGGTCAGAACAGGGATCGAACACACGTTCCCATGTACAAGAGCCGCGCACAGTAACCACTGCATCACCGACGGCCACAGCTGTTATTTCTCCTTGTGCTGACTTCACCTCTCCATTGCATTTCCTGGATAGCGGTAATGCCAGCCTTATAACTTTCGATGACATCTGCCAATTGGATACTTGCGCCGGATGTATATAGAGTTGTTATATTTCAAGTGCATATTGGTAATTCGTGGTCCTTATATCGTTTGCGGGGGTGGCCAACAAATTGTGGTTGTTTATGTTTTCTTTTCCGTGTTTGTACATTCACTGACATTATGAACGGTACCGGTAGGCAAACTCAGTCCACCGGGATTTTGCATTTGGCCTACTTCAAAGATATTTGATTGCAGCTGCCCATTATGCATCAGACGCTGAACATAATGCAATATGTCGAACCTCTATTTTCTTCGTGTTATTTTTATCCGCCACTGGACCATATAATTGGCACATCCTCCTTCTAACGACAAAATAATCTGCCCGATATCTTGATGGGCTTCAGCCACATCAGTCACCTACTAAATATAACCAAACAGGCTGCTCATCGCAAAGCCTTGACTTCAGCCGCTGGAAAAAAAATCCAATGAGTGTTCGAACTCACGGGCGATGTGTTAATACCTTTTTGTTACACGGTACGTGTTCGATTTTTATGAACACATTAGTAAATGTTACATTGGAAAATAAAAAACAGCGTTCAATCCTATGATGATGTTACATTTAAATAATATTAATACTTAAAATTATTTAAAGAGCAGTGCAAGCACATGTGTCATTATTTGATTGCTTAATACTTTTTGTTTTATTCCCACAAAAACAAAGAAACAAAGAAACAAAAATGCAAAGAATCAGACACATGTTCATACATACATATATTGTTATGTTCCTACATACGCTACTCAAGTGCACACAATTTTCGTCGCTCTCTTGCTATCTCATTGTTGTATACGTATAACCACATCATTATTCTTTTTGCTCTGAGAGTGCTCCGCACACACACAAGACAACTATTTGCTGCCGCTACATCAGTGTGTGTTTTTGCGCAGTCTAACAATCTGTGTTTCGTAGTCGGACAAATCTGTGTTGTATATAGGGGTTGTATAAGGGGTGATCACCCTAATAATGTTGGGGAATGCACACATCCGATACGTACACAAAATTTCATACAAATCGGTCCAGCCGTTTCGGAGGAGTTTAACGCCAAACAATCTGTGAACGCAGTCGGACAATCTGTGTGATCACAGTCGAACAAATTGTGTCAGGATGTATTCACTTTGTGAATTTAGTCGCGGTAGTTAACACATAAAAAATATTCTAGAGTTGCTTGGGAACCACCAAGTGGAGGAAGAGTCATAGGCGCATGATCTCTTTGGCCCCTACCACGACTCCACATAAAACTTGGTCTTATCAAAAACTTTCTCAAAGCCCTAGCCAATAAAAACCCGTCTTTTAAGTGTTTCATCATGTTGTTTCCCAAATTGTCATACGTCAAAATTAAAGAGGGAATATTTTTCGGACCTGATATTCGAAAATTCTATGGTCACAAATTATAACAGCCTAACTCGAGTTAGGACAAAATTTTATAAAATGTTTGATGCATGGATATCATTTCAAGATGTTGTTCACAACTTTCTCGTAAACCGCAACTCCCCGGATTTTAAGCAAATTATCGACAGTTTGTTACAAAAATGGCCGTGGGTGGTGCAATGGCAGTGTGCGCGGCTTTTCTAAATGAGAACGTGGGTTCGATCCCTTCTCCGACCACCGTAAAATTTCTTTCGGCGGCGGTCACTCGCTTAGTGATGGCGACACTATCGAATATTTAGTCATGAAAAAGCTTCTCAAAATGCCGTTCGGGACCGGTGTAAAACTGCAGGTTCACTGTTTTGTGAGAAACCCTTCCAAGTCCCTTAAACCATATTTTTTGGTTGCAAAATTATCGCAAGACTGAAACCCGAAAGTCTCTCAAAATACATTTTCTTCATTCCCATTTAGAGTTTTTTTCTGATATCATGAGTGTTACAAGCAACGAGTAAGAAGATCGGCTACCCCTAAATTTGGCGAAAATCTAGAGAGGATATCAAGGCTATTGCGACGAAGGCATGATGAGCGACTACTGTTGGACTCTAGTGCGTGAAATAGATCCCAAACAATACAAGCGACTCATTTCGACACTGATCTTCATTTCTAAATTAACACATTTTATTGAGTAAAATTGGCATTAATTGTCAAGAAGTTTAAAAAATTATTATATTCAATATCTCAAAAACTAGATCCGATTTTAAAAATGGGTTACCTATTGGAATTCAGCACCCCAAATAGCCTCAGAAATAACTTTTAGTTAATCTGATCTAATATCATGAATACTTATTTTATTATTGTTAAAACATGTAATTATGTAATTAATATAGTATTGGGTTGTCCTTGTTTATAAGAACTTGTTGTAGCTGGGTGGCGTAGAACCCAACCAGCTTTTTAAGGTGGTCATTTTAATTTTCTCCCATTCGTTTCAGTTCTGGCCATGTTATGTCACTTAAAAAGATTACTTGTGAACCTGGCGATTTGAATAGATGTGTTTTTGTTGTAATTTTCTTCAATATTTATGGCTGCCATCAGCTCCGTCCAAACTAAACCGTTTCTCGTCTCTAAGTATTACTGATTCAAATTCTTCCTCCCATAGTTTTCATTTTTCAGCATACTCGCATGTATACGAAGTTGGGTAAAGCGTGGTTTGGCATATATTTCCCGTATATATGTATTTCCACTTAGCAGTTGGTGGACAAGCTGTCTCGATACATTCCAGCTTATTTGTATACAGGGTGTCCCCTAAACTTTTGTCTAAACTTAAACACGTAATAGCTGAGAACAAAAGCTACAATGTTTGTTCTTACGCCAATTGCCTAGGTGGCTTCGTTTTCGAGATATTCGTGTTTAAAATAATTGCATTTTTGAATGCATTTTCAATAAATGCATTATCTACTTTTTAAATGAAAAAGAAATATCATTGAAAATTGCTTCAAAATTGATTTTAAATCAAATGCCACAGGAAATGACTATTAATTCAACTACAACTGAAATAAGAGACCGCTTATCTAAGTGCATAACGCAACAAGGCTCTCATTTTGAAAATTTTCGTTAATTGAAAACATATAAAAAAAAAAATTCGTTTTCATTTCAATCGAAAAAATAAATTATTTAAAATCAATTTTGAAGCAATTTTCAATGATATTTCTTTTTCGTTTAAAAAGTAGATAATGGATTTATTGAAAATGCATTCAAAAATGCAATTATTTAAACACGAATGTCTCGAAAACGAAGTCACCTAGGCAATTGGCGTAAGAACAAACATTGTAGCTTTTGTTCTCAGCTATCACGTGTTTAAGTTTAGACAAAAGTTTAGGGGACACCCTGTATAACTCATATTGAGATTACCCAATACGCCGCTTCGTCCTTTGGTTCATAGTTGGGATGTGTCAACTTTAAAAATATTATCTGTGTTGTTTTTAGATTTTAGTTTTATCACTTCTATAACATCCATTGGTCAACTAAAGTAAGAACTTGTGAACGGCATGATGTTTGTCTGCCTTAAAAATTTAAGAACTTCAAAACAGTTTTGTTAACATTAATTTAATTGTATGGTGGTGGTATAGAAAGAACAGAACGTAAATTGAATTGCAGCACAGTTTACGATGTTGCATCAACAACTTCTTATTGATATTAAACTATGTTGAAGTGCTAACGAAATGCTATTGCCGCCGTTGGTGTCTTCAACTGACTGGCTGTCTGACTAACTTATAAAAATCAATTAGTGGTTAAAAACTTACAGCAACACGTACACAAGCAGCAAAACAAAACTTTATTTGCAATGGCCTTAAGCGTGCAACCTGGACTGTATATTTTAGGTTTATTATGCTTTCTTCCGCAGGAATCCTAATACCGCAGGTATTCCAATAAAAAGGAGCACAAAACAGAAGCAAAGACCAATAATATGTAAAGGGTGGTTGCTCATTATGGTGAAAAGGAATAACGAAACAAAACCAATTGAATTTAGTTAAAGAATGCGATTGTCGATTGTAAAAAAACTTTTAAAATAACAGGCAAGTAAAGGCTATTGATCGATAGGAATACATTGTGTAGCCGCCGTCCCCTTGACTATTTTTAACTTCACTGCCAAATCTAAACCTTTATGTGCCAACTTATTACAGTTTTCTTGCAAGTTTTTCACACGTTATACCCCAATGCATGTTTAGTAGGGTACCCTTTTAATCGCGTTGTTTGATTAATCGGTTAACCGTTAATCGTGAATTTCAATCTGACAATTAACCGAACAAAACGCAATCAAATTAATCGATTATTCGAATAAATTAAAACAAAAAAAACGAAAACAATGTTCAAACATTGTGCTAGGCAAATTTTAGTAACAGAAAACAAAACATAGCAAAAGCAACTTGATTATATAAAATATATGTAGGTACAATTCACAAATCGTAGTTGAATCGTAAACTTGAAAATTAGTGACTTGCTACCAAGCCTAAATTAAGAAAATCTCAAAGTTTGGACCCAAAAGTGCCACGCATTCGAGTACCTCCCATAAAAAGTCTAGTATAGTTCTGAAACTATATCACACTAAAACACTCTATGGGATTGATTAATGTTGACCAAATTTAGCAAAACGTAATTTTCTGACTATTACCCTCATTTTACACAGTTTTAGCAGAATCGGACCAGGGTTTTTGGTACCAGTGGGTCTTGAAATTTCATCTGACTATTACACCCAATTTAATGAATCAATTTTGAGACAATTTTTTTTGACTTGCGACACTTTCTCTCAACAAACTATCAAATCTGTTCGAAATCTGTATAAAGTTATGAAATATTTTCGCATATCGTTGTCATATGAGTTGACACATTGTAGAAGTGTTTCAAGATGGACTGCTTGCCACAAATACGTACTTATATTTTATTAATTGATTAATCGCACTGATTTGTTCGAGTTAATCGTTAACCGAAAAATGTAATTATTCAAATATTATTTTATAACACGATTAATCGATTAACCGAATAATGAATAATTGATTGGTTACCCTAATGTTTAGCTTAATTCCATTGGTAGTATTTGAGAATTAGTGAAAGAAGTGTGAGATATGGACTCCCAAAAAAATCTCTTTTGAAAATTGCAGTTTATTTTTTTAAATTCTGACCTAGGTTATGAGTAGCATTAGGATTTTTTTTGGCACGTAGTTTACAGGATTTCATTCTCCTATTTTGATTTACAAAATTATAAAAAGTTTTTCAAAAATAACTCATTTTCGGCGAAGACCAGAGTAAAGAGACCCACGCGTTTCCGATTCGCTCTAAACATTTAAATAGGTAAGTAAGGAAGTTTAATTTTTAATTCTTTGAAGCTTTAAATCCTTTAAACTGCCCAGTTTTGTTTATAACTTGGAAGCCGAATTGTAAGTGTCAAAAATTTTAAAGTATTTCTCGTTCTCTTTTTAATTCAAAAAGAATGATTCGCGAGCTGTAAATTTCAATATATTTTTTAAATACACTGTACAGGTTTTGTGAAAAAAAAATTAAAAACATATGCCGACTCAACGGATTTACACTCATTTGGGTCCCTCGAATTGAAGTGCATCATTATTTTTTTGGCCTATAAGGAAAGTTTCATACAAATATTTTATTTTAACTTTTTTTGCTCAGAGGCTGCGATTTAGAGCTAATTTTTTGGGACAAGTTTCTACATATCGATACCTCAAAATACGGATGTCGTATGTAGCAAAACTAAACTTTTCAGGAGACGGTTTTAAATGTTTAACATCGTACATTTTCAAAGTGGCCCTATGCATTCTTTCGAGTTTTTGGTTAAATATAATCCGAATATTTTATTTTCATCAGCCTAAGTCAAATGTACTGTAATTATAATTAAAAGGTTAAGGAAACTATCAAAAAAAAAACATTATTAATTAACTATGGGAAATTCTTACCACAAAAAAATTATTTATTCAACGAAAAATAAAATTAAAAACAAAACCTCCATAATTTTTAATATGTATGAAAAAAATATAATCTATGCATCTAGTTCTTCATAAAAATTCCGATAGCACATCATGCTTTCAAATCTTTTTCTTTGGGTTTTAATATTAGTAATTGTATTTCAAAGATATACCCGATCATTATGCGTCGCAAATTTGATTTTTTAACAGTCTTACAAATCAATTCATATTTACCATGCGTCAGGTTATAGCCGATTTGATAAATTCTTGCATTATTATATTCACTATATTTTATTTTAATGAATGGAATGCATTTATAATTCATTGTTTCTGCTTTTAAAGAACAATTTTGGAAATCATTTCAATCCGTTTCTATAATGTTAAGTGTTGATCTGGAGCACAAAATTTTGAGAAAATGTTTGTCAACTTTCACCCACTTTTACTTAAATATTGAAACATATTTTAGCAATTTTTATATGTTACTCAGTTTTGGTAATATGTTTTGTTACGAATTACATTAAAAAAATTATATGTCTATATATAAAAGTTTTATGTAGTTAAGGAAATAAATATTTAAGAGCATGATATTTTAGACTTTTTTTGTACATGCCGCTGTTGTTGTTGGTTTGTAAATGCCGCTGTTGTTTTTGTTGTTGTTGTGAAATCAAATGATTTTGGCTTTGCTGTGCTTTGTTTATTTATCGAGCAGCGTGTAAATGTGTGTGTGTGTGTACGTTTCGTTTTGTTGGATCGGTCGGTTATTAGATCGTTTGGGGGGGAACATAAAATGAAGGGAGGGAAGCGTGGACACTTGTGTGTGCTTGAAAGTTTACAGATCTTTGCTGTCGTTTGTTTACTTCTGCGAGCAGCGTGTAAGAGTGTGTGTATGTACATTAATACAAAGGATTGGCGATGTATACGCTCACTATATCAATGGCGTTTTTCCTAAACACATTTCTGTGAATACATTGGGAAGTAGTTGGAAAGCAGCTAATCTATTGTGCTGCCATATCATAAAATGTATTGCTGTAGCTGTACTTCAAATGAAGATGTCGCTATAATGTAGTACGTTAAACTAGATATAGTTTCATCCTTAAACATATGGCATACAGTCTTCGAGCACACAAACTAAAAAATAAATTAATAAATCTTGTTCAAAACTATTCCAATCGTTTAGATCAGTGGTTTCCAGACTTATTTGGGTTATCGCCATCATTTTGGTAGTTTTGTTGTTGTCTTATTTTACTTAAAATTATACTGTACATACGTAAAATAACTTATCACACATAACTTATCCTATCTAAAATTAATTAACTTTAATACATGCAAACGCCTACTTATGTTACAAAAACGTAATAACTAGCTATCAGCTGTATGCGTATATATTAGATAGATTTAAATCATTTATCAAAAATTATATTTAATTCATATATTTTAATTGCAAAATGACTAACGTATTCTACGTCTGACCTATGCGCCCGTGTTATCTAACACAGGTTTGTTATTTTTTTTTGTATGCCGCATTTCTTAATATACGTACTACCAGTGCCATATGACTTGGAATTTGCTCAATGACACTGTGTACACAGTCCACTCCCGAATCTGTAAGTGTCCTGGTTCCGAACATTTTTATATTGCCACTTTTATACGACTTCGGCGTATGAAGTGCAGTAAAGCTGTGGCAATTATTTGATTTCGATTTTGCGGAACGCAAGAATGAGTCCACAAAATTATTTTCTTTAGTTTCGGGTCGTTCATTTCCGCCTCTTCCAGCAAAACACCCATTTCATAGAGCACAGTACGTTAGTTTTTCATCATTGTGCTCTTTGAGAGTTCCTGCCAAAATGTAAATGTAAAGTTTCCGCTTATAATAGCAATATTCGAAGATATTTGTATCTACATCGATTTTCTGTTTTCGCTTTGTTCCACATACTTAGTATAAATGAGTCCAGTCGAATTTGTATGACGTACAACAATTGTATTTGTAAAAATCATCATTTTGCATTTAAAAATGTTGTATGTTCATTTTTGGTGCACATACGATAAAACATGCTCAGGACGATACAATATTGTGACGTACGACAAAATGCATGCTGAATATCTCGGAAGTTACAAGGTTTGGGAAGACAGTGGTAATACGACTAGAAAGAGCGTACGAAGTTTATTATGAATGTATATTAATCTCAAAACCGCCAAATTTCACATACGACATCCGTATTTTGAGCCAGCATTATTCGAGAGCGCCTTATCCAATTTTGTTTAAACAAATTTAGAAAAATTAAGAGATGCAGTAGCTCTACCCATTTCTATACTAATTTGCAACATAATCTACACTTTAGCAGTTATAAATAAATTTTTGAAAAAAAAGATTAATTTTTTGCTAAAAAAAATTTAAATTTTGTACTTTTAAAAATCATGACAAAACTCAATGCGCCGAAAGTTTCGAGCCTTATTAATTCCACGTCAAGTTATATAACCTAAGAACAAAATTCAAAATTAAGTGAAGGTGACAACCATAGAGTAATGACGTATAGAGGCGCGAACTCTCTCTGTAAATTGATGACATTTGGAGGGTTGCAGATGGGCGGTTGGATGTTGGAAAGTATTGCCTTAATAATACCAGATATGGGCAATGGCTCAAACCATCCAACAGTAAATCAGCAATCCGCAATTTGTGCGCTAAAATTTGAAACGCAGACGTTCGTGATTAAAGTCATAAATGAGCACATAAATGAAAATTTCAGGACTCTGGTATCAGGAGACTGAATCAGGGTACATATGCCATATTTAACAGATGCGTCCATTCATAAGTACCTGACAGTAAAATTGTGGATAGAATTTTTTACATGTACTTCAGTTGAAATGTACTTTGTACTTATTGGTGTTCATTGACCAATTTCTGTAATTCATCAAGTGTCTACGAACGCGAAATGTACAAGTACAAATTACAAAAAATTGAATTTAAGTGCATGTAATCCTTTCGAATTGAGTGATTATCTTAATCCTAATAAATAGAATTCATTTTGCTACGTCTGTGGGAAGCTCACAAATCCAGCAAGTGGATGAAACATTTCACGTGGCACTGCAAAAACGATGCGCAATTCTTAAGTTTGCCAGTTGTAAGAGACGTTTGGTGGCCACCAAATAATATTTGCACATCATGATTCCATGATTATGTTGAGAAAGAGTATAGAAGTATATTAAAGGTATTGTAAGTCTTAATTTTTTAAAATTTGCTTAAAAAAAGTCGGATGGTAAAAGGGGGATATCTTAAAATTTGTTTAGAAAGATTGGGAATGTGGTAGAAACGGAGAATGTGGGTAAAAAAAGGTGCGAAAATGGTAAATGTTCAAATTACGACAAAATACGTGTGGAAGGATTAGGAATGTGGCATAAATTGTGAATGTGGGTAAAAAATGGTAAATGATAATTTCGAAATGCGAGAGAAATTTTTTTTAGAGATTAACAAGAACTTTGAATGAGGGTAGAAAAGGGTCAAAAGGGGTAAACTTCAAATGCGAAAAAATTCTATGGAGAGTAGGGAATGGTGTAATAAGATGCGAATGTTGCTAAATATTTGGGAATTCACCTCGATAAATTTTTATATTTCATTGATCACATAAATCTGCAAATAGTGAAAACTAGAAAAGCATTCAATTTACACAAAAGAATGTTTAGTTCAAAGTTAATAGACAATAGAATTAAAGTGCTAATGTATCAAACTCTAATAAGACCAATCCTTTGCTATGGCTGTTCGATCTGGTTTAATATATCTCCTTCGTACATGGAAAGGCTAAGAAAATGTGAGAGAAAAATTTTACGACCTGGTTTGTCAATGTTCAGATCAAAAAGCAGTGACTATACCAATTATGTTTCAAATATCAAACTTTATAACTCATCACAAATCATTAGAATTGATAACTACACTATTACCCTAACCAGGAATCATATTAGACGATGCCTTGACAACATGGATAATCCCCTGATTAAGGCTCCATACTATGAAAGTGATGAGTATTTTAGTCTTGCAGTTAGAAATGGATTCGCAGCTCCGGAATGCTTTTTATATCTAGATAGAAATGGTTACATCCAAGACTCTGACGGCATTCCATTGATTTATCATATCTACAGAAGGGTCAATGACAGGATAGTAAATAACAATGTTTTAAACAGTGAAAATAAAAGATTTGATTTGTCCACATCGGAAGCTGACAAATTATCATCCTCTTCCACTAGGAAAAAATGCTGGTGATTAGCACATTAATTCACTCCTTCTTTTGTACCTTTTCTGTCTTCCCTTATTTTATCTTAGCTTTGAGCAGTTTATCTTTTCTTTATAGTAATGCAGTATTTTTATGGAATTTTCACTTCAATACAGTTCAAACATAATGTTACCTTACAAATATTATAATAACTTTTCTGAAAAGGAAGCTTTAATTTGTATAATTCTTTAAAATGAGAGCTCGACTAGAGACTATTTTTAAGTTTACAATTTAATTATACTTTTGATTATTTTAGTACTTAAGAAAATATGTAATAATAAATACTCAATAAAAAAAAAACAAAACAAAAGTGCGAATGTTGCTAAAAGGGAACGAATAGCATGTTTGTTGTACTGAATCAAAATAGTTTTAAGGCTGTAATTTCTTTTAAAGCTAAGAGATCTTGTTTTCTCCGGTTAGTGAAAAAAATTTTAATGTCGTGGGTGGGTTTCGAACTCACATTCAGTGGACGATCTTTAGCCCGTTAAACCGAAAAGTTTTAATTGTTTTTGTTCAATACAAAACAAAAATTTTATATTAAAATTTTCGACTTTACAAAACACGCGTTTTTCTAAAAATTTTCAAAATTATGAACAAAACATACACAACTTATGCAATCAAGACCGACTTTTTCTCGCATCTTGAACTTTTACCGATTTTTTCCTGGCCCCTTCTTAACCACAGACACTATTTTTTACAAGTTATCAATAATTCCAATCCAATTTTCTGTCCTTTTGAAGGCTAACTATTTCTGTCCGTTTTTCAGCCATCCAAACCTAATGTTATTTAAGATGTTGTAATATTTCCGCAGTTTTATCCACATGCACTAAAATTAACACATTCCCAATCTTTTCAAACACTGTTTCTCTCATTTTGAAATTTTACGCCTTTTTACCATTATTTCCTTTTTACCCACATGTACGATTTTTAACACGTTCCAAACGATTTTCCCGCATAATTATTATTTTATACCCTTTTCACATTTACCGCGTTTCAGCTGAAACGCCGGCGTTTCGCTCTATTGAGATCATTTCGAAACCATGGTGTTCACATTGTACTTTTCTTAACTACTGTGGTTTCATGTGACATTTCTTATTTCTGTTTTGTGTTTTCTGTATTGACTGTAAACAACACAAACGCCCATTTGTGAATAAAGAAATATAAAATAACATTGATACATACATAATGTAAACAAACAGATTTGTTTTCCCTCATTTTTCTGACATTTGCTTTGAACCAGCAATGGAAATTTTTTCATTTTACTCCTTTTTTTAACTACTATTGGAGTACAACACTGTCCTCTCTCTCATTTTTACTGTGGTTTCAAACAAACTACAGTAAAAAGAGCATAATTTTTGCGTTTTTTTTGTATGGAAATAAGTGCCAATTAAAGTGTGTTTCGCTGAAATCATCGAAAGAGATCGAAACGCCGGCGTTTCAGCTGAAACGCGGTATATGTGAAAAGGGTATTACCCATTTTACGCATACATAATATTTAAAAGCAATATTTATTTTCGCATATTCATGTTATACCCTTTACGCACATCACAATTTATATCATATCAAATTTAAATTTTAATTTTTGTAAGTTTTACCCATATTTGATTCGTTTTGAAGTTCTGACATTTTTTAGTCCCTATACTATTTTTAATAAATTCCTAATCATTACAAAAAAACTTCCTTGGTATTTCAAGTTTTACCCTGTCTCTCCTTTATTATCCATATACACTATTATTAACACATTCCCAATCATTACAGCCTAACGTTGTCCTTATTTTTGCTGCTCCTTACCGTGTCCTGCTCCTTTTACCCACATACACTAAGCCAATTTTTTGGCATTGTCAAGTTTTAAGTTTATTGCACTTTGTACCACTTGTTTCGATTTTTACCCACGTACTCTATTTTTAACACATTTTCAATAATTCCAAACGATTTTTCTCGCAATTTGAAGTTTTACCCTTTCATAATCCCTTTACACACACATTATTTTTAATAAATTTCTAAATAGTTTCAATGTCATTTGAAGTGGTATCCTTTTTAACAATTTCCCCCTTTTTACCCACATACACTATTTTTACACATTCCCAATCCAAACGATTTTTCTTCCATTTTGAAGTCCAACTCCCCAATCATTGTCCAAATCAAATTTTGGTCAGCCTTTAGTAGCTTATGTTATAGTTAGTAGTCGAACTCTAGACGTTATTTGTATTTTTTCACCACCTATACTATTAACTTATTTATTTTTTTATATAGGCACACTCCCCATCGTTCCAACCGATTTTGTCCTCTTTTTAGAATTCTGTCCTTTCTGATAGACGTTGATTATTTTATACATCTTCCACAACATTCAAATCGATTTTTGTCGCAAAACGCAAAATTTGAAAACATTCCACTCGCGAATCGAGGGATAGTATAATATAAATTTAACTCCGAAGTGTTTTATTTTTTATATTCGAAATTAAATTCGCTCAAGTTTTAATTATTTTTCAACTCGGAGTGAGGCTTTATATTGACGAGGAGGTGAAGTTTTTGCTCGCGAGCGGAACATTTACTTACTCTGGCCAGGACTGGCTGTCTTTAAGTTGCATTTAATACATTTGCCAAGGCAGTTGCTTTAAAGAAAACTAAAAAATTTTACACATCTCTTACAAAAACTTTAAGAAACCACTGAAGGAATGACGGTAAATTTTCAAAATTTTTGTTTTTGTTTTTAAGTAGAAAAACTAATTTTGGTTTTGAGAATTTTTTGTTACCAAAGGTTCTAAATTAATGATAAAATTTTTTAATCTTATATTTAACTTGGAACTATTTTTGGATCTAGATTTTGGTTCAAAATGACCAAATTATTGCCAAAACACTAAACAAAAGCCTGTGCAAAAATTTACATTTAAAGCTCTTGATTTCAAATAAAAGCGGATATAGAGACCACACACGACTCAGCTTGGATTTTATTTGTGATGCTTTGTATAAGTAGAATCTTTGGAATACAATTTTTTTCTAATCGGGTTACAAGTATAGAAGTTACACGCCCTGAAAATTTGCACATCGCCAACAAAATGTATGATGAAGCAGAGTACTTCGAAGTACCATATTCTGAAAGCCTGACTCCTCCGCTACAAATACCTTGTAAATGAGAGTTAGTCAAGATTTTTACGACAAATACTCTCTGAGTATGATATAGGGCAATGAAAAATTTGAAGAACTGTGTCTTTACATTTTTTGATATTAAAAAAAATCTTTCGCACCAAATGCAATTACCCGTTTTTAAAACTGCCGTATCCCGAAAACTGAATGACCAATAATCGACTTACAGATTCGTAATCAGCGTGCCAAATTTCACTAAAAACAGCCACAAAAAGATTTAAATCGAAAAAAAAAATTTCAATTTTAAAAATCAGAAAAAAAATTTAAAAATCTGGTTTGAGTAAAAGTAACTGCATTTGGTGCGGAAGTTTTTTTTTTGCAATATCAAGAAAGCAAAGACGCAGTTCTTCATATAATTTTATGCATTATATCAAATTGCGAGAGCATTGCGATATTCGAGAAAGGTTCAAAAAATGACTAACTCTATTGTACATATAAACCAATCTGACCAATATTTTGGAAGTTCTGGTAATATCACCACTTTTTTGCATTCGGCCCACTGTGTGTGGTAATTGATTTGGGTCGTTGATAGTTTGATACATGTGCGGGCGTCAGGAATTATTTAAACATCATTGTGTATCCGGTTTGTTGTATTTGGCAAACAGTAGTTGTTTTTGAACTGTACTCCCAAGTTTTCGCAAGACGGAAAAAGTGTTTCCAAAGTAAAGTGTAGTGTTACAATGCAACTGCCATAATTTGAAATGTCAGTGAATATTCATTGAACGATTGTCACATGGAATTACAATGAAATTGTTCGTTCTATTTGGGTAAACGGAAAATATATGTAATCAGAATAACAATTTATTTGCGGGTCAATGTGCACAAGTGCATAGATATAAATACAATTGACAAATTTAAATGGAAAATTAAAATCAATTGACAAAAGCTTTTTTGCGTTATTTCGTAATGTCCTTAAATTATATCAAAGAAGGTGGTCCAAGTATTTGATAATATTAATATAATTGTGACAGATGAAAACTAATACAGTGTTTCTGCTTTCTTACTCTTATAACCTTAAACTGAAACGAAGACGAACTTATACACTTTTCTAAGAATTTAACGAATTTTATTTAAAGGCACTAAAAATTCCATATTCAGCAGCCTGTCTCTTTTGCAATTTGTCACCGATTGCAGAATTTTAAAATGGAAATGGAAGCTAGACATATTGAGATTATGACAATAGTGGTTTCTTAACTAGAGAACCTTTTTTGAGCAATTTATGAAATAAAATCCAAAAATGTGCTATTTTTTTGGTTCACTTGAATAAAGGCACTTTAACTAATTTTAATGAAAAACAGTTTTTCTTTTTTTTTAAATTTATTTTACTTTACTTACGAACTATTAGTAATAGGTACAACCCCCTTGTTTTTAATAACTTCAAATATACGGGTTTTCATTGAGAGATAAAGAGAATTTATGTAATCCAACGAAATTTGATTCCAAGCGTTCTTAATGGCCAGAATTAGTGACTGCTTGTCATCAAATTTGCTACCTCCTTCATAGATCTTACGAGATAATCGACCCCAGACATTTTCTATAATGTTTAGATCTGGCGATTAGCGTGGCCAGTCAAGAACATTGTGTTTAGGGGCATTGTGTTTAGGGCGTTGTGTTTAGGGGCATTATCGTGTTGCAATATACAAGATATGGGAACAATTAGTTCACTGAACTTCGGAAAAACAGATTCCAATAACGTTTTATAGCTTGCGCCAGTCATTTTGGCACTTTGAAATTCAAAATCGATGGTGCCATATTACGTAATAGCACCCCAGACGATAACGCCGCCCTTTCGGCTGTGATGTCGGTTCAAAAAACGCTTTCTTTGCGCAGATCATGGAAATAATAGTTGTAGCCATCAGGCCATCAGCCATTCAAATTAAACTTCTTCTTATCCGTAAATACAATGGTTCTCCAGTCATTTACATAACCTCTTGGCTGCACATCCCATACCATGTAGTCTCTTGCTTTTCCTTATAAGGCGCATTAAGTGGCGGCTGTTTTTGTAATTTCAGGTAGTTAAGATAATCATAGTTCTTAATTATCCTACGTACTGATGACTGGCTCGCTTCCACTCCAGCTTGAGCTCTTATTTTTGACAAGCATAAGGCAGAATTAGAAGCAATTCTGATGATTTTTCTTTTCTCATACGTAGATAAAGACAATGAAACCCTTCTTTTAAAATTTTTTGCATACCCCTCGGGGTCCTTGATGTAATTGTCGACAACTGTTGGGCCCCGTCCAATTTTTTCAGCTATTGCGCGGTTAGTATATCCACCGGAACGGTAAACATCGATTTTAGTTTTTTCAGATAAATTTAAAATTTTTTGACTCGTAAAATAATTAAGATGTAATAAATTGTAACAAACAAAAGCTCCATACAAAAATCATCGCATACTTTAAAAATAATAAAAAAATAATAAAGTGCCTCTATTCAAGTGAACCAAATAAAATAACACATTTTTGGACTTTTTTTATAAATTGCTCAAAAAAAGTTCTTTAGTTAAGAAACCACTATTGTCATGATTTTTTTATATATCAAGATGTCTAGTTTCCATTTCCATTTTAAAATTCTGCAATCGATTACAAATTGCAAAAATACAGGCTGCTGAATATTGAATTTTTAGTGCCCTCAAACAAGTGAACCGGAGTGTACAATTGACAAATTTAAATGGAAAATTAAAAACAGTTGACAAAAGCTTTTTTGTATTATTTCATAATGTCCTTGAAAGTTATCAACGAAGTTGGTCGAAGTATGGATAATATTAATAAAATTGTGATAGAAGAAAACTAATACAGTGTTTCTGCTTTTTACTCTTATAACTTTAGACTGAAACGAAACGGAACCAAATAAGTTTCTAACAATTTTACGAGTTTGCTTAATATAATTTAAAAAAAAAAACAAATATATTGAATGTACTGTTCACAATTGGAAAAAAAATCCACAAAGTTATTTTTAAACATCATATAGTAATTAAACACAATTTATACGTACCTGTAATTCTTAACTGATTTTCCATCCTGTAATTAGTATATGCATTAGAATTTTCTAGTTTTCAGTCCCTCTTCTTAAAGCTTTAATGTTTGCAATTTAGTTAAACACGTAGCGATTTCTTGGTTTTGTATAAAAGCCATAGACCAATTAAAATGTTAACATACACTTCCTTTCAAATATTTTTTCCTGTTGCTTCCACGTTTTTAAGAGCTAATGTTTTAAGGTAATTTGTGGTTTACTTGCCATCAATCCACTCGTTTTACTTCCACTGAAATCGTGGCGAATAAAGGGGAGCAAAAGTTGCAAACTAGCATAACATTTTATTCATATATTTTCCGGCAATTTAAGAGTTCATCTGGACACTGCTGTACGTACTTAGTCCAACCTGTTTAACGTGATTGTGGTAAAATTAAAAATGTTATAAAAAATCTGCTTAAATTTAGTCAATATAATTATTCAAGCGATATATTTAATTTATTAGATGAATTTACTAGATTAAGTTTAATAACTTTAAATAGACATAGATTCTTTAACACTGTCTACAAATTCCATGTCAATTTAATTAATTGATTTTTTTCAATGAGCATGTTGAATTTTGCGAAACAGACCTTAGCAAGCAAAGACCGAAGACAATGTTTTCGGAGATTTTGTCGCACTGTGGGATTTAAGAAAAAGTATGAATCCTTAAATAGCTCCGCTTGTTTGCTTCTATTGTGCAGTGACAACTGAATATCCACTGCGGTTCACTTATTTAAACGCACTAAAAATTCCATATTCAGCAGCCCGTATCTTTTCAATTTGTAACCGATTGCGGAATTTAAAAAGGGAAATGGAAGCTAGACATCTTGGGATATAAACAAAATTATGACAATAGTGATTTCTTAACTAAATAACTTTTTTGAGCAATTTATAAAACAAGTCCAAAAATGTGCTATTTTTTTTTGGTTCACTTGAATAAAGACACTTTACTATTTTTTTATTGTTTTTAAAGTAAGCGATGCTTTTTGTAGGGAGTGTTTGGTTATTACAATTTATTACATTTTAATGATTTTAGGAATCAAAATGGCAGAACAAAAAATTTTAAATCTATCGGACAAAAACTAAAATCGATGTTTACCGTTCTCAAGGATATTGTAATCGCGCAATGGGTAAACAAATTGGACGGAGTCCAACAGCTGTCAACAATTACATCAAGAATCGCGAGGGGTATGGAAAAAATGTTAAAGGAAGGCTTTCGTTGTCTTTATCTACGTATGAGAAAATAAAAATCATCAGAATTGCTTCTAATTCTGCCTTATCCTTGTCGAAAATAAGAGCTCAAGCTGGATGGGAGCAAGCAAGTCATCAGTACGCAGAGTAACTAAGAGCTGTGAGTATCTCAAATACCTGAAAAATTACAAAAAAAAGCCGCCACTTAATGCTCCTCGTAAGGAAACGCGGCTTCAATTCGCAAGAGACTACATTGTATGTGCAGCCAAGAGGTCATGTAAATGACTGGGGAACCGCTATAATTACGGATGAGAAGAAGTTTAGTATGGATGGGCCTGATGGCTACAACTATTATACTATAAAGAAAAGCGTTTTTGAACCGAAATCACAGCCGAGAGGGCGGCGTTATGGTGTGGGGTACTATTACGTACTATGGCACCATCGATCTTGAATTTCAAAATGCAAAAATTACCGGTGCAAGCTATAAAGCGGTATTGGAATCGGCATTTCCGAAGTTCAGTGAACTATTTGGTCCCATATCTTGGAGAATGCAACAGGATAATGTCCCTATACACAACGCCAGAATAGTAAACGAGTTCATTGCAAGCCAAAATGATAATATTCCTGACTGGCCACGCTATTCACCAGATCTAAACATTATCGAAAATATTAGGGGTTGGTTATATCGTAAGGTCTATGAAGGAGGTAGACAATTTGATGACAAGAAGTCACTAATTCAGGCCATTAAGAATGCTTGGGATCAATTTTCGTTGGATTACATAAATTCTCTTTATCTCTCAATGAAAACTCGTATATTTGAAGTTATTAAAAACAAAGGGGGTTGTACCCATTACTAGTATTTCTTAAATAAAGTAAAATAAAGTAAAATATCAAGAAAAACTGTTTTTAATTAAAATTAGTTAAAGTGCCTTTATTCAAGTGAACCAAAAAAAATGACATATTGATGGACTTTTTTTTATAAATTGCTCAAAAAAGTTCTTTAGTTAAGAATCCACTATTGTCATGATTTTTTTTTAATATCATAAGATGTTTAGCTTCCATTTCCATTTTAAAATACTGCAATCGGTTACAAACTATAAAAGATACACGCTGCTGAATATGGAATTTTTAGTGCCTTTAAATAAGTGAACCGAAGTCTAGTTATACTCTATCCATTTTGGCATCTGAAAAATGAATAATCCATACAAAAGATGATGTAATTTTTATAACAGTTTTTAATGCATTTAATGCTTAAAATACTTAAAAATATTTTTCTAAGAAATAACTTCTGATCGAATCATATACAACTACACACTATTCACCATCTTAATCACAATATTCGCACAAAATAAATTGAGCCAGACACGTTGCCCAAGGTAATGCAAGTGGAGGTAATCCCAACTATAGGTAAAGGAAATAATAGATATAGTGCGATCATTGTCAACTTTGTTCATTAGGTGCTGGCCTGTACTGCTGTCACTTTCACTGAAGTTTCCCATAATTCTAATTGACGCTTATTCAAAATTGTGGGAAATTTTTGTGAAAGTAATTTAAACACTGGAAATGTGTCAACATTTATGTGATTTTACATAATAGCATTTGTTTCTTATATAAAAACTATTTCAAAGTCATGAGGCCGGCGTTGGGATATCAATAGGAGAAAACCCGTAAGACCGCCCTACGGTGAACATCCCGGAACACCTTTTCAATCTAAAAACTTCCCCGCCCAAACACTGTAGCAACTTCTGTGGTCGTAGATGCCAAAACCGTTAGAGTGACTGAGGACTCTCAACAAGGAATGGTAGCTGAACTGGAGGAGGAACCAATTTATTAGGCAATAGACGGTGGTGACATGGCTTTGCAATTCGATGGCCATCAGATATTCTATTTTAAGGAACGTGTTGTATTCTTGTATTCTTGATTTTTTTTTTGAAAATTATTTTTTCTTTTGATATGAATTTTTGCATTTTTTTTGTCATATTTTTTGACATTTTTGGGGAACAAAAACAATCCCATTTATTGCTTTCAACGACATCTAGAAAATTACCCATTACACAGAAATTTTCCCAACACTTGTGCTTCATCTATTTGCTTACTTTATCTATGATGCTAACAACTAGAAAAAATACAACATTTTAAATTTATCCAATAATACTACATACTTTTTAGTAAATAAGTCTTAGACAAAGTCCATGAGGGTCACTTGGGATTTCTTTGTTGTCAAAATTTAGCTCGACAAACCATTTACTGGCCGAGTGTCTAGAATGGCATTGATAATATTGTCTCAAATTGTGAAGTTTGTCTAAAATATCAGAAATCTTATACTCGTTCTGAGTTGATGTCACATGAGGTTATAGATTTGCTGTGGTTGGTGCCGATTTGTTCAAATTCAAGAATAAAATTTATCAACCAGTGCTAGATTACTATTCAAAATACGGCGAGATCGAATTTCTAAATAATGGACATAGCAGTTGTATCATGGATTTATATAATCACACAGCCAAAATATTGGATTCGCATGTAGTATACAAACTAATTGAGGCAAATTGTTTGGACACTAAGGGGAGTTTCAAATTGATTATTTCACAGTAGAATTATAAAGATTTTATCACAGTAGAATAAGAAATTTATTGCTGAAATATTTTTAATAGAAATATTCTAAACACATTAATGGTATTGGGAGGATTGCGGCTATAGTTCTGGACCAGAAATTTTTATTCAGCTGTCAATTTAATTAAATAGGCTGAAATGATTTATTAAAGACTTTTACTATATTTATGAAACATCGACCCTCTCATAGCTCTACTAACCACCTTTCAGTTACTTAATATTTAGGTCTTATTTAAATTTTAAAACGTTTTAATGCTTACAAACGAAGAGTAGTATGTACCTACGTTAAAAAAGAAATTGTGTACAGGAATATCACGTTACGTTTTATATAAACATATATATTCGTACACACATATACTTATATTCCCTTTAAATAACCCCTTTTATTTTAATAGTCTACATATTTCATTTATAGCGTGATCTGAGAAATAGTTTTTAAGTGGTTGTCGGCATTTTGCCTGACTATTATTTCACATGCATTCCAGCGCTGGTCTCAGCTAATAGTGCCGAAGTTCAATGTGTCAACATTTGCATAATTTAAACAAAAGTTGAATAAACTATAACCAACCAAGTGGAGATGCTTCTGTCATTACTGACATTTATTAGCTAGTCCAATTTGCATGGAGATTCAAAAAGTTCCAAAGCCCAGAATAAGTATGATAATGTTTTTTAAACCATATCCCAAACTGCATAAAACTGGGCAAAAAGAGTTTATCTCCATACGAATACAAATATTTGATTTGGAACTTGAGCAATTTTTGTTCGATGTGAAAACTTGATTTGCAAATCGGTCGACTTCGAGAGGAAGTATAAAATTGAATTTTTTCAGCAAAATAAACACATATATCCCATTTAGGAAATGCAAATTCTCGGACTTTTTCATTACCCGGGAAATCGGGAAAAATAATTAAATTTCTCGGGATCCCGGGAATTCCCGGTAAAAATGTGAGTCTATTATTAAACTTTTTTTTCGAATTTTGTATGCCAATTTTGTACCACATAAGAGAAAAAAATAGTACAAACATCTTATATATCGCAATGTGTTACGAGATCTAATATTTGTTGAATCTAATACAAAAGAGGATTATATCTAGGTGAAATTATTGGTGTCAATTTCGATATTAAAGATTTAGTTTAAATTCTACGAAGCTTGAATATACATATATGGTAAGTATATTGTTTGTGTACCAACGCATAGTGATAATCGTGATTTAAAATGTAGCGTTTAGCGAAATTGGAACCTTCTAAAAACAAATCTGATGGACAAGAAAGAAATGAGAAGCAAAAGAGCAGCAGATTCTCATTTCATAAAAACCAAGCAAATTTAAAAAGGTGTGGTTTAAATCATTTACATTTTCTACTAGTTGGTTATAAATGTAGATTTATATTGGTAAAGTTATTTATATAAATAATATAAATAGAATTCAATCAAAAAATAAAGCACGCATATGTTTACACGTATGCTTATATTCCCTTTTAATGACCCTTTTATTTTAATAGTCTACATATTTCATTCATAGCGTGATCTGAGAAATAGTTTTTAAGTGGTTGTCGGCGTTTTGCATGACTATTATTTCACATGCATTCCAGCGCTGGTCTCAGCTAATAGTGCCAAAGTTCAATGTGTCAACAGTTGCATAATTTAAACAAAAGTTGAATAAACTATAAATACAAATGTGCGATAGACGTTTTGTTGTCATTTACAATGCACAGGAGGGGGTATGCAAACTAAGTGGAAATACTTATGTCATTTCTGGAATTTAGTGAAATTTGCATGGAGATACACAAAGTTCTATCAGAGCAGCTGTCGGCCTGACAATTGGTAGCGCAGAATAAGTATGAGAATGAATCTCCTGATGTTTTTACAAACCAGATCCAAAATTGCACAAAACTGGGAAAAACTGTGGAAAAGGAGTTTATCTCCATATGAATATACATATTTTCTTTGCGAGGATGAAAATATCTCGGTCGACCTCGAGAGGATGTTTTAGAATAAAATAGATTTTTACAGCGAGATAGAAACATTTATCCCTATGAATTCACTATGCAGTAAAGTGAGAGAGGGAAAAATCATTCACAACTGCCATGGCATAGTGGTATATGATGTGGATTCCTATAGACGACGTCAACATAAAGACTTTCAGGATGGATGAGATGATTACAAATGTTCAGGAAACATGTACATGTTTGCAAGCATAGTTTTCGTGAAATGAATATATCCTGCTTTTTTTTCTTTAGTATCTGTCACGTTTTTTGATTTCAGCAGTTTTCAATAAACACAGCCACACTTGGGTCACAATAGCATACATTATAACCTATTTATCATTGCGTCCCAAATTAGTTATATTGAATAGCAAACACAATGTGTTTGGACACAAGTATTACATATTTGGGATAAGCTACAAATAAGTTATATTTGCATCAAAACAACAAAAAAAAATTTTGTTTCAGCGTGTATGCGTGGGTGCCTTTTAATGATATCTAGAAAATGTATGTGCGATGTTGTCACAAGAATATGTAATATTAAATTAGACTGACATTAGATCCATGTAAATTTGCAAGTCAGTATTTGCTTCTGATTATCTTGTCTGCAAAATCCCAAAGACTATGGAACATAGTCGGATACGGTCACAGAACAGTGCTGGAAGGTACTCCCAACATTCCTGAATTTGTGGACTACTCGAAAGCCCAACCCTTAGTTGATCGCAAATACCACACTCCCACAACGGAAAGGGATTCCTAGAACAAAGATGTTCCCAGCAATGACAGGTATTTGAATTTCTACACGGATGGTTCGAAAATAAATGATCAGGTTGGCTGCGGTGTCTATTCTAGGGAGCTAGGGTTGTCCCTTTCCCTAAGATTACCTGAATATGTCACAGGCTGAAATTGTAGCTATTGATATTGACCGAACGGATGAAGGATAATGGTCCAGCAGTCTTTAGGGCCAATGTCTTCTCTGACATGCAGGCGGTCGGAACTGGAATCAGTACCATCATCTGTACCTTTATTTAATATCTGACCACAACTGCCGCAGATCCGTTAGCCATGTTTTCGTCCAGACTTATGATATTCCTCTCATCTGGGTGAAAGGGAACAGTAATATGCCAGGGAGCAGCAGTGCGGATGAGATTAGACAAGGGACAACCTTGCAGGTACCACAGGATTTAGAACGTTAGGTTAGGTTTAGGACACGCGACAATTAGAGACAGTATACAACTTATCGTCACTACACTCGGAGATCGGTCGACCCATTGTGATTGTCCATATATACGAGGAGAAAAGGGAGCAGGGAGGGGAGGGAAAGAGCGATACCAACTAATAGCGAAAAGTTTCCAATAAATAGATGGATGGATAGATAGACGTATGTCATATAATACCATCCAAGATAAGGATCCACATGTACAGGTCAATGTTTACCATTCCAGATAGACAAATCTTCAGATGATGGTGTGGCCTGCCCGGATCCATTTTGAACATGTTCGCATTTTAGTCATGCTGTATTACTTTATTTTACATTTGAAAACAAAAATCAGAAATATGCTGGAAGTTGTTAATGGGGATTTTTAAATTTAGATTGGATTTTAATTTGCATTGCTTCACTTAATGCAAATGCAATCGAATTACCATTGTTCACAATGCGATTTAACATTTTTGAACTTCCATATGCTCAGGCAATGCAAATACAGGTTGTGGAATCGGAAACCAATTGTAACGAATTGTGCGAATGCTTTTAATTATTTAGAATTTATTTGACTGCTGGCAATTCTGTTCTAAAAGTATTTTATGACCCGATATTTGATATGTAGATTTTTGTGGCGTCGATTGGTCGATGTTTGAAAACCAAAACTGCCAGATATAACGAAAATGGTTTGAAAATAAGTACAATTAATTTTTACCCATGTATGAATGGACGAAACATAGAGTAATGACGTATAGAGTAGCCAACTCTCTCAGGAAATTGATGGTATTTGGTGTGTTGCAGATGGACGGTTGGATGTTGGAAAGACTACACCACAAATATATACTGACAATAGAATACAGCAAAAAATCCAAAATACGGTTAAATTTCAGATTTTGTTTACAAAAATGACATGAAAAATTTAAGTCAAAAATTGTTGTAATTCGCATCGACCGCACCACGAATAGTGTGAAAGGAAATGTGAGATGAGAAGAATGGCGGCTCTATATGACATTACTATATGTCAGGGAATGCTTCGATTGAATCAGCAGAGGAAGATTTAGAAAATTTTGAATTGACGTTGCAGAAGGGAGAAAAGGAGGATAATTCTTTAATGTTTTTCCGCAACTGACCTTACGAGCAATTCAGCTTTATGCGCTTTTCTTTTAGTCTGTTTGTAATTTGTGGCATTTAACAGCCATAAAAATATTAGTTATATTTCAGTTTCTAAGTAGTCATTTGATCTAATTTACTTGATTTAAAAGTTGACATTGTGTCAATCGTAGCATACTTCACAAATTTAAGTCATGAATTCCAAAAATTATTTGTTGTCAAGAATAATATAAATTTCATTACATTTAATGAATATTGATTGCTTGCAAATACTGCTGTTGTAATGTAACTTTTCCCCAGAATAACTTTCGATGATTTATAAATCTTTAAAGAAAATAACTTAATAAATATAATTTTATTAGTGGCATAATAATGTAGACGTTTCAAGCTGCTAGAATTTCCGCCTGTTGCCTACACAGTTTAGCTTATGTTTAACGTTGAAGGGAATGACAAAATCTCAGTGACAAAATAGGAACTTATTTAAATAAACAGAACGCAAACGCGTGTTCATTAACTGCATTTATTTCAAAATTATAATTGCGAATTATTATTATCATGCAGTTATAGTGATCACAGCCGAAACCGAAAAACAGGTTAACCGGTTTCTGCCATTTGCCGTGAGCCTGTTTTTAAAAAATTTAAAACAACCGATTAGTTGACGTCGGCTAAACGGGATTTACTCAACTTGTTTTAAATATCCTAACAAATTTTTATAATAAACTAGCTGACCCGGCACACGTTGTCCTGCAAATTTTGTTCAAATACCTTTAGCAGGAGCAGAAATAATGAATTTTTAATTTGTGGTTGGAATGGAAGGTACCACGCCTCTTTGTCCAATTGGACCGAATAGTAAATATAAACCAAACAGGGCGACTCCCAAACACATACAAAAAAATTTATTCAAATCCGTCCAGAAGGTTAGGAGGAGTTCAGTCACAAACACACGTGCAGTAGAATTATATATGTATATAAAGATGACATAATTTTCAAATATTAAAAAAATTTTGGAATTAAGATACTTGATTTCTATTTTCAAATATGATTTTGTGCTTCAATAAGTTCTAAATGACATTTGCAAAGTATTGTTGTATTCACATATTAAAATCATTTTATGGCTTTAAATTTGTTATATAGCTGTCTTCTTTTGTTATTTGGATGCAAATATAATGTGTGTGTGTGGAGCTTGAGCAAGAATAGTATACTTGTGTCCAAACACAACTTGTTTGCTGTTCAATATAACATGTTGGAGACACACTGATTAATATTTTGTAATATATGCGTTTGTGATCCAAATATATTTGTGTTTATGATACAAATACAGCTGTTTGTTGCAATGTTTATACTCTTTCGAGAGATAGAGAATTGCTGAGCGTCAAAGAGAGTTTACTCACAGTCTTACTTGTAAGTGTGTTACTGCATTTTCCATTATTCTTTCAGTCAGTGATTCATAAATATTTCTGAATGTGTGCTCAGACATCATATGAAGTGAGTGTTTCTTATTTTGGCTGACGTATTGCATTTTAGTTTCTTGCCTTCAGTTGTCAATGGTTCATAGAATAGAGGATATCAAATTTGCTTGATCAACGCTTAGTAGAAAATATTTGTGATCAGTAGAAAAAGAATAAATTAGGGTTCGGGCCGTTAAATGGTTTGTGATGTTGATGTGGATTTTGTATATGGCATTCGTGCTACCAAAGTGCTAAACGATTTTGAGGAAAAAAATGAAAAGAGCAACAACGTGAAACCCTTTTTTTGTCCGACCGAGCCTTTACTTCATAAATCGGAGCGTCGTACCATTTAAAAAAAAAACACACACAGTATTTCTACACCGCTTGTCTTGCATGAACGAGCTTTGTATACACATAAGTATATTGTTTGTATACCAACGCATAGTGATAATCGTGATTTAAAATGTAGCGTTTAGCGAAGTTGAAACCTTCTGAAAATAAATCTGAGAGACAAAAACTAAATGAGAAGCAAAAGAGCAGCAGATTCGTGTTTCATAGAAATAAGCAAATTTAAAACGGGGCGTTTTAAATCATTTACTTTTTCTATTAATTGGTTATAAAAGTAGATTTATATTGGTAAAATTATTTATAACAAATAATTTAAATATAATGAAATCAAAAATTGAAGCACGCATATGTTTACACGTAAAAGCATGCATATGTGCCAGTAAACATTATAAAGTTTCAATTTAAATAAAAGTGAGTTTGGGGCTGTCAAACAAATGATTGTTTGGAGTGTGTTCCAAATATATACATGGTTCATGCAGAATATTTTTGTTAGAATATGTTACGGAGGCAATTTATTTTCAACCTGCTTATTTATTTAAGCAGAATATAAAAAATAAAAAAAATACATGAGGTGTCAGGGGACACCCGCACAGTGGCCAATTTGGCTTCGCTAGCGGCATTTTATTCATAGCTTCCAAAGTAAAGAAGATATCTTCAAATTTTTTTTTTCTCAATTCAGAAAAAAGTCAAACAATTTTTGGAAAAAAAAATTAAATTTTTTTTTTATGTTTTAATTTTTTTTTTAATTTTTAATTTTTTATTTTTAATTTTTTTTTAATTTTTTATTTTGTTTTTAATTCAATAAACATTTTCCACCATATATTCATATATAAAATAAGAAAAAAATTGTCAACTCAAAGAGAAACCATATTATAAAAGAAATATTAATCAGATTCTTCAGTATCAGATTCAGAGAAATCATCTTCAAAATGATGCATTATAAGCAAGCTTTTAACTTCCTTATCGAAACTAATATTTCTGGAATAGGAAATTGATGAGCGGTTGGACAATGAAGATATTAAGGGATCAGAAGAAATAAAAAGAGCGTTAATTATATCTTCCATTGTATTTTTCCTGCAATTTTTTCTGGTATTATTTTCACGATGGTTCCGATAGCTTCAAGCGCTTCCTCGGACATCATACCAATTGGAAGCGAAAAATGGTTGATTATGTCTGCTCCATGAATTAAAATTCTGTGAACAGAAGGGCATGTAAAACCAAGGGTATAAACTAACAAAAATTTCGGCAGTTTCCATTGCGTAAAGCCTGAATGCCTCCGTGTTTATATCGTATCCACATGCAAGTGCTCGTAAGACGACGCTGAATCGATATATTACATTTTCGTTCACTCCAGTTATACGACCGGCTAAATCTGGTTGTTGAAAGAACCTTCTTGCCGTATTTCCGTTGTTGGTATTTCCAGTAACAGCCATTGGTATGTCGACCAACAAATGCATTTCTTCTCGTAGCTTCTGCTGTATATTTGTTTTATTTTGTCCAACAATATCCTTGTCAGCACCACAAGTTTGCCACTTTTTTATTGGTATTCTATAGGATATGTGCAAAATACATTCAAAAAACCTTATCCAGGCGTGGAGACTGGACAGCCCATATTGAAAGAGGTTCACTTTAATTGGAAAGCTCTTCACCAAATTTAAGTCATTCATATTTTTCGGTGTTGCGTTGCAGATTCCGCATATTTGCGAAGAAGATTCTGAAATGACGCTGAAGTTTTACCATCAAGCGTGGTCATGTGAAATTGGTGATCAATAATCAATGAGTTTATATATGTTGGTACAATATTTAATATTTGGCTCTTAATATTTTCAATTTCCCTGTGACTCAGGTCCGCCGTTTCCTTCTCGCAAAGTATTTTGATTGGTCGACAGTATCGTGTAGAAGAAGGTCGATTGTTTTTCCATAAAACTGTCGGTCCATTCTGCACTTGCAGTGGTACAATACAAATTGAAAATAAATATTGGTCTCTCATGTTTCCTTCGCAGTCGTTAAATTTTTGCCTATATGTTGAATGGCCGCTGCTGCCATCACAACCCCATTTCTAGACAGCAGTTAAATGGGTGTTATTATTACTTGTAGATGGGAATTCAAAACTTTCAGGGTGTGCTTCCATGATCCTATTTATTGTATGGTCCACAAGACTTTGTAGTGGCACTTCAGCATAATAATCAGTGACTGTAATGTCACTAGGATAGCACTTTTTTTTGGCGAAGCGTAATTTTTCGTAGCATGGATATATATCGGCGTTTTGGTTTCTTGCTGATTTCTTGTTCAAGTTCCAAGTGTATCTGGTATGTCCAAGATCTACAAATGGCGCAAGTGCTTTATCGTCCGAAAATTTTGATGGAAGGGGCTTTGGTTTGTTTATATTTTTTATTACCTTTCCGCTAAACCCCTCATCGCCATTTACCATTTCTACAACTTTGGAAGCACTGCGCTTTCCAGCTTTATATAAACTGCAGCTTGCAGCTACCAACAATCCTTCACATGACACATCCTCTGTAAGCCCTGACATCTTATTGACTTGCGTTTTTCTGCACCACTCGGAAAGCTCTTTTTCCGGTCGTCCAATATTTTCATTTGCTTTTTTTTCCCAATAATACCAATGGTGTATCTAGCCATTCTTGGTTAATTTTTTCGAAAAACACCTTACTCTGCCACAGGCCTTCCACTTTTGGATAAGCCTATTTCGCAATTTCCTTCCAATTTCGCTCTGCTCCTTCTGAGTATAGGTAATTTTGCTCAAAACGGTACCAAAAACATAATTTTCCATGGCGAGAAACTTCTTGGTGGGGATCGCTTCTTCATGCCATATTAAAAAAAGGGTGGGTTTTGACACTGACACTTTGCCTAAAAAGTACAATAAATTGAAGGCTCGCAGGTACTCGCAGTTCATTTTGGACATTTTGGACACACAATGGTTTACACATATAGGAAAATTTAAAATTACACTGAATACAGGTGAATTTTGTAAGTTCTACTCCACGAAAGACAGGTGTACGTTACAATGGGCGAGTTGCTAATACACTTAAACACGATTACGTTTTATAAACAACATAAGTATACACAGATCACAACCACACTTTTTTATATAATACATACCTTGGCGTTAGTATATAACAAAACTGTTAATGAAAATAATAAAATTTGAAAGTTTAACACGAATAGGAAAATGATGATCAAAAAGGCGGAAATATTTTGCACAACACTTGGAGAAACATATGCTGACTTTGACAGGTCACAGCTGTTCATCAGCTGTAAGCTGAGCTTTTAAAAATCGATACAAATCTAGTGAATGTATTTGTTATCGATTGTTAAAACAAAATTAACTGTTTTTCAAATTTGAAAATTTGAATTAAATGCCGCTAGCGAAGCCAAATTGGCCACTGTGACCCGGTTGGAACGAAGTTCATTTCGCTATATATTATGTAGTGGTTAGTTCCAACACGCCTAAGGCGCCCGTTGAAATATGAGATAATTTAAATGGATCTTTAAGAAAAGACACTTTTTTGCAGAATGATAAACATTTTTAAGAAAAATGATTTTTTATAGAATGTATTTTTTTTTAGTATATTTTTAGGTACGGTTTGTAAGAATATGTATTATATTTTGTCGAAAAGGTCATTTTTTACAGAGAAGTTCTTCTTTTATTAAAAGTTGTTCTTTTATTATTAATGTTTTTTTAAGAAACGGTACTTTTTGTAAGAAAAAGCCATGAGTATGAATTTTTTATAAAAGAATGTATTTTTCTAAGAAATGGGATTTTTTTAGAATTGGTCCTTTTTTCAAGAATAGTTACATTTTTAAGGGTAGATACTTATCTTAAGAAAAGTGATTTTATTTTACAAAAAAAGGTACTCTTTAAGGAAAAGGTAGTTTTATACGAAAAGGCAATTTGTTGTAAGAAAATTTAGGTTTATAAGAAAAGGTACTTACTTAAAAAAATACTTTTTTTACGAACAGGTACTTTTTGTAAGAAAATTTACCTTTTTTATGCAAAGGTACTTCTTTAAGATATATTACTTTGTATTTTTTTTTTGAAAATATTAACTTTTTTTAAGAAAATACACTTATTTAGAAAATGTTCTTTTTTTAAACTTCTTTCACTTTGCCTTTTCTAAATTTAGTTTTTATTGGGTTCAAAACTATAATATATACTAAATTAGCTGGACCCGGCAAACGTCGATTTGCCTTCAAAGTTTTTGTAATGCCAAAGTGTGAAAAAGAATACAGTGGGGAAATAAACCTGTAGTTGTCTGTAATATTATGAAGAAGAATGTAAAGTAACTGTTTGTTAGAAGAATACGATTAGATTTCGATCGTGTGCTGATGTGTCTAAAAAGCTTATCATTATACTATAATAGCTGTTCCCCTTGCGCTTCGCTACCCCTGAATTGTAATTTTAATGAGACATATTTTTTATTTTTGTTCTATTTATTCAAGTGCTCCAGTTTTGACATCTGGTGCAAATGTATACATTTAAGTGTGAAGGTTTACTCACACGAGAACATACAACATATATTGTTCATAGGGAATACACGGATTCGTCTAATTTAATCCACAGACTTGAAGCGGGTGTCCTTGCGCTTTATTAATGGTCATCGCAAATGGCAACGGAATCGGAAACTGAAATCGATGGGCATGTCTGTAGGTATCATGGGAATGCGTGGAATCAGGGCATCGGTTTCATTATAATTTCCAGTGATTATAGTAGCCTCTAGAAGATTATTCTGAATTTTTTTAACAACTGCATTATTGGGATGAAGATATTTAGGATGCTCTCGAAATTGACCTCAATGATATTCATATTCATTCGAACATGTGATCACTTTTTTAGCTTCATAGTCTGACCTTCTTAATAGCCATATTTTCATTGGTTTTCCCCAAAAAGTAATTTGCATCATCACATTCCTACACTGTATCAAACAATTGTCCGTACACCAGCCAGTTGTGAATATATTTTAATGTATCTCAAAAGATATATGGCCGATTTGATTCAAATAATGTTTTGTTTTATATTTTTTTGCGATACATTGAAATATGTTCTCAAGTGCCAATCAAGACATTTGTTTGATATAGAATATATATAATAGTTAAATATTGACGTGTCTGAGCGGCGCCTCTTCCATTTGTGGCAACTTTCTTCCAAATAGCTTGTTCGTATATGTAGACCAACTGTAACATACTGTGAAATTTACAGGACGATCAAACTATTATTGTGACTGATATAACGGTTTCTTTTAAAAGGGGCGTGGCACATCGCACTTCCACACTGGCAGTAGTTCATACTGAACAGGAGCTCATGAGATATAGCCAATTTAAATTTCAAGTTGCATGGCGGTGCCACCCCGTTTATCCACTCACTACTAACGACTACCAGTAGGTTACACTGTGATAGTTTTTGACCCGAAAAAAATTAACTTTGATGAATCCTTTTCGAACTATTAGGGGGGAGCCCCTGAGTGCGAAAGCACAGATTGGCTCCAGTTTTTGAGAAATCGGTATATATGGATATAGGTAAGTCTGCGCTATTTAAACAAATCTTACCGGCCATAGGCCTATTTTTTTTTGACCTAAAAGGGCTTAAAAAGCTTACTAAAATAGAAAACACAAATGTTTGCGCTCGGTCCAACTTCTTGAGATATGGGCCTTTAAAGCTTGAGCATATAATTGCCCATATCTCACATATTTATGGCCCGATCTGGTTCCGGTGAATATCATTACAAAGACCATTAAAAACTCTTTAAACCTGCGTATAAAAATTTTATTAACCCATTGGGGACAAATTTAAAAAATACGATTTGTTAACCTCACTTTTTTGCTAAAAATCTGATTTTCTCAAAAACCAGCCCTAGTAAGCCTATTTTCTACCTAGACTCAGGTTGTAGGCAACACTTCAGGCTTTGTTTTAAGGTATAATACTTCGCATTAACCCTTCTAAGACCGGAGATATTGGAGTTGGATGATGAAGATTAGCATTATATTTATGTAACGGTTATTTTTAAAAATTTTTCATTTCTTTGAATTAATTATCTTAAAAAAAAAACGAAAAAAATATATAAAAGTCCAATATTTTGATTTTGAAGCTTAACTTGAGGCCTATGCTAGGAAAATAAATAAAATTTTGTAAAAAAGTAAAAAAAACTTTCATTTTAAAATAAAACTCATAGTGATTACGGTCCATGACTTCAGTGGACGATTCGGAGATAAGAGACGACTGTCCAAATTATCCAAGTTAGAAGTAACTGGCACAATTAAATTACGTCACTAGAAGCTTTTTTGCCGTCTTGGAGAGGACGAGATGTCTTCAAGCCATTTAAAAGTATCAAACATATCCTCCAACGATTTAAGTCTCAAACTAATAGAGACAAAATCAATATTTAAAGTTTCAAACCCTTGCTTTGCCTCCTTAAATAGCTTAGATCCAGCGAAGCCCGCTTTCCTTAGCCGCAATTATACCATAGTGCCTTCCATTGAAGCCAGCACACTTCACATGGACATGACTATCACAAAGCCAACATTGAAGAATTCAACCCTCATATATGTCCCTGACAGTACAAATCCTAAATTCTAAAAGTATGCAAAATAATACTGGGTAGTAAGTATACTGGGTTATAGCATAATACGGTTAAAAAAAAAGTTGTTTAAAATTTTTTCATTTAGCCGCCATCCCGCAACGTGCGATAAGGAACTTCGTTCCAACAATATTAAAATACAAGGTTTAAATAAAAGGTTCGCGAAGAATATAGGGCGTCAGCGAATTATGAGGCGGCTCAATAAGTCCGTGACTTTTCGAACTTCCCTAGTAGTTATATGAAATGCAACTCCTCTCCCATCAAGTACCACCTTTTAGTAAACTACCGTCAAATTTTGATCAAGTTCCATCATTTACTTGGCGTTTAACAGCTGTTCAAAAAATACAACCTCGCGCCTTTTTTTAAAAATGGAAAAAAGTAAACCAAGGAAAGGCTTGATAAATACTATGGGTGCTCTGCACCATCGATTTCAATGGTAAAAAAGTGGTTTACTGACTTTTGTTGTAGTCGTACAAGTACAAATGACGCTGAACGTTCTGGACGGCCAATTGAGGTCAGTACTCGTACACCCAAAAATATAGAAAAAATTCATAATATATTGTTGGGCGATCGAGGAGTAAAAGTGCCTGAGATTGTTGATGCCATAGGCATTTCAAATGGCAGAGTGGTTTCGATTTTAAATGATCAGTTGTGTTTAAGGAAGCTGTCTGCAAGATGGGCACCGCGTTTGCTCTCAATTGACCATACACGTAATGGTGTGACAACTTCTACGGATTGTTGTTGTTTAACCGCAATTCGAAAGAGTTTTTGCGGCGTTTTGTAACTGTGCATGAAACATGGATCCGCTGCAACACTACGGAGACCAAGCAGCAGTCTAAATAATGGGTTTCTCCGGGTGAACCGTCCCCGAAGAAGGTCATGGTAAGTTTGTCTGCCAATAGGGTGATGGCAACATTTTTTTGGGATGCACGCGGAATAATCCACATCGATTACCTTCAATAGGGAAAAACAATAAACGGCGAATATTATTCCAACTTATTGGACCGATTTAACGAGGATTTAAAAAACGACCCCATATCATCAATGGCAAAATTCCATGAATTGGGCTTCGAAGTGGTACCTCATCCGCCATATTCTCCGTATTTAGCCCACAGTGACTATTTTCTATTTCCAAACCTAAAGAAATGGCTCGGTAGAAAGAGAATTGGAAAAACGTTGGACTGAGTGTATTGAGCTAAAAGGAAATTATGTTGAAAAATAAATTTATTTTTTGCAAAAAAAAACTTTGTTTCATCCGCCCATTATCTCCATCTACTTCTGTCGCTGGCATGTGATTTAATTAGGCTCCATGATTAACCAGTTTGTTTATATTCGTTCGCCGGGCACCCCTTTCATCTATTTGGTGGTCTCCTTGTCTTTTAAATTGAATACAAATTAGTTAAGATTTTGAAATTTTTTTGTTTCAAATTTCATAACTTAAATTATTTTATAAATATTTTAAACTTAATAAAGCCACAATTACACTATCTTAGTTCTCATCTGAGTCCGTAGTCAAAACGCTCAGTCAAAAATCGTCTGAATGTGAGAAATACTATCCGACCTAATCAGATTCGATATTACACTACATATTCAAAACGCATTGCAATCAGCTGATGATTGATATGACTTGTCATTTAACCATCTACCAAAGGCTGTTATTATATTTGTTTTTTTTTTAACCAAGTAACCAGTAATTAAGTAACCACACATTGGTTGTTGAATAGACTAGCCTCTATGAGAGGTTATATTTTTTGTACAAAATATAGAAATCTGAATTCAAAAATTGCTATCAACAGTGAGGCCGGCAATATCAACGAATTGACAATCACATCTCAGATAACAAACACGGTTAAAATAGAACCTGTTCTATTTTCAACTGAGCTCAGATGAAAAATAAAAATATAATGTCAGATCTGCTTTTATGTTACCTAACCTCATCTCAGTTTTTCGACTCAGATGAGAACTCAGATAGTGTAATTCTGGCTTAAGATTTTTATACAAGAAAATTTGATTTTCGAATTTATATCAATTTAAAATGAATTTGAATATAAATTTTAAATTTTATAGTAAGGCGAACCACAGACAAAATTTTTTGGTAATATTTTTTCAAATTTATCAGTCAGATAAAAAGTTATCGACCTAGCTCATGCTCAGGAATGACAAGTCTGTAGTTCGCTTAAACCCACATTCCAAATTGGAATATGATTTAAATATTAAATTAAAAGTAAAACATGATTGTTAAATTTAAATAGGGTTGTAAAATTGTAAACACGGAGAAATTTAAATAAAAAAACCGAAAAAAGCCGGTGCCTCCGGTTTTTACCAAAATTGAAAACCGGAAACCGGTCTCTGGAAAACTGATTTTTCGAAGAATCTGAAAACAGGTTTTTATAAATTACGATTTTTGGACACTACATGTAGCACAACGTTCGGTTTTATAAAAACAATTAGAACAATTAGTAAATTATTAAAGAATATAAAATCGTAAAGGTCGAATAATAAAAACTATAACGGAAGTAATACGCCGATGATACACTGTAACGCCAATCTCATGGCAATCGTTGTTTCAACATCATCTATGCAATACCTTTCCATGAAAGAATGCATAGGAAAGAAATGTTGTGAATATTGATGGTTATGGGAAAGTATTGTTGTAGATGTTTTCGCACAAGTAGGGGTTTATACAATTCTCGCTTAGTCGAGATTTGTTTAGCCCTATAATGTGTGATGATATACCTAAATACTTGTGAATAAGAGAGCTGATGATATGAGTTGGTGGTCATTGAAATAGCTATATTCCTTATCATCCAACACAATATGCACCCAGAGAACCAATTGTTTGAAAAGCGGTTGTAGCAACCGTAAATTCGGCTGTTACCACAGAATTGAGGTTGCCATAACCGAATTGAGGTTGCTACGATCAAATTTAGACCCCACAACCGAAATTCAATTGAAGCAACCTCGTTTCATAATTAATTCGGTTGGCACAACTGAATCTTTAATTATATTCGTTCAGTCAAGTAAAGTTTCTAAAATTTCCGTTGGAACAAGCGAGTTTGAAATTTATTCGGATACAAGACCCGAAATTGATACTAAATTCGGTCGCATTAACAGAATCTTGCCTTAATTCGGTGGCGTCAATTCGGTTGCTGCAACCGAATTCCTCATGAATTCTGTAGGTACAACCGAATTAATTTTCAATTCGGTTACCAACGGTTATTTAAAATTTGACGTTTAAAATTCTATAGTCAAATATTATTTTAAAACGTATTAAAAATTTACTTGTGGAGAAGGGAGCTGATGAAATGCCTTGGTGGGCATTGAAATAGCTATACTCCCTACCATCCACCATAATGATCAATTTCACATTTTTCTTTTTTAATATTTCTATTAAAATGTACTTTTTCATAGAAAGAGTACTTTTTAATAATTATTGATATTGAACCAAACTATTATTAAAAGAAGAATTGAAAATGTTAATATTTTTTTGTGGTTATTAAGCAAGGTAAGTAAAATATCGACACGTTCCCGGCAGAATGTATTAAGCGACATATTTGGCCACAATGACTTTTTTCCATATTCTAAAAATTAATGCCAATCTCCATATTTCGATATACGGAGAATATCCCTTGCATAGCCACGTCATGAGTTATTAAGCAAATGAAATGGTAATAACCGACAAAATAGACAAATCAGCTACTTGACAGGAAGATTTTTTCGATTCCTGAACAATTTCCATTTAGTCGCTTAATACATTCTGCCGGGAACATGTCGATATGTTTTGTATTAAAACGTCTTATTTTGCAAAAATTATTCAAGCAGATATCAACTGTTTTCAAGTTGTACAAGGTGAGTTATGTGAGATATGAGACAGTGAGTCATGTGAGACAACATGTCAAAATTAGTGCGGTGTCCCATTATGGCCGAGACTTGAAAAAAGGTCGGAAGAGGCATGTAAAAGAAATGTATTACCCTACAGATTACCCCATATATATAACTCTATTTTCTCGCTTTTTAATTTTTCTATAAGAATACAGGAAAATGTATCATCATTTAATAATAAAAAAAAAAATTATTAATTCATTTGTGACACTATTTAAATTTGGTTGTAACAACCTCTAATTCGGCTGTGCCAACCACTAATGACGTTGTGTCAACCTCAATGAGGTTGTGTCAACCTCAATGAGGTTGTGTCAACCTCAATGAGGTTGTGTCAACCTCAATGAGGTTGTGTCAACATCAATGAGGTTGTGTCAACATCAATGAGGTTGTGTCAACCTCCAATAAAGTTGTGCCAACCCCATTGGATTCGGTTACCACAACATTTAATGATGTTGTGTCAACCTGTAATGAGGTTATGTCAACCTCTAGTGAGGTTGTGTCAACCACTAATGAGGGTGTGGCTAATAATATATTTTATGGAGATTTACTTGTTGTTATGAAAGTACTTTTTTATAGAAATTGATCTTGAACCGGAAAAATTATTATTGAAATTAAAAAAATAATATATATGTATATAAAAAATTGTGCATTTTACTTTTATGAGTTGATTGCTTGAAAGAGCAAGAGACCCTACAAACATGCCAATCTAATTGATACCCTCTTGCGTCTATAATGCGTTCCACAAAATAACGGCTATCCTACTAAAGTTACACAAAACTTTTTTTGTTTACTCACAAATCCACTGAACGTTGGTATAGAAAAATCAATGCAAACAAAGAGACAAATGAACAATTAGCAGAATATGAAAGCGAAATAAGAGGGAAAGCGGAATCGAGTCAGTACCCTTGGTTTGAATGGGGAAGGAAAACAACAAGTGGCAGTTATACTTGTGACTTAGAAACGTGAAAGGTGTTTTATGCCTGCAACTGTTCTCTTTGAAAACTCATTTAGTGTCTAGGGCACAGTGAACAAATATCTCAATACAATTGGCATGGAAACATTCAAGCTGAAAAAAGAATATTCTTTTATGGGTGTAAATGAATGATTTTGATTAGGGTCTGTCAATTTGTATCAGCCAGAAAAAGTGGCACGAATTAAAGCACCCAACAAAGTCTTCGCTCGTTTTTAGCAAATCTGTTCATGGGACTTGTACAAAATGGTTTTACTTTACTTTTGTTTGACACGAGTATATTTTTAAAATGAAACGACCTAATTTCATAATTTTTTTTTAATGCTTATTTGGGGAGTTAAGCATTTTCCAATTATTTTAAATTTGTCTCTTGGAGTACTTTCCGTACCTGTGCCAAGTAGACACTAATCAACATTTATTGATCACATCATATTTTTCGTATAGAGAAGGTAAAAAAATCTTATCTGAAATTTTCTTTGATGGCTTTAAATTTCACCAATCCAATTCCTTCGTACGAAAGTCGTTGTATGTTGATTTCTTTGAAATCATTAGTATCAAGAAGGATTATCAGCTCTATCATGTTGCTGCATGGCATTGCATCCGGTTCTACTAATTGCACTGACTTACTGTCATATATTCGATTTAATGCTCCTGCTCGCACATTGCGTCGTGTTGACATTTTCAATATTAATATGCATTTAACTAACTACTCCTCGAATGAACCTTTAATTAGAGCCAAGAGACATTATAATTCCATTTGTAACAATATTGATCTTTGTTTTCCTACTGTTAAATTTAAGAAGTTATTATATGATCTGATTGTATAAAATTGTATTGTTGAATTGTTATGCTAGTCTGTAAGGTTTTTTCCATGCGCTATAATAAATGAAAATGAAAATGAAAAAAACTATTGAACGAGTTTCATTCCATTGTTCTCTCCGCGATTCGTTCCATTGGCCTCAATGTTTTAACACGGCTTTTAGGGTTTTAACACGGACACGTTGCCGTATTTTCAATTGATGTCTGTACCAAGATGTTGCATGAAGAAAATGATAACTTCCAATAGGTGTCTAACGGTAGATGGAGAATTTCTGTTGAAAAGCTGACAATGTGTTATTTTTATGACACCGTAAACATGCCAAATTTTGAAATGATAGAAAATATAAAAGAGTCAGCAAAAGTGGTTCTGACAGCAAATGAGGACGCGAGAAAATTAATGGTTTCAACGAGCAGGGCCTCCATGCGATTAGACCAACGCGTGAAAATTGATAACAGTTATAATTTCAAGGTGGTGGACGGATCTGCCATTAAAAAACAACAACGTCCGTCAAGCGGAGAACTCTGCTAGCGTATAGATTTTTTTGGTGCCATGCAAGCACTTTAGAGATAAAGGCCTCTCTCAATTAGTCCAGCTATATCAGACTCTTATACAACTTATCTTGCTTTATGGCCCAGAATCCTAGGTCTTTTCGCAAGCAGACGAAACATCTCTAGGAGTCGTCGACGGAAAAATACTTCGAAAAATGTATGGCCCTATAGTGCACAACGGCGAGTATCGGCGACGTATGAACCATGAGCTGTATGAGCTATATCCCGACATTGGCATAGTTAAGCGGATCAAAACAATGCGATTGCGCTGGCTATTCCATGTCAGTAGAATGAATGAAGACGAACCAGCTCGAAGGGTTTTCGAAACCGAGAAATGGGAAGATCAAGACTTATCTGGAGGAATCAGGTTGACGAATCCCTGCGTACACTTGGTATTACCAACTGGCGAGATAAGGCGCAAGATTGAACTGGTTGGCAAAATATGTCTTCTTCGTTTTGTAAGGTCCCTGACCTCCTGGGTTTGTTCGAGACCGGATAAGTAAGTTAGTAAATAACTGTTAACTCGAAATTTAACATTAAATTAAACACAGTGCCATATGTGATGCCGAACGATTAGCTCAACTTGAAGCATTATTCGCTGCAAATCCAGTTGAGTACGCAATAGACGTGATCCAGAGTGAATGGGAAGAGATTGAGCAACATACTACCATGTCCAGAGAACTTTTTCTAAAGATATTAAAATTCTGTTTTGTATTCTGTCATATTTCAAATATATCGAGCGCATATACGCTCAATACAGAGGACTTCTGATGCGATCACCTGCTTCTCCCATCATAGCGGTTATTGTTTTGAAAGCTTTATTTGAAAATTGACCGAAGAACTTTTAAAGTGAGATACAGGACACATTCGGCCAACTTAATAAATTACACCCTCAAATTAAGTTTACTGCGAAAATAGAGGAGAATGGAAGTTACCATACTTCGACATAGTTCTAGTCAAAGAGACAACAAGATAAAAGTCGATTGGTACCAAACACCAACCTCATCGGTACGAATCGTTAAATACAATTCATGACAACACGCGGATATTATAATTAACACAGCGAACAACCTGGTAATGAGAATCCTGGATATCAGTTACAACCAATTTTATAAAAACAATTTATTGAAAATTAAGGGTATTTTGAGGAGAAACTTATTTCCAGACCATGTCATGCATAGAATTTTACACGTATCATGGTAAAAAATAACAGAGTAAGAAAACCAATAATGATAATTTATAACACGATGTCATATTTTACGTACAAGTTATTAAGAATTGTAAAGCCTGGCATTTATAATACTGACTTTTATGAAATAGCGCTAAAATAATACTCTATACAAATTATATTCTGATACGAAAAACCACAGAGAAACGACGTACAGAGTAACCATTTGACTCAGTAAATTTACGAAGTTAGGTGTGTTGTATAAGGCCGTTGCAAGTTGGAAAGTATTTCTTTAATAATACCAGGTAGAGGCAATGGCTCAAATCACACAACAATAATGACTACTGCCTACTGCCTCGTCAGGCTCGCAATCTTTTACCAAAATTCTCAATCACGTTTTCGAATA